>OY728145.1:153178654-154378654 GCA_963277665.1 Viscum album
TTGTGAAGATCCCTATTTCGAAAATCTCCAGGGAAATTTCACCATTCATGAAGCTTATTATAGTCATAGAGAGTCACCATTAACCCCTTTCTCATTCGTGATGCTCCACTTATCATAGTCGTGAAGATATACCATTTTTCATCGCATGATCATGATGCTCCACACCATCGCAAAACCCAATTTTCACAACACCGAATGCCTTTTCAAAACTCCATACCTTCATGAACTCCCATATTAGAAAAACTCATACATTTTCCATATTTTCAAGAGGCATTCATGGAAATCCAACTTTCAATATGATTAAACCAACCTCCAAATTTTGGACCCCAAATATTTAGAAACACTAGGAAACAATTCCACCTTGTATACACAATTTTTTATATTGCCTCCAGAGAATCCATTCCTTTATATTGGATATTTTTCAACATAAATTATGAACAATATCTTTAGAAATCCACAAATTACCATAGAAATATGCTTTTTTAATAAAAACAATCAACCCAAAAATAGTACAATGTTACCTTAAGATACTTTTTCCCAATATATTTTTTGGATGGTATTTTGTTTGATAACAATGTTGAATTGCCTTATTTTTTTGATTTTTTTCTTACTACAATAATTAAGATCTTTGACCCCATTTTTTTTCAAAAAAAATAGAACATGAATTACCCTACTTAGATTTATCCACTTCCATAGAATTTATCTACTTTATATTTTTTGAGAGTGACACTAAAATTACTTCACTTTAACCAAACTAATCCGAACTAAAACATAAAAAACAAACATAATATGATTTAACCTAGAAACAATTGAGACATAAATCATATTAAACATAAAAAATCAGATGGGGAATATATTAAATCAATAAGTATGAAGTTGAACACTAACCAAATGTAATAAAAAACATTTTTAAACTATTTTGAAGTGGATGAATGATAATCAAATCAAAAGGATAAAATATAACCCAAACATAAAATTCCAAAACAACCCTTGTTTAACAAAAATGAAATGAACTATATTGAACCAAATGGAACTAAAACAATCTAAATCTACAAAAACTGAATAAAATAGATGTAAACATTCATTAACTAAACCTAACTGAATGTAAACAAATTTGATTATAATAAAATATACAAAAAATAAACTAAAATAAAAAGAACCACTGTAAACTGAACAAAAACTACAATGACCAATCCAAAGTGAATCAAATAGAAAAAAACTGTGATAAACTAAGTTGAAACAATTTTACCTGAAACAAACAAAGCCAAAATCAAAAAAATAAAAAGATTCAACTAGAATAGAATTTAATTGTATCGAATCAAGATGAATAGGACCATAAAAACCAACCCAAATTATAACAAAATAATATAATCAATCAATAAATAATTAAATTGATTTAAACATAACAAAAATTTTCAATGTTATACAAAGAAAATCAAACATAACTCTCATAAGTTTAAACAAGACAAAATAAATATAAATGACTCAACTAGACCTAAATCAACCAGAAATAAATGAATAAAAAAAATAAAAAAAGCAATAATGAAGGAAAAAAACCAAATCAATGCATCACAAACCGACCAATCCAAAACATAAAAAATAAATAATGAAGAAAAAATTAATAATAACAAACTAAAATGACCAGAATCTGATGAGACCGAACCGACCTAAATGGAAGTGAAACCAATATGAAAATAAAAAACCTAAATGCACTAGTATGAACATGATCCAAAAAGTGAATAAAAAATGAAATAAATTTCACTAAAAAAAGAAAATTTAATTGAAATAAATAAAATGAAATCTAAAATAACCAAATAAATATAAAGTAACATATACCAAACTAAATCATATAAGGGATGGAAAAACTAAGTCCAATTAAAATTAAAAGTTTATAAAAATACAATTGAATCAAAATAAATAAATCCAATTTAGAATAAACCAAACAGAATTACGATGAAAAAAATAAGTAGAACATAATGAGATCATAAGTCATTAATAGAAATTGAATATAATTGAACCAAACTGAACTTAATTGAACCATAATTAACCAAATATAATTAAAAAGAGATAAATAAAATTATACCATGTAAAACTGAATAGGAACAATAGGGATCAAAACCAAGTTGACCTTACATACTCTCATGCTAACTAAACATTAACATTCAATAAAAAAATAAACAATAAATCCTATTCTTTCATGTGCCATTTTAACAAAAAACACCAATATTGACTATATGATTTCATCAATATCCATCAATGAAAAATTTACATTTCTTTTCTCTATTTTAACCCCATTCAAATTAAATTAGAGAAACACAAAAAAAATAAATAGGAACACATATAACATACATTTCACCTCTTCATTTTAGCATATTACACATATATTTAATATTGATTATTATTTTTCAATAAATACATTCCATTTCCATTATTATATAATTACATTTGCCTTGTATTCATGTAAACAATATATACAAAAAATAATCATTAAATTCCGCTTTAATTTAATTTATAAAATCATTATTGAACCATATTCTTAATTAATTTAACAAATCAATATCCAATCATTTTAGAAAATCATATTGTATCATCGAGTAAACGAACTGACATAAAATCAAATTATAAGTTTTAATTTATTGATTTGAAATTTTAATATATATTTTTCAACTAAATAGTCCATTTATATTTGAAAAAGTTTTCATTGGAGGCCCTTGATGAGTAGAAAGATGACAACTTTGGGCCAAACAATCACTTACATCAGGTTTTGGGAGATTACCACCATGGAAGAGTATACTGTTGAGTAGGGAAGAGTATTGTACCGAATAGATATTGGACCACTTTAGGTGATATTTCTAGTAGCACCATGTTGTAAAAAGATAAATCAGAAACAAAAAAGGTTCAGACTCAGGCATAAGAGGCCCAAAAAATGGTCATACATGATCATGAATAGAGTCAAAGGTCCAATGATAAATTTAAGAAATTTATGGTTGTATTATGTACATCACTTTCACTAGATATGGGTAGTCGTCCTAGTGGTGTTTGGGACGATGATATTCCTGATGATGGTAATTACTAGCATGAGGGTGAGGGTGAGGGTGAGGGTGATGGTGAGGATGATGATGAGGATGATAGTGAGGATGATAGTGACGATGATGACGAGGGTGATGATGAGGATGAAAGTAAATATGGTGATGGTGATGGTGATGAGGTTCATATTGATCCTTTACATTTTTACCTTTATTTATGAAATTTATGTTTTATGATTAGTTTTGAATGAATATATGTGATGTTTTGAATGTGTTTTATCATAGGTTAAATGCATTAATTGTTTTATTATGTTATAGTTGTTTTTATATTAGTAGGTTATATTTTTTTAGATAATTTATCAAGGTGGGGTGCTGATGAGATTTATGGTGGTTGTTGGTAGCTTTTTGGGCATGATGGTGAATGACGGTGTGATTTATGGTGGTTACTGGAAGGGTGGTGATTTGTGGTGGATTCTTCTAGTTGTTTGGGTAGGGTGGGGGTATTGTTGGGCGAGGAATTAGGGTGGGTATATACCAATGGTTTCAAACCATGGGTATAGAGATATAAAAATGGTTGAAAATGTTGTGATAGAGATATACCATCAGTTTCAAACCATTGGTATTCATTTTTAACAACGGTTTCATTAGAATCATTGGTATATCAAAAATTTCATTACCCCTATATGAACTGTTCACTGAGAACCGTTGGTAGAGGAATATCCCGATAACCTATTTTTCAATGGTTTTGAGAACTGTTGGTATAGGCTATACCAATGGTTCTCTAGCCTATACTGAAAGTTTTGAACCATTGGTATATCTAATATTTCTAGTAATTACATATCCTTAAAACACCTTAATTCTCGATTTATTACATAATTATACACTTAATACAACCCCAGAATATCACAAGGCCTAGTTTCTTTGTGTGATTTGGTACATAGAATAATAAATTGAAACATAAATATAAAGACATAAACTAAAACTCCATAACACTCCCTTAGGTCAAAGTAGGAAATTTTATTAAGTGAAGCAATGAAAATAATAAAATTATGGAGGCTTGAAATAGTGAATTCCTAAAATATTTTCCTAAGTAAATCAACACATTCCAGGGAAAGGGATCCCAGATTTGAATAGATGATAATAGGATTTATTTGGTCACCCTTAGAGGCCAAATAGTCTACAAAAACATTCCCTTGGCACCAAGTGTGTTTTGGGTTGGCTCGACCAATTAAGTTCTTCCATATTCTCATAATATAATTTATAGAACAAGGGGTGTTATTTCTGACTTTAAGAGAATTTAGGAGGAAAATATAGATGACTTAAATATCCATGAGAGGAATATTATAGGATTTTCAAATCTTCAATCCATTCAGAAAAGTCTTAGTCTCTGCATAAATAAAATCCCCTTGAACATAGAACCCACTGAAAGAAATCACCACTGAGCCTCTTCATTCCCGAACTACACCACCCCCTCTCATGATTCCAAGGTTACAGGAGCCATCAATATTGAGTTTAAAACCACTGCATGGAGGGTTCCACTAGATCCATTTACCCAGTGAGGTGACTCTCTGGGTTTCAGTCATATAAATCCTACTGGACATAATCTATCTCATGGAGAAATAATTGGTCCAGTTGTTCAACAAGAAGCTTAGATAAACTGCACAGATCTTAGAATGCACTTGTAGGCCCAAATAGGAGCTCATTAATGCCTCCATCCAAGATTTATTTCTAGAATTCCAGATGGTCAAAAAATCATCTGTGATGAGCATGGACCTCATCTTTCTCTCCCCACCATTGTTCTCCATCACATGAAACCATGAATTAACTAGTGTTTCACCAATGCCAACCAAAAATTCGAGACCTGTAAGATCCCCAAAACCACTTAAGACAACCCGTTCCCACTCGACATCAACGAAAAGGTGATCAAATAATTCCTATTTTGTGCTAAGACAACAAGAATATTTAGAATCCATAAAAATACCTTTGTGTCTGATCATATAATCCATTGGAATCATGTGATTCCAAATACACCATGTAAGGAAGTTTAAATTGACCGGAAGGGATTTTCACCAGAGATGTTGATCCAATCCTACTATAGAACTCGTTTGGAGATACAAGAGAGAATCATTGGACACAAAAATCCTAGATGACACACCAATAAAAATGAGTTTACTAAGATCTGAAGAGAGTTTAATACCATTGAATACTTCAAGATGATGTGGTAAAAGAGTGGAATGAATGACCCTCAGATACTTAATGGCATGGGTGAAAGAGATATAAAGGGTAGGACAACCTAGAAAATCAAGATAAGAACCCTCCCAAACATGCTTCAAGTAGTGAATGTCACTATGACTGATGAACCACCTGGATTGAAATTGAAGATATGGTAAATGTCCACACATCATTTTGAACAGATTGGAGACCTCCCCCTTAGGATTATCCAAGTCATCACTATATTTTTTAATAGTAAATTTCCCCACAGAGAACGACCTTCCACGACCCCCCACACTAATTTTTATTTAAAGATATATATATTATCAGACACACTCCTTAGACCAATACCTCCCACCTCCACTGGCCTGTCCATCATAACATGCTGTTAAATTTCCTTGATCATCTAAAACTGCATGGGATAACCTAGGGATTTTCAAAAGAAAGTGGTGAGCTATAAATCCAAGTAATGGAATAATAAAATTATAACATGATGAAATTAACACATATGAGTCAATAATAATATCAATGAGACATAAAAATGGGCCATAATCTTAAACATGAACAACAGAGCATGATATATGATGATAATATGAAGGCAATATCGGAAAGTGACAAGAACATAAAACATGAAATCAAAAATATAATTCAAGGATAACCTCCAATACATCATAAAATAGCCTACTTAATATAACCTCTTATGCAATATACATGGTATTTTATGAGATAAAAACATTATGCAAGGAATTGGAGGGATATATAATTTCAGTCCCACCCGTTACTTTCATATCATGTACATATATAAGCATGCCACATAGATCATACAATATAATGATATATTTCATCACTTTTAATCCCATATTAAGGAGTGTGGGTTAAAAATATTGAATTACCTAATAAATGAGGTATAAGTATATCTAGGTGAATACCCTTGAGTGAAAATGAGGATGAGTATTCACTACACAAATGTTTGTCATGGAAAACCACATGACTATTTCAACAACAAATTGAGATTACAAAAAGATTCACAGAAGGGTTAAATGAGAGTTAAAGGGGTATATCATTATTTTTAAATCATAAGGATAATAATAGGGATTTTTAAAAGTATTTACCAACATGAAAAATTATAAAATAAAAGATATAATATAAATAAGATTCTTAAATAAAGAGTAGAAGGAGAGGATCCCTTACCTTGAGAGGACGCTTATAAAAGACCAGGAGGAGATTCTTAAGTGTTTGGGGGAATATTATAAGGTCTCTAGAGAGTAAATAGAAGTTTAAATTCATGCTCCAAGGTTTTTTTAGCAAATTATAATGGGAGGTTTGATGATTTTATATATTAAAACAACGTGAATTCTTTATTAATTTCTAAACTTAGGTTTTGGACTCTATATGATAAATTAATCCAAACAAAAATCCATATCATGGTTTATTCCCCTAGTTTATACCAAATAGGAGTGGATTTAATTGTTTTAGAAGTATAAAAAATGAAATACTTAAAATAATACCATTGGTAATGTGGAAGTGAGTCATATTTATAAATAATTCATTTTTAAACCTTAAAATATAATACAAATTTTGGGGGATTCATCAAGGGTTTATAAAATTAATCAAATAACTTCAACAATAAATTATTTTAAAGGGGAAACATAATTTTTTATGGATTATATTTTTATTATTTATTACATAATTTTTGAAATTTTATGATTTCATAACACATAATGTATATTTATACAATATTAAATTTTTACCCAATAAATCAACTATCTCGGAAAATTATGAAAAATTTACTGTTTTCTAATTTAATTAAGATTATTTAAAAAATAATTTTTATTTTATCAAAATAATTCATTAAATATAAAAATTTATAATTTTGAATAAAAAATCCCCACTTTTTAGAAATACATTTTTTTACAATGACAACAATTTTTGACCCCTATAAAAATGCGTTTGACTTCATAAAATTATATTATAATTTATATTTAAATAAATATTACTTAATAAAAATATTTTATTAAAATAATATTTATTTAAAAAATTCTTGAATTCATAAAAAAAGTGTCTTGATTGAAACTATGCATTTCCCAAAAATAAACTTTTTGTTTTATCATATAAAAATCTAATTTTCATCAAACTTATTATTTAATCATTATAAAATAATAATAAAATTGAATAAATATAATCATTATTTTATTGAATGAAAATATAAAAATTTATACTTATAGGGTCTAGATACATAGCCCTTTATTACACCAATGAAATCCTTAAGTGTAAGGTGTGTAATGATGAGAATTTATTGGCATGGTTTGATGGACATAGTTTGGGCCATGATCTAAATGAGCTTGAACTTCTCTCCCATAAATGGTCTTGATCATGTTTTCTTTGTTTAATATCATCTTGGAAATGGTGAAGGAAAAATACTATTGATGATATCTCCCCATGAATATATGATAAATGGGATTCCTAAGGTACCATCCTACTGGTCAAGGCCATCACTTCCTTTGTATATTTCAATTAGATTGATCATAACTATATATATATAATAATCATAATATCACTGTATAGTGTCTGTACAATCAATGGTTATGATGATTATTGGTCTCTTAAATATGACATGATATAAATTATAATGGTCCAAAATAACCAAAGTAGTGCATGTATTTTTTTATAATTTCATTCACTGATTTATAAAGGAAATTTCATTTATAAATGTTTGGGTTAGTACACTACCCATAGAAAACCATGGAAATATATTTATTTAGGTGGTTTCATTCCCAAAAATTTGTTTAAGATATCCCTATATATCATTCAAAAAACACTTCCTAGTATCCTAGGGAAATGAAACCAAATAAATGGGTGATATCAGATGCTCAGTAATGGTATACATATAGTATAAGATAAATAAGGCATAAATAATTTGGAAATAATAAATGATGATCAAATAATTATATATAAATAATCTCATGAGGTAGAAACTTATCCATGAATATCAGAGAAAATAAAACAGTAACATAGACATAAATAACTAATTTCATAATTATGGAATGCATAATTATGGACCTAAAAAACTTACCGTCGATGCCTCAACCAAGAGATCTAAAAATACCATCACGGCCTTGTGCCATGACATCTACAAAAATGGGTAAGGCCTTAGACAAAACCCAATATAGTTTGTCTCATGAGACCTACCGAGGCATCGAGGGGACATAGAGGGACCTTACCATAACTTACTAATTCCAATGAATTTCTCATATGAAATGGTTGAAACATAATCAAATTAAAAATTATTATTGAAAAAATAGAATATAAAATGCTAATATTTTCCCATAATCATAAACCATCCATAGTAATACGGTGAATGAAAAAAGTAATACATACCTATCAAACTGATCATAATCCATAAAAAAAGGATGTTATAATTACAACATATCCTCAGTGGTTCATAAGTAAAATAAGGGTTATTGTCTTTGAAAAATAAAATACCATAAAAATTTCATTAAATACATTCTTGATAGAAATACATTTTTCACTTTAAAAATCACATTTGAAAACTATAAATTTAAAAAATATCAGAGAAAAAAATTCTTTAAAAAAAATCATGATTTTTTTTTGAAGAATATTCAAATCAAGTAATTTTTTGGATGGAGAGAAATTCCATTCATGCCATATATGTTAAAACTATGATTCATTTTACATTTTTAGTAAAATTACAAAAGTACTTCATTTATAAAAATACAAGAAGGTTAATTTTAAAATATTCTTGTAAAAAGTAAAATATGAGTAATAATATCTTTAGTATATCATTTGGATTATTTTGAAAATATTCTTGAAAATATTTTTAAAAAACATGGATATTAAAGAAAAATGATATTCGACTGAAGATATAAATGAAGTCGGATTTTATAAAAAAACATTTTATCAATAATTTTATGCAACAAAGAGAGAAAAATGGTATTATTACTTTGAAATTTCCTGAAAAACCATAGGAAAATTAAATTTATTGATTTTAACATATAAATATAAAAAAATTATCCCAAGGTAGACTTAGACATAAACAATCCTGAATAATGATGAGATTGTGGAATAAACCCTTACCACTTTGGTAACTTCAGAATTTTAACCCCCATGAAAGAAATAACTTAAAATGAAACTTTAAATACCATTAAGATAAATATATTCATGATATAACATATCAAATGGGTAGTTTATACACCACATGAAATGAATAAATGATGATTATGGCATATAAATCATGAAAGTAAAAGTGAGACGAGAAAACCCTTACCTCAAGCTTGAATTCCTTCATACATGTTAGAACCTATAGTATAATAAATATAGATTTATTATAAATATATTCCAAAATTATAATCATATATATCTTACTATATGTAACTTATAAAATTTTATCACCCATTTATTAACAATTCTTTGTGAAAACCACTATTTCAGGTAATAAATGCTTTGTTTTTCACATATATTTTAGTTTGGTAGTTTTGTTATTTATAAATTGATCAAGTTTCCATAATCTCCATAAATTTAATAATGATATAAACATCATATATATTCATTATATATGTATTTATAGTAACCTATAAAATTTAGATATTGAAAAATGAACTACACCATTCATGGAGACGGTAGGCCGTACATACACATGAACATTATTTGAAATTTTTAACGGATGGAATGAAAGAAATGTAGATTATTATTCACCTTTAAAAAATAATTATTATATAATTTAAATCATATATATTCATAAAATGAATCCTCATTACAATCCAAGTAAAATATAAATGAAAAACAAATAAACATTGCTTTATAGAGGTGGTAGCCCACACGTAAGCACGAGAAACATTATCATTTCCCAACAATTTGGAAGGTTAGAAGGTAGATGTGATATTATAATTATAGTGGTATAATTATTTCATAATTATCATATATGAACATTTAACCCATCATAATAACCATCCATAAAATATGGTGGTTGAAAACTAATTGTATTGCTACATGGAGACTATAAGTCATACTTATACACAAGTGATACCTTTACTTCCAATTTGATGGGAAAGACGGTTGATAATGGTGATTTTAAAATAATAATAAAATTTCAGTAAATTGAGTATACTGAAGTTTTTATTTTATGATATATACCATTCTTGAAACTCCGTTTTGTCAAGTGGGATGAAAGTATTATGAAGAGTATCTCAAGAATGTCAGAGAGATAAAGCGCCCCAAGAAGAATAAAAGGGACTTTACCAAAGACATCATGCATGAACACCCCTATGAATTAGAAGGATCATGTATCCCCCCTATGTAGCATTGAAATGAAGGATACCTTTACACATGACACCTACACCAGGTACCTACACTTTAGAACTGTCCGAATGACCTCCTTTGACTAGGGTTACCTATTTTCCTATAAATAGGACCCAAGGGATCTTTATTTTCACAACTATAAAATCATAAGAATCCCTGAAGCTCCGGTCGCATAGCCTCTTCACCAAAGTCCTCCAAACATCCTCAAGTATCCTTCTTCAACTCTATAAAAGAGGGATTTAAGGGGGATAGTGGGATGAAAGTCCCTCAAGGGTTTGAAACACAAAGACACCTATGTGAGGACCTCTTTTCCCCTAGTGAACAATCAACTTCATGTGGACCCTTCCCTAACTAGGGACCTGTGTGAGGCCCATATAGGTACATTTGAGAAAGAATATGGTGATTATCCTATAACCTGACCTAATTGTTGTTTCCTAGGTGACACATTCCCCAATGCATATCCATATCACACAGTCCTACCCCCTATGCAAAGCACCTTCAGTTCCTCCTAGGCCTTGCATGAAGCTCCTTTTATATCTAAGCCTGGACTTGCGTGATCCTACCTTTAATCCCTCTTCTAAGACACCAATGGTTGGGCTCCCCTTCCTTTGGATCCCTCATCTAAGGGGGAATAAATTTAAACCTCCACTGAAGCCTTTAGACTTGAAGAAACATATAAAGAGGCACACAAGCATGCTTCCTATTTGGGTATGCATTCCTTCGGTCAGAGGTGCCTCTCACTTGTCCTAACTGACTAGTAGGGTCCTCTTGGTAAATGTGACTATGGATTCCATCAGTCATGAGGATCCCGACCCTATGGACAGTGTTAGGGAAATCACAGTCTCATATACTAAGGTTAAGATCATGTCCTTCCCTAATTGTCTCTAAGATCAGGGACCAATGGTTACAGGTGGGGAGGGTGAGGATGATTCTTACCTTTCCCTTTGATAGGGAATGAGATCCTAGTCCTGGAACAAATTTTATGGCATCCCTTCTAGAGTAAGCCTCCAACCTTTCTTTCAGGAGGTTTCACTCTTTCTTCTCTTTACCTCTTGGGTCATACCAGTATGGTTAGTCCAATGTGACTATCCTAGATATGAAATAGGATAGGGAATGTGCGTATCAAATCCCTTTCTTATTCTCCCATATCTATATCCTCTTCCACCAGTAGAAGAAAGATCGTTCAGTTTTCTAAATCTTTTACTTCATCTTGTTTCTCACATTGAGAATGTCTCACATAGTCTTAAAGGTATGCTATGGTCTTAACATCCACATAGTTAGATTCATTTTTTGGTAGATAATCCTTATATATTTCTCTCACCTTCCGTTAGAGGTCCTTCATAGGCTTGGGTCCTCAAGGCCATGTATCCAAACTTAGGATAAAGGAGGATCATATAGTTTCTTGGATCTTCCATTTCCTATTATTTATCACACTGAGCATGAATCATGTGGGATTAGATATTGGTGGTGATAATAACATATGTATGATCCTAAAACTCTTAGGAATAATTCCAATTGTAATCCCCGACTAAAAATATGGGAATCCTATTTGGTATAATCCCTAATCACAACCTCCAATAATTAGGGAATCCTCCTCAAGATTAAGTCCCAACCAAACCATACTCATTCACTAGGGAATCCTCCTTAGGAGTAATCTCCAACCAAACCTCAAATCCCCAGTGAATCCTACTTAAGAGTAATCCCTAATACAATACTCTCAAAGGTCCATACTCCCCTAAAAGATAAACTTTCAAAGGTCCCCCATAGGCACGTGTCCTCACAACTAAACTACAATGTTTTTGATTCCCATCCAAATGGTATACCTAGGAAGCCTCCCTGAGGTCCAAAACCAAAATCCCAAACCAACCCTAATTCACTCCAGTTCACATTCTCAGTAGGGTATTATATAATTTGGGAGTCCATATCCTTCCAAGGTTCCTTGGGACACTTCGACATAAGTCCCACACTAAACTTTGACTAGGAACCTTTCTCCTATAAATCCTTGTTGCATGACGTTAAACTGCATGATTTGGTCCACATCACATGATCATAAAAGGTATGATGTGTCCCGTTAAGTGGCACTAAACTATGTTGGTTATGATTACTTTCAAAAGGATATGTAGGAATCCCATTCATGGGTCCGATCCTAACATCAAAACGACTCCCATAAAAAATTGGTGAACCAGATGTGAAACCTTAACTTGGATAATGGTGTAACCCACCTGTCAGGCCCATTTGACTCTCAAAATGAAAGAGTTCCAAAAAATACAATCAATCATGCATGTGTTTGTTTAGATGAGATACTACTTTGATGGGATTTTCTTGTTTGTGTTTATCATCTATATTCAGACACTTCCAATAGGATCTCCCTTCAATCCAAATGTTGTCACATTGACTCTCAACAATGTATGCCTTAACTACTGTTCATTTCAAGTCTTCATCCAAGCAAAGGATTCCACCACCAAACCAACATCTTTAATACTAGGTCTCAAGTGCATTGGTTTGGTATTATCACCATAATGGTACAATACTGACCCTAGAGGTCACCCGAAAGACCCCCCCAGCTCGCAAAGCCCCACCGATCACCCAACCATTGGTGTTAGATGATCTAGAAGTAGAAAACAAACACTTCATTATTCAATAATTTAGGGATATTATCCCTGTAACAAAAAAAGTCCCTCACTTATCTTAGGTAAGTGGATAAAGAGGCCATGGATGACCTCAACTATAATACACAGGGTTCCTTCTAAAAATCTCCTACCATCTATTGCTACTGCCAATGCTGTGTGGCAGTGAATCCTCAACATGATGAGGGTTCTTTACTCAGTAGTCCATCCCAAGTCATCTAGTCCCATTCATCCAAGATGTACCATTAGGGGAAACAATATTCTAATAGGGAATAGGGAAACACCTCTTCCACCTTCAGAGAATCCCACTAATCAAATTTTATGACAAACTAAAATGGGGAACATACACCCACCCGCCCTAATTAAATTATCAAGAAAACGCACATTAAAAAATATAAGGAATATTTCCATTCAAATCTAGAGTCACACCTTGAGTATGAATATACACCTACTTTAATCAACCAAACCCATCAGCAAACTCGTCAGACAACAATCAAAGAAGCTAGCTGACCAAATACAAAGGCACACAACAAGCATGAATGAACACTTTCCTGCACCCAAAAATCTATCTAGTCGAATTCATAGGTAATCCATGAGTAGGCACAAATCCCTACCCACATAAATCAATCTTGTTAGCAGCCTTTCCTAGGAGTGTTCAAAGATTCTCACTAGCTAAGTTTGAGGAAAACTGCAAGAAGGCCCACACACCTTCCTATATTCATAAAGCCTACGAGTAGTTTTTTCTTGTAGCATCTTAGGAGATCAGCCAAAAAGTCCCAAAAATTAATATGGGGGAGACTAAAACCCCAATCCTCACACCTAAGTACAAAAAATATCCACTGGCAGGAAATGGAGGATAGGAGCAGCTACATAACCCTACACCAGATATGGAATGAGAAAATATCATCTTTCTAGTCACCAAAGTCACCAAGAATATCATGAAAATAGTGAAAAGGTAGATGAAAATACCTGACCATATCCTATATACCTTACAGGATATCATAATGATGAAAGAAATAGTGAAAGAGGGATGGAAACACAGCTCTATCCCCACAAATGGGGTGGCTCATCAGCATGTCACCCCAGAGTAGACACATTAATTTTCTCCTATCCAGGAGGTTCGTGGGAGAAAACCCCCCATGACATATATACAACTGAATCGGAAACATACACATGTTCCAACAGAAAGTAATCAACCCATTCCAATGGCCACTCTAAAATTGGTACAAACCCCCTCCAAATTTCTAGGAACCTATAGAAAAATTTTATCAGTAGCATGAGATCCATTAAAGCAAGATTTCATACCTGAAAACCACTTTCCCAAGTAAGTGGCTCCTGTCACTCATAAGAAGGGATCCAAAATAAAGCCTCACCAGATATGAATGGAAAGCTAAGATCTGATATATGATCCTTCTCTACTCAATTATGGAGTTCTTAAAGCCCTCAAAAATTTATCCGTTGTAGCTCAAGATCCTACTATCCTATTATGAAATTATGGGAGAAGTAGTAGTAATTCCAAAGGTCCTTCCTAGACACTTCACCATAAAGGATTGCTTCATTTCCATAATTTGATCGATCTTGCAGTGCATCTCTCAGTGAAGGTCATGAAAATCCTCTACATGGCTAGAAGATCAAAGATAAAGAAGGTATTCCCCTCACTTTAATCCAACATGGTTTTCCTCCCCATGATGAAATTCACTATGAAGTTCTCTCTACAGTAGTGTTTCATTTCATCAATAGGGTCCTCCCTATAGTGATGTAGTGATGAGAAATCCCTCCTACGGTGAGGCACTTGGGAAGATAAGGAAAGTCATACCCGATTCCTCATCATTAACAAGTGAAAACTTTTACTAGTCATAAGATAGTTCAAGGTGATATTCACTCTATGAACCACCCTTGGATATCTTGTCTTTCAACAAAATAGAGGATGTTCCCACAAATCTTACTGGTTATGATAAAGCGATAGGAAAACATTGTTTATGGTTAGACCAGGTTGAGGAACCTTTGACAAAAGATGAATATGACATGCTGAACATGAAGAAAAAACTAGCTAAAAATGATATAATAGTCATGTTCATTCATTCATCCACCCATAAATACTGCATTCTAGAGGTATTGTCATAAGATTGTGTGCATGACATCCGACTCAATATATGAACAAATTTTTATCACTTGATAGTGAAAGTATTACCTTATCAAGAGTATCAGAGTCACATCAAGGTAATGAAAGGGATGCAATGCCAAATTTATTTGGTGGATCTTATATCTGAACAAAAACCAAATTTCAGGAAACAACAAAGAGCCCTTCAACGCACATGCCTCAGTGCTTTAAAAATATTGTGAAAGATGATCAGATATACCCATATGATGTTAATATTAGAGGATGGGGTGAACATGGAGCATTATATTTCACCACACTCCCCAAAAATTAAAGCTATCCAAAAGTATTATCATGAATTGACATAGCTTTAGGCCAGTTCCAAAAAATTAACTTTGTTCAAATTTGATAATATACTCAACAAAAATATCCCTTGACTGGCTCTCACTGATGTCAGGCTAGAAGAGAGAAGGATATTAAAATAATCTTTCATCAGGAATCTAAATATATTGAGAAATCCTCCCACTTAGGGAAAGTTAGTCGTCAGATATCTCAAATGTTATAAATATCTCAACGATCTTCAGAAGCAGGTGATTAAGGTGTATACCAAATGATGCAGTGAGCCCATGTTTGAAAAAAACTCTGTAAAATAATAAGGGAATCCTCCAAAGTAATATCCATGGAAGTTAAATAGAAATCCCATCCCATAAGGATGGGGTAGTTTTCAACACAAATTTTGAGATCAACAAACCAGGACCGAAGAGCTATGAAGGTGAAATAAGAACATCCCCAACACTCAGATATGGGGTTTTTTTCACCTCAACAACCTACTCCTTAGTAGATGTTAGTATCCTCCCAATTAGGGGAAATGTCTCAAAATGAATCCTCCCAGTTTTTCCCATCTCATGATCTGGTATCCTCATTAGTAATGTGAAAGACTGAACTATTTGGAGATTCAATTTTGATTACCATCGACCAAACGAATCCGATAGAATTATCAATGGAGATTAAAAGGCATCATAGAGGTCTTATAAAAAGGTAGTCTTGAAAATTCACTGATATAATGCCTACAATTCATTATGAATCAGTGAATTTCATTAACACTACCCCTACATACCCTTAAAAACACAAGTCCAATTCAAAGGAGAATTGGAGGAGGAAGTGTTATTTTAAAATACAATACACTTTGAAATGATTGAATGGGGTGTGCATACCCAGAACCAGAGAATAACCCCAAATCTGGGCATCACATCAACCACTCTATCATTACCTCCTTAGAGAGAAACCAAAAAATAAAAGGGAAAAGGTAAGTTTGTGCCTTACCTACTCCCTAAAAAGGTTGGACCCCTCAAACTTAAGGAAAGACTTGTTCAACAAGAGGAAGAGATGAATGAATTGAGGAGAATCAATTTAGAACTACTCCAAGGAAACCTTCATGTCTAATATTTTCTACAATAAGATCCTCAACTCACACTCCTAGTTGGAGCACTTCAACAATGAGGGTTCACCACAACGACTGAAGTGGATTTGGAACATTAAATCAATGTGGGATACCAACCAAAAATATACTTGGATCCTGAGTAAGTATATTGGTAGTTACATCTATTGTGTTCAAAATAAAAATGGGTCCAGGAAAATCTTTACCAGCCTACCCCTATAAGTTACCCTTAGAAGATACCAGTGGTTTGACCACACATGGCCCTACTGGCTACTGCCCCTTTAAAAGCTCCTTCTAATCCAAACATTACCTAAGGGATCATGAATACCATTGAGTTTCTAACAGATTTATTGAAAGGCATGGAGGAATGGAATACTCTAGTGTAATCAAAGAAGAAACCTTACCCTAAATGGGTTGATATGACTCTTCCACCATCAAACTTTGGGAATCCTACATTCCCAATTTCCAATGTATCAGGAGACCCAAAGAAACATTTAATGTATTTCATCTCTTACTGTGATCCCATTATGGGGACCCCTGAACAATATAAGGCAGTGAAACTTAGGTGCTTCATGAAATCGTTGTAGGGTCTAGCCTTTTTATGGCACACTAACTTTTCAAATTGATCAATTATAGAGTGGGAAGATCTCCATCAAAACTTTCTATTCCAATTCAAATCTAAATCATTGAACACAACGGTCCTCAAAATATAAAACTAAAAAAAGTGGGATAATGAGAGATTTTTATATTTAATTTCTTTTTGGAATGTATTGACATATTTCTTAAACCTATAGCTTCCTCAAGAAGACTTGTTTCCCATCTGTGTACTGAATCTTTGTGATGAGTTTCACACACCACTCATCGCTATGAAATAATAAAAAGGGTTTTGGGAACTCACAAATATTAACAAAAGAGTGGAAGAATCCATCACATAGACCAAGGTGAAGTCTCAATTAATTCCATCATCTTAGGGAAAGATAATAGGGAAAGCAGAGGCCCCTATTGCTACACTTAAGAAGCCCCCTGCACTCACTCCTGCTCCAAAGCCTACACCATATCTCAAAGATTTTCCTCATGAACATAAAAAACAATTCTTAACTCGTCATTATGATCAAAGGGAGAAGAGGTGAAAATATTTTGAGGAGATGATCAACAAGGTATATTATTTTATAAGTGACTAGGTCCCTGACAACTCCATCTCGGCATTGGAAAACAACATTATTAAGTTACCAAAGACCAATAAAACTAGAAAGAATAGTGATAAAGATCTCCCAAACTATTTACCCTTCAATAAAGTATTGGGGCACAAAATTAAATAATATTTCATTTTCAAATACATCCTATAAAAGATGGTGGAATCTAGGAATGTCAAGCTGGGCATTCCACCTTCTCAAGTACCATGTGTCTCTACCACCGATTTGGAGGAGCATAATAAATGGTAGGAAGTTAACAGAAAGGGTAAATAGAAGTTCACTAATTGTATGGTTAGAAAGGAGATCAAATAGACTCAATATATCCTCCAAAAATAGTTGAAACAACCAATTTTGCCTTCAATATCTACTGCTACAACACAACCGACTCCATCGATAGCCCAATCCTATGAAATCCAGTATTCCAAAAAGCGACATGGATAGAAGAGTAAAAAGAAAATGAAGGAATATGAGAATGTGAAAAGTAAAAAGTTGTCTTTGAATTTAGTGTAATTCATTCCTAAAGTACCAGAAGAATGGGAACCACCCCAATAAATGGTACAATAAGGGTCAACCTGCTAGACGAAATCTTCATCAGATGAGGAGTTGATCCTTGATTCCATTAATTTTATTCACATAATGGATCCATTCTTAGATGATGGATGTGATTATGAACATGAATTCCCATAATTGATTGGGGAACTAGGGGGAGAGGTTGTTAAAGTTTAGTATACAAGAGAATAAGTGTTCATGATAGGATTCACTACTCTAACCAAGTCCCTACTTGAACCGTCTACACAACCAAAACTCGTGGGAGGGTTCTCCAGAGAGATCAATAAGAGAAATAAAGTTCCACCACACATGACAGGGTTTTCCCTAAAATTGTCATCATGGAAGATCAGATAGTGGATATGTCATCTCAAAATAAACCTCAGTATGTAGGCATACCTAGTCGACCTAATCCACCGAGATCAGAAACACCTTCAGCTCATGTTTCAAGGGTTGATCCATATACATCAAGTACTTCATCTCCTAAAGAACCTACAAAAGGGAATCCTCATGCTGGGAATCATAGACCTATGGACCATAAGTATGATGTTTTAAAGAAATTATTCCTATTTACATCTATTTTTTCAAAACTGGATGCTCTGAGTCTATCGAAAGACCTTCGAGAAGCACCCATAGAGGCCTTTTTTAGCCCTTAAGAATTTTAAGTTGAGGTTTCTACTGTTGAAGTATATCATGTAGATAATGATCCTATATAATTTCACACAGTCATCTATTTCACATATTAGGATGAGGATTCCATCATATAGGGACACATCAGACCCTTGTACATATCTGGAAGGATAAATGACATTTATATCTAACTATATTTCATTAAAAATAGTTTAGGAGTCAACCTCATTCCAATATGAACACGTCGTCAATTGGGTTTAAAAAAATATATATTACCCCTATATTTTGAAAGGACCAGTTTGGGATATACCTAACACTGAGAGGGGGGGGGGGGGGTGAATCAGTGTTGGGGACTTTTTAAACCAATTCCAACTTTTATCCCTGTACCTGTAGACCTGTTAGGATCTTGATTCTCTTATTCTCTTTTCCCTGTCGCATGCAATAACAGAAAGCAGTAAAAATGTGCACACGATATTTTTACAAGGTTCACCACTCAATAAGAGTAGCTACGTCCTTGCCATGCATGGGTATGACCACTGCATGGATTCTCCACTATAAAGTAAAATGTTGTTACAATGGAGTGGCTAGGAAAACAATCCTCTAGCCAGTGTGAGTCCCTACACTTTGGAGGGGGGGTGGGAAACAATCCTCTTCCCTGGACTGGTGAAAGCCAAGTCCAACTTGCAGCCTCTAGCTGGTTCTTTATACTGCCTATCGAGATAGTCTTCTTCCTTCTTCAAATGGTTGGTTCTGCTCTTGATCTATTGTAGTGCTCTTCACTTGATTACTTACAAAGCAGTAGGCAAGCAATTCTCTTATTTCTTTCTCGTCTTCTCTAGTGCAAAGACAAACTACACTAGTTCTTCTTCCTTCTTCCTCTTAGTGCAGCAACTGACTGCACTAATCACCTTCTTTCTTTAGATATAATCACATACACCAATGAGATTATTCAAACACTGAAGATCTGCTCACAAAGAATCATCTGAATTCTCATGCACTGACTGCATGACCTTCTCAATTTCTTCAAGATCCTCTGGTCTTGGTCAACTCAAATGCACACAACCATATTTGGCTTTGTTCACGTGTGCACGTGCATGCATGCATGCATGCACTCCCCTTCTTCTTCTTGGTGCAATAAACCCTCAATGGGTGTAAATACTTTTAGCACACACACCTTCTTCCTACTTCACACTTTGTTCTTTTTGTTTACACACTCACAAGTGTGTTGTACTTTAGTGTGAGGGTCTCCTCTTTCTTCCTTCTTCTAAGTGTGTTCACTTCACTTAGTGCACACACACTAGGTTCGGCCTTTTAGTTCTTTTGAACACACAAATACCTATGGCCTTCTTCCCTTCTTGTACTCTTCCACTTTGCACACACACTTTGTTTTTCTCTTTTAATCTTCATGTGTGCACAACCACAAGGCTACGGGCTCCATTTGTTCAATTTGCACACAAAGGCACTAAGCCTTGGGTTCTCCCTCTTTGCACAAGCTACTGCCCGTAGGGCCTTCTCCTCACTTGGCACAGACACAAAGTGTTCTTTAATTTGTTCTTCAATGTGTGTACCCACATAAGGGCTACGACCTTCTTCTTCAAATGCACACACAATGTGTGTTCTTCAATTTGGCACACACAAGGGCATGGTCTCGGCCTTCTTTTGCTCACTGTCCAAGTGAGTTCTCAACTTGCCTGAACCACTGCCTTCAAAGGAGGTGCGCAAGGGGTGCGCCCCTGTTCTTCTCTTCACAGCCGCGCAAGTGCCACTGGCCGAGGGTCGCGCAAGCCACAGGTTCAAAGCACCGCGGGCGTGCAAGTGCAAACCGCACAGGGGGCAGCGGTGTACAGAGGCGGCGCGCAAGTTCGCGCTGCCTAACCCTCTCTTCTTATCGCGCAAAGAGGTTGCGCGCAAGAAACTTCAGCCGCGCAAGATACTTGCTCGGGGCTTCAAACCTTCGCGAGGTAGAGATATGCGCTCACGGGACAGTAGATTTTCAACAATGTTTCAGCAAGCATTTTGAGAGCCTTGGATTCTCCTTTTATAGGCAAGAGATGCCTCACATGATCTACGTGATTGCAACTTAAATTCCCGAAGATTTCGGATCTTTGAAATCTTTAAACGAGCCGCAAATCCCGTTTTTATTTTTTGTTTCACGCGGGATCACTTCTCTTTGTTTTCCTCTTCACGTGCATGCGACTTAGAACGCATGCACGACCTTCCTTAGGTCCAAACCATGCAGAATATAAACCTCATGGCCTCGCACCTTCGGTTTGCTTCGGCCGAACTTCAAATTCTCCTCTTGTTGCATGCAAGCCCACTTTTAATCATGGATAGGTTCAGTGCGTCGAGACGATCCCAATGGACTCTTCAGCTTGATCGGAGATGGCCAGAAACTCGATTTGGCTTGCTCGGAGGGCGCCTGGTTCGTTGGTGGCTGCGGGAATGCGCGGGGAGGCCTCGGCATGGCTCAAGGAAGGAGACGCCTCGCAGGCCGTTGGATCAGATCTTTGGACGGCCTGGATCTGATCGCGAATGGCGCGATGCATCGGGCGGCCGAGATCTGCCGCGCGATCACTCGGACGGCCAGGATGCGCTCCCGGTGAATTTTGCGCGTCCCACATCGAATCCGCGCACGGGACTCTTGCGCTTTATCAACCTAGCGCTCCCATCAGCTCGACAATTGAACTTCCAACCCTCTCGGTGCCGCCCCGCGCCGAGTTCTCCCTGCGAGCGCGCTCTGCGCCCACTATGCACCTTCGGGCGCGCCACTGGCGCCCACTATGCACACTGATACTCTTGGGGGCGCGCTCCTACGCCCCTGCCGCACTCCTTCGGGCGTTCCCCAGGCGCCCATGCGGTGTCTTGGGTGCGTCTTGCCGCCCTGGGCTCGCCCCACGGGTTCCCCCATGTGTGTGGTGCCTAGCGCCCATGCCTTGGGGTTGAACCCTCAAGGTGTCCTTGGCTGGCCAATTTTTTGCTAGTGTAAAACACTAAGTAACTTTGTATAAAAACAAAGTACCAAGTGTCATATGCCAAATGCCAAACCAAGTGCCCTTCTTTCTTCCTCCCATTTCTTCATTTCTTCTTCATAAGAATTCTTCCAATCTCCTCAATATATAGTCATTTCTTAGGAGGGAAATTCTTGAAGGTTCTTCATCTTCAACCGAACTCCTTAATCAAATAGATTCTTCAATGTTCTTCATTGATCTAATCAGAGATCAAATTGGATCTTCTTCAAATTCACATGCACTAAGTGATAGTGCATGGACTTCTTTAATCCACTTCATCCACTTAGAAGTAGTGGATGGATCATCTTCATCTCCTCATGCATTGTCTTAACAATGCATGGTCTTCTAACATTGTTGTGACATTGTATCTAGTTGATACAAGTTCTTTGAACTTAAAGAACAACTCAACAATCATCAGATTTCGCTTCATGGAGTGTTTCCCAAGCCTGACATTCAATGCTATGATTACATAACAATGCTACAGGCATCCTCACTTCAGTCGATATCCATTAACTTTGGAGTTCTTCTTCATCTCCTTCTTCATTTTGACCAGCATTGACAACAGTTGACAAAAAATACAATCTTCATATACAAAGTGGTCCCAACAATCTCCCCCTTTGGATTTTGTTGTTAATACATTAAAGTCTCCTCAGATGAATGTGTCAATGTCAAAATGAGAATCTAATCTCTCTCCCTTTACTTAATTTTCTATCTTAGACATTCATTTAATTTCTCTCCCCCTTATTGACAAGAAATACAAAGATTATGGTAGAGAGGGATGATGTCACATGTTCTCTTTAGCAAAGAACCTTTAGTAAATCAACTCTAAGTCTACTTGGGCTAACCCGGTGTAGAAAACAAGAGTGATATAACCAAGGAACTCAATGCTATCCATCATTCACTGTACATGTGAGATCATGCTTCAGGGGATTGAATTTTTTCAGATATAACAATGAATTGCTAAATCCTGCACAACTTCACAAAACTCATTAGAAAGTTCAGGTGCAAAGATAAAGCTCCCCCTTTCATCCATTTGTCTTCAATCTATACTCCCCCTTAATTGACAAGATAAATACAATTAAGAAACAAGGGATGGAAGTATGATTGGAATACCTTCACTTTTCTCAATATGGTATTAGATATCAGAATCCCATCTTCTACAGATTGGCTCCCCCTCAAGGGGTGCAATCCATTCTGTCCAAACCACTATCCAGATGAGAATGATCATCATCTTCAATTCCCTACAATGTTAGCACATGTAAATACCAGAAGTATAAGGGAATAAGATGGAACCTCCTTGGTTCATCAATGTGAACAACAAGGTTGAGAAGATTCTCTCAACCAAGATGTCCCATTTTCACAATTCTTCACACTTGCACATCTGATCTTCAATGATGATTGTGCTGGTGTGGATCTCAACACATCTTCATGTGAAATCTTTTGTTTCCTTTTTGCCTTAGCAATTTCCAGTGCTTCATCTTCAGCTCTTTGTAGATCTTTGGCAAGTTGCAACTGATTTGGCCATATGACTAGTAAGTCACTTGGAAGTGTGGCCTCAGTTCTGGATATTCCACATGGTTCCTTAGATGCTTTCAAGCTACCTTTCTTAGGCAACTTGTTTTCAATCAATCCCTTCTGCTTCATCTGGATCGATTGTCTGTTTGAGTCCAGTCTGCTTCTATTCAGTTCTATGGCTTGTTCACAAATATCCATGGTGTGTCCTTTCTTTCCACAGTAGAAGCATGTTTTCTTGGTGGTCCTTCTGGATGCATCACCCTTCTTGGATTTAGACTCCAAGGAATTCTTTTCCTTTTTCAAAACCTTCTTGGGAGCATCTTGAACTTTCTTCTTGCTTCCCAAGGATTCCATTTTAGCCAGGTTCAGTGATCTTCTCTTCTTTCTAGCTCTGCATACAGTTGGAGATTGACATGTATCTTTTTGACCACTTTTGCAATCATCCCAGATGTTGTCAAGTAATCCAAATCTATTTGCAGTAAACATATGTCTCTGGACCTGTGGATGTTGCTTCTTTTCTTCTGGCTTTCTCCCCCTTGAAATGTACTTTCTCTGTACTTTTACATTTAAGGGATTGTACCAACAATCCAGTGCACAATGCCCAAATCTATTGCAGCACCAGCATTGACCAACAAACCTCGACTTCTTGTCATATTCTTGATAAGGTTGTTGAATCTTCTTCTTGGTATGTTGTGCTTTCTGTGGGGACATATCTTCCACATTCTTTCCCCTAACCACCCTAACCATGGTGGTAGGTTTCTTATCACTTTTCTTCATCCATACTTGTTTAGAAATTTTCTTCCAACCTGCACTTTTTGTAGAAAATTTTTTCGAAACATTAGTACAAGTTGGTATGGATAGTACCTTCTTATCAGCTACTTGTGATAGATCAATGAGTGAAGCCATGATCTTCTTATCACATGTTGGAGGTCTTTTGACAGTAGAATCTTCCAGAGAACATTGAGTTCCAACAGTTACAATTTCCTTCTTTTGTGGAGACTCAATATGTGTCTTCTCAAGATTGGTTAGTTCAGCTTCCAATTCTAGACATCTCATGTTGAGGATGACTTCCTGGTTTTCAATCATAGTCATCTTCTCTTCAAAAGCCTTCTTTAATCTTTCAACTTCATATTCATGCATCTTTAATTTGTTTTGTAACAAAGAGTCAAGTTCATTGATCTTCTGGGAGTTATCTTCCAAATATAACTTCTTGACTTCATTGCCCCTTTTTAGCTCATCTTCTAGTGCATGGATCTTATCTTCCAGAGTCTTGTTGACTCCCTCCTTTTCTTCAACATCTTTGAGCCACTTTGAAGAATTTTCTTCAAATCCCCTCTTTGTTGCTTCAAAGGCTCCAACCTGTCTGGAGAGCTTTAAACATTCAACAATTTTTTCTTGTAAGCCTTTCTCCAAAACATCAGTTTCTTCTTCCAACTGAGTGATATTTTCTTGCATGCATTGAAATACCCCGCAAACCAGGGATGCACTCTTTTCAGGAATACCATGTAGAATAATTCTTAATCTATCAACTGATATTTCTTGAGATGTTGTAGATTGTTCATCACCACTTGGGCTAGCATTTTCATCATGAGGGTAATTTCCAAATGTACTAACACATACCTCTTGATCAGTTGAGGTAGGAAGGTTTTCCATCTTCTTGGTGAGTACTTGAGCCACTTTCTCATAACTTTCCAAGTTTGGTGTGTCGTCAAAATCAGCCAAATATGGAGAACCAGATGCTTCCTCCTGTTTAGATACGAGGGAATTCTTCTTCAACTTTCTCTTCTCTTTCTTTTTCCTGTTCATCATGGTTTTTGTAGATATATCTTTCTGCTCAGAGATAGCTGAATCTTTACAAACACTGCTCTTCATTGATAACACAGGAAATAATCTCAGGTCTTCAAAAGAGAATAACTTCACTATAGAGAATCCAATAGAGGTGAACCTCCCTCTGATACCAATTGAAAGGACCAGTTTGGGATATACCTAACACTGAGAGGGGGGGGGGGGGTGAATCAGTGTTGGGGACTTTTTAAACCAATTCCAACTTTTATCCCTGTACCTCTAGACCTATTAGGATCTTGATTCTCTTATTCTCTTTTCCCTGTCTCATGCAATAACAGAAAGCAGTAAAAATGTGCACACGATATTTTTACAAGGTTCACCACTCAATAAGAGTAGCTACATCCTTGCCATGCATGGGTATGACCATTACATGGATTCTCCACTATAAAGTAAAATGTTGTTACAATGGAGTGTCTAGGAAAACAATCCTCTAGCCAGTGTGAGTCCCTACACTTTGGAGGGGGGTGGGAAACAATCCTCTTCCCTGGACTGGTGAAACCCAAGTCCAACTTGCAGCCTCTAGCTGGTTCTTTATACTGCCTATCAAGACAGTCTTCTTCCTTCTTCAAATGGTTGGTTCTGCTCTTGATCTATTGTAGTGCTCTTCACTTGATTACTTACAAAGCAGTAGGCAAGCAATTCTCTTCTTTCTTTCTCTTCTTCTCTAGTGCAAAGACAAACTGCACTAGTTCTTCTTCCTTCTTCCTCTTAGTGCAGCAACTGACTGCACTAATCACCTTCTTTCTTTAGCTAGAATCACATACACCAATGAGATTATTCAAACACTGAAGATCTGCTCACAAAGCATCATCTGAATTCTCATGCACTGACTCCATGACCTTCTCAATTTCTTCAAGATCCTCTGGTCTTGGTCAACTCAAATGCTCACAACCAGATTTGGCTTTGTTCACGTGTGCACGTGCATGCATGCATGCATGCACTACCCTTCTTCTTTTTGGTGCAATAAACCCTCAATGGGTGTAAATACTTTTAGCACACACACCTTCTTCCTGCTTCACACTTTGTTCTTTTTGTTTACACACTCACAAGTGTGTTGTACTTTAGTGTGAGGGTCTCCTCTTTCTTCCTTCTTCTAAGTGTGTTCACTTCACTTAGTGCACACACACTAGGTTCGGCCTTTTAGTTATTTTGCACACACAAATTCCTATGGCCTTCTTCCCTTCTTGTACTCTTCCACTTTGCACACACACTTTGTTTTTCTCTTTTAATCTTCATGTGTGCACAACCACAAGGCTACGGGCTCCATTTGTTCAATTTGCACACAAAGGCACTAAGCCTTGGGTTTTCCCTCTTTGCACAAGCTACTGCCCGTAGGGCCTTCTCCTCACTTGGCACACACACAAAGTGTTCTTTAATTTGTTCTTCAATGTGTGTACCCACATAAGGGCTACGGCCTTCTTCTTCAAATGCACACACAATGTGTGTTCTTCAATTTGGCACACACAAGGGCATGGTCTCGCCCTTCTTTTGCTCACTGTCCAAGTGAGTTCTCAACTTTCCCGAACCACTGCCTTCAAAGGAGGTGCGCAAGGGTGCGCCCCTGTTCTTCTCTTCACAACCGCGCAAGTGCCACTGGCCGTGGGTCGCGCAAGCCACATGTGCAAAGCACCGCAGGCGTGCAAGTGCAAACCGCACAGGGGGCAGCGGTGCACAGAGGCGACACGCAAGTTCGCGCTGCCCAACCCTATCTTCTTGTCGCGCAAAGAGGTTGCACACAAGAAACTTCAGCCGCGCAAGATACTTGCTCGGGGCTTCAAACCTTCGCGAGGCAGAGATATGCGCTCACGGGACAACAGATTTTCAACAACGTTTCAGCAAGCATTTTGAGAGCCTCGGATGCTCCTTTTATAGGCAAGAGATGCCTCACATGATCCGCGTGATTGCAACTTAAATTCCCGAAGATTTCGGATCTTTGAAATCTTTAAACGAGCCGCAAATCCCGTTTTTATTTTCTGTTTCACGCGGGATCACTTCTCTTTGTTTTCCTCTTCACGTGCATGCGACTTAGAATGCATGCACGGCCTTCCTTCGGTCCAAACCATGCAGAATATAAACCTCATGGCCTCGCACCTTCGGTTTTCTTCGGCCGAACTTCAAATTCTCCTCTCGTTGCATGCAAGCCCACTTTTAAGCATGGATAGGTTCAGTGCGTCGAGACGATCCCAATGGACTCTTCGGCTTGATCGGAGATGGCCGGAAACTCGATTTGGCTTGCTCGGAGGGCGCCTGGTTCGTTGGTGGCTGCGGGAATGCACGGGGAGGCATCGGCATGGCTCAAGGA
The DNA here is from genome assembly GCA_963277665.1 of Viscum album. Lineage (NCBI taxonomy): Eukaryota > Viridiplantae > Streptophyta > Magnoliopsida > Santalales > Viscaceae > Viscum > Viscum album. Next base: position 153,206,410 of record OY728145.1, read on the forward strand.
AGGAGACGCCTCGCAGGCCGTTGGATCAGATCTTTGGATGGCCTGGATCTGATCGCGAATGGCGCGATGCATCGGGCGGCCGAGATCTGCCGCGCGATCACTCGGATGGCCAGGATGCGCTCCCGGTGAATTTTGCGCGTCCCACATCGAATCCGCGTGAGGGACTCTCGCGCTTTATCAACCTAGCGCTCCCATCAGCTCGGCAATTGAACTTCCAACCCTCTCGGTGCCGCCCCGCGCTGAGTTCTCCCTGCGGGCGCGCTCTGCGCCCACTATGCACCTTCGGGCGTGCCACTGGCGCCCACTATGCACACTGATACTCTTGGGGGCGCGCTCCTACGCCCCTGCCGTGCTCCTTCGGGCGTGCCCCAGGCGCCCATGCGGTGTCTTGGGTGCGTCTTTCTGCCCTGGGCTCGCCCCACGGGTTCCCCCATGTGTGTGGTGCCTAGCGCCCATGCCTTGGGGTTGAACCCTCAAGGTGTCCTTGGATGGACAATTTTTTGCTAGTGTAAAACACTAAGTAACTTTGTATAAAAACAAAGTACCAAGTGTCATATGCCAAATGCCAAACCAAGTGCCCTTCTTTCTTCCTCCCATTTCTTCATTTCTTCTTCATAATAATTCTTCCAATCTCCTCAACATATAGTCATTACTTAGGAGGGAAATTCTTGAAGGTTCTTCATCTTCAACCGAACTCCTTAATCAAATAGATTCTTCAATGTTCTTCATTGATCTAATCAGAGATGAAATTGGATCTTCTTCAAATTCACATGCACTAAGTGATAGTGCATGGAATTCTTTAATCCACTCCATCCACTTAGAAGTAGTGGATGGATCATCTTCATCTCCTCATGCATTGTCTTAACAATGCATGGTCTTCTAACATTGTTGTGACATTGTATCTAGTTGATACAAGTTCTTTGAACTTAATGAACAGCTCAACAATCGTCATATTTCGCTTCATGGAGTGTTTCCCAAGCCTGACATTCAATGCTATGATTATATAACAATGCTACAGGCATCCTCACTTCAGTCGATCTCCATTAACTTTGGAGTCCTTCTTCATCTCCTTCTTCATTTTGACCAGCATTGACAACAGTTGACAACAAATAAAATCTTCATATACAAAGTGGTCCCAACATATTTAAATGTCAAATGATTATTAAAATAATGAGAAAAATACTCTTAGTGAAATCCAACTTAGGACTCAGTCTAGGGATCTCATGTATGGCTCAAAATTCTGGGTTGTTAGGCTAGATATGGCCTTCAACGTTTTACTAGGAGGACCTTAGCTACATCATCATGTGGATATCCCTTAGTCATACCACAAATGACTTAAATATTCTATCAATGGAAAAATTGGGACATTTCATGGTGAAAAATACCCATTCAAATCATGTGATTCATCATACATTAAGGTAGGATTCTACCAGAGGTAATGAAAATGGTCCATGGATGATGATGTTGCTCGGATCAATTCCCCGAATGGTCTAGATATGATTACATATAACTCTTTCAACTAGATTAGTGTATAGTATGTGTTTCCCATAAAACAAATCGAATATATGGGTCTAATTTTTAGCACACATCTAGAAACTTTCGTGATGTCAGTCCTGACAACTGAACCTAAAAACACTCAAGAAGTTGTCAACTTTATGAGCAGTAATAAAAGCATGGATGAAAATTTCAACTCTCTAAGAAGTAATGAAATACTAGATAAAGTTTTCAACTATATAAGAATTAATGAAATATTGGATGTAAATATCAACTATATGAGGAGTAATTAAATTCTGGATAAAAATTTAAACTCTATAATAAGTAATGAATGCATGTATAAAAATGTCAACTCTCAGAGAAGTAATGAAAGTAAAAATGAAAATGTATCCATTACATTCCACGATCTTATAAAATACCTATTCCATTATCTAGGTTGGAAGAATTCATCATGTAAATGGGATAAAATTAAGATGCTCATTCTCAGTCCCTCATCTCCCCTTAAAAAATCCAAAAGTTCCTCACACCATCAATTGAGCCAGAAATGGTTGCTTTATCTTTCAGATGTCCAAATTTTGACTCCTCCTCTAACTCTAAGAAACTTTATTCACCACATACTTCCCAGGAAGAGGTGAAATAGGTAAATCACAAGGAAGAGAAAGAGGAGTAATACCTTAGGGACACCCCTATAACATTCGAGGAAGGTATCTCTACCACTATTGATGATCTCAGAGAAATAAATATGGGTATAGATGATGATCCAAAAAACCACTTTTATGAGTGAAATAATAAATTATGAAGAAAAGAAGGTATATAATTTCTTTATGAAGAAACACAAGGATGTGTTCACTTGGAATTACATAGATATTCCAAGCCTCGATCCTATGGTGGCTGCCCATCACTTGGGTTTTACAGAATACTATAGGGGATACAAATAAGTAGCCAGATAGACATGCCCAAATCACACCTTTAAAATTGAGTCTAAAGTGGAAAAACTCATCAAGGATGAATTCATTAAAGAAGTTAAGTATCTGAGGTGGATATCCAATATCATCCCATTAAAGAAGAAAAACAGGCAAATCAGGGTCTGCATCAACTTTAGAGATATCAACAGGTACTATCTGAAAGATGACTTCCCAGTTCCAATCATAGAACTAATGATTGATGAAATGACTAGTTATCAAGACCTCCCCTTCATAAATGATATTCAGGGTACCAATAAATTCATATGGATTCAGAAGATAAATAATACACTACCTTAAAGCCCCCCAATGAGTATTCATCTATCAGGTAATTCTATTTGGATTTAAGAATGCAGGTTCCACATACCAATGTGCCATGAATCACATCTTCAAACCCTTCCTGCGGAAGTTTTTTAAATGTTACATTGACGATATAATGGTTATCTCCCAACAAACTTCTAACCACCAAGATAACTTGGAGACCACCTTCAAAAAGCTATAACAACATATCCTGAAGATGAACCCAGTAAAAGTTTCTTTTGGGGTGATCTTTTTAAAGTTTATCGGCTTCATCGTGCACCATCATAACATCAAAGTTTACCTTAAGAAAAAAAAATCTATCCTTAGCATGTCACTTCCTAGAAACCTTAAATATTTTATATTAATTCAAGGATACTTGGAAAACATCTAGCGATTTATAGAAAACATTTTAGGAAAGTGTTTTCAATTAACCAAAATGATGAAGTGCTGGGTCACATATCAGTAGACCAGTGATTTTCAGAAAGAATTTGAAAACCTCAAGAAACACCTCTTGATATCACCAGTATTAATGCCACCTAATGAGAGAATTAAACTCATTATATATGAGATATACCGATAGAAATCACTGGATGCCTTTGTTTCACAAAATAATGATTTTGAAAATGAAAAAATTATTTATTATCTTAGTTGAACCATGATCCATGTTGAGACTCTTTATATAGATATACAGATGGGTTTCTTGGAATTAATATTCACATTTCTGAAACTAAGACACTACCTGCAACACCATGATGTCCATTTGGTCTCTCACAATAACCCATTAAAATAAATCCTTATCCATCCTATGTCTACAAGACATCTAGAATGGTGGGTGGTTATTATGTAGTAGTTTGATATAGAATTCATGACTCAAAAAGAAATGAAAGGCCATGCTTGATTAGATTTACTTACAAAACACCTGTATGTAGAAATAACATCATTAAATACCAAACTTTCAGATGAGGAGATATTATCTATTCAAGGAATCCCCCAAACATGGGATATGTATTTTGATGGTGCGACTAAGAGCCCAAAGGGGAGGAGAATAGAAGACCCCAATCACAATAAAGTCGGGTTAGGGATCATGCTAATTTCCCCAGTGAAGGGAGTTTTACCTTACTCCTTGTTATAAGAAAGATATACTAACAATGAGGTAGAATATTAGGCCCTCATTAGAGGCCTGTAATTGGAAATCCAAATACAGGTGGACCATTTGGAAGTGAAAGCTGGTTTATAGTTGGTGATCAAACATATCAATGGGGATCATGCTATTAGAAAAATAAGAGTTAATTCCTATTCTTGAAAATGTCCAAGGGTTAATGGAAGAGTTCCCCTCAAAACCAACATTGAATCAAATCCCACGATCTCATAATTACCAAGAACATGCATTGGAGAATGTAGCTATGACTTGGAAGATCCAAACTAAGATGAAATGGTCATCAACATTGTGAATCACCGAATGGTATCACATTTTGTCTAGGTCAGAGTATAAGAATTTAATGAATTCATTACTATGCTTGATCCATACGTTCCTAACACTGGGTGAATGATTCCAATCATGGAATAACTTCAATGAAGAAATATTGAACACCTTGCATCACTTGGAAGTATATCAAAATTAGATAGCATGATCCTTTACCAAGAAGGTTCGCCTCTGTTCATTCCACTAAGGAGAACTAATATTGGCCCTTAGGACTCCAATGATACCAGTAAAGAAGACTCCAAAGATTGAACCAAAGTGAGAGGGACCTTACTCCATACACAAGGTCCACTATAACAGAGCTTATTTCTTAATCTCAATGGAAAAAAGATATCATTAGGACCCCAACCAATGCAAGGTTCCTAAAGAAATATTCTGTGTAATCATATGAAGTTTGTCTCAGCTACAAGATGTTAAAATTTGTAGTTGGTCTTTATAACATGACCTTAAAAGGAATAACATATCATCCAAGATGCTGGACAATAAATTGCACAACACTATATATATATTCCAAGCTATAAGACTCTAAACTACGTAGCATATCATCCTGATCATATGGAGTTAAACTGTATGGTTCACATCCTTGTTGTATGACATCAAACTATGTAACATTTCCATCCATGTTTTAGAGGATCACAATATCTAGTGATGCTTTCCCTACCACACATTTATTAAAGAACTAAATATGGATTGATTCTCATTCCAATGATATATGTAGTGATGCTCGAGCCTCCCATCTTGGATCCAACCATGATAAAAATCCCCATTTTCCCTATGTACGAATCATACCTACACATAAATTTTTTCTATAACTACATATGTCTTGATTAACATTACAATGAAATATGTATTAATGCCTAGACCTCATATCTTGGGCCTAACCATCATTCTGGAAAATGTCAAAGCACCCTTTTCCCCTTGTCAATACATGATTGATGTGAGGAACAATTTTAAAGTACTATGTGTGGATGGATTCTTTCTCTAGAAAGATACATATTAATTCCTAGTTTCTATCCCCTAGTACAGATGAAATACTCCTTTCCACATTAGGTGAGCCATTTCTTTATCGAAAGACATTAAACTACATGACCAACTCCCTCATTGAATGAATATAAACTAAATTTTCTTTCTAGAACTACATGTGGCTTGATTCTTATCCTAATTAGATATGTAGTGATTCTTTAATTTCTATCCTTGGGCCCAACCACAAAATTTACTATATTTCACATTAGTTTATATTTTTCCTCACTGCATGTAGTTAAACTGCATGGTATTTTACAACTATGTAAGGCTTTATCCTCATTATAATAAGATACATACCAATGCATAGATCTCACATCTTGGTATTTCTACTAAAAAATATAAATTACCCTATCCTTACCTTGTATTGCCTTTGTGTAGTGGAAGAAACCTTTTCCACTCCTTATTTATCACACTGAGAATATCTCATGTATTCTTAGGAGTTTTGGTAAAGAAGTTCCCTGCACGGGTAAGGAATATCAATTCGAATCAAGGTTATCATGGTTCTGGCTGCAAGACCTTAAAAGGCACACCAAATATCCTCATCACATGATAATAAATTGAATTATTTCCCCAAGAACTACATGTTCCTTCAATATCATTCCAATTATATATGTAGTGATGTCCGAATCTTCAATCCTGGGCCTAACTTCAACAAAATTTAAGAAATTAACCCACTTTCCTATGTATGAGTTAGATCTACATAAGAGGATTCAATATGGCATCTCACCCCATGTGTGATTCTGTATTAAAAAAGCCCCTTCTCCACAAATGAATTAAATCAATACGGGGAATCATTTTTATAAATATGTGTGGATTTATTCTTAATCTAAAAATATATGTAGTGATTCATGGGTTCTCTACCATGGTTCATCCATAATAACATCAAGTCACCTTCTTCCTGACTATATGATGTTAAATTGCATGGCTAATATCCTGGCCTCATGAATTTAAAATGCATGGTACCCAAGAACTAGAGGTGGCTTGATTATCATTCTAATGAGATATATAGTGAAACCTAGGACTCATTCCCTAGACCCAACCATGAGGTAAATAAAAATACCTACTCTCCTGTTTACAAACAGAGATCTATGCAGGAGCTCTTAATTTGGGTCACCTCATTAGGGGTCCACCAAGGAAACAAAGATGTCCCCATTCTACATATGAGACAAATCTATGCAAGGGAATCTATGATTCATGGCTGATATTGGTCCAAATGCTTCCTTTATGCTTTGACATTTTCCTTCCACACGTTATAATACCAATCTTGGACACTTTAAAATCTTCATAATCTTTCCCTATCTTACAGTGATAGAATGTATGATACCTAATAACTAATTTTCCTGACTATGCGGTAACACGTCCCAGTTGGATTTTGATAAAGTCACCCAAAAAAAGGTTTTTTCAGTGAAAGGATTTCACTATTTAACTATATAGTAATTTTCCCCAGTTTTCTTTACATAAAATAGCCCCAAAAATGGATTTTTCAACCAGAAATAGCTTCACCCTCAGGAGAAACCTCTTCTTTCCTCATATGATTTGAAGAAATTATGTCGGGGCCCACATTTTGAATTAGTCCATAGAAATCAATTAAATATTTTTCCCATATCCTTTATCCTAGTATGAGAATCCCTAAGACCATGGTTTATAATTTCCTCCCTAATGTATAAAGTATGTCGAAACAACCTTGGTCCGGTAGGCCACATATCACCTATTATTTATATAATTCTATGGTCCAAGTCATATGACCTAAAACTATATGCACCATATTTCCCACGTTTGGGTCAGACCTATGTAGGAAACCTATTCGCCCAATTCTTGATTAATTTTGACTAGTAATGCTCCTCTCATGTTCAAGTAATTCCCTTCCATGGACCAAACTCTCTGTCTATGGATATTCGAATATCCATAAACTCCCTTAGGCCATCGAAAATAGAATGTCATAATTCCTAAGAAATTCTTTGTCTGACCATGTTGTAACATGACATATTTGGATTTTTTTAAGTCACCTATAAAGTTTTAAGGCCTATCATCTAAAGGATACAACTATTTAACTATATTGTAACACACCCAAATTGGATTTTTATAAAGTATCCCAAAAATAGGTTTGTCAACTAGTGGTAACTTCATCCTCAAGAGATACCTCCTCAATCACCATAAGACGTTTTATCCATAACACTATTCGGATCTAGAGATGTCCATATTATAGCTTATGACATCCCCCTCCTTATACTTGAAAGTGATGGAGAATTATCGAATAGATTACCATGAAAGGGGATAATTATTAACCTTTAGATCAAAGCTAAAGACATTAAATTATAACCCCCTAATGTTCTTAATATATGATAATAAACTATATATTATAATTTCCTTTTTGTATGGCATTAAAATTTATATAATAATTTCTTCACTGTATGACATTAAACTACATGACTAATATCCTGGTCGCATGATATTAAATTGCAGGATGATTCAACCCTTGTCAGAAAGGGGGCTTCCCCCTTAACATTGAACATATGACAAAATATATCCTCCTTCGAACAAGAAATAATATCCATAAAATTTCTTTGGTCATCAGCAATATATTGTCAGAATTCCTGAGAACTCATTTTCCAAATTCTGATATAACATGCTCTAGTTGGATTTACATAAGTCAACCATGTTTTAGGTCCTTTCAGCCAAAAGATTCCACTATTTGACTATGTTGTAACAAACCAAAATTGTATTTTCATAAAATAGTATAAAAAATGGGCTTTTCAACTAGTGGTAACTTCATCCTCAAGAGATACCTCCTCTATTATTTAATATCATGTTTTAGATTTGGGAACTATAAAATCATGGCTCAAAATTTCCCCTCAGGTATCTAAAGAATGTCAAAACATTCTTATCCAATAAGCCTTGTTTGGGAAATAATCCCAAAACTCATGGTCAAAGATATCCAACCTAAAACAAAAATCACACTAGTCTAGATTAGAGGAATTTAAACTACCCACAAAATGAGATATAATACTCACCAAATTGAAAATTTACAAATGGAACTCTGGAAAAAAGTTGAGTCTCATCTCACTAGACCTACACTCTGTGTGTTTAAGGAAAAAATCGAGCAATGGAAAGAAAGAGGAACAAAACTTGTTAGTATGAAAACCCACAAAGGGAAGCTTAATAAATAGCCAAGTATCACCCACAAAGTTATCTTCATATTGGACTTAAGCAAAAAATTAGGGTGATGACATAAAAAGAAACAAAGTTTTTAAGGTTGTTCATATAACCTTATCAACAATTGAATTATGCTCTCTAAGCCCCATGACATCAAAAAAAATTGAGTGCTCTCTCATCCTTGTTATTTTAATTATAACGTGATGAAATTCAATCAAATGATTTGTTTTCAGTGCTTTATTATGATTATAATGCAGAAAAAAATTCAAGAAAAATTGATTGGAAAAAACAATTAATTTTCATTTACATTCCATTGAATATGGTAACTTCCACATACTGGAGAATCTCTACCAATTTTTAAATTCTTCTCTCAATATAGGCTTTGATAAGATGATTTGTAGCTGGAGAATTCTCCATAGCTCGCTAGATCTTGGCCGATTGTGTAGCAGAAGCCACCTCAACATAATGAATCTTATTCTTCTCCACAAAAAACATCCATCTTTCTGCCAAATACCCTTCCAAGGATCAATGAAGTTGGAATACCTATTACATTATGAAATTTAATTATTATTGAAGGAGAACCATTTAGAGATATTTCTCATCAAGGAGATCTTGATACTCCTCCACCTTCATGGTATGGATGAGATCATCCTAGGACACAATGGCCCTGATATTTTTAAACTGGCCCACCAACTATGACTCAACCCACTATGATCTTCGCTACTCTTCCCTTTGCATGAAAATCACCTTCACTGTAGGAGGGATGTCAGGGTAATTAAATAATATATATCATATCATACCAAACTTGAATGGAAGTTGATGAATTCACAATAATAAGTCTTCAAGAGGCATATCCCCAACTATCTTCTAGATGTCCCACCAGAAAATGTGACACATGGAGCAAAGATCCTCTTACGTCTCTAGTCCGATTCAAAGTCTCTATTGGAGGGAGATATGTATTCTAGGATTAGTTCACTCAACGAGTCACCTTATTCCACTCCCTATGAACCAGCCTTAGTTTCACCTACCAATGTCAGTGGAGCTGGCATAGAATCCCCCCTCATAGGCTCGGTCACCAAATTTGATGTCACTAAATAGAAAGTGACACCTCTCATAAACACCAAGAGGTCAGTAGACAACAAAGGAAGCGAAGTAACTAAAATGGTTAATAACAGTCAACTATTTTTGGACCAAACATTGAGATTAACATCTCCCCAGTGATCCCAGCCTCAGTTCTTGGATTAAGGACATCCTAATGAGGATCATATTCCTAATTTTCCTCAAAAAATGGGATTAGAGGCTCTCAAGGATCTCCCACTTCTAAATTCTATGTCTCCACTCCCTCAGTAATGAGAGTAGGGTGGACTTGGATGACCTATTTTTGATGTTCCTTGGAAACTTTCTCTATAGAGAAAGCTTCCCAAGATGATATTTGATGAAAATCATCAGGTGAAATAAGGTCAACTATGTTTGGAAAATAAAAGAACGAGAAAACTCATGTCCTTCTAATTTCCTAATGAAATCCTTAAAATCCTTGAGAGAATCTGAGATATCAATGTTTGGATTAAATAGTTCAATCATTTCATGATACACGATGTCAAGTATCATAGAATCCTCACCAGTAGGGGTATCCTAAGTGAGTTTATTAGGACCCAAATTGTCTCTACCATCGATCCCCTATGCCAAATTCTCAAGAGGCACAACAAAGTCAAGCCCTGTGGAGTCACGGTCAACGTCAATACCTTCATCAGACCATATGAGATCCCTTTCATCCCCTCTCAGAGTGATAAGAGGACTGGCATTGACTCTTACAAGGTCCTACAATATAGGAAATGGATATGAAATATCATGAGAAGAGAAAATTCATAATCAACACATGACACCTTAGGGTGTGCATCTAATATTACCATGGCCCTATCCCCTCTCTTTAGGAATGGGTGTAGATGTGACTACATCTATTGAAACCTCATCCATCAAGATAATGGATTCATTAGCATGGATCCATGCCTACACTATGGTATCCTCATAAATCCTTAAAGTACTAGTACCAGATCCCTTAAGGGAGTAAAGTTATGTAGATTTTTTAAAATAAAAGTATGGTCAAAAAGGTATGTCAAGAAATTTATGAGATAAAGTGACTGTAGAAAGACATACTGTGGTTCACATACCAGGACGACTTTTCCTCCCTCATTCACTTCCTCTCCTAGGATGGAAGAGGGACCATATCTGTTCTTTAGATAAAAAACACTTGAGGTAATGGTTAAGGAACTCCTAAAACCATTTCCTCCATCACCATCCTCTGACCTAGGGATAGTTTTAGAGGATCAGGAGACCCATCTGATATGTCAAAAGGGGTGACCATGGGCCTATACCTCAGTGAGCCAAGCACCTCTGCTACGACTGATGCTGCTACTCCTCCTCCTCCTCATCCTCCTCCAAGATTCTAAATAAATCCCTTAAAGATTAATTATAGTGGATGAAATAATAAGAAAATACAAGGGGAAAGAGAAAGATACATCATTAGGGTTGATATAGTCATTCCATTCCTCCTCAATGTGACTAGTTACCCCTCAAGGTATCTTTAGTCTAGAATGTTAGAAACTTTATTTGTGATCAATATCTGATCATTAGTTTCATATATCGAATCCTACAACTCATGAATATACCCCCCCAATATAGTCAAATAACTGTCAAGGTGGAGAATAGAGGGTACCCTAATATCTCCTAGATCTGGGATGTTCATTCCGGCTTGGAGAAACACCCATGCGTCCCTAATATCATGAGATACACCCCCGACAAGCATTGACCACCAAGGGTTAGAAATAATTTGGCTCTTCTGTAGCTGGATTTGAGAAGGCCTAACATATTTTGACTTGGAATTATTCTTAGGCCTCTCTTCCCTCATATAATACCAAGTGACCAGAACCTAAGTCTCCTATCAACAATGACAACTAGATCTCCTTAGCTCAGAATGTGTGGTTCTCTCAACCCTATCATACTATATGGTCTTCAACCAAGATCAACTTAAGGACTTTAGAGCTTCATCATCATCACCTTTAGTTTGAACCTTTCTAACGCGCATACTAGGAACAACATTTTTCATGGCCATAACCTAGTGAACACCTTTCATTAATACCCCTTGAGGCTGTTACACAATCCACACACTGGTATACCTATCCCCAAGTTCAATTGATGCACCTAGTGGAGGTAGTTTAATTGAGATTTTAGACACTACCATGACCATCAGAATCCAAAACTATTAGAACATCATCAGGTTTTTCTCAAGACTAACATGTGGTGGAGCAGAGGATTGAAGAATCCGGACACAGTGGATGTGTGGTGGTTGGGAGGGACTAACTTTGTTTTTTCCATAATCGATGACCAATTTGGTATCAGTACGACGATGAATGCCAATATCCATGGATTGAAATCAAAGCTTTAGAATAAGATGAGAATAATGCTGGATCTAAGAAAGAGGATATTTCACATCATGTTTATAATTAATTTAATAATTTCTTAAGAAATTAAATACCTGGGTCTTCGATACTTTCTTCATTGACGATCGTTGATCATCTGGAAGGACCCTTTCAGATTTCCTCTACTGTGCTTGTGAGGATCCAAAGTAGAATTCCTCTAGTGATGATCCACACATTCTCCAATGGTCTCCTATCAATGCCACTCATTCTTCGAGTGCTAGCACGATGAAATAAATGTCTTTCATTGATCTTTCTTGATCGCTCGTTCTTCTATCTTGAAGAAATTCTCTTATTCTTGAGAGGAGGATATAAAAAGAGTAAAGAGAGAAAATGTTTGGCTCAATAAATCTAAATTCACCAGGGTTTGGCACAACAGACGTACCTACCTATTAATCAAAACGAAGTTTCAATTACAATAATTAATTTCAAAAAAAAATTAAATTCAATTAGAACTATTAGAGAAAACCCATGCCACATAATAACAATAACATCACCATTATTTTTGGTTTTCCAACTTGTGAAAAATAGAACAATAAATGAAATCCTGTCACACATAATGATAATAGTATTATTATTATTTCTTATGACAACAAGATAAAAATTATTTAATGACTTGTAAAAAATTAATTTATCAATGAACAAGGTCTTGGTCCATTCGAACTCCTCTTCAATTTATTGAACACCTGAATAAAATATTTTATTCTCTTAAATAAAAATTTTTATTTAAAAATAAGTAAATAAATATTTATTAGATGTTCAATAAAATAAATAAATATATTTTATTCACAATCTGGTGAATAAATATTTATTTAATTTACAAATTCATTTTAAATTAAATAAAATTATTACTCAATATTGAGAATAATATTTATTCCATTAATTAAATTAAAATATAATTTAATCGAGAACACCAAAAACACTTAGTATGTGACCCTCTAGGATTCTTTTTAATTGGCATTAAGCGGGCTTGCCTAAAGTCCAAGATTACTATCTAACAACATGTTAATGCACCCAAGAGAAAGAACATATAGTTGCAACCACAATATCCACATACAAATGTTCACTTTGTAATATATTCCCTTTATCAAAATATATCATCAAGAAAGTTTCATGATAGTGTCATCAACATATATGCTTGATACGTCATTCTTTGACTACCTGAAATAAACTTGTCATTACACCATGGCCATAGAATTTAGGGTGACAATTCTATTTAAATCAAAGGGACAAGATATAAACTTCCATAAATAGAAGGGAAAAATTCATCCTTGACTTATCCATTAATAACATGTCATTTTTAACGCACCCAACATACCATACTTCCCTCCAACATATGGCATGGAAGTTTTTATCAGAAAATATAAGTGCATGAGTCATGACACGTATTAATGATTATATTAAAGTCTAAGGACCATTTCACATACTCGCAGATAGGAATATCCGATGACACTAAAACATGAAAAATTACTACTGGCTGGTATATTCTAATAATCTCTCATATGAGAGATTACCAAGTGAGAACGTTATGAGAAGAAGTCTCATCTTCTTACGAGTACTTGCACCTAACAGTCTATATACTATTTGTCCCATCACAATATGTCATCCAACCACAAAACAATATTTAAAGAATATTTTCATAGCACTTCAAGGTTACCATCATAACAGGGAACTACTATGAACTTATTAATGTGACAAATAATCTAGGAAATTATTACATTATAGTCACATAGAATAATGAAAAATATTTAATAAGATGTTTAATATTTAAATACATTAAATATTCATGTAATATATGTACAAAAAATTGGTTCTAGGACACAAAATCAAATAGGGAGATACTTGACTATTCCAGACATTTGAACTAGTGGGTAAATTGATATGGAGCATATGTCTCACAAATGATCTCATTGTCAATGTGAATAGCTAGTACACTGTCTCTAAAAGAAACAATGTATGCCCTCAGTTCATCATCTACATTTCCATTATCAATGAATTTCTCAGTCGTTGGATCACCATATGAGAATAAGTTTAATTCTTCTAAAATGTTCAGCATCTTCAACACTTTGTCTTACTTTAGTGACATAGGATAGAATATGAAAAACTCCTAGAAAAATGGGTGAAATCTGCTATCAAATACTTTAATTGGGATCAACATAGTATAATAACTGAAGTGTGTTTCAATCTACCCCCACAACACTTAAAACACCCTTCAATTCTAAATAGGGCCTTCCCATTTTACCCATGTAGTAAACACCTATAAATCCTCACCAGGATAGAGGAAACCAACCCTATATGGCTTTCTTTTTCTAGTTTAGCTGCTATAACAAATGTACTTGGCCTTATGACATCGTTAGATGCATGGATTGGTAGTAATTAAATGCTTATGCACCTCATGAGAAAGATGGCCAGGCAAGACTTCATAAAAACTTCAGAATTGACCTTATAACCCCTTCAGTTATACTCTCCCTTCTCCAATGTGGGTGGGAATGTGCTAAAAGTACCCCGATTTTCTAAAATGGGGAATCTGGATGGGTACTAGAAAGTGGGACCCACTTCTTCTAACTTGAGTAATTCCTTCATCCACATTCCAGGATAGATGCCAGCCTTGGGGCAAGGGTCTTTGGCCTGCACATTATTATCCACCTTAAAGAGATCATGGGCCAAAGTTAGTGTCCTTCATAAACTTTACTCAAGTTCGGATCACCCAGTACACCCACATCCATTTAGTTCTGACCCCCCCTCCAGAGTGGAATTCCTACTATTCTTTCCAACCTTGTGACTAGTTTATCTATGAATGATGAAACGTTGAGTCATAACAATGAGGCTTTGAATCTACGATGTGAAACTTTAGGTTCAGGGTGCAACAAATATGTTGTAAAAAACAGTTCGTATGAACCATTGCTTCATTGATGTAGAAACCCTTAGAGGATACATTATTAGTAGGATAATTCATATGTTCCACAAACTAAGATTTCAGGAAGTATATCTTAGCCTCTGAGATAAGGGAAACCCTTAGAAGTCTGTGCTTATACAAGGGAAGGTAGTCGATTTGTTGATTCTCATGATGACATGGATCCAAGTGTCTTAACAAATATGTGAGAGTGGATTCAACCATGTCATAATAATCTAGACCAATAGATTTGATCATCTCCAATGCACATACAATAACTGACTCTAGATAATTCATTGGAGGATCCATTGAAAACCCAAAATAAGGCATCAAGTTTTCTCATTAAGTTATAATATTGACTTAGAATGGTTAAAATTTTGACTTAGAATAATTAAAAATTCTGGAAAAGGAATGCCTTCACATAGTAACCTTGAACAGGTCTCCCATGCAAGTGACTCGATCAGGTCCTTCATGTTGGATCCTCAATCAAGTCTTTCGCACATGAGCCCCGATCAATTCCATCGTGTATGGTTCCTCGACAAGGTGGTCCCATGCATGCTACTCAACAAGGTTATTCATGTAGGGATGTTTCTCAGGTTGTATACTGAGTACATGCATGGAGACTTATATTGGAAGACCTATCCAAATAGAAACCATGTAATAGTTGGGAGGAAAACATGCATGATGAGAGAAAAAAAATGCTAATATGGAATTAGAGAAATTGGAAAAGGGGACATCAGTATTTATAGACGTTCCTAGCCTATACACTAGAATTATGTCAGGGATCATCACCTTATACCTACACACTGGACTTGTGCACCAGGACTATACTATTGACTTGTGCAGGTACCCTTCATGGTATACCTGTTCCACCTTCATAATATTTTCCCTATTCTACTTCAAGACTAAACCCTCTTCTGTTGATCAGATCTAATCTTGAGGGGGGGGGGGGGTGGGGTTGTTAACACTCTATTTTTTCAAGTGGGATTACAAGATTATGAATAGTATCACAATAATTTTAGAGAGATGAAGATCCATAAGGAAAATCAAAGGGACTTTACCAAAGCTGGCTTGCACAAACACCCCTGCACATTAGAAGGATCGCGTATACCCCCTACATGGAAATTAAAGGTAGGAAACCTCTAGAAAATACACCTACATTGGGTACCTACACCGTAGACCTACATGGATTACCTGATTTGACTAGGGTTACCTATTTTTTTATAAATAGGACCCAAGGGATCCTCATTTGAACAAATATAAATTTGGAAGAAGCCCTAAAACTCTGATCGTGTAGCCCATTCATCCAGGTCCTTTAAACTCCCTTGGGTATACCTATTTAACTCAATAAAAGATAAAATTAAGGGGGATAGTGGGATAAAAGTACATCCATGGTCTAAAACATAAAGGGACCTATGTGAGAACCGATTTTACTTTAGTGAACAACCACCTGTGTGAGTCCCCTTCCGTAACTAGGGACTTGTGTGAGCCCCATATAGGGACAAATGAGGAAACCCATGGTGCATAGGCTAAAGCCTCATCCAATTGTTTTTCCCAGGTGACCCATTCCCCAAGGAATCTACATCTCATGCACACCTACCCCCCATGCATGAAACACCTCCAGTTCCTCCCAGGTCCTATGTGAATCACCATTTCTATCTGAGCCAGAACCTGTGTGAGCCCCCCTTTGATGCCTCTTCCAAACCACCAATGGAAGAGATCCTCTTCCTTTGGATCCCTTATCTAAGGGGGATAAAATTGAAACATTCAATGAAGCATCCATACTTGGAGAACGATGGAAAGAGGAACACCAGTGTGTCTCCCATTTGGGTATGCATTTCTTCAATTATAGGTGTTCCAAAACTTATTCTACCCGATAGGTAGGGTCCTAGGGGTGAATGTGGGTATGAATTCCCTTGGTCACGAGGACCCCATCCCTTGGGGAAGAGTAAGGGAACTCCTGGTCTTAGATACTAGGGTTAAGACAATTTTCTTCCCTAGTAGTCTATAAGACTAGAGACCTCTGGTTCCAGGTGAGGAGGGTGAAGATAACACTTGACTTTCTCTTCGATAGGTAATAATATACTCCTCCTAGAACAAATTTTAAGGAATCACTCATGGATTAATACCCTTTCATTTCTTGCAGGAGGTTTCACTCTTTTTCCTCTTTTCCTCTTGGGTCATACCCAGATGGATAGTGCAATGTGACTATCCTGGATACAAAACATGAGGGGGAATAAATGCATCAAAGTCCTTTATTCTTCCCCCACATCCCTAGCCTCTTCCACCTACGGAAGAAGGATCATGCAATTTTATAGATCATTGAATTCCTCTTGTTTCTCACACCGATTATGACTCACATGGACTTAGATATTAAATATGATCTAGAATATGTTTTTGTAAAGAATATTTCCTTATATCTTCCTCTAAACTTCCTTTAGAGGGACTACATAGGTATGGGTCCTCATGGCCATGTATCCAAACTTAGGGAAAAGGGGGATCATATGGTTTCTCATATCTTCCACTTTCTCTTATTTCTCACACCGATCATGACTCACCTAGGGTTAGAGGTCGGTGGTAATCATGACATCCACACAATCCTAAAACACTTGGGAATAATTCCAAGTGTAAGCCCCAACTGAACCTATGATCCCCCTATTCAGTATAATCGACAATCACAACCCCCAATAATTGGGGCATCCTCCTAAAGATTAATCCCTAACCAAACCATACTCATTCACCATAGAATCATCCTTAGGAGTACACCCCAACCAAACCTAAAATCATCAGGGCATCATCCTTAAGAGTAAGAACCAATGAAATCCTCTCAAAGGGACATATTACCCTATGAGAAAAACTTTCATAGGGCCCCCATAGGAATGAGTAATCACAACTAAACTATGTGGTCTTTGATTCCCATCTAAATGAGATAAGTAGGAAGCCTCCTTGAGGTCCAAACCCAACAACCCAAACCAACCCTAATTATCTATGAGTCACCTTCCAAGTAGGATATTATACAATATGAGAGTCCATATCCTTCCTAGGTTACTTGGGCTACTTCAACATAAGGTCCACACCAAATATTGACTAGGAACCTTCACCTAGATGTCCTTGCTGCATGTTGTAAAATTTCATGGTTTGGTCCTCATCACATGACCTTAAAAGGTATGATGTTTCCCGTTAAGTAAAACCAAACCATGTGGGTTCTAATTACTTTTAAAAGGATACATAGGAAGCCCATTCATGGGCCTGATCCAGACAAAAAGACAACTCCCATATCCCTTGATGACGACACACTCCATTGTGCCCCACTGTGTGGCTAAAAACCATCATTTTTGTAATAATGAACAAAGTATCTCTAACCAGTACATAATAGGATACAATTGATGGAGAAAATTATATAAATACATATATCTCCATTTACAAAGAAATTTGGATACATGCAGATGATTCTAATTATATACATGCTAATAATTCAATGTTAATTAAAGGGTTACCCATGTCATACTTGTGAATTAATAAAGGATTAGCAAACATATCTTCAATCTATAAGAGATTCATGGAGTAGGAACAAATCCCACCCAAAAGGGTGTGATGAGCTTGAACTAAAATACTATCAACTAACGAGAGTCCTTAAGTATCATTGGAAAATTTTTCCAATGAGAACTTGACTTTGGAAAGAAGGTCCCTCATGGATACAAAACTATTGGGTGTTTCTAGTTACATGAATAAACTCATTAGAAACCATTCAGAAATAGTGGAACCGACATGAATGAATGAAAAAAAATTTAAACCCCTACAATAAACCATCAGGAAACCCTATTTTTAGTCATAAAAAACCATATATTAGATGAGGTAACGAACAAGTTAAAAATAAAGTGATCGGTTTAGGTGATTACCACTCCTTTGAAAGAACTCATTTAAATATCCTCTTAAGGGTCATAGGGTTGTTCATTTGGGATGAAAAACACCTATATAATGTGGATAACAAGGTTAATAGAAGATTGTTATAGGGTTTGGTTGATCTAGAATGCTCAATATGGTGTAAATAAGTGAGATAGGAGGTTCCCTTTTATAATTGAGGTTAGGGGCACTTTTGGATTTTCTTAAAAGATTAAATTATAATAAAGTAATTATTAATGAAAATGCATCCAAATGGGTATGTATTTAAAACTATGGTATGATATGGTTGAAATATAATCAACTAATAAAATTTGGATAGGTTTGTGTGGTGTTTTAAACCTTATCTTTTGGTTTAACCCCTTAGTTATAATATTTTAACATTAACCACAATAACATATTTCTCACTCTTAAAAGTATATAATTTGACATATAAGGTAAAAAATGGACCATAAATGGTAATGAGGTTACATTATTGATAATAAATTATCTACCTTTTCCTATTTAAAGTTTTAAATTATTTTTAAATAATTTAATAAATTATTATTTCGATAAATTATCATTATTGTCAATTTTGACACTATTCATTTAAGTTGACTTCAAATACATAAATAAAAGGTTTTATTTAGAATATAATTATTTTTTAAATAACTGATATGTAATATTCATCTACAAATTTTTTGAAACACTATAAATCACTCAAATTATATCACCTTTAACATTTTTAATATCATTTATTTTATTTTTCTATTAATTAAATACATACTATATTTGCATTGCACAAACATTTGAAGGTAATTATATAATCACTAAAAATTATAAATAAATTTTATAATGAATATAATTTCATTATTCCTAAAATATTTATTTATACACATTCATAACTTTCTTTTGTTCCTATTTGGACACATAATAGATATTTAAAACTAAGATAAGGACATTTTGTAACATTCTTTTATTGAAATATTATATCAGCCATTTTCATGGTCAAGTGTCCATTAAAGATATCCATTTTAAGATTAAAGTGATATAAGTTGAATTAAATTCATAAAATATGAATTATTATAAAATATTATTAACTTATCACTAAGTTTTAACCTAGATTAACCGGATTTACCCTCTTAAGAGGTTATAAATTTTACTATGGTTACTATTCTTATAGAACCAAAATAAAAGGGGCTTATTTAAAAAATATTAACATAATTATTACAAATATAGAATAAATTTTATTAAATTAAATATCTATATGTGGCATAATTCACTTTAAAATCAAATTCAAAATTCAACGAAAAGCAATTTTTACGAAAAATGATTTTCTATGTATAAATTTGTTTTTATACCAAAATCAATAATAAAATTGATTCCATTGAACTTAATTTAATTATTAATAATATAATAGAACAAAATTTATATTGAAATCATTTTCAAAAATGTAATTTTTAAAATTCTTGAAAAAAATACAATTTTCAATAAAAAAGTTATTTTAAACTATTCACTAGAAAATCAATCATTTTAGAATCATTTTAAAATTTCACCCTAATATAATTTTGAAATGATGATTTAAAAAATAATATTATTTTTATAAAATATAATTTATATAGGTTTCATAAATTAATTATGATATTTTCACACAAAAAGAAATGAAAATCTTTTTTGAAGAAAATGAATTTCTGAAGCATAAAATAACTTTACTGAAAATTGAGTACATATTTTCTAAGAATTAATCAATGAATTTTTATTGAATAGTTACTTTATATATATTTCATAATTAATTTAATAATATTAATATCCACTAATTCAATTACTAGGTTATAATAATATTTCATGGCTTGTTTAAGATCAGGGTGGTGTTCTATCGAACTTGTTTTTCTTATTTCAAAATATCAGGGTGTTACATTCTACCACATTTAATAAATTACATCATAAAAATTTAAAATTTTGTATATTAATCATAGTTTTATATATGAATTTTTTTTGGAAACCCCACATCATAAAAAGGGTTGATAATACTTCTTCTTGAAAATAGGGAAAGAGAAATACGAAGGTCATCTGAAATAACACATATCTAGAGTTCCAAATAAGAGAACAATAGTGGGAAGCGAAAATATAAACATGGAAGAGAAAAATAATTCATAATTATTAATAGAGAGTGATATATGTAAATAAAAAAATATTTTTTATAAAATATTTCTCTTTAAATAATTTTATTATATCAATGGTTTGCGTTACAGGAAACATTGAGTTTTAACGAACCACTATACACTATTAAAATATTATTATTTAATGTGACTATTATAAACTAGCCATTAATTTGAAAGGTATGAATATTATTAAATAAATTGTGAAATTTATATAAATTTACGACTCAATATAAATTTATTGATTAATTCTTAGTAAATAATTATTCAATTTTTAATAAAGTCATTTTATTCTTCAAAAATACGTTTTCTCCAAAAATATGTTTTATTTTGAGTGAATATTGTAATTAATTTATAGAATCTTTATAAAATATATTTTAAAAAATAAATTTCATTTTTTAATTCATTAATTCAAATTTATCCTAGGATTTATTTTTGAGAAGTTTCCAAAAAAGTTAATTTTTTGGTGAATAGTAAAAGATGCAGTTTTTTTATGAAATACGCTATCATCCATGACATCGTCAAAAATACTATTATATAAAAATTTATTAAACTTATATAAGTAATAATTTATGATAATATAATACAAATATCATAAAAAAATAATTATAAACATATAAATTATATATTATTTCAGGATAAATATGAAAATCATTTTTAGTGCCGACATAGTGCTTGGGCAACATTAGAAAAGTCAAAATCAGTGACTTATAGATATTAATTGAGAGTTAAAAATTATTTTCACGAATTTGTTATTAAATATAATGCATTAATTATGATTAGGATTGATAGTTTCAAAATTTTGACATATATAACAAGAATATTATCCAAATTCTTGTGTAGTGCTTGCGTAAGGCTAGAAAAGAAAAATTAAAAAAATTAAATAAGTTATCCTGACATGGATATGACACAATTAACGAATTTAAAGGATTATATTAAGGATAATTAAATTATATTTATGATATTAATTTATTTTTAATTTTTATATATGAAATAATTACCTTATATGATTATGAAACATTGATATAGTGCTTGTGCAACTAGAAGAAAAATCAATAAACTGATTAAAAAAAACTAAAATTTGAAATATAAGAACTATTAAATGACCCAAAAAGTTACCTAAATATTATGGTATGGGTATAATTTGACCATAATCATCAAATTTTTGAATTTATGACCTTTTGGGACCGCATGGATGAGATTAAGAACTTTATAATATTTTATTTAAAGAAAAGTTAAACATGTCACATTGTTGTTTTAATAAATTTAATAATTTTAATATGGTGTTATATAGAGGATATGTTCAAATATAAATAGTATTTTGAACTTTATAATATTTTCAATTGCTTCGCTAGCATTGACCTCTGACCTTCCCGATCTGCTGACGCGTTGGTGCTCCTGTCTCTCTTCAGAAGATGTTAGGTCACTTTGCACTTTGGCTTGGATTATTTGGGTCCAGCGTAATTATGATGTTTTTCATCAAGCTCAAAGACCCCCCAAATTCTGGATTTATTGGTCCATTTCTTGGATTGAGGGTTAGAAAGGCCACAACAGACATTCTATGCCGGGTGGTTCCCCCTCCCATCCCGCTCATTGGATTCCCCCAGTGGAAGGGATCCTCAAGATTAATGTGGACACATCACTCCTAAAGGATGGGTTTTTTCCCCTCGACCTCCTTGCCCGAAATCATATGGTGCGTATCCTTGCTACTAAATATGAACCACATCAGGCATTCTGGGAACCAACGGTTGTTGAAGCCATGACCATCCTTGCTGGTTTGATGCTCGCTTTGGAATGTGGATGGGGTGATATCATCATTGAGTCTGACTGTCTTACCGTGATCGATGACATTAATCACAACGACGATAGACTCCAGTCTTTTGGCACCATCATTAGGAGAATCCTCTCACTTCGCCAATGCTTCTCCTGTTGTACCTTCCCCTTCACTAAAAGGGAAGGAAACAACACGAGCCATCAGCTTGCGGCCTCAGGCCCTTTCGTTACTAACCAGTTATGGTTGGACAATTTCCCTTCATGGATTTGCACATGTATTTCTGCTAACCTTTTTCATTAATGTTATCTGCCCTTTTCAAAAAAAAAAGTAATGAATAGTATCAAAATTGACAATAATGATATTTTATTGGATTATTATTTTATTAAATTATTTAAAAATCATAAAAATATTATATATGAACAAGGGGATAATATAAGGTCTAAAATTTCATCCCCTATTCATTTATAGTCTATTTGTAAGTATCTGTATCTAGTATAGTCTTAATATATTTTTATATTTTGAGAAATTCCTAAAGTGCCCCTTACCTCGATTATAAAAGGAAACCTCATCCCTCACTTATTTAAACCACTTATATAATAATATATTGACCATAACGAATATAATTATATTATAAACTTCCTTATACACATTCTAGATGCACTGGTCATCTCAATTGACCAACCTTATAGCCCTTTAGAGGAGATTTAAAGGAGTCGTTTCGAAGAAGAGGTAGTCACTTAAACTGATAATTTTTTATACTATTATACTACTACTATAAATCAATGATATATATCATAAAATAATAAATTAAGTATCATAAATATTCTAAAATGTTATTATGATTTTGAAACCACCATTATAAACCTTCTTTCCCATCAAATAAGAAGTGAAAGTATCGCTTGTGCATATGTATGACTTATAGTCTCCACGTAGTGATGCAATTCATTTTCCATCACTACCTTTTATGACAGGTTAATATGATGTGTCTAAATTTAATATATTATATTTATGACATAATTATCCTTTGGAAATGAAAATATAATATCTACCTTCTTACCTTCCAAACCGTTATAAAACAACAACACCACTCGTGCGTACATGTGGAATACCACCTCTGCAAAGCAATATGATTCGTTTTTTTTCCATTTTACTTGGATGGTAAGGAGTATGAATATTATGAATATATATGATATACATGATATAATAATTATTTTTTAAATTATAATTTTTATTTACCTTTCTTTCATTCCATTCTTCAAAAAGTTAATACAACATTTATGAGTACATACAACCTACCATCTCCATGGACAGTGTAATTCATTTTATATCTATATAAATATAGATAAATTTAAATATATGTATAATTAATATATATATTCTATAATAATAATTTAAATTATTCTATTATATATTAATAATAGAGTTAAAATTATTATACACGAGGTTAAAGATCATTCCAAGGACGTCAAACCTATGGTAAGAGATTTTCATCTCACTTTTATTTATATGGGATATATGCCTTATATAGTACATGTTTCTTTGGTGTGGTTTATATACTTACCATAAATTTATTTTATTATTATTATCATGAAAATTATAGGAAATAAATATCCTTATAAAGTTATTTCTTTCATGAGACTTATGATTCAAAAGTTACCAAAGCAGTAAGGGTTTATTTCACAATATCATCATTATTTAGGATAGTTTATATTTAAGTCTTCAATGAAAATTATTCATATTCCATGACCATGTTTTGTAAATTTTTTTTAAAAAAAGTTTCTAATATTCACCTAAAACTGTTTGAATTCATTTTTACCCATGTTTTACTTTTTTAAAAAAGGTTGAAAGGGGTCTTTTTAACATTTTACAAATGAGGTACTTTGTAATTTTTTTAACAAAAATATTGAATAATTTTTTTAACTTATAAAACATAAGCATATTTTTCTGATTTTATGAAACCTTATTTATTTGAAGCATAATTTACAAGCTTACAAGTTTATTTTTAAATTAAATTTTTTCATTTATAAGGGTGAGGCTTTCCAAAAAAAGTGAAGTGATTCTAAAATGGAAAAGTTATTTTTCTAAATATTTATTTCAAGTAATCCTTCAAAATAATTTTCCATCTAATATAACATTATTTGATGTTAATTATGATTTAATGGGAATATGATCCAAGGAAACCAACCTCACTCTTTCTCTAATTGGTTTATGTTTATGATTATATGCTATTTATAAAACTTGTTCCTTTACCATGGGTTATGCATTGATGAAATGTTTACGAAACCCATTTATTTTCATGGGTTCTAATATGATGAATGATTAATATTATTGTGGCACAAATATGTATTGTTTTAATTATGTGATGGGTTATACCTATATATCTCTCTAATTAATTAGGTAATGATGGATAACTCATGAGGTACATATGTTATGAGTGAACCTGATTTCATATTCATAATTTTATGCGTGGAACTAGTTATCATGTCCATAAGTTTATGCATAGAACTAGTTATAATTTCCATAAGTTTATGAATGGACCTAGTTATCATTTATATAAGTTTATTCATGGACCTGGTTATCAAGTCAATACATTTATGTATGGACCCAGTTATCATTTACATACGTTTATGAATGGACCTGGTTATCATGTACATAAGTTTATTCGTGGAACGGGTTATCATGTCTATAATTTTATGGACATACCTAGCTTTCATGTCTATGATCATGTGTGGGACTGGTTTAATTTCCATAATCTTATTTGAGGGACTTATTCATTTCTTTAACTTAACGAGAGTGATATTTATACATTTTTATATGTTTATATGTATGCCACAACTCCATGTATTATGAAAATTTTATTCTCTCATGGATCTTGTTCCTTTATGATTCATATCTTATGAATTTTAAAGATTTATTCAATGGCCCAAGATTATGATATTTGATATGCAAGTTATAATTTTTAAATATTTTTTTTCATATTCTCATGCCCATATGATCATGAAAATTATTGATATCTCACTTTCTTACCCTTACTAATCATCTGATCTCACCCTTTACTATGTTCACTTCCTCGAGTTATATAGAAATGTTTAGGTAGGGTATGTCTAATAGGATTACTATGTGAGAAGATCCTTATGGAAGATGTTGATGGCCTTCCATAAAATAAGAAGTTTGTATTTATAGTCTCCAAAGACACTATACTATTATGGTCCTTGGGCATGTGTTTATAAAATGTATTGAATATTAATCTAAAAAGTTATAATATTTATGTGAGAAAATCCAGGTTCATTATGGTTGGTATCATAAGAAAGGTTTAGTTAGATTTTGGAGATTATGATTATAAAAAATTTATTAATATCCCTAGGGATATTACTCAGTATATTCATAGGGATATTATTAGAGTTGGTGTCCTAGAACCAACTATTTTTACTTTGATTACATGAATATTTGATGTATTATATATTAAATTAAACATATTATTACATATTATTCATTGTTCTACCTGACTTTAATATAATAATATTCTACAGTATTTGTCACATTGATAAGGTCATAGTAGTTCCCTGCTATGATGAGAACCTTGAAGTGCCATGAAAATATTCTTAATATAGTTTTGCAGTTGGATAACAAACTATGATGGGATACATAGTATATAGATTATCAGATGCTAGTAATCGTAAATAGATAAGAGTTCTTCTCATAAACTTTTCACTTGGTAATCTACAAGATGAGATATTATGAGAACGGACCCACCAGTAGGAATTATACATGTTTTGTTTTCATCAAATATTTCTATATGTGAGTGTGTGTAATGGTCCTTATACTTTAATATTATCATTGATGCATGTCACGACTTACACACTTAGATTTTCTGTTGAAAACCATCACACCATATGTTGGCAAAAAGTATGGTTTGATGGGTGCATCACGAATGACATGTTATTAATGGATAAATCAAGGAAGGATTTTTCCCTTACATATTTATGGAATTTGATATCTCAGACCTTTGATTGAAATAGAACCGGTGCCCTAAATTCTATGCCCATGACGTAATGATGCATTTATTTCAGATAGTCAAAGAATGATGTATAAAGCATATACGTTGATGAAATCATCATGGAACCTGCTTGATGAGATATTGTGATAAAGGGATTATATTATACAATGGTCATTCATATGTGGTTGTCATCATTGAGACTTTAAGTTATTTATCTTGGATTCCTTGACCCATTTCTAGATAGTAATCTTGGACTTTAGAAAATCCCACCTAATTCCAATGAGAAATAATCATGGAGGGTCACACTTAATCCCGATTAAATTCTATTTGAATTTAATTAATGGAATAAATATTATTCTCAAGACTAAGATATAATTTTATTCAAGTTATATTTATCACATAAATTAAATAAATATTTATTAATTGGATTGTGAATGAAATATATTTATTTATTTTATTAAATATTTAATAAATATTTATTGACTACTTTGTGAATAAATTATTTATTTAAGAGAATAAAATGTTTATTCGGGTGTTCAAAAAAATGAAAGAGGAGTTTGAATGGACCAAGACCATTTATGTTAATAAAATAATTATTTACAAGCTAGTAAATATTATTTATCCATTTTGCACAAGTTGGTGCACCACAAAATAAAAATAAAAATAATAATATTATTATGCGTCATACAATTCCACTAGGGGTTATAATTATATTTAATGGCTATTATGCAATTAAATTTTGTAACCAAAATACCAAATCTATAAATAAATGGCTATGTCTATTATGTAAAGCATTCAAAATCAATTCCAAGTCTGGTAATAGAGAATTGTTGCACACAATGAATTATCTCTCAAATCTTTCTCTCCCCTCCCTCTCAAGAATGATAAACTAAAGAGATAATTTATTCAAGATAGAAGAAAAAGCGATCAAGAATGAACAATATAAGACATTATATTCACTACTCCTAGAGCATGTGTGGATCACCCCTAGAGGGGTTTTACCATTATATCCTCACAAGTGCAAAAAAGGTAATCTAGAAGGTCCTTTTTAGATAATCAAAAATCATCAAAGAAGAAAGTTAATAAGCCCATGTATTTATTTATTTATATATTAAATAAATTAATTAAAAATTAGGCATGAAATTTATTCCATCTTGGATTTAAAAAATGACTATTAAAAGAAATTTTAATATATCTCCCCCACTATAACACTTCTGTTGCACTCAGAACCATTAAGTGGTATTAGAGGGGTCTCATTTAAATTTATAATTATTTATTTTATTATTGATATATGAAAAATCATGGTTATACTTTCATTTCATGTTATTATTTATTTAATATAATTTATATTAACATATCATAGACATATTAATCATGTTTGTTCAGTGTTTCATTTTCTTATATATTTAAGAAAAAAATGAAGAACAACTAGAGATTCCATCAGGAAGTGCCAAAATTTTGGTCGATAAAGGTGGGTTAAACGATGTGTGGCCGAAGAACATGTCGTAAACCCATGTGCATTTTATCTAGATGTGTCGAGAAATTAAAAACACACAATGCTTTTATTTCACACCATGTGTTGATCAGGTCAACCTGGCACACAAAACGTAGATACAGGGTGTGTAGATGGCATGTACACATAGTGTAGTCTAGCCGAGTTAAAATGTTGAAAACCCAGACATGTGACTTGGATATACGACAACCGAGGTACATAGGGTGTGACTGGATATACAATCCATGTAGTATCCAATTAATGAAAAAAATTAAAATTACATAAATTTGAAAAATTACAGAATTAAAACCATATTTTATTGATTGGAACACAATTATGTGTTTGAAAATTTAATAATGGCATTAATGAATTTTAAAATGATCAATTCATTTATTATAATAAATATTTCATTAATGGTTATACCATTTATTTTCCATGAATTCCAAATTGATGGGTATATCCAATTAAGTTTTAATGATCATTAATATGAAAGGGAATTAATTAATTAATTAATTAATTAATATAAGAACATTCATCTTAATAATAAAGAATGAATAAAGAAATAAATTCTAGCCAGTTAGTTTTTGCGTATTCGTTATATGTACAACCGATCATGTGTTTGACCAAGACCTATGAATGTGTTTTCATTTATTTAATTAAATTTATTGCATGGTTTTGAAATTATTTAATATTAAATTAAAAGATAGTCTATATGTCATCCTTCTCTCCATTATTATGTATAACCTGCATGTCTAAGTATATTTATATAATTCCCTTTAAACAACCCTTTGGTTTCCCTCACATGCTTTTGAGTAGTAAATATTTGTAATTAATGGAGCATCCCAAGGCGCGTGGAGATGGTTCAATATGGAACCATAATTGTTCCAACTCAGTGACATATAGGTGGATATGTGGAATACTATAACTCATGCCAAGTCTGGTATAAGGAGTTATTTCCCCTAGGTCATAGGTTGATTTAATGTCTTCTCATTAAATAAATCATTATATAAGCTCATGATTGGGTCATTTAATTAATTAATTATTTTCTATCAAATTCATTAAAATTATATTTATTGATGGAAGATCGTGATCAAATAAATGAATTAATATAGAAAAAAGAAAATTAAATAACATTTATTATGTGTAAATGTTTTA
The DNA here is from genome assembly GCA_963277665.1 of Viscum album. Taxonomy (NCBI): domain Eukaryota; kingdom Viridiplantae; phylum Streptophyta; class Magnoliopsida; order Santalales; family Viscaceae; genus Viscum; species Viscum album. The sequence goes on from OY728145.1 coordinate 153,235,644, forward strand.
TCCAAACATGGTTAACTAATTAAGTAAACATCCACTTGAATATTAATATGACATGTAAAAGATAAAACAAGATAAAAATTTATGCATAATAAAATAAAATCCCTCAATTGAATATTAAGTCAAATTAAGCCTTTTGTTACTTGATTAGGAACAAAACTCAATAGAACTATGTGTTTGACCAACCATTTTTGGGGCACATAATCTTATAAGGGGAGTTCTTATGAAGGTTTCTGGTTGACTTAGTTATTTTACATCAAGAATAGTATCCCTTACTAGACTTGGTATAATTTAGAGGCAAGTGTTTAGAAAATCCAAGTCAGGATTTTCTAGATTGGGGAGTCCACTCAACAGATCAAGGAGTTTCAATCCCATAGTTGGCAAAGAATTTCATACCTAAATACCTTAAAAATAGCTTGACCAACCCTTCTTATGGATATGAAAAAGGTAATATGGATCCTTTCCACTAGAATTTCCTAGCAACTATACATTCCCAATTCAATGGTGAGGGTTATTGGTACTTTCTAAAATAGTGGGATATTTAATAAAACCGGTTAACTTATTATTTATCACAAAATTTATAATCAATCAAAGTACTAATAATATAATCTTTTAATTGTAGAATAAAATGAAAATCTTATCATCCAAACTATCCCTATGATCAATATTGGATAAATATAATCTCCTCACTAGAAAAAAACTTACAGGAGTGGTTTAGAGGCCTTCAGGTCATTCTAAACCATGAATGAAAATCCTACATTATAGAATCCTCAATGCCTGATATGCCTGCTCAAGAGGTGAGTGATGAGGAGTTCCCAGTCTACAAAAAAATGAATGAAGTGGTTTACATTAAATTTTTATGCTTTAATCTATGTCTAGTGAACTCATGAAATCTTTCAAAAATATGGATGTGTACAACTTGCTTGAGAACCTCCATGGTATTTACCAAGAGAGAGCTAGATAGTAATAATTTTAGATTTACAAGGAACTCTTTCAGAGTAATCCTAGAAAGGGTACCCCATATAGGCATCACATAGTCAATTTCATTGGATATATTGAGAACCTAGAGGTTATAGGGTTTAAACTCCCCAAATAATTGGGTTCCAATATCATTATGGCATAAATCCCTCAAATATTCTCTAATTTGTTTTGTGAATTTTAATATGAAGATCATTAAGAATTCTCTTCCAGATCTTCTTATAATCCTTCTATAAGTATATAAATATATGAAGCACTAAAATCCTTCTATCCTTATGGTGAAAAAACGGAAAGGGAAATAAAAGATCCTTAATCCCAAAGATTCTTTATGTTCTTCCAAGAAGAAGAAGTTCAAAGGGGAAGCAAGGGAATATTATTCTATTTATTTTAAATTTGTCAAGAAGGGCCACTAGAAGAAAAATTGCACCCAGCTAAAGAATCAAGGGGAAGCTTCAGGTGTGTTTGTTATTGAGTTCAATTTATCTATTTCTAAAAATTGGGTACTAGATATAGATTTTGGTAGTCACATATGTATTCAAATATATGAACTGAGTAGATTTTGAAAAATTGACCAAGGGTAGGTAGATCAACGAGTATCCAAAAAAGCTAAACTTTACACTATAGATATTGGGGACTACCACCTTACATTGCCGACCAGAATGATCTTGGTTTTAAAGGGTTTTTATTATTTTTCTTTAGTTACAAAAAAAATTATTTTTATATCCAGACTAGATATGAATGGATTCATTTTCAAATTTAGAAATAAATTTTGCTTCTTTTTTAAAGGTAGAATTTTTATGGTAAGACACATTTAAATAATGGTCTTTACATGTTGGATTACATGAAACAAGTAATGGAAATCGATAACGAAGTAACTTTATGTGACTCATACCACACCCAACTTTGGCATCAATGGCTAGGTCATGTAAATGGAAAAATCTTAACAAAATTACATCCAGATGGACATTTATATTCTTTCGAATCAAAACCACTTGGTGTATGTCACACATGTTTACAAGGAAAAATGACTAAATCCCTATTTAGTGGGAAAGGTGAAAGGGATAATGAGCTTCTTGAATTAGTTCATACTTATGTGTGTGAACCATTTCCTATTGAATCAATGGTTGGGTACTCATACTTCATAACATTTACTGATGATTTTATTAGATATTGATATATTTAATTAATGAGGTATAAGTTGGATTCATTTGATAAATTCAATGGACATAAGAATGAAGTTGAGAACCAGTTTGGTAGGAAGATTAAGAAACTCCACTCAGACCGTGGTGGAGAATATCTTAATCAAGACTTCATTGATTAGTTATAAGAGTTTGGGATCCTATCCCAACTCAATCCTCCTTTCATTACTTGGTGGAATATTGTAAGCGAAATGAGGAACCACACCTTGTTGGACATGGTGAGATCAATGATGAGTCATGAAAGTCTTTTATTATACTTTTGGGGATATGAATTACAAAAAATAACACACACACTAAATCAAGCACCAACTAAATCAATAAATTTTATTATATATGAAATTTAGAGTAAAATAAAAACCATGTTATTGAATTTAAATGTTTGGGGAAGAGAATCATTTTTCAAGGCCTATTTAGGTAATAAACATTCACCCTGAGGCACAAAGTGTAACTTTATAGTATAACCTAAGGAAATAAAGGTATATTACCTATATGACCCCTTAATAAAAAATGTTTATAATTGAAAGACACACCTTATTACATGAGAGGGAGTACATCTCCAAAATAGATAGAGGGAGTGAGATAAAATTAGATGAAGTCAGGGCTCAAAGAATAAAAGATTTAGTACAAGATTAGATTCCACAAAGCTCCATGGAAGAAGAAACTATTCCAGAGACACAAGAACTATGTAGGGGTATAAGAGAGGTTACAGAACCAGAATGATATGATTTTATAGTTACCAAGTATGGTGACTCATTATTTATTGATAATAATGATCCTGTAACTTACAATAAAGTGGTAAGTGGCACAGATGTTGACAAGTGGAAATAATCTATAAATTCTAAAATGGATTCCATGTACCAAAACCAAGTCTAGATTTTGGTAGATCCTCCAGTGGATGTAAACCACTTTGGTTGCAAATGGGTATTCAAGAGGAAACTGTACATGGAAATAAAAGTTAGTACCTATAAGGTGCGACTAGTTTCAAAAGGTTTTAAACAGAAACAAAGAATTTAATATGATGAAACCCTTTCACCAGTTACAATTCTAAAATCCATAATAATTCTAATTGAAATTACGGTTTACCATGACTATGAGATTTGGAAAATGGGTGTCAAAATAGGATTCCTTAATGGGAACCTTTAGGAAGATGTATACATGACACAACCTGAAGGGTTTGTGACTCCATAGGATGCCAATAAGATATACAAGTTGCATAAATCCTTTTCTTGATTAAAGAAAGCATCCAAGTCATGGGAAATTCATTTTGATGAAGCCATATATTAATTTGGTTTTATAAATAACGAATGTGGGACTTCTGTTTAATTTTTTTTTGTGGGAGTGTATTCATTTTCTTAATAGTATATGTTGATGAAATATTAATTATTGGAAATGAAGTACCAATCTTAAAGTTTTTTAAGGAATGGTTGAATAAATTATTTCCCAAGAAATAATTGGGTGAGGTAGCATATAGTTTTGAGATCAAGGTTCATCATGATAGATTCAAGAATTTTCTCAGCCTAATTCAAAGTATATAAATTGACAAAATAGTGAATAGATTCAGTATGGAACAATTCAAGAGGGGATTATTGCAAGAGTAACATGAAATTTATCTTTCCAAGAAAATGTGTCCTCATACCAACGAGGAAAGAGATAAAATGGAAAGGATTCCATACACATCAGTGATTGGATTATTCATGTATGCTATGCTATGTACTAGGCTAGATGTCTACGACTCATTAAGTGCGGTAGGCAGATATCAATTTGATCCAGGTGATCGCCATTGGATGGTAGTCAAGACTATCCTTAAGTATCTAAGGCATACTAAGGATATGTTTATAGTTTATGGAGGAGATGAGGAACTAGTTATCAGAGGATATAAATATGCTAGTTTCAAAACTGATTAAGATGAAATGACGTCACAAATAAGATACATATTCACTTTTAATAGAGGTGTTGTGAGCTAGAAGAGATCAAAGTAGGTTGTGGTCACATATTATACAGTAGAGGCTGGGTATATTTCATATTCTAAGGCTGCTAAAGAAGTAGTTTGGATGATATTTTTATCCAATATCTGGATGTGGTATCTAGCTATAAAGATCCCATCACACTCTATTGTGACAATACTACATCAGTGACTCCTGAAAAAGAGCCAAGGTCACATCAGTGGATGAAGAACATACTTTATAAGTATAATCTTTTGAGGTATTTTCCTAGAGAGGTGAGGTTTTAGTGATCAATATTTCCATAGAAGACAACGCGGAGGACCCCTTAACTAAAGCCTCGACTTAGTAGAAATATGAGTATCATGTGAGGTCTAGAGGACTGAAAGTCATATGTTGTTGGTTCTAGTGAAAGTGAGAGTTTGTTATATTTGGTGTCCTAGAACTAACTATTTGTACTTTGATTACATGAATATTAGATGTATTAAATATTAAATAAAACATCATACTATATATTGTTCATTATTCTGCTTGACTTTAATGGAACAATGTCCTAGAGTATTTGTAACATTAATAAGGTCATAGTAGTTCCCCACAATGATGAGAAACTTTAAGTGCTATGATAATATTCTTTATATAGTTATGCAGCTGGATAACATACTATGATGGGACACAAAGTATGCAAGTACTCATAAGCATATGATACTTCTTCTCATGAAGTTCACACTTGGTAATCTCCAAGACAGAAGATTATGAGAATATAGCCACCATAAAGAAATCTGAATATTTTGGTATCATCAGATATTCCTATTTGTGAGAATGTGTAATGGTAATTAGAATTTAATATTATTATTAATAGATGTCACTACTTGAACAGTTTGATTTTATGACAAAAACCATCATGCCATATGTTGGTGGGAAGTAGGGTACATTGGGTGTGTCACAAATGACATATTATTAATAGATATGTCTATGAAGGATTTTTCCCTTCCATATTTATGGAAGTTGATATCATGGACCTTTGATTGAAATAGAATTTTCACCCTAAATTCTATGGACATGGTGTAATTACAAGTTTATTTTAGATAGTTAAAGAATGATGAATCGAGCATATAGGTTGATAACACCGTAATGTAACCTACTTGTGAGATATTGTAAAAAAGGGATTATATTAAACAGTGAGCGTTCATACGTGGTTGTCCTTGTTAAAACATTAAGTTCTTTCTCTTGGGTTTCTTGACTCATTTCTAGACAATAATCTCTAACTTTAGGAAATCCCAATGAATGCCATTAAGAAAGAATCCTAGAGGGTCACACACTAAGTATTTTTGTTGGTCTCAATTAAATTCTATTTAAATTTAATTTATGGAATAAATATTATTCTCATGACCAGGGAATAATTTTATTCAAGTTATATTTATTTCACAAATTAAATAAATATTTATTCATCGGATTTTGAATAAAATAAATTTATTTATTTTATTGAATATTTAATAAATTTTTATTTACCAGTTTTTGAATAAAATATTTTTAAGAGAATAAAATATTAATTCGGGTGTCCAATAAATTTAAGAGGAGTTTGAATAGACCAATACCTTGTCTGGTGATAAAATAATTATTTATGAGCCAATAAATATTATTTATCCATTTTGTGCAAGTTAGAACACCACAAAATAATAATAACATTAATGTTATGTGGCATGAGATTTCATTAATGGTTATAATTATATTTAATGGTTTCTATATAATTTAATTTTGTAATCAAAATATCATCTCTATAAATAGACAGCTATGTCTAATGTGTAAAGCTTTTGAAACCAATTCCAAGTTTGGAAATATAGAATTGTTGCACACAATGAATTATCTCTGGAATCCTCCTCCTCCATCCCTCTCATGAATAAGAAACCCAAGAGATAATTTCTTCAAGATCGAAGAAACAGTGATGAAGAACGAACAATGAAAGACATTAGATTCATCGTGCTATCACCCAAAGAATGCGTAGCATTTCTCGAAGACAATTAGAGAACTTGTAGATCACCGCTAGAGGGATTCTACCCTTCAATCCTTACAAGAGAACCGAAGGAAATCTAGAAGGTCATTTTTGGACAATCAACAATCATTAATGAAGAATGTTCCTAAGACCAGGAATTTATTTCTTCAGATATTAAATAAATTAATTATAAATTTGACATTTAAGATCCTCGATCTTGATTTTGAGAAATTATAATTAAAATGAATATTAATGTATTTCCCTCTCTCACAACGCTTCCACTGTGCCCAGAACCATTAGATATGTCTAGGTAAATATCTAAGGATAAGTGTAAGGATAATTATATGTATTGGAAAATATCATAGAATTTTGGTGAAGGATAGAGAAATGGATTTCCAAGAAATTATATATATATATATATATAGATATTACAAGTAGACGTGGCTTTAGAATAGAGGTACCTAAGGGTAAAAACTCAAAAAAGTGCATATTAATTATGAATTGATCATCATCTGATGCATGAAAATAAGCTTTTCGGCACCCATCGTTTGACACTCTTAGGGGATATGATTTGAAAATTCATAAAATCTATTCAAAACATCATAAAGGATTTAAATTATGATCATGGATGACCTAGGTGAAGCTTCAAGTGTCATAGATTTAAAAGAAGGTGTCAAAATTTAGACATCTTATACGCGATTTTTTCACTATGATTACTTTTTATCATACTATGATTTTTGGTTTTAGTCAATGGATTGAAACAAAAGTAATTAGTTAATACTTAATTTGAGGGAAAATGTAATGATTTTATACTTGATAATAAAAATTGGATGATGATTTGAGAGATAGATATTATGATTTTTCTGAATCATCTATCACGATATATGATTAATAATTTTAACTTCGGTGAGATTCCTAAAGTAAAAAGAAAATGAACTTTTATGAAAGTTTATGTGGTAATGAAAATATAATAATGAAGATTCAACTTCTTATATGTCAAGAAGGTTGGAAGAAGAACCTAAAAGAATTTATCAAATGGAGGGGAATATGTTATCTGTGTGGAAAAGACAGTCATTGAATGAAAAATTATCAAAGAGTTCAATTTATTATATGTGGTTAACAAGGTAATTATCCTAATAAATTCCCTAACCCAAGAACTAACATCTAGAACTTATAAGGACCTATTTTATTCCAATCATTGAAGTGGAAGGATTGAAGTATTTATCCATTTGGACTCAACAATTATGTTTTATATATATTTTACCAATGGTATTGTGGTTATAAGAATCATGAAACATATAAGAATTTCATTATTTTTGGAAGTATATATGTCTCCATAACTTATTAGTCTTGGATACCATCATGGGTTTAAGAGTTTAATGGTGATCATAAGTTCAATGTATTCGATTCCCCTTTACATGGGGGGACTTTATAAATATTAAGGATAGTATATGAGACATTTATGGAAATAAAACCCTTTGGTTTTATAATTTTTTTCTATGGAGGAAGTCCTTTATAATTCTAGGACATATTATTAAAGGTACTAGAATCCTTTAGGGCTTATCTTATCTTTGATATTAAGGAAATTATGGGTTGTAGTTGATCACCATACGAAGTGAGAACACTTCGTTTCTATCTAAGAGGATTTATATTTGTATCCTCTTTTTAGAATATACATTAAGGAAGTGGTGATGTTTCATGGGACACAACAGTAAATTATATCTGATTGGTATCTAAAGTTTTCCTCAATGTTTTGGAAAAGTTGTCAACAATTTCTTGATATAATGTTGAGTTTCAGCATTGTGAATCATTATCATTAAGATTTTTAGTCTGAGAGAACAATTAAAACCCTATAGGATATTATAAGATCTTGTTATATGGATTTAAAAGGTGGTTAGGATCAAAACCTTTCTCAAATTTAGTTTTCTTACAATAATAGCATTCACTCAACCAATCAGATGACTCCTTATGAATACCTTTATGGAAAGAAGTATATAACTCCAATATACTATAGTGATGTTTTATAAAGAAATCTATTGGCACCTGAGAAATATGATATGATAGTAGAGAAGGTTATATACATTTAACAAATTTTTAGGAAAATGAAAAGTTGATAGAATTGATACACTGATAATCATCCACATGATCTAGAATTTGAAGTGGGTGAGAAGGACTTTCTATGAATTTCTTCATGGAAGAAAGATGGGTAAAATAAACCCTTGAAATATCAATCCCTTTTAAACACATGATCATATCAAGATAATAGCCTATTGTTTGGTTCTTCCACAAAACCTCTCTCAGGTTCATGATGTGTTCTATGTACCTCTCCCGACAAAGTACATACCTGATCCTTTACATGTACTGAACTTAGAGGATATAATTTTGGAGAAAAATATTACTTATTAAGAAAAACCAATAGATATTCTGGATCATAGGGAGAAAATTATATGAAACAATAACACTCTCATGGTTAAAATTTTATGGTGAAACCAACAATTTGATTGAAGCTACAGGGGAACCTGAGGATGCGGTGAGGCAGATGTATCTTTATCTGTTTGTATTAGAGTGAAAAATTTTAAGGGTGAAATTCATTTTAAGGGGGGTATAATGTAACACCCCAATTTTTTTTCAAAATATTTCTCTTTAAATAATTTTATTACTTCAATGGCTTGTGATACAAGAAACATCATATTTTAAAGAACCATGATACACTATTAAAATGTTACTATTTACTATGTTTTTATAACCTAGCCATTAATTTGGTTGGTATGAATATGATTAAATAATTAATGAAATTTATATAAATTTCTTACTCAATATACATGTATTAATAAATTGTTAGTAAATAATCCTTCAATTTTTCGTTATGTCATTTTATTTTTAAAAATAAATTTTCCCTAAAAAATGGATTTTATCGTGAGTAAATATTATAATTAATTTTTGGAAGTTTTAGAAAATTTATTTGAAAATTTGAATTAAAATTTTTCACTCATAAATTAAAATTTATTCTAGGATAAATATTTGATAATTTTCTAAAAAAGTTACATTATGGTGAATAAGAAAAAATTCAGTTTTTTTATGAAATACAATATCTTCTGTGATATCATCAAAACATATTATGATATAAAAATTTATAAAAATTTTGTAATTAATCTTGTATGATAATATAATAAAAATATGATACAAAAATAATTCATAATATATAAACTATATAATATTTAATTATAAATAAGAAAATCATTTTTAGTGCTGATGCAGTACTTGCACAACATTGAAAAAGTAAAAATCGGTGCCTTATAGATATTAATTGAGAGGTAAAAATTCTTTTCACCATAGTTTTAGTAAATACCATGCATAAATTATTATTTCAACTTATTTGTTTTTCTAATTTTGGACTTTTATAAAAAGAATCTCATCCAAATGCTTGTCCAATACTTTTGCATGACTAGAAAAGCCAAATTAACAATTACTATTAATTTTCTAGACATGAATATGAGTAAATATACATAATTAATGTATATAAATGATTTTATTTATCATAATTAATTAATTTTTATGGTATTAATTTATTTTCAATTTTCATAAATTAAATAATTACCTTATATTCTTATGCAACACCGACATAGTGCTTGTGCAACCTGAAGGAAAAATCCATAAAGTGAATTTAAAAACTGTAAAATTAAAATGATAAGAACTATTAAATAATAAAAAAACATACCTAAATATTATTGTACATGTATATGTTGACCATAATCATCTAAGGGTTTACTTTATGACCTTTTAGGACCACATAATGAGATTAAGACCTTTATAGTATTTTATTTAAAGAAAATTCAAACATGTCACACTCTGGTTTTAATAAGTGTAATAATTTTAATATGGTGTTATCCATAGGATATGTTCTACTATAAATATTATTTTTAAATATAAAATATTTTTCTTTATCATGATAATTTATTTTTAATTTTTAATGAATAATTAATTACTTTAAATGTTTACACAATATTGGTGCATTAATTATTTAATTAATGAAAAATTCATATAAATGATATTAAAAATATTAAAAGAAATATAATTTGAGATAATTAATGTAATATAATTATTTTATAGATGAATTTTAAATTTTTATTGTATAATAAAATATTTGGTTTTAATTTTTCTTTTATTTTTCTTGATGTTTTCAAAAGTAAAAGTAATGAATAATATTAAAATCAACAAAAATGATATTTTATTGGATTAATATTTTATTACATTTTTTAAAAATAATAAAAATATTAAATAAGAACAATGGGATATTATAAGGTCTAATATTTCTTTCCCTATGCATTTATATTCCATTTATAAGCATTTGGATCTAGAATAGTCTTAATATATTTTTAATCTTTTGATAAATTCAAAAAGTGCCCCTCACCTCGATTATAAATGGAAACCTTGTATCTCAATTATTTACATCACTTGGAGATTTCTATATTGAACATACACTATCAAATTATCTTCTCAACCACCTTATAAAAATTATGGAATTTATGGTATTCTCAAATTACCAACCTTAGAGCCCTTTAGGGGAGATCTAAAGGAGTCGTTTCAAAGAAGAGGTAATCACACTAACCAATCAATTTATTTTTATACTATTATCTACCTATTTTAAAAATATTATATATATCATAAAATAATGAATTAAGTACATTAAATATTATGAAATGTTATTATGATTATTAAAACACAATTATACACCCCTTTTTCTAAATAAATAAGAAGCGAAAGTATCGCTCATGCGTATATACTACTTACCGTCTTCACGTAGAAATGCGATTAATTTTCCATCACTATCTTTTATGGATGGTTACTATGATGTGTTTAAAATTAATATATGATATTTATGACATAATTAATCTTCTATAATGAAAATATAATATCTACATTCTTACCTTTCAAACTGTAGGAAAATGATAACGTCACTCGTTCGTACGTGTGGACTACCACCTCCACGAAGCGATGTGATTTGTTTTTTGATTATAATTTAATTGGATGGTAAATTAGATGGATATGATGAATATATATGATACAATAATTATTCTATAAAGGTGAATTATTTTTTACCTTTCTGTCATTCCATTATTCAAAAAGTGAATACAATGTTCATGCATATGTACGACCTACCATCTCGATGGATGGTGTAATTCATTTTCTTTCTATAATATTATAGATGATTTTATATAAATTTATAATGAATATATATATATGATATAATAATAATTAAAATTATTCTGGTATATATTTATAATATAAATAAATTTATTATCACTACTGGAAAAATCACATATACCTACTGTTCCATAAACCATGGGCTACCGAGGCATCAATATAGAGATATACCGACAATTTTATAGAAACCATGGGAATATCCTTGGAGATTTCCATAATACCCATGATTTGATTTAAACTATGGGTAAATATAATTACACTAGACATAATATACCTACATTTATTGAACTATGAGAATAGATCCTTGAACTATAAAAAATATAGCCTTCTTGCACTGGGTTGCTATAGTAACCCGAACTAGGTTCCTACAGTAACCCGAATTGGGATTCTATAGTAACCTAAAATTTTGGCTAGGGGACTTCGGCCCCTGGACCCCCAAAGTAGGGGCACATTTCCCCCTACAACCTCCAATGAGATCACTGTGGGGCTCGACCCGTAGAAGTCGCAGTTTGGTGCGTAGTATGGGCCACAAGCATTCAGCCCTAAACATCATCCAAACCAGATCAGGCTACACCAATCAAAAAAAGCAACTAAAGACCAAGTATGATTTATAAGTAAAGATGAAAACTCTTCATGAATTACTTTATTCCAATAAGGATGAAACAAGGCATCCTTAAAAAGATATAGGTTCTATAGACAAAATATATACTTTGGGTTCGAAAATACCAGCCTTGGAACATATGGTCATAGGATGAGAATTATGAGGAATGGAATGAGTTGACTAGCCAGAAGACTGGTTTGAGGTATAATCATCAACAATAGATTGTCTTGAAGAATTCTCACTCTGTGGATTTCCATAAATCTACACTGAGGTGGGATGAGTACCAATAGAATCATCATGGGAAATTGAAGCAGCAAGAGGTGAACTAGACTAAAGATAAGAGGAGAAACTAGTAGGTAACAAACCATAAATTGAAATTTAAGAACCTTGGATATTAGAATATTTAGTGATGGGACATGAATAATCCAATAAAATAGGAAAGCAACAAGATTTGGAACTAGTTAAAGAAAAATCTGATGATGATAAATCTGGCATCCAATGTTGAAAAGGAAACCATGATTTATCAAAGACAACATGCCATGATATAAAAACACTGCCAGTTGAATCCAAACATCTACATATGTTGAATCCACTTTGTATTTATTTTGTATTCATTTTCAATGAAGGAGGAAATATGAATTATGTCAATATGTGATGAATATAATATTATTTTAAGGATGTTGGTGTCCCTAATATGGTTTGTGAGACGAAATAGAGTTCTAAAGTCTTGATAAAAAAATGTGTGGAGCTTTGAAAAATAAACGAGGATTGGTTTTGTATCTTAAAACTTGGAAGTTGGTCGGTTCCACCATTTTTTACGTGATAGAAAATTGAAATTAAGTTTTTACATTAGAATATATGGGATAAATTTTATGGAAATGAAATGAATTTCTACAATTTTAATAGCTGAGATCAATCATATGACAAAGTTGGATGAAGAAATTTCTTTGAGTTCATGTGCAAAATTTTTAGTAACTGATTTGATTTAATAGAGGAGTTTTAACCCATGGAGTGTGTATGATGTTGATTAGTTTGTCTCAGTGAAGGTGCTACGATTAATCAACTGTGATTCTTGTGGATCCAGATTATATGGAAATATGGAAAGTGCTGTAAATAATAGAGGAGTTTGGACCCCTACACTGCCTACTCCCTCCCCCCCTCCTCCCTACACTGCCTCCCCCACCCCCCTGCACTACATACACTGCCTGCCCTCCTCCCAACCCCCTACACTACCCCCTCCCAGCCCCCTACACTACCTGCCTCCTCCCCCCCTCCCCAACCCCCTATACTGCCTCCCCCACCTACATTAACCCCCTTCACTTCCCCCTCCCCCCCAGCCCCTTGCACTGCCTCCCCTACCCTCCCCTAGCCCCCTGCACTGCCTTCCCACTCCCATCCCCTCCCCTAACCCAGACCCCTGTAATTCCTTCCCCATACCCTCCCCTCCCTGACCCCCCTGCACTGCCTTCCCCTCCCCTCCCCTTCCCCATCCCCCTACACTGCCTACTTCCCTCCCCTCCCACAACCCCATACACTGCCTCCCCCACCTTCCCCCCAACCCCCTGTACTACCTGCTTCTCCCCCCTCCCCCATCCCCCCTGCATTGCCTCCCCCACCCTCCCCCCAGCCCCTATACTACCTTCTCCCCTCCCCCAGCCCCCTGCACTACCTCCCCCCAGCCTGCCCCCTCCCATACTGGTGTTTCATTCACCACACCTAGGAATAGGTTAAACTCATAATACCTATAGTGATACTTCCAATCCCACTTCAACATTTATAGATTTATTTACCACCACTTCATAGTAGTCAAGGCTGAGGGAATACATTTCTAGCGATAGGTGTGGTTGAAGAACCTCCCTGAAACACTAAGAAAATAAACAATCATCAAACTCCAGAGTAGGAAGGTATGAAACCAACTCAATAAAATTATGTGCATACTCTAACACAGTTTAATCTCCTAGTTATAGGCTATAAAATTCTATATCCTTCATTAACTTCACCACATTATAAAAAAATTAGGAATGAGCCTCACCTCAAAACTTCCCAAATATTGGTCCTACCATGGATTAATCTAAATAATATAATTCCACCACTTCCAAACTAGATCCACTATAATAAAGGTTTCAAACAAAATTTTAGTAGATTTAGGAAGTTCAATATATATAAAAATATCCTCAATACTCAGTAACCATACCTCAACATCAATTAAATCTTATTTCATAATGAAATGAGGGGGATTCAGGTACATGAACCCTCGAATGTGATCCTAATATTGGGGAAAGAGTGGAATAAATATAAGACCTGAGACTCAAGTAGATGTAAAAACCATACCTTTAAATTCTTGATCAATAAAAGTTTCCATTAAATCTGAATAAGGATATACTCGAAAAAAATATAGATACATAAAAATAAACTCCAAAACTCAAACCCCACTAGAGAGACCTGAATCAATAAGCAATTTCAAAGTCTCATTTACGTAAATCATAAATCTAAAACTTTATAAATTCACAATATGATAGGAAAGTATGGAATTGATATTAGAAGATGATGATGATGAAAATAATTCAATCAAGTTTTTCTATTTTTTTGTTTTCAAAAGTTAATAAAAGAATATTTTTAGAAAACAAAAATCAGACATATCCAAAGTTACCTTGTCTTTTGAATCCATGCTTATTGTTGAGCTTGCTAACGAGACAAGTTTCTATAGTATAATTGAAATTGGAGGATATGAAATATGGTTCTTATCATAAAAATAACATAAAATAGCCACCATTAAGAGTGAAATTCAATGAAAGGTTATCATGATAATAAACATTCTGTTGTTCCATAGACAAATCATCCATGAATTCATACAACAACACCATATTATTTTCCATATATGGATTGGTTGATAATTGAAGGCGGTCATAATCACACTGAAATGGAAACCATGGTAAATGGAAATAAAGGGGCACAACCACACAATAATATAAAATTATTACTTGAGCAGCAATAGAATCAACTTACAACTCAGTCATGAAGCACTAATAAGAGCAGAATTTGAAACTTTAATCTGTTAGAATAAAAACATATTGAATAGTTACAATAAAGCTACAAACATAATTCAATAAGGCTAATTTGTTTATATAAAGAAATATATATAAATAAATGGACAATAAATGATAAATAAAAAAGTTTAAGAAAAATGGGGGGGGGGGGGAGAAAACAACCCAAATTATAACAAAATATCAAAACATACGGGTATCTCCTCAAATATGTCCACCCATGAATTTTTTATCTTTTTCAACCTAATGGCTTCGAAATAAGAAATGGTCATACAATTTCGATCACATTTTTTTACAAAAAAAGGTAAAATACGTACTTTTCTCTACTAAAATTGTGATTGCGATACAAATTCATGAAGGAATAAGAAATACTCATAGCCTTTAGGGGAAAGACACCTTGGTTGGTCCTAAAAGGATCATAAATAATGCATAAAACCACCTTATATTCTCCTAAATCCATTTGGAAGTAGATATAATAGATAAAAAATGAAAATAAAAATGAAATCCTGAATTCCAAGGAAAATAATGTTTTCAAATTAGATAGAAAAGCATGAAAAAAATAGAAACTTTCACTTTCTACAAATTTCTCACGCATGTTGATTAATAATGAAAACTTCTATCTCCAAAACTAACATTTTCTTTGCAAGATCTATAAACATAATAGATTCAATATTCAATGAATTGTTAGCTTTGTGTAAAGGTGGTCAAGTCTACCCTTTGTTGTGCCCAATAATCATGAATATTATTGATTTTAATGTGAATGAAATTGTACTTTAATTATTTTACAATTCCATCCTAACATGGAAACCAAACATTTATATTAAATATGTCATCTACACCATATTTTGTATTTTTTAATGTCACACATACAATATTAACACAAAGATGATGAATAAGAGCCATAAAAGTCTCAATTAGCTCCACTGTTTGGAAAGAAACCAATAAAGTTGATTGGTACCTAAAAAATTTAAACAATATTACTACTATAGAAGATTTATTATAAGGAACATAAATTAGATAGAACTAAACTCAGGGCACATTTGTTTTCTTGATGGTTAGTAATACACATATGCACCCAAACTAGCAACTCAAAACATTTGAGTTCAAAACATCATCAGGTAGGTCCATTTTTAATGAAAACAATAAAATTATACTGAAAGCCAAAGAATATCAACAACATGATTTAAAAAACACTTTTTGACTAATTTACTTTCAAAACATTCCACAACTTGGTTATCACAGATTTTAAAAAGTAGCGAGACTAATGATATGAGATGTAAATAATCAATTATAACAATAATAAGTAATAGAGAATAAAATATAGAATAAATATAGTGACATCATTCACTAAATAAAGGTAATGAACTCAATGTAAATTAATTATAATACATAAAATAAATAACTAAAATTATATAATGTCATGATAGTAGATATAGGAAAACTAAGGTTGTTGTTACATAGTGAAATGAATTCACTAGATTGGGAGAAACCCTCAACTAAAATGATGGAGATAAAAAAACATCACTATTCTAATGGTGGTACGGTTTATACATTGTCACTAGTAAGAGAGACACAAGATGATTGGAAAGAACCTAGTTAGTTATTGGTATCCTAATCTAAGTTCCTAGGTTCCCCTAACCAACTATGTAGTGATGAGAATAAAAAACAAAAGATAAATCACATGAAGAATAAAGAACTTATAATAACCCAACTCACCTCTTCTATGAGTTATCCCTTACATGATAATCCATGTTTCATTCAAACATCAAGCAAAATAAATAAATAATCACCGTATGATCCAAAACACTTCAGTAAAGTGCCAATAAGACCTTGTTAACTCTTTGAAAGTACCAAATCATGAAATTAATTTTCTAAACCAATATAGTTCAAATCATTGACCTGATAATTAACAAAATTTCCATATAAACACATTTGAAAATATAATACACACACATACAAAATGAAAAGATACAATGTAGGAAAATATCCTTTGTTCAACACTAAGAGAAAACAACAAAAATCTTACCCAAGGAAAAACATAATGAAGGTTTCCATTGAGAAAGAAATGATGCCCAACATACAAGGTGAACATACCTAGGAAGAAACTCTATAACAGTGGATATATTTGGAGCCTGAGTGACAGCTCCCATGAGGAGAACAAGATTTGGGTGCTTTATTTTTTTCATTAAAAGGAAATTACAAGTGAAACCACAAGTAAACTAAATTAGACTCGAGCTAAATAAAATTAATTAATTCCATCCGCATCATAAACATAAAAAAACATGTCAATTGAAAGAGCATGAAAAAAGACTACATTAAAACACACAAAGTAGATGATCCTTTGTTTTATGGAGAGAAGTTAAGAAAATAATTAAAAAAACAAAATGTATATGATCCATAATTATAGCAAATAAATTGAACTTATAAATACAAGTTAATGAAAATTTCATTATTTTTTAACTCTCCAGGCCATAAAGAACCCAAGAATAATTAGAAGAGAATAGAGAATCTAACCTCAAACACCAACCTAGAACCAAAGAACCCACGAAATTAATGGAGAAGATGGATAAATCCATACATAGGGATCATTTATAACTAGATCTAATGAGGTAGTGGTGGAGACCACCGTGGCTGGGAGGAGGCAGAGGTGGAGGCTGCCGTAGAGGTGGAGGTGAGGGATAGGAGGTAGAGGTGGTGGCACTCGTGGACTGGAAGAGGCAGATGTGACCGTGGAGGCAGAGGTGAGGGTCGAGAGGTGGAGGCAGGGGCTAGGAAGAGGAGGTGGAGGTGGCCGCGAACACAGATGCAGAGGCAAGAAGGCGGAGGGAGGGAGGCGGGGGTTGGGAGGCGTAGACGAGGGAGGAAGGTCGATGTCAGGGAGGGGAGGAGAGGGAGGATAGGCCAAGGAAGTAGAGAGGCCAAGGCTTAGGGAAGATGTGTGGGAGGAAATAAAAATTTGTAGTAGAGCCTGATAAAAACCTCAAATCAGGGTTAGTATACCAACAGTTTTAATAAAACCATAGGAATATGTCAAAATATACAACCTATACCCACGGTTTAAAAAACCATGTGTGTAGATTCATGGATATAAACCCATTTTCCAATAGTGTATAGAAGTGGTTAAAGAACATTTATAGGCAATAGGACTTAAGGTAAGGTATTTTCATCTCACTTTTATTTCTGTGGGATCTATGCCTTATACACTACATGTTTTGTGTGTGGTGTATATACTTCCCATGAATGTATTTTCTAATTATTCTAAGGTAAATTATGATAAACATATATCCATCTAATTTTATTTATTTCACAAGTCTTATGATTCAAAAGTTAACAAAGCGTTAAGATTTTATTTCACAATCTTATCATCATTCATGATTATTTATATTTATATCTTCACTGAGAAATATTTCTCTTCCATTTCCATGTTTTCTAAAAACTCTTTTAATTTTTTACTATTATCCTATAATTGTTTAAAGTCATTTTTATGTTTTAGTTTTCTTAAAATGGTTTAAAGGAATGTTTTTATCATTTTCAAAATAAGGTACTTTGTGAAATGTTTGACTAAAATAAGAAATAAATATATTTTTTAACTTATACAACATGAGATGCTTTTCTTAACATGATTCCTTAATACTTTGAAGCTTCCTTTACAACTTTAAAAGTTTATTTTTAAATAAATTTGTTTAATTTATAAGTGTGAGGATTTTAAAAAAAGGGAAGTGATTTTAAATTAGAAATATTATTTTCATAGAAAAATATTTCAAGTGATATTTCAAAGTAATTTTACATATAATAAAACTTTATTTGATTTTAATTATTATTTACTGGGAATATAATCCAAGGAAACCATCCTCACTCTTTCACTGGTTGGTTTATGTTTATAATGGCATAATATGTATGAAACCTCTTCCTTTTCCATGGAATATTCTATGATGAAATGTTTATGAAACCATTTTATTTTCAATGGTTTTGATATAATGAAGGATTTATGTTCTTTTGGAACACATATATATGGGTTTGATTATGTGATGGGTGATACCTATATCTCTATCCAATGCATTGGGTAATGATGAATAACTCATGAGGTATATATGTTATGTGTGAACCTGATTTCAGGTTCAAAATTTTATGTGTGGACCTAGTTATCATGTCTATAAGTTTATGTATGGACCTGGTTATCATGTATATAAGTTTATGCATGGAACTGGTTATCATTTCCATAAGTTTATTCATGGACCTAGTTATCATGTTCATAAGTTTATGCATGGAACTAGTTATCTTGTCCATAAGTTTATGCATGGGCCTGGTAATCATGTCCATAAGTGTATGCATGGACTTGATTATCATTTCCATAAGTTTATGCATGGACCTAGCATTAATGTATATAAAATCATGCATGGGCCTAGTTTCATGTACATAAGTTTTTTTTGAGGATCAAATTTAATTTTCTTATCATGATGGGTGAACCTAATTCTGTTTATACATGTTCATAGAGTTATATGTTTATGTGTATGTCACAATTACAAATCTTATGAAAATTTTATTCTCTTATGGATCATGTCCCTTTTTTATTCATGTCTTATGAACTTCCAATATTTATTCCATGAATCAATATTATTTTCTTTTATATTAAGGTTATAATTTTCAAATGGTATATCCATTTTCTTATTCCCTTATGCTCATGATAATCACTGATATCTACCATGATTACACTTACTGGGCATCTAATCTCACCATTTATTATGTTACTTTCCCAAGATTTTGAAGAAAGGTTTAGGTAGGGTATGCCAAAGAGGAGTACTATGAGGGAATATATTTGTGGAATAATTTTAATATATTTAATGAAATAAAAATATTGTGTTTCTAGTCTCCAAAGACACTAAACTATTATAGTCCTTGTGCTTGTGTTTATAAAATGTATTGAATATCCATCTAAAATGATGTAAGATTTATGTGTGAAATGTTAGGGTCATTATAGTTGGTATTAGAGGAAAGTTTTAGTCAATATTTAGAGATTATGATAAGAAAAAATTTAGTGAGATTCCTCGGGATATGACTAAGTATATGTCTAGGCACATGTATAGGGATATCTATAAGGATAAGTTTAAGGATAATTATAATTATAGAAAAATATGCTAGAATTTTGGTGAAGGATATAGTAAGAGATTTCTAAGAAATTATATCTCTTTTTGGATATTACAAGTGGAATTGGCTCTAAGACAAAGGTACCTAGGGGTAAATACTTTGAAAAGGGTGCATTGAGCTTGACTTTATCATCACTGGGTTCGCGACAATGGTCCTTTCTACACCCATGGTTTGACACTCCTAGAGGATGTGCTTTGGAAATTCAAAAACTCTTTACAAAACATCATGAATTATTTTAATTATAATCATGTATTACATAGGTTAAGCCTTAGGTGTCATAGATTTAAAAGAAGGTGTCCTAATTTAGACATCTTATAAGTAATTTTTTCACTATGATTATTGTTTCTCATACTATGATTTTTAGTTTTAGTCAGTGGATCTAACCCAAATGAATCATGTTAATGCCTAATGTGATGAAAAATGTAAAGATTTTCACTTGAGAATCTAAATTAGATGATGATTGGAGAGATAGATATTGTGATTATTCCTAATAAGCTATCATGATATATGATTAAAAATGCAAACTTCGTTGAGATTACTAAAGAAAAAAAATAAGAATAAAAATAGAATTTATGAAATTTTATATGATAATGAACATAGAGGAAAGAATACTTAGCTTTCTATATATTAAGAAGGTGAGAATAAGAATATAGGGGAATATATAAAATGGAAGAGAATATGTTATCTACATGGAAAAAATCTCATAGAGTGAAAAATTGTTGAGGATTTCAATATATTATGTGTGGGGAACATGAGAATTATTCAACCCAATGACCCAACCCAATAACAAGATTTTATAACAAGGAAGGAACAATTCCATTCCAATCATTGAAGTGGAAGGATTAAAGTATTTATGAATTTTTATTCAAGAATTATGTTGTATAAGAATTTTACCAATGGTATTTTGGTTATTAGAATCATGAAACATCTAAAGATATCATTATTTTTGAAGCATATTTTTCTCCATAACTTAAGAGTTATGGATAACATCGCAAGTTTATGATTTTAGGGTTTATCATAAGTTCAAATTCATTGAAACCCCTTTTGATATTTCACATGGTGGTAGTTTATCAAGATTAAGGATTTTAAGAGACATTTATATAAATATAACCCTTTTATTTGTATTGGTTTTTATAAGAAGTAATTCCTTTAAACTTTGTTGAAATATGATTAAAGGTACTGGAATACTTTTGGGATTGAATTATATTTGATATTAAGGTAATTATGGGTGATATTTTATCACCTTACAAAGTCATTAGAATTCATTTCTATGAGATAAAATTTCTCTATGGATCCTCTTTCTAGAATATACATTAAAGAAGTGGAAATGTTGCATGGGGTACCACATTCAATTATATCTAATTTAGATTTGAAGTTTACCTTGAAATTTTTGAAAAGTGTTTAGAAAGATATTAATATTGAGTTTAGTTTCTACATTGGGAATCATCCTCATATAGATTGTCAGTCTAAGAGAAAAATTCAAACCCTAGAGGATGTGCTAAGATCTTATTATATGGGTTTAAAATGTGGCTGGGATCAATACCTTCCTCAAGTTGAGTTTTCTTACTATAATAGATTTTAATTGAGCATTTAGATGGATCCTTATGGAGAAATTTATGGAAATAATTATTGAAATACGATGTACTAGAATGATTTGAATAAAGAAATCTATTGGGACCTGAGAAAGCTGATAAGATGGATGAGAAGGTTCTATCCATTCAAAAACATGAAAATACAACACAAATTTAATAGAAATGTTATACTGATAATCATCAACACAATATATAATTTGAATTTAGAGAGAATGCATTTATATGAATTTATCCATGTATTAAAGAAGGGAAAACTAAAACCAAGGTATATCGGTCACTTTGAAATATATGATAATATCAGGACAGTAGCTTCTCATTTGATGCTTCTACTGAACCTCTATCAAGTTCATGGTGTGTTCTATGTACCTATCCTAAGGAAGTACATGCCTGATCCTTCACATGTACTAAAAATAGAGATCAAACCACTAGAGAAATATATTTCTTATAAATAAAACTATAGATATCTGGATCATGGAGAGAAAATTTTATGAAACAAGACCACTCTCTTGGTTAAATTTTATGGTGAAATCACCAATTTGAGGAAGCAATGTGGGAACTTTAGTATGCGACGAGGAAGAGGTATCATCATTTTATTTGTATCTGAGTGAAACATTTTAAGGGTGAAATTCATTTTAAAGGATGTAGAATGTGACATCCTAAGATTTTTTATAAAATATTTCTCTTTAAATAATTTTATTACTTTAATGGATTTCACTACATGCAACACCAAGTTTTAACAAACCTCAATACATTATTTAAATATTATTATTTAATGTGACTGTTATAACATAGCCATCAATTTGGAAGGTATGAATAAGATTAATAACTTTATGAAATTTATATAAATTTTATACTCAATATACATTCATTTATTAATTTGTATTAAATCATCATTCAATTTTTAGTAAAGTCATTTTATTCTTCAAAAATATATTTTTTCCAAAAATAGTTTTTATTGTGAGTGAATATTATAATTAATTTCAGGAATTTATTAAAAATGTATTTGATAGAATAAAATTTATTTTTTAATTCATCAATTTAAATTTATACTAGGATGAAGATTATATAATTTTCTAAAAAAGTTAATTTTTTTGTGAATCGTAAAAAATGATGTTTTTTATGAAATGCAATATCTTCTGTGATATCCTCAAAACATACTATGCTATAAAAATTTATTAATATTATATAAAGGCTCATGTATGATAATATAATACAAATATCATACATAAATAATTCATAACAAATAAATTATAAATTATTTCATTATAAATATGAAATTTATTTTCAGTACCGACGTAGTACTTGCGCAACATTAAAAAATTACAAAGTGATGCATTATAGATATTAATTGAGAGATAAAAAGTATTTTCATGACTTTTTTTATGAAATATCATTCATAAGTGATGATTTGGACTGATATTTTCAAATTTTGGACTTATATAAGAAGAATCTTATCCAAATTCTTGTACAATGCTTGTGCAAGGCTAGAAAAGTCAAATTAAAAAATTAAATAAGTTTTCTAGAAAAGGATATGATTAAATATACATAATGAATGAAATTTATTTATATTATAGTATTTTTATTTAAATTTTTATATATTAAATAATTAACTTATTTTATTATTCAACACTGACACAATTCTTGTGAAACTGGAAGAAAAATAAATAAAATGATTTTAAAAACTCTAAAATTAAAATGATAAGAACTATTAAATGACTCAAAAACATAATTAAATATTATTTAATGAGAATATATCAACTATAATCATCCAAGTGTCAGATTTATGTCCTTTTAGGACCACATGGATGATATTAATACCTTTATAGTGTTTTATTTAATGAAAAGTTAAACATGTCATACTCTTGTTTTAATAAGTTTAATAATTCAAATATTGTGTTATACAAAGGATATGTTTGTATATAAATAGTATTTTTAAATATGAAATATTTTTATTCATCATGGAAATTTATTTTTAAATTTTAGTAAAGAAATAATTACCATAAATTCTTACACAACAATGATACAATAATTATTTAATTAATGGAAAAATCAAATAAATTATATTAAAAATATTAAAAAAATATAATTTGATATAATTAATGTTATAAAATAATTGTATAGATTAGTTAGACATTTTTAGGATATAATAAAATATTTGGTTTGAATTTTACTTATTTTAATGATGTTTTTAAAAGTCAAATAATATCAAAATTGACAATAATGATATTTTATTGAATTAATATTTTATTAAATTATTTAAAAAATTATAAAAATATTAAATAAGAACAAGGGGATAATATAAGTTCTAAAATTTCATCATATATGAATTTATAGTCAATTTGGAATAATTTTGATCAAGAATATTCTTAACATATTTTAATCTTTTGAGAAATTCCAAAAGTTCCCCTCACCTCGATTATAAAATAAAACCTCACCCCTCACTTATTTAAACCACTTAAAGCCTTCTAGATTGGCCAAAATCTATAACTTTATCTTATAAAATTACTTATACACATTATATAGGTAATCACATTTAGTTTTTATTCCTTTTTGGAAGACTTAAACCTGATAATATATTTATTATATTTTAATAATTTGAGTATTCCTAAGTTACCCTTCACCTCAATTATAAAAAGGGACTCCGCCTTCACAAATTTCATCACCATAAGCCATATGTTTCAGATAAACTCTGACAATATCCCTTCTCCAAATTCCTTTCCACATTATAGAGATTCTAGTGTCACAAAAATACCACTTCCAAGAGAATTAAGGCGGTTCTCAAGGAGAAAGTTTTCAAGTGGTGAGATTCTTTCTTCTTCTCTTTTAAATTATTTTTCAATTATACCTTATCCAAAAATCCTATAAAATAATTCATTAAAACTACAATATCATTTACATAAATGATTTTTGTTTTTGTTTTTGTGGTATATGTGTTATAAAATCCCTTATATTCTCCTTTTAATCTTAAATAAAGAAATTGTCGTCCGTGATGTGTCAATTCAACACCTTCATGGATGATGAGTTATTGGTTCCTAATAATGTAACCATTAAAAGTTTAAATTCACTAATAATTGTTTAAAATGGCCTAATATCTATATTTTCTCACTTTTGGAGTGTTATTTCTATTTAAAAATAAAAATCCATAACGAACCAACCATGAAAACCATGAAATAAACGCACTGAAATAATGGAAATAACTAAATATTGTTAATAAATGGGTGGAAAATATTATAATAATATCATTTATGGTATTATAAACATTAATATATATCGATAATAAATCAACAACACTCTTTAAATAATTATATTGGAGGTTTGAACACGTTTTGAGGAAGTCAAACCCAAGGTAAGGGACTCTTAAACTAAAAAATTGTTTTTAAATGTTTTAAAGAAATGTTATTCTATTTTGTGTCCATTTTTAAAGATGTTATTTATAATTATATTTATATGGAAAGTAATTTTTTATAATTTTAAATTTTATAAATATTTTGATGTTATATTTACCAAATTACATGGTTATTTTCAATGATTTTTTTCCATTTGTATGCGTGCAGTATTCCTTTAATAAGTGATTTGTTTCTCATGTAATGTTTTTTTATGATGTAAGTATTCATGTTTTAGGATTATGTTCTATTTCTTTGGTATTTTTTATTATGAAGGGTGGGACCTATATTTCCCTCTAATGCATTGGGTATGATTATTTTAGAGGTCAACCATATGGTTAATCCAAGTGTAACTACGATAGTTACACCATAAAGCTTTTATGAGGGTTAAATTGTAAGGTAGAAATGATGGTTACACAATACATTAGTTGTGAGGGTTAAATTTTAAGGTGACCGTGAGGTTTAAAATTTATATGTTAGCCGTGAGTGTTACTATTGGGAAACAAATCCCTCAAGGTAACATTGTAGCATTTTTATGTTGGTTGTATTTGTTGACAATGTAGGTTTTCATGGTGAATTGTAGAGTTCTAAAGATGTTATTTAAAACACATATTGATAAAGAAACACGCAAAATGAATGGAAGATATGGATTTGTTACAAAAAATAGATACAAGGTGGCGTCGTTTTCCATTGTATGCCAAATTATTGGGTTCTAAAATTTGGGATTTGGTGAGAATTGTGAAAAGTGGATTTTCTGGAAGATCTCATCAAAATATGGAAAAGTCTTGAGTTTCATGAAGATGGGATTTTTGAAGTGGATTTCTCAGAGACTAGAATAATTTTGATGGTGAGCTCTGATATTACGACAGGGTTCACGAACAATAGAGATGAAGAGCATTACGAGGGAACTTTGCGGTGGTGGTGCAAAGGAATTGACAGAACACTCCGTGATTACGATGAGCTAAGTGATCCGAAAATTTCCATGGTGATTTGAAATATAAAGATAATTTCATTGGAAATTTTATAGATTTGTGATTTGAGCTGACATGGTGCTGACTTTGCATGGAAGGTTCTTGAGTTGGTGGAATCACCTATAAATAGACCACGACCCCCTCAAGAGAAGTAGAGAGATCAAATGAAAAAATTTAAGCTCTGTAATTGCGAAGGAGATTCGTGGAGTAGGGAGATTCGCAAAATAAAAGGAAATTCACGGAGTCAGTTGATCTCTATAAAAGGAAGGCATGCCAAAAAGGCTAGTTTGGATTTGTGGAGGATGTGCACCTCGCAAAGGCTTGTTTAGCATTGAAAAATCGCAATGACCAGTGTGATATCTGTGAAGCAGTGAGCTATGAAATCTAGAGAGACCTGTGATCTATTAATATTTGAGAACCTATAAGATCTATTAACCGATGAGATTCGTGAAGAGGTTGGAGAATTGTGAAGTCTTGTTTGAGCTTTTCAAAAGTGGGAGCTTTGCAAAGGTAGTGTGCTTTGTGAAAGAGTTTCAAAAGGTACTACTGAGTGTTCAGAGGTAAAGTGTTATTCATCAATGGATGAAAGTGGAACTTCAATATAGAATCTATCTATAATTGAGGATATATTCATTAGTGATAATGAAGAGACCTACAGGTCTATAAACTCTGAGTGGATCTTCTCAAGAAGTAGTGATCTCACTTCAGTTCAAAGATCAGTGAGTTCTATAATTATTAATGGTTGTAAACCAAAATGTACAGTGTGTCCACTTCGAACTTGTAAACACCAGTACACTTATATTGGATTTGGTACATCGATACATCGCCGATGTATGATCCTTGGACGTAGCCCAGTGAGGGTGAACCAAGTAAAATTTCCATGTTCTGTGCATGCTTTAAGATTTATTCATACTCTACAATGGGAAGTATAGAGATAAGAGAGTTTTTTATAAAAACAAAACAAGATCAAAAGGGGTATTTGTCTTAATTTTTCATACCATGATTAACGCCCTCTCAGGGTATCTAGCATATTTGACCTAACAATTCGTTTCAGAGAAAGATTGATATCAGTTTTTCTCTTTCGATAGAGGTCACCAATCATAAGGGAATTCTGATCTTCGATGGAAATAATTTTCAGCTATGGAAGAATTGGATGTAACAATACTCCTGATATTTGGGAATGGATGTGTTGACAACAATATTTCATGGTATCTGAGTTGACATCAATAGTGGTGATTTATCAGAATATGAGAGAAGAGAACTAGATATTGATGCTAAGGGAATTAACACTTTAGGGGTAGATCTATCCAATGCTATTTATATGAAGTTGATGACTTTAAAAACATCATATGATATGTGAAAAAATCTATTGAACATATATAAATGAGATAAAAAGGTCATAGAGGCGAAGCATCAAGTGTTGTAGAATAAGTATGAAGATCTAAAAATGAACCCAAATGAGTTTTTTTTGATGAATTCTTTGACAAGGTAAATATTGTTGTGGAAGATATGAGAGGTATTAGAGAAATAATTGAAGACATAAAAATCATGAAGGACATCTTGAGAAAACTTACTTTTCAATTCAAACTGAATGTTTTAGTACTAGAAGATAAATATCTGAAAGAGATGACATTGGAAAATTTTTAGAGTACATTGGTTGTATATGAAATGAGGAATGATGATAACGAGGTTGTGGAAAAGTGGAAATTAAAATAGGTGGCATTCAAGGCCATGATGAATCTCACCATTGAAGATACTCAGGAAGAAGAAGAGACAGATGAGGTGATGTTATTCCTTTCTTCAAATTTGTAAAGAGGAAAAGGAAAGTTTAAAGGAAAATTTACAATAGCCTGATTTATATGTGGAAAGGTTGTCCATCTTGTGGAAAGGTTATCCAAGAAAGTTTCAAGATGATGATGAAGTTGAAATTACCAAGAAGAACTCTTTAGACTATGGGAAAGGAAAGAAACAGTTCAAGAGAAATTTCTTCAAGAAGAAGAATATTCTTTCACAAGAATTTGACAGTTTAGATGAATCTAAGTTTGAAGAGGTTAAGGAGATTAAAAACTGCAAAGATCATGGAGAAAATTCTATAGTTTTTGTTGTTGGTAGTGATCAGAAAAAGTAAGATGATGGCATTGATAAAGAAGAATAATTTGAAGGAATAATTGATATTAAAGATAAGTTAGAAGCTACTCTTGAAGATATTAATCTTTGGAGATCCAAAAAAATAAATCCAATAATGTTGTCTGTGATGCCAAACTCTACATGCAACAAAAAGAAGAATAAAAGTATGAGATAATGGATGAAATTGAGAAACTCAAGTCATTAGCACCAAAGGAATTAGAATTTGTAAGTGAGTATAAAATCAAGGTTGAAGAGCAGAAGAGGGAGATTGATGGCTTGAATAACACAGTGAAAGTTCATGTTAAGCATATCAAATAGCTCAAAGAAGAAGTTGTCAGTTTGTGAAAAAAAGTTAAGGACCAAGGAAAACATCTGATTCCCAGCACGTTATTGGGAATGCAAATCATTAAGAAGATTGAAAAGATGAAATTGGAGCCTAGTAGTTTAGCAGGAAATAAGTAGCAATCGAGCTCAGATATTAAGGCTGATTTGGGGCTCGATGAAAAATAGAAAGTAGTCTGGGTTGACGTCTGACTGCAAGCACCCCTTCCAAGGATGAAAATTAATGTGAGTACAAAGCAGAATTGGGAAATTCAAAGAACCCAAGGGACAACTAGCAGTACAAAAGTGAAATGTAGGAATAAACCTTTCATCAGGTGTTATTGCTGTGGAAATATGGGACACTCACAAAATGTGTGTTCTATAGCCAGGAGATACCGAAGGGCACAAGAATAGAGGTGGAATCCAAAAAGAGAACAGTTCTCTAGAAAATATTTCTAAGGAAACTATTTTTTAGTGTGGAGGATTTAGGTACATGGCTAGATACTGCACATCAACCATACAGAGGAATGCGCCAAAGTAGAATCAAAATGTTCGCAAGCAGTATATTAATGAACCAATAGGTGATTTGAAAATGAAAAATTGATTTAAATATTTTCAAGATGAAGTTAGTCCATCATAATATGAGAATATTATAAGTATCAATCTATTCCAAGTGTGATGACAAAAATATAGACCAAGAAGAAGAGAATATAGAAGGTAGTGGTTGCTGAAATTTCCCTTAAAGAATCAGACTATTATGATGTATGGATCCTTGATAGTGGTTGCATATCTCACATGATAGGAAATAAGGATATGGTTATAAGCATAGAATATGAAAAATAATATTTTTTCATGTTTTGAAACGATGAAGGCCTGAAGATAACTAGATTAGGAAAGGCCAAGTTTGGGGGAAAAGAAATAAGACGTGCTGATGTCTTGGTTATAGAAGGTCTCAGTCACAATTTTCTCTGCATTAGTCAACTATGTGACTTAGGGAATTCAATATGGTTTACCAATAATAAATTTTTCATCAAGGTAAGAGATGGTAGAGTGATCCTACAAGGAAAAATAACAAAGGGTAATCTCTACCTAGTAAGTGGAGAAGAAGATATGTGTTTTTTATCTAGAGTGAAAGAAAACAAGTTGTGGCCTAAATGACATAGTCATCTATGTCAGTCATCCCTGGAAGATTTGGTAAAGTGTGATGCATCTAGAGACCTACCTATGCTATCAAGATATCGTAATCATACATGCGATTCATGACAACAAGGGAGTCTTATCAGAAATATATATAAGGAAAAGGAAAAGAAGTCAACAAGAGTGCTCGAATTGGTGCATAATGATGTTTGTGGGCTTATCACACTAAGAGAAATTGACAGAACGAGGTAATACATTATTTTCATAGATTAATTTATCATAATGGTATGGGTATTTGTTATTTCCCATAAGTATGATGTGTTTAGGTGCTTGAAGCAGTACTAGAGGGAGTGCGAAATGATACTTGTACAGAAAATTCTGATGTTTCGTACTAATAACGGTATGAAATTCATAAATAGTTAGGTAGAATACTATCTCAAGAAACATGGGATAAGGCATAAAATTTCCTTAGTGATAACTACCTTATAGAATGGATTGGTTGAAAGGAGAAATCAGATCATCAATAACATGGCCAGAACGATGCTTATAGAAAAAGACATATCAGAGAAGTTCTAGAAGGAAGTAGTGCTGACATCGGTCTATATTTATAATAGAGATCTGTTGTGTCCTAAGGAAGGAAATAATTTGTATGAGATGTTGTATGGAAAGAATCCAATAGTTAAATACTTTCAAATATTTTTAAGCAAGTGATTTATCCTCAATAAGGAGAAACATAGTAAATTTGAGTCACATGGAGATGCGGGGATATTACTTGGCTACATAGGAAAAAGAAAATAATAAAAATCATTTAATAAGAGGTTGGGAAAATTAATTGAGATCAATGATGTAACTGTTGTGTAAAATGAAGAGAATACTCAAAAACATAGTGAATAGTGTCTTGATAAAAGTGATGAAGAGGAAAGTAACACAAGAGGATCACAAGTGGATAATGGTGATTCAAAGGAAGACAATGATGATGAGAATGAGGAAGTAAAAATCATATCTACACATAAGCCAAGGAGTCGAGCTGAAATTTACAGGCAGAATATCATTGGTGATTAGTCAGCTCCAGTTCAGACAAGAATAATGAAATCACTAAAACAGACATCTTTACTATCTCAAGTAGAGCCTAAATGCATTGCTAATGCATCGGAATATGAAAACTGGGTTTAGGCTATGAATGAAGAGCTAGATCAGATTGAGATGAACCAGACGTCGGAGATTTTTTTGAGGCCAATAGATAAGAATGTCATTGAGAATAAATGGGTATATCAAAATATTATGAATGAATATGAAAAAGTGATTCGAAACAAAGCATGACTAGTGTGAAAGGGATACTCCCAGATAGAGGGAATATATGTTGATGAGACATTTTCACTGGTTTCAAGGCTGGAGACAATCCGATTATTCCTAGTCATTGTAATGCAATAAAAGTTCAAAGTGTTCCATATAGATGTCAAATCTGTATTCTTGAATGGGTTTCTGGATGAAGAAGTGTATATCGAGAATATAGATGGTTTTCTCATTTACGAGGATTATAACAAGGGTTTTTAGATGAATAAGGTGTTATATGGGATGAAACAAGAACCAATAACTTGGTACTCAAGGATTGATCAGTATTTGAAGAATCTTGGTTTCTAGTGTGGTGATGTTGATTATAATATCTATTTCAAAAACGACATTTATCAAAGGATGATGGTACTAGTTTATATCGATGACATAATATTTGTCGGATCAGATAAAGCTCAGTGCAGATAATTTTCTAAATTCATGAAAAGTGAGTTTGAAATGTCAATGATTAGAGAGTTGACATTTTTTCTTGGTTTAAAGGTATCACAAGGAAGGAATAACACTTTAATTTCTCAATCCAAATATGAAAAGGAGGTTCTGAGAAGATTTGGAATGGAAAATTACAAGGATATGAAGACTCCGATTGCTACCCGGATGGAATTATCAAAAGATGATGATGGAAAGGCAGATAATATCACATAATACAGGTATATTTTTGAGAGTTTACTGTACCTAACAGCGATGAGACTTGACATTTTTTTTACATATTCCAAGAGGCATGATATTTAAGACATCCCAAGGAAATCCACATGATTTCAGTAAAAAGGATACTTTGGTATATCAATGGAATGATGGATTTTGGGTTGATGTATAATGAAAAATCTCAGCTGGAGCTGTTGGGATATACAGAAGCAGATTGGGATGGTTCAATGGATGATAGGAAATAAACGTCAGGAGGTTCTTTCTATCTTGGTGGATTGTGTATTTCTTGTCTAAGCAAGAAGAATGATTGCATTTCATTGAGCACTATAGAGGATTAGTATATTGAAATCACTCAAACATGAACATAATTATTATGGATGAACCAGCATCTTAATGATATGGGAGTTAAAGTGAAGTCTTCAATCATAATTTGGTGAGATAACTCAAGTGTAATAAATCTAAGAAAAAATCCCACCCATAATTCTAGGAAAATGCACATTGAGATAAAGTATCATTTTATCAAGGATAAATTTGAGTAGGGAATCATGAAGTTGGAGTATGTGCCTAAAAAACTATAGGTTGAAGACATTCTGACAAAGGCCTTACCCAAGGAAGATTTTAAGAGGCATCAAATAGCTCTAAGAGTTCCATCGAGTCTCCACACTTGAACAAGTGTGGATGTGGGCCCCCACCCCAAGGTATTGTGTATTTTTCCCTAATATGTTGATACATGTTCTATAATCTATTGAAAACCACAAAAAAGTGACCTTTGGGTTTGTTGAAAAAGGGGGATAAATAGTTCCTTAAGGGGGAGAAAATGTGGATAAAGAAGGGAGAAAATGTCTTAGTCAAAGATACAGGGAGAAACTGATAGGTGGAGCAGCGAGATAGGGGGAGAAAAATGAGATAGGGGGAGAGTATTAAATATGACGATGATTGAAATGATCGATCAAAGATTATATATCACAAAATCTAAGGTTCCTGATGAAATAAGTTTATGGGTATCAGTATGGTATCAACAGTTGGTGTTATAAATGAAGTCTTTCATTGATAACCTTTTCATACTACTCTTGTTTCTCATGCTGAACATTTCCCATGTGGGCTTAGAGTATGTGGTGAGTGAATATTTGGTCACTATCTAAATTGAAAGAGGTGAATGATGGTGGATGATGGAAGGAGCTTTAGTGAGGTATGAAAGTGTTGAGATTTTTTTTGATAAGAGTTGTCAACAAACCCAAAGGAGGAGATTATTGGGAAAAAATCCTTCAAGGTAACATCACATTATTTTTTATTGGTTCTATTTGTTGAAAATGAAGGTTTTCACAGTGAATTGTCAATTTATACAGATGTTGTTGAAAATCCATGTTGAAAAAGAACCACGAAAAAGGAATTGAAGATTTTGAGGTGGTACAAAAGAATAAATACAAGGTGGCACCATTTTCCAGTGTTTGAAAAATTTTTGGGGTCCAAAATTTGGGATTTGGTGAGCATCGCAAAAAGTGAATTTTCTTGAAGATCTCATAAAAATATGGAAAAGAATTGAGTTTCGCAAAGATGGGCTTCTTGAATTGTATTTTGCAAAGACTGGAAGAATATTGATGTTGAGCTCTATGATTTTGATGAGATTCAAAAATGGTAGAGATGGAGAGCATTACGAGGGAGCTATGCGGTGGTGGTTCAAAGGAATTGACAGAATTCCCCGTAATTACGACAAGATCAATGATCTGAAAATTTCCCTGGTGATTTGTGATATAGAGTTAATTTTGGCAGAAATTTTGGAGATTTTTGATTTGCGCTGACATGGCACTGACGTTGCACAGAAGGTTATTGATTCGGTGGAATTGCCTATAAATAGACCACAACCCCCTAGAGAGAAGTATAGAGATCAAATGAAAAAATTGAATCACTTAAATTGCGAAGGAGATTCGTGGAGCATGGAGCTTCATGAAAGAAATGGGAATTCACAAAGGCAATTGAGCTCTATAAGAGTAAGGCGTGCTGCGAAGGCTAGTTTGGATTTGCGGAGGACCAGTGCTTCGCAAAGGGTTGTTTATCTTTGTGAAATCGCAAAGACTAGTTTGAGCTCTATGATCTAGAGAGATTTATGATCTAGTGATCTTTTCAAAACTATGAGCTCTGCGAACCTGTTAGCTTTGCCAAGAGGTTGGAGAATTGTAAAGTCTTGTTTGAGCTTTGCAAAAGTGAGAGCTTCGTAAAGGTACTGTGCTTTGTGAAAGAGTTTCAAAAGGGACAACCTAGTGTTCAGAGGCAAAGTGTTATTCATCAATGGGTAAAAGTGGAACTTCAATACAGAAACTATCTATAATTGAGGATGTATTAATTAGTGATAATGAAAAGACCTACAGGTTTATAAACTGTGAGTGGATCTTCTTAAGAAGCAGTGAACTCACTTTAGTTGATAGAGTAGTGAGTTCTCAAATTGTGAATGGTTATAAACTAGAAGGGAAAATGAGTCCACTTTGAACTTGTAAATAGTAGTTCACTTATAGTGGATTTGGTACATCGACACAATTCTAGTGTATGCTCCTTGGACATAGCCCAGTGAGGGTGAAACATATAAAATTGCTGTGTCCTGTGCATGCTTTAAGATTCATTCATAATTTTCAATGGGAAGGAGAGATATAAGAGAGTTTTGTATAACAACAAAAAAAGATAAAAAGGGGAATTTGTTTTAAATTTTCATACCCTGATTCATCCCCCTCTTAGGTTATCTAGCCTAGTGGACCTAATAGTTAAAATCCTAAGTTTGTAATGCCCCAAGTTACCAATATATTTTATTTATAATTATGATGATTTTATAGGAATCTATTGTTTTCATAATTAATATTATTAAGTTTATGTTTAAAGGAAAATGTTTTATAAGTATTTGTGGAATAATGATTCCTTTATTTATTTTTATTTCCCTTACTATATTTTTATAGTCATCCCATGTTTTTAAAATGTTTTTCACAGTATTACATAGAAGTTCAATGGACAGTTAAGGTGCTAGTGTAGATTAATATGATTATTTAAGTTTTTTATTATTTTTGTAAGCTCTAATTTAATGTATGAGTTGTCTAATCCTCTAGAACCAAGACTGGTATAAGGTCCCTGATTATGTAATGTAGTGTGTTTTTTAGTTATCTTTTATAATAAAAATACACAATATGTTTTTAGCATTGAATCCAGAAGTACAGGTTTAGGGATTTACAATTGGTATCAAAGAAATAGTCTAGACAACTTTGAAGATTAGACATTGTCATTTTTTATTAAAAAAATCAGTTATAAAATTTACTTGTAAACTTGTAGTTAATTAAGTACACATAAGAAAATAGTTTTT
The DNA here is from genome assembly GCA_963277665.1 of Viscum album. Classification (NCBI taxonomy): domain Eukaryota; kingdom Viridiplantae; phylum Streptophyta; class Magnoliopsida; order Santalales; family Viscaceae; genus Viscum; species Viscum album. Next base: position 153,270,606 of record OY728145.1, read on the forward strand.
TTAATTATCAATATTTAAATTCAGAATTATATGTTCAATGAACAAATTATGAGGTCTAAATTCATTTAAGGGGGGGGGGATGTAACAACCCAGGAATTTATAGAATCATATTTATTAGTATTCTTTAATGAAATAGATACATTCATTATGTTAAGGAATTATTAAAATAAATAATTTATTATATAGTTATTTATTTAAAACATTAATTTTAAAATTATAGAATTTTAATTTGAAAAAAATAATTTTATTTTTGAATTCATCATGTCAAAATTATCTTTTTATGAATTTTTGATAATTTTTTGAAAAAGTTTAAATTTTAATGAATAGTTAAAAATATTTCATTTTAGTTCAAAACTACTTTTTAGTCTAAATTATTTATATTGTTAGATTATTATTTTAATTAGTTTTAAATTATAATTAAATTTAGTTTTTATCCGTTAATCCAATGTAGGTCATTGGAATCAATTTCACACTGAAATTGGATATAAAAACTTTATGAACTTTTGAACGTTTTTACTTAAAAAAAATGTATTTTCTTAATCTGTCAGAGGGATTAATTTTAAATTAATTTTAAATAAATCTATTAATTGAATTTTGAAATATGGAAATAAATTTTTGTAATTAGTATGAAATTTTATGTCTAATTTGAGTAACTTAATTTTTGGTGAATAATAACTTTTGTATTTTTTTACCACGGTTAAGGGTAAATAGGGTAATTAAGGGTAAAGAAACTTTAAGAATTATAAAATTACCATAAAACTTGTAATATTTTCATTAGATGAGTTTGTTTTGACCAAAAGAATCTATAGTTCAATTTTAGGACCACTTAGAGTCACTTTTATGACATTACTCCATTTATTGTATTTTATTCAAAGAAAATGCCAATTTAAAAAATTAAAGAAGTTTTCTTGACATGGATATAAGTAAATATACATTGTGAACGATTATAAATGATTATTTTGAACATAATTAATTTATTTTTATTATGGTAATTTATTTTTAATTTTTATATATGAAATAATTAACATTAATCCCTATGCAACGCTGGTGCAGTGCTTGTGTAACCATAAGAAAAATAAATAAAATATTTTTATTAAAATTATAAGAATTATTAAATGACAAAAAATATGGATAAAACTTTTTATATAATCAAATTTCAACCATTATCATGTTTTTATTTGTTTTTGAGACTTTTTGGGCCCATATAAAGCACTTTAAGACCTTTTGAATATTTTATTTAAAAGTAAATTAAGTTGTTCACACTATAAATTTTAGTTTGTATAATATTTTAATATGAGGTTTTCTAAAAGTTTTTTTCGAACAAGAATATTATTTTTAAATATAATTAAATTATATTTTTCATATAATTTTTAGTTTTAAATTTTAGGGAATAAATAATTACCTTAATGGCTTGAAGAATTATGATGTAATAATTATTTGATTAATGAATAAATCAATGTAATGATATTAAAAATAATAAAATAAATATAATTTCATATTTTTAAGATAATTTATGAATTACATAGATTAATATGATATGTATTTGATATTTGTTTTTCTAATTTTAAACTTTATTTTGATATGTTTAAAGTCATAGTTATGAATACAATGCAATTTGATATAAATTATTTTTCATGAATAAAATATTTTATTAAATTATTTAAAAATCCCAAAAATATTGAATAAGGAAAATTTTTATAGTATTGTGTTGAAAATATAATTCCCTTTAGTTTTTAGACCTTTTTGGATGTTTTAAACCCTATAATAGATTTATTATATTTTAATAATTTCAGTAATTCAGAAGTTACCCCTCACTTCAATTTTAAAAAGGGAATCTTACTTCACAAAATTCATCAACTTAATAAATATGTTTTAGATAAACTCTTCAAATATCCCTTATACTCATTCCTTTACACATTGTAGAGGTTTTGGTCTAACAAAAAGACAACTTCCAAGAGCATTGAGGAGATGCTCAAGGAGAAATTTTCAAGAGGTGAGATTCTTTCTTCTCCTCTTTTAAATTCCTTTTCAATTCTACCTTTATCCCCACCTCCAATACAATGATTAATTAAAACTAAATTATCATTTATATATTTTAATTTTTTTTAAGTTATATTCATCATAAAATCCATCATCTTCTCCTTTTATTTTTAAATAACGAAATCGTCGTCCATGGTGTGTCAATTCACCTTCTTCATGGATGATGAGTTATAATTTTCTAATAACACAATTATGGGAAGATTAAATTATTTTATAATTGTTTAAAATTTTCTAATATATATATGGTCTCACTTTTGGAGTGTTATTTTCATTTTACAAGAAAAATACACAATGAACCAACCATGGAAACCATGAATAGAACGCTCCAAATCAATAGAAATAACTAAATATTGTTAATTAATGGGTGGAAACTATTATATGAAGATCATTTAAGGAATTATAAATATGAATATAGTTCTATAATAAGTCAATAACACTCTTAAAACTATTATAATGTATTTTGAACACATTTGGAGGAAGTTGAACCCGAGGTAAGTAACTCTTAAAATAAAATGTTGTTTTTAAATGTTATAAAGAATTATTCTTCTATATCATGTCCATGTTTCAAAAATTTTATTTATAATTATAATTATATGGGAATAAATTTTTTTATAATTTTTAATTTTATAAATGTTTTTTCGTTTTATTTACAAAATTATATGGTTATTTCCAATGAAAATGTTTCCATTTGTATGTGTGTAGTATTCCTTTAATAAGTGATTTGTTTCTCATGGAATGATTTTTATGATGTAAGTATTCATGTTTTATGATTATGTTCTGGTTCTTGGAAATTATTTATTATTAAGGGTGCGACCTATACTTCTCTCCAATTCATTTGGTATAATTATGTTGGAGGTTGACCGTATAGTTACTTCAAGTGCAACTGTGATGGTTACACTACAAGGTAGTCGTGAGGGTTACATTATAAGGTATCTGTGAGCGTTACACTATAAGGTATCTGTGAGGGTTACATTATAAGTTATTTATGAGGGTTAAAATTCATATGGTATCTATGAGGATTAGAATCTTAAGTAATTCCCTAAGTTACCAATATGTTTACTTTATACTTGTGATTCTTTTATTGGAATCTATTGTTTTCATAAGTAATGTTATAAAGTTTATTTTAAAAGTAATTTTTTATAAGTATTTATGAACTAATGATTTATTTATTTATTTTTATTTTCATTATTGATATTTTTATTCTTATCCCAAGTTTTTAAAATGTTTTTCATAGGATTCCATAGAAGTTCAAATGACAGTTAAGGTGATAGTGCAGATGAATCCAATGAGTTTTTTTTGTAAAATATGATTTAATGTATGGTTTGTCTAATCATAAAAAACCTTGACCAGTAAAATATACTCGATTGTGTAATACACTGTATATTTTTTAGTTATATTTTACCAAAAAATACACAATATGTTTTTTTCACTGAATTCGGAAGCATGGGTTCATGGCTTTATAATAATATCTACTTTCTTACCTTCCAAACTATTAGAAAATGATAATGTCACTCTTGCGTACGTATGGACTACCACCTCTACGAAGCAATGTGATTAGTTTTTTGTTTATATTTTAACTATATGCTAAGGAGGATTGATGTGATGAATATATACAATATACATGATATAATAATGATTATTTAAAGATTAATTATTATTTATCATTCTTTAGTTCCATCATTTAAAAAGTGAAAACAATGTTCATGTGTATGTACGACCTACCGTCTCCATGGATGGTGTAATTCATTATATATATATATTAATATGGATAAATTTAAATATATGTATAATGAATATATATATATATATGATATAATAACCATGTAAATTATTCTTTTACATACGTATAATAGAGTTAAATTTATTATACAGTAGGTTAAATAAATTTCAAAGGATAGAATACATAAGGTAAGAGATTTTCCTCTCACTTTTATTTCTATGGGATCTATGAATTATACACCACATGTTTATTTTGTGTGGTTTATATACTACCCATGAATATATTTTATGATTATTCAAATGAAAATCATTGTAAATACATATCCATTTTAAATTATCTCTTTCAATATACTTATTATTCAAAAGTTAACAAAGTAGTAAGGGTTTATTTCAAAATGTCAACATTATTCAAGATTGTTTATGTTTAATAATTCATAGAGATATATTTCTCTTCCATTTCCATTTTTTTGGAAAATGTTTTCAAAAATTTATTTACTATTTACTAAAAAATTTTAAAGTAATTTTTACCCATGTTTTACATTTTACAAAATTGCTGAAAGGAATACTTTTTTCATTTTTCAAATGAGGTACTTTGTGAATTATTCGATAAAAATATGGAAGATTTTTTTTAACTTATACATAATGATATAATTTTCCTAATTTCATGATGCCTTTATACTTTGAATCTTTATTTACAAGTTTATTTTTCAATAAAATGTTTTCGTTTATAAGCATGATATTTTAAAAAAAGAGAGGTTATTTCAAAACAGAAAAGTTATTTTCCTCAAGAATTATTTAAAGTAATCCTTCAAAATCATTTTCCATGTAAAATAAATCTATTTTATGTTACTGATTATTTAATAGTAATATGATCCCAGGATACCATCCTTACTCGTTTTATGGTTGGTTTATGTTTATGATGTCATGATATTTTTAAAACATGTTTCTTTTCTATAGGTTATTATATGATGAAATGTTTATGAAACCAATTTATTTTCATGGGTAATGATATGATGAATGATTTATATTCTTGTGGAACACATGTGCATGGTTTTCATTATGTGATGGGTGAGACATATATCTCCCTCTAATGCATTGGGTAGTGGTGGATAACTTATGAGGTACATATGTTATGTGTGAAATCGATTTCATGTTATAAATATTATGCATAGTCTTGGTTATCATGTACATAAGTTTATACATGGAGCTAGTAATCATGTCCATAAGTTTATACATGGACTTAATTATCATGTACATAAGTTTATGCATGGACCTAGTTATTATGTCCATAAGTTTATGCATGGACCTGTCTATCATGGCCGTGAGTTTATTAATGGACCTAGTTATCATATCTAGTGGGCTACACGGCGTGTATTATAGTATCCGTGTGCCTATCTATCCAGGTCAATATGCGGTGTAAAGTTAACTTCACTACGTGTAATAAATTAACATGGCTTGAGTAATTTCCAAATTACTATCAATGTGTTGTACACGAATACACAACATGTAGTATGGATTACATGGTGTGTATGGAAGAGAACATGGTGTATAAGTCCGAACACATGGCATGTACTTTCGTGTCACCTGGGCAGAATCATCGGTGCCTCCTGATGAGTTCTCCGTTTTAATTTTAATTAATAAATCATTTGTTTCTGTGAAATCTGTGAGAAACTAAAAGAGGGAGAACATATCTCAAAATACACATTACAAGAATGATTAAACTTGAATTGAAAAAATAAATTATTAAATTATAAATCATCAATGAATTATTTAAATAATTATAAACTATGATGTAACCTTCCTATGATACCACTTTTAGGTTCTGGGTGCAGTGGAAGCATGGTTGGGCAGACACCCAACTTTAATATTTACCAAGATCAATGATTATTATAGGATCAATACGATGATGAACTTTGGTCTCCATAGAATAGAATCAAAGATTTAGATAAATAAAGAAGAGGACCAAAACCTTTATAGAGGATCTTTCACATCATGTTTATAATTAATTTAATTAATTTCATAAAGAAAAGAATACATGGATATTTGGTAATTTCTTCATCGATGATGTTGATCGTCCAGAATGCCCCTTTGAGATTGTATCATTGTGCTTGTGAGGATCCAAACAGAAATCCATCTAGCGGTGATCCACATGTGCTCCGATGGCATCTGATCGACACCACTCATTCTCCAGGTGCTAGCATGGAGAAGCGAGTTTCTTGTGTCAGTCATTTTTAATCACTTGTTCTTCAGTGATGAATAACTTCTATCATTCTTGAGAGGGGAGTGAAGAGGATTCGAGAGACAAATCATTTAGTTCAACAATTCTCAATTCCTCGGGCGTGTCGTTCAGTACATGGAATGATAGAGGTACAGTTCTATTTATCGATAAGGGGCTTCAATTATAATATTTAATTGTATAAAAGTAATTAAATACCCTCATAACCTTAGAGAAAACCCATGATTTTAATAATAGTACCATGTTATTATTTATTGTGCACCAACTTGCAGAAAATAGAATTATAAATAAAATTCCACGTCACAAAATAATAGCAGTGTTATTATTATTTTAACTTGTTCAAACTAGTTAAATAATTATTTACCATATTTAAAATAATTATTTTACTAATGGATTGGCCTTGGTCCTCTTGAACTCCACTTCAATTTATTGAACACCTGAATAAATAAATAAATAATTTATTCTCTTAAACAAATATTTTATTTACAAACTAGTATGTAAATACTTATTAAATGTTCAATAAAATAAATAAATATATTTTAACCACAATCCAGTGAATAAATATTTATTTAATTTATGCAATCATTTTAACTTGAAAAAAATTATTCCACTGTCTTGAGACTAATATTTATTCCATTAATAAAATTCAAATAGAATTTAACCAAGACCACTAGAAACACTTAGTGTGTGACCCTCTAGGATTATTTTTTGTTGGCATTAGGCAGACTTGCCTAAAGTCCAAGAGTACTATCTAGCAATGGGTTAAGGCACCCATGATAAATAACTTAAAGTTTCAACAATGAAATCCACATACAAACACTCACTGTGTAATATAATCCCTTTGTCTCAATATCTCATCAAGCAGGTTTCATGATACTGTCACCAACCTTTGTTCTTGATATGTAAATCTTTGACTACCTAAAATAAACTCTTCATTAACCTATAGCCATAAAATTTTGCACAACAGTTCTATTTCAATCAAAGGGACGAGATATCAACTTCCATAATTGGAAGGGGAAGATTTTTCCTCGACTTATCCATTTATGACATGCCACTCGTGATGTGCCCAATGTACTCTACTTCCCACCAACATATGGAATAATGATTTTTGTCAGTAAATTAAAGTGCGCGATTCATGACATGTATTAATGATAATATTAAAGTATAAGGACTATTATACATGCTAAAATATAGGAATATCCGATGACACAAAAACTTGCGGAATTCCTGCTAGCGGGTCTGTTCTCATAATCTCCCATCTTGGAGATTTCCAAGTATGAACTTCATGATAGGAAGTCATATCTACTTATGAGTACTCACACCTGATGGTATGTATACTATGTGTCCCATCATAGTATGTAATCCAAATGCAGAACTATTTTTAAGAATACTATTATATCATTTCAAGGTTATCAACATAGTGGGGAACTTCCATGACCTTATCAATGCAACAAATACTATTGAACATTATTACATCATATTCATCCAGAACAATTAAAAATATGTAATAATATGTTTAATATTTAAATAAATTAAATATCCATGTAATCCAAGTACAAACAGTTGTTTCTAGGAAACCAACTCTAACAAACTCCCACTTGGACTAGAGCCAACTACCTACGAATTTCAGTTTACTAGACCTCACATAACGTTCATGTTTCTACTGAGTCAATGCTTTAGTCAAGGGGTCATCCATGTTGCCTTCCATGGAAATAATTCTCACTAAAACTTCACCTCTCTGAGAAAAATCCCTCAAGAGATGATACTTTTGAATTATGTGCTTCATTCGGTGATGTGACCTTGGCTATTTTGTGAGAGCCACCGCTGTAGTATTATCACAGTACAACATGATGAGATCTTTACTACTAGGCATCACATCCAAATCATGGATGAAGCTACACATCCAAATTTCTTCTTTAGCTACCTCAGAAGCTACGATATACTTGGACTCTACTGTAGAATCGATGACCACAGTCTACTTTGAGCTCTTCCATCTCACTGAACCTCCATTTAAAGTGAAGATGTATCCCGTTTGAGACTTCATGCCATCTTGATCAGTCTAGAAACTAGCATCTGCATATCCTATGATGACTAATTCCTTATCTCCTCCATAAACCAAGAACATATCCTTAGTACACCTTAGATACTTTAGGATAGTCTTGAATGCCATCCAATGGTGGTCACCTAGGACATTTTGATATCTACCTACCACACTCAATGCGTAGGTGAAATCCATCATAGTACATAGCATGGCATACATAACTGACCCAATCACTAATGCGTATAGAGTACTTTCCATTATATTTATTTCCTCATATATATGAGTACACATTTTCTTAGAAAGATGAATTCCATGTGATGCTAGAAACAATCCCCTATTGGATTGTTCCATACTGAATCTCTTTAATATCTTATCAATGTATGTACTTTGACTTAGGCCTAGAAATCTCTTAGATCTATCACGATGGATCTTGATCCCAAGAATATATGCTGCCTCACCTAATTCCTTCAAGGAGAAGCATTGATTCAACCATGACTTAACAGACGTTAAGATTGGTATCTTGTTTCCAATAAGTAATATGTCATCAAAATATTCTATTAGGAAAATGGCTGCACTCCCAATAAACTATTTGTAGACACAAGGCTCACATTCATTCTTGATAAAACAAAATTTCATTATGGCTTCATCAAAATGAATTTCCATGACCTGGATTCTTTATTTAATCCATAAACTGATTTATGCAACTTTCATACCTTATTGGCATCCTTTGGAGCCATAAACCCTTCAGGTTGTGTCATGTAGACATCTTTATGAAGTTTCCCATTAAAGAAGGATGTTTTGAAATCCATTTTCCAAATCTCATAGTCATGGTAAGTGGAAATTTCCAATATAATTCTAATTTATTTCATCATTGCAACAGGTGAAACAGTTTCATCATAGTCAATTCCTTAATGCTATATGAACCCTTTTGCAACCAGTCATGCCTTATAGGTATTGACTTGTCCTTCCATGTCTAGTTTCTTCTTGAATAACCATTTGTAACCAACAATATTTACATCAACTAGAGGATCTACCAAAATTCAGACTTGGTTTTCGTACATGGAATCCATTTCAAAATTCATGGATTCTTTCCACTTGGAAGCATATGTGCCACTTACTTATTCCTTGTATATTAGAGGATCATTATTATAAATTAATAATGAGTCATCGTACTTGGTAACTAGAAAACCGTACCATTCCAGTTATCTAACCTTTCTTGTAATCCTACATAGTTCTTGTGTCTCTGGAACAGTTCTTTCTTTCACGGGGCTTTGTGGAATCTATTCCTGTACCGACTCTTGTGTACCTTGAGCCTCAACTTCATCGAAGTCTATCTCGATCCCACTATCTCTTTTGGAGATTTTCTCCCTATTAAGGAATATGGCATGTCTTGCCAATATAACCTTTTTTTGAGGATTTGTATGGGTAATATCTCCTTGTTTCCTTGGGTTATCCTATCAAGGTACACTTTGTGACTTGGGGTGAAAGTTTGTTACCTGAAGAGGCCTTAATAAACACATCGCTTCCCTATACATGTAAATTAGATAATATGGATTTATTTCCACTCCATAACTCATATGTAATACCATTTATCGATTTATTTGGTACATGGTTTAGTATGTGCGCCGCTTTTTGTAACTCATATCACCAAAAGTATAATGGAATACTCACATGACTCATCGTTGATCTCACCATGTCCAACAAGGTGCAGTTCCCCGTTTCTCTCACACCATTCCACTGGGGCATGTAAGGAGGAGTGATTTGGGATAGGATCCCAAACTCCTGTAAGTAATCAATTAAGTGTTGATTAAGATATTCTCTACCTCAGTCTAAGCAGAGTTTCTTAATCTTCTTACTAATCTGGTTCTCAACTTCATTCTTGTATTATTTGAACTTATCAAAAGAATCTGACTTATACCTCATTAATTAGATATATCCATATATACTAAAATAATCAGTAAAAATTATGAAGTATGAGTAACCTCCCCTTGATTCAATTGGAAATGGTCTACACACATCGGTATGAACCAATTCAAGAATATCTTTATCCCTTTCACCTTTCCAACAAAATGGGGATTTGGTCATTTTTCCTTGTAAACATGCATGACATATGCCAAGTGGTTTAAGTTTTAAATAATCTATATATACATGTTGATGTAACTTTTTCAAGCGTTTCTCATTTACATGACCTAGATAGTGATTCCAAAGTTGGGTGTGATGTGAGTCATTTGAAGTATCTTTGTTATCGATTTCCATTACTTGGTTTGTGCAATCCTACATGTAAATACTGTTGTATAAATGTTCCCTACCAAAACAAAATCTGTATTTGTAAAATAAGTAACATTCATTTCCAAACTTGAAAAAAACCACATCTATATATAATCTTGATATATAAATAATGTTTTTAGTAACTGACCACACATAATAATAACCAATTAATACCCAAATAATCCTAGTTGGAAATGTGAGGTGGTAGTCCCCGACAGCTACAACAGTAAGTATGGCTCTGTTGTATGCTTGTAGATCTACCTACCCTTGGTCAATATTCCTAAATATACATGGTTCTTGTACTTGGATACAAATATGATAACCACAAGCTATATCTAATACCAAATTTTTAGAAATAGATAGATTACATTCGATAACAAATGCACCTAAATCTTCCCCTTGCTTCTTAGGCTGGGTGCAGTTATTCTTCCAGTGGCCGTTCTTGCCACATGAGAAACAAACAACTTCATATTCTCTTACCCCCCTTTGATCTTCCTTTTTATGAAAGGGTGTGAAGAAGATTTGGACTTAAAGCTCTTCTCCTTCCCTTTCCTCTTATTCACCATAAGGATAGAAGGCTTTTCGCGCTTTATATCTTTTTCCACTTGGTAAATGAGGATAAGAAGATCAGATAGAGACTTATCAGTGTTGTTCATATTTAAATTAACAACAAATATATAGAAGATATAAGGAAGTGATTCCATAATGAGATTAGTACCCAGTTATTTGGAGAGTTTAAACCCTAGAACCTTTAAGCGCTCAATGTAACTAATGATCTTGACTACGTGAGGCCATGATGGGGAACCCTCTATAATCTTACTTTGAAAGAGTGCCTTAGAGATCTCAAACCTTTCTTGTATTACTCTCACCTGGTAAAGAATATGGAGGTGCTCAATAATGCTATAGGCATCAACATTTTAATGAGACTTCATGAGCACACTAGAAATTGATGATAGCATCAAACATTGAACGTCAACCACATAATTCATATATTTCTCATAGACCAAGAACTCTTCATCACTCGCCTAGTGGGAAGGTGAGTCAGGTAATGATAACTATAGAATGTAAGACTTTCGTTCATGGAATATATTAACTTGAACGTGTCTAAACCATTCTTAGAAGTTACTAACGGTGAGGATTTTTTCTTTATCTAGAATTGATCTCAAAGATAGTGTGGTTGAAGAGTTTTGCAGTTTATTCTACAATTAAAAGAGCATATCATTAGTAATTTCTTGATTACATTTTATGATAAATAATAAAGTAATTTTATTATGTATCCCACTATTTTATTAAGTCCCAATGAACCTCACCATTGAACTCGGAATGTCTATTTTCCATGAAATTCTAGTGTAAAGGATCCATATACCCCTTAACATAACCCCCACAAGGGTTGGTCAAGCTATTTTTAGGTATTTAGGTAGGTAGGTCTTTGCCAACTATGGGCTTTTAGCTCCTTGATTTGTTGAGTGGACTCCACAATCCTAAAATCCTGACTTTGGATTTCCTCAACTATTGTCTCCAATATTACACCAAGTCTAGCATGGGCTACTCCTCTTGATGTAATATGGTCAATTCAACCCAAAACCTTTCATAAGGTCTTCCTGTATAAAAGTAAGTGTCCGAACAAGGTTTTTTCAAACACATAGTTTTAGTGAGTTTTCCCTTAATCAAGTAATGAAAGGCTTGGTCCGACTTAATAAGTTATTTGATGGATTTTTATCTCTTATGAGTGAATTGCTTATTATAATTATCCCATGATTTTTAATATTAAGTGGACCCTACTTAAGTGATTAACCAAGTCTTGATAATATTTACGCATAAGCCTAGTTTATTTTATCTCTATCTTGCATGATTTTTTAATTAATTAATTATGTGATTGCGAAAATTCATCCCTAAGGATAAACCATGAAACTGATAGAAATAAAATAAATCAAAGGGCTTGATCATGAGATTTTCTAATGGTTAGTTTATCTAGCAGTTGATAAGCTAACCCCAACCTAGGAGAGAAACACCTTGAACCTTTTGGGTTCGTGTTTACAGATTTCCACCTATCCACCTCTATATATCCTGAGATTGGTTCCATCTCAGATGTATATTGAACTACCTCCACTTTCTTGGGAGTTCCATCCATTAAATATTCTTTTTTAACTCACATACAGGTGATGGGTAAAAAGGGAGGTTTACATAAAAGAAACCATGGGCACACAGACCCTACATATTAATGAGGAGAGATGGCTCACTTGCCAACAAGTAATTTAATAAATAAATTAAATGGAAACCAATCACATGCAAAAGTCTCAGTCTAGGTCATGATCACCCACATACATGAAATGAGTTACATATTTAATAAAACTAGTTTAAATTATTTAATAATTCTTATTAAGATAAATTTATCTTGAATCGATTAATTATTATCTTTAATTAACCAACCATTTTATCTTAATCCTTTTCTTAATTTCCTTGAGATTCTCATTATTGTACATAAATACACCTTGGAGGTAAGCTGATGAATACATGTTCGAATCTATCCAACATGTATTATATTCATATACTATTTTACTCTTCTCACATATGGCATACATGATGATTCAATGCATAGAGTAACAACCCGTAGTACGATTTATACATGATAAGTAGTTCTGAACATTACACAAACATTAAAGTTTTAACTTTGTGTAATTTGGTAAAGTACATGGCGTGTCATTCCAACTACATGGCATGTACTAGATTCACTATATTTCCTGATGTACACACCTAGGGACTCGGTGTGTGAGGCGTACTTTGGAAATTTTAGAGTACACAGCGTGTACAGTGGGCTACACGTTGTGTTGTCTCCATGTTACATGGTTAACAGTTGTCTTAGCCGTGTATGTGATACACGGTTTGACCCCTGACCCGGAGAGACTACACGCTGTGTCTAGTGAGCCACATGACGTGTAATCTAGTATCCGTGTGCCTATCTATCCTGGTCAACATACAGTGTAAAATTAACTGCACCGTGAGTAATAAATTCACACAAATTGAGTAATTTCCGAATTACTCCCGATGCGTTGTACACAACTACATGATGTGTAGTCCGGATTAAACGACGTGTATGGTATATAACACGACGTGTAAGTCCAAACACATGGTGTGTACTTTTATTTCACCTTGGAAGAATTGTCAGCACCTCTTGATGAGTTCTCCATTTTAATTTTAATTAAAAAATCATTTGTTTCTGTGAAATCTGCGAGAAACGAAAAGAGGTAGAATAGATCTCGAAATCCATATTACAAGAACAATTAAACTTGAAATTAAATACTAAATTATTAAACCTAAATCATCAACAAATTATTTAAATAATTATAAGCTATGATGTAACTTCGTTTTGATACCACTTGTAGGTTCCGGGCACAACGAAAGTGTAGTTGGGCCGACACCCAACTTTAATTTTTACCATGATCAATGATTATTCTAGGATCAAAATAATGAAGAATGCCAGTCTCCAAAAAATATAATCAAATATTTATATAAATAATAAAGAGGCCCAAAAAATTTAGAGAGGATCCTGCATATCATGTTTATAATTAATTTAATTAATTTCATTAAGAAAATAATACATGGATATTGGATAATTTCTTCTTTGATTATGTTTATCATCCAGAATGACCCTTCTAGATTTTATTATTTCACTTTGGAGGATCCAAACTATAATCCCTCTAGCAGTGATCCACACGTGCTCCAATGGCCTCTAATTGACACAACTCGTTCTCTAGGTGCTTGCGTGGTGAAGTGAGTGTATTGTGTCAGTTATTCTTGATTTCTTGTTCTCTAATATTGATGAACATATCTCACTCTTGAGAGGGTAGGGAAGAGGATTCGAGAGAGAAATTTTTCATCTCACCAATTCTCAGTTAACCAGGCATGCAGTTCGGTGCATGGAACAATAGACGTACATGTCTATTTATCGATACGAGGCTTTAGTTACAATATTTAATTGCATAATAGCAATTAAATACATTCATAACCTTAGAGGAAACCCATGATTTTAATAATAGTACCGCGTAATTATTTATGATGCACCAACTTTCACAAAACGGAATTATTAATAAAATTCAACATCACAAAATAATAGTACCATTATTATTATTTTAACTTGTGCCTACTAGTTAAATAATTATTTACCATCTTGCAAATAATTATTTTAGTACCTGACCGACCTTGGTCCACTCAAACTCCAGTTCCATTTATTGAACACCTAAATAAATAAATACATAATTTATTCATTTAAATATTTTTTCTACAAACTAGTAAATAAATATTTATTAAATGTTCAATAAAAATAAATAAATAAATTTTACCCACAATCCTGTAAATAAATATTTATTTAATTTATGAAATCATTTTAACTTGAATAAAATTATTCCACTGTCTTGAGAATAATATTTATTCTATTAATTAAATTAAAATTGAATTTAACCGAGACCACCAAAAACACTTAGTGTGTGGCCCTCTAGGATTCATTCTCATTGGCATTAGGTGAGCTTGCCTAAAGTCCATGAGTAGTGTCTAGCAACGAGTCAAGGCACACAAGAGAAATAACTTAAAGTCTCAAAAATGACATCCACATACAAACACTCACTGTGTAATATAATCCCTTTGTCTCAATATATCATCAAGGAGGTTTCATGATAGTGTCATCAACCTTTGTGCTTGATACATCGTTCTTTGACTACTTGAAATAAACTATCCATTACACCATGGCCATGGAATTTCGTGCGAAGGTTCTATTTCAATTAAAGGGCTGAGATATCAATTTTCATAAATGTAAGGGAATAATACTTCCTCAAATTATCCATTTATGACATGCCACTCGTAACACACCCAATGTAAACTACTTCCCGCCAACATATGGCGTGGCGATTTTTATTAGTAAATCAAAGTGCGTGATTCATGAAACATATTAATGATAATATCAAAGTCTAAGGACTATTACACACACTCGTATATAGGAATATCTAATGAAACCAAAACATTCGTAATTCCTACTAGCGGGTCTATTCTCATAATCTCCCATATTGGAGATTACCAAGTACGAACTTCATGAGATGAAGTCTCATATGCTTATGAGTACTCACACTTGATGGTTTGTATACTATGTGTCCCATCATAGTATGTCATCCAACCAGAGAACTCTATTTATTAATATTGTTATATAATTCCAAGGTTCTCATCATAGCGGGGAACTTCCATGACCTTATCAATGCAACAAATACTCTAGGACATTATTACATCGTAGTCTTGCAGAATAATTAAAAATATATAATAAGTTGTTAAATATTTAAATACATTAAATATCCATGTAATCAAAGTACAAAAAGTTGGTTCTAGGACACCAATTCTAACAATGAAGAAATGTTTAGGTAGGGTATTCTTAAGAGGAGTACTATGTGAGAAGATATTTTTGGAATATGTTTAATACCTTTCATAAAATAAGAACATTTTCTTCTAATATCTAATAAAACTAAACTATTAAGATCCTCATCCATGTGTTTATAAAATGTATTGAATATTCCTCTAAAAATATGTGATATTTTTTTTTGTGAAAAGTCGGGTTCATTATAATATATAAAATGGTCATGATATAGTTAACCATAAAAAACCATAAATTTATGATGTGTTAAAATACCATCGATTTATCAATAAAAAAGTAAATGAATAAATTTTTTATTTCAAGTTCATTTTCCTAAAGTGTTGGGATTCTTTTAATATCCATATAAATCAATCAATGAAATTAATTTTCTATATTTATTTTCATGTCATATACATAATCTCATCCTTTGGTTGTGCTTTGATCAATTTACAATTCATCTCTTATGCTAGAAAGTGTATATTTGAGATGATTTTTTAATAAATGAAGCATTAATATAATCTTCTAATGAATCATAATATCTATAAGTCATTCATTCAGGCCTTTACCATTTACTATAACCAAAATGGTTGTCACATTGTATCTAATATGTTAATTCATACTTTAACCTCAAATAATAATATCCAAAGTTCAACTCTATCCATTACATAAGTACTTAACTTTAAGGATACTCCAAAAATATGTCTGACTGAATTCGAAAATCCAAAAATTTAAGAATAAGGTCACTAAATTATACTTATCATTAATCCCCCATAAAGTGACTCTTAATGTAACATGAAAATACATTGATCACATAGTAGTAACTTGAATCATCATAAAACCTTAATGAAAACATGTATGCTTCCAAGATTTAACTCTCTCTTTATTACCTCAAATAATATATATTTTTATCAAATATAAATACAAAATTGCAGTAAAATACACCATGAATTACTTAGTCATAAAATCATTAACCATTTACAAGGTCACCAATACTATCCTATTTTATTCTTCAATGTCAATGTTCTCTTCATCATAACTAAAAATTATTAACTCAACATCACTAAAATATTAATGTTTATCTTTATATTATTCTTGTATTCTCTAAAAATATAACCTTACCACTAAATCATTTTTCTTATTTATAAGTTCCATTCAACATATTATTTCAAATCCTTAAAGAAAAAATAATGCAGTACAATCCTTATATGATTAATGATTATTATAACTAGAATATTATTGAAAAACAATTATTCTAAAACATAATTATTGAATACAAATTCACAATCACAATAATTATTCCACTTTAGTAGTAGAAATAGAATAAGATTGACCTTGATCCCTTAGATTATTCTAAGGAATATTCCCATGATTCTTAGGTAATTTGTTTGGATAGTTCCCCAACTTCTTACAGTTGAAACACTAAATGTTAGAGGTTTATTTATTAACCTTTCATTCAAAATCCTAATGGACTTTTTATCCACACTTGAAGCAAACTCCCATTCCCTTCAATCAAGTACCGAGTTGTTTCTTTCCATATGTGGGGAAATCCTTCTTTATATTATTACCCTTATAAATTTTTTTCTCTATATAACTCTAATTATTATAATTTCCTTTAGAACCATAAGAATTTTAGAATTATTTCTATGTCTGTATATCACATGATACCATATCCTTATATTATGAGGATGTTTGGGAGACTAGTTCCCTTCGAAGGATTGGTTTTAACCCATCAAATAAATGTTCAATCTTCCTATTTAGATTATGTACACAGTCTACATCAAACCATGATAACCTTGAAAAGTTATCTCCATACATATCAACATTTTTCTCTTTATTTTGTCTCGGACTCAATACTTTTATCTATAAATCTTCTTATTGTTCATAAGGAAAATATTTCTCCAAGAAAAGTTCCTTTAAATACTCCTATTCCATTATCATTATTTATCCTCATAATTATTATTATGAATCTATGACCACTATTTATCCACACCCCATGAGAGAGGATAAATTTTCATGATAAAATTATCCCTTTCATTACTTACCAAATTTAGAAATATCTTTTCTAGGGTACTTATAAATTTATCAAATACAAATTGATTTTTAGTCTCATTAAATGATGAAGTTTGCTGACACTTGAAGTAGTCTAATTTTTTTACACTGTATTATAGATTAGTATGATGATACATATGATAAATGTTATTTGTTATAGCTGGAGTTAGTTACCATAATATAGTTAATTTATTCATATATATTTGTAGCTTCAACTCTAGCTCCAACTTCATTATCTTTCCCATGAGGGAAATCTCTACATTGAATATGTGTATTGATTTAGTTTCCATTCCTTTCATTAGGTTTCACTTATAAATAAATGTAAACACTATATTAGATCATAACATTATGAAACATAATTTATAATCCAAAAAATAGTTAAAAGCTTAACATAAATTAAAAAATTTATGCAAATCTAATATAAAAATCATAAAATTAGTTTTTTTGGGAATATTATCAAAGTCCTTCACAGGGATACATTCTAAAATATATGTTTTCCAAATCTAGTTACCAAGGTTTATACTAAATTAATCTAATACCAGCTACAAATACCCTAAACCTAGTATCCCAGAGTGTTGGTTACTTCATTACATTGACACTAGATACAAGAGATCATATCCCAAAAGGCCAAACAGTTTAGTTTTCTAGAATAAATAAATTCAAACTGAGTATCATATTACATTTTAAAACCTAAAATACATTTTAGTATTTTATTTGAGAATACTATAGCCCCCTTTATCATATCCCTACATATAAATCATAAAACACTTCCTGTTATCTAGGGGAAAGGAAACCTAAGAAAGAGGTGAGATCAAATACTCAGTGAGGGTATGAATACAATGGAAGATTGTTGGTAAAAAATCCCTCAATGTAACATTGCATCATTTTTGGGTTGATTGTGTTTGTTGACAAAGTTGGTTTCTATGGTGAATTGTCGAGTTCAAGAGATGTTGTTGACATTGAATGTTGACAAATACTGATGAAAAAATAATGGATGATATGGAGGTGGTATGAAAGAACAGATACATGGTGACACCGTTTTCCTGTTTTTTCCAAATTTTTGGGGTCCAAAATTTGGATTTTGGTGAGCATCATGAAATATATATTTCCTTGATGATCTCATCAAAATATGGAAAAGGCATGAGTTTCAAGAAGATAAGCTTCATGGATTAGATTTCACGAAGATCAAAAGAATGTTGAAGGTTTTTCTTCGCGATTACGACATGCTTCAAAAACGGAAGTATTGAAGATCATTGCAGTAGTGAAGGTAATTACAAGTGGAGCTTCATGGAGAAGGAACAAAGGAATTGACAGAATTATCCATGATTTCGAAGAGCTCTGCGATCAGAAAATTGCCATGGTGCTTTGTGATTTTGAGAGAATTTTGGTGGGAACTTCAGAGCTTCGTGATTTGAGCTAACGTAGCATTGACTTCGCATTAAAGGTTCGAGGGTCAGTGGAATCACCTATAAATAGGCCTCAACCCCATCGGGAGAAGTAGAGTGTTTTCGAAGAAAATTATTTTTTCTCAGCTCGCAAAGGTGGTTAATTTAGCTCCGCAAAAGAAGATCTTCGCAGTGGCTAATTTAGCTCCGCGAAAGTTGCGAGCTCCGCGTGGGCTTAGTGAGATTCACGAGGGAAGTCTCTCTGTGATGACTTGAGATTTGCAAGAGTGCTTCGCGAGATTGCTTCAAAAAATTGTAGGATCTTCGTGAAGTCTTGTTTAAGCTTCACGAAATTGGGAGCCTCGCGAAGTAGGGTGCTCTGCGAAGGAATTTCCAAAGGAATTGCCCAGAGTTCAGGGGCAAAGGGGTATTCATTAGTGGATGAAAGTTGGACTTTAATAGAGCATCTATCAATAGTTGAGGATGCATATATTCATGAAAATGAAGATACCTACAGGTCTATAAACTGTGAGTGGATCCCTTCTCAGTGCAGTGAGCAAAGGAAGAGGAAGAATGTTATCCTTTATACCAACAGTGAGCCAGAGAGAGAGGAAAAGGGAGTGAACCTTGGGAAAGCAATGAGCTAACCCTAAAAAATTATAAAGACAGTGAACCTGGGCATATAATTGATCTAGACCAAACATTATTAGCAGTGAGATTTAGTGGATTTGGTACAGAGACACATCGCCACTGTATGCTCCTTAGATGTAGCCCCGTGAGGGTGAACCAAGTAAAAATCTCTGTGTCTTCCTGGTTGCTTCCTTGAATTTCATTGAAATCATCATCATTAGATAAAGAAGAAAATAAGTGATCAACATAGACACATAAGAGAAAACAAAGTGACCCTTATAATATAGAGGAAAAGATCCAGTGGGGCAAGAATAAATTTGAAATAGAATATTCATACCCTAATTAACCCCCATCTTAGGGTATCTAGGACCCTATTGGTCCCAAAAAATATAAATAAAGAATATATAATATGAAAAGAATAAACAAGGATAAAATCAATCCATATAGATAATATCATGTGAAAGAAACTTTTCTTTGGATATCATAAAAAATAAAATAATTAAATTGACATCAATAAATGATTTCATAATTTTGGAATTCATAATTCTAAACATTTTAAACATACCATATACACCTCATCTAGTTCATCTAAAAATACCATCTAGACTTTTTTCCATGAAATCTATATAAATTGGTAAGTCCCTGACCAAAATCCAATATAGTTTGTCACATGAGATATACCGATGCATAGAGGGGATATAGAAGGCCCCTCCCATATCTTAGTATGTACAATGCATTCCTCATATGAAAGGGGTGAAACATAATTAACATAAACATTCGCATTGAAAAACTATCATACAAAATGATAATATTTTCTCATAATCATAAACCATCCAATGTAATATAGGGAATGCTATTAAAGTAGTACATCCCCAATCTAACTAATAATAAACCATCCAGAAAAATAATAAGGAAGGTATAATTACAACATATCCCTAGTTTATCATAAGTAAAATAATTTTTTCTAACATTGATGAATAGAAATACCATAAAAATTTCATTAAAAATATTATTTAGGAAAATACCTTTTTTCACTTTGAAACTCAATTTAAAAAAAATAATTTTTTACAATATTAGGGATTTTTTTATTTAAACATAATTATGATAACGTTAATGGGAATAAAAAAATTAACTAATGGTAGTGATAGTATAATATTCCTTTCATGCCGTATATGTAAAAATAAATAATCTTTTCACATTTTCTATAAAATGAAAAAGTACCTCATTTGAAAAAAGATAAGAAGATTACTTTTAAAAATATTTTGTAAAAAATCAAGAGTGGGTAAAAATGTATTTAATAAATCATTTGGATAGTATTGAAACATTATTGAAAATATTTTTAGAAAACATGGATATGGAAGAAAAAAGATATCCGACTGAAGAGAGAAATGAAGTCATATTTTTTAAAAAAACATTTTGCCAATAATTTTACATAAAAAATAGATAAAAATGATAATATTACTTAAAAGGTTCATGAATAACCATATAATAAGAAAATTAATTGTGTTTAATATATAAATATCAAATAGTTTCCCTAAGGGATACTTAAACATAAATAATCCCAAATATTGATGAGATTTTGAAATAAACCTTTGTTGCTTTGGTAACTACTGAATCGTAACCCCCATAAAAAATAAATTAAAATAAATCTTTAAATAACATTAATATAAATATATTCATTAAATAAAATATATAATGGGATGTATATACACCACACACAAATAATATGTGGTGATTGTGACATATGTCTCATGAATGTAAAAGTGAGACAAGAAAACCCTTATCTCAGGCCCGAATTCCTTCATACATGTTCAAAAATACTATATAATAAATATATATTTATTATAAATATATTCCATAACCATAATCATATATATAATACTATATATTACTTACTTATAATCTTTTATCACTTATTTATTAACAATTATTTGTTAAAATCATTTTTTTCATGTTATAACTACTTTGTTTTTCATGTATGATTTAGTTTGGTAGTTTTGGTCATTGTAATTTTATAAAGTTTCTATAATATTAAATTTATTTAATAATTTTATAAAAAAACTTATATCAATTATATATATATTTATAGTATTCCATAAAATTTATAGATAGAAAAATTAATTACACTCTTCATAGAGATGGTAAGTCGTAAGAATGCAATAACATTGTTTCCATTTTTTGAAGGGTGGTAAGAAATAAAAGTGTATGATTATAAAATTTTATAGAATAATTATTATATCATTTAAATAACATATATTCCTAATATTTATCCTAATTACTATCCAGGTAGAATATAAATGAAAAAATGAGTCACATCGATCTGTGGAGGTGGTAGTACATACGTACGCACGACCGACATTATCCTTTCCCAATGATTTTGAAGGTAAGAAACAAGTATGGTATTATAATTCTAGTTGTATAATTATTTAATAATAATAATATATAAACATTAAACTCATCCTAATAACCATATATGAAATATGGTTATAGAAAATGAATTGTATCGCTATGTGGAGATGGCATGCCATACGAACACATAAGTGATACCTTCACTTCCAATTTGATGGGAAAGATGGTGGATAATTTTTAATTAACAATCATAATAAAATTTAAGTATATTTAGGGTAATAAATTTATTATTTTATTATAAATTCAATAGATTTATATTAGGTAAAAAATAAGTAAAAAATAAAAGTGACCAGTTAAGGTGATTACTTCTCCTTTGAAAGAACTCATTTAAATATTTTTTCTTAAGGGTCCTAGGGTTAGTTTTTTGGATAAATAGAACATTAATATTGTGAATAATGAAGTAGGGAAGGTATTGTTTTAGGTTTTGGTTTATATAAAAGGATAAATGTGGTGTAAATAAGAGAGGGAGGAGGTTCTCTTTTAAAATTGAGGCAAGAGTCACTTTTGGAATTTCTTAAAAGATTAAACTATAATAAAGTCATTCTCGAGAAAATGTATCCAAATGGATAGTGATTCAAACCAAGGATTATATATGGTTTAAATATCCTCAAAAAATAAAATTTGGATTGGTTTTTGTGGTTTATGAAACCATTTCTTTTGGTTTAACACCTTGATTAACCTACTTTAACATTAACCGCGATAACACCTTTTTCACTCTTTTATAATCTATAATTTTACATATAAGGTGAGAAATTAATCAAAAATTTCCAAGGTATAAAATTTTATACCATATATTACCCAAATTTTACTATTTAAATATTTTAATAATTTTCAAATAATATAGTAAAATATTATTTTGATAAATTATAATTAATGTCAATTCCGACACTATTCATTTAATTTGACTTCAAATATATCATGAAAAAGTTGAATATAGAATATAATTAATTTAGAAACAACTAATATGTCATATAAATCTACATAATTCATGTAACACTATAAATAACTCAAATTATATAACTTTTAATATTTTTAATATCATTTATTTTATTTTTTATATTAATTGAATTAATATTGTATTATCATTCCACAAGAATTTATGGCTATATAATCAATAAAAAATTTTAAATAAATTATCATCATAAATATAATTTTATTATTCAAAAAAATTACATTTATATTTATTCATAACATGCTTCTTTCCCAAGGTGGACACCTCATAAATATTTAAAACTAAGAGAGAGGAATTTTGTAACTTTGATTTAAATATTATATCAGCCATTTTTATGGAACATTTTCCATTAAAAACATAATTTTAGAGACTAATTTAATTTGGGTAAAATTAACTTCATCCAATAATAATTAATATGAAAAACTACGACCTTATCACACAATTTTAACCTATATTAAAATAATTTATCCATTATTGTGGTGATAAATTTTACCATGATTACTATTCATATTGACAAAAAAATAAAAGTGTACTATTTACCAACTTTAAACCTCATAATTCCAAATATATAATACATTTTATTAAATTAAATACTTATAATTATAGAAATTTAATTTAAAATCAAACATAAAATACAACGAAAAGCTATTTTTTAGAAAAATGCATTTTTATGTACAAAAATGATTTTATGCCAAATTAAATCATAAAATTTATCTAAATGAAATTAATTGAAATATTAATAATATGATAGATAAATGTTTAGTTTAAATAATTTAAAAAAAAAAATTAACATTGAAAATTATTAAAAGAGAAATACAGTTTTCAATATAAATTGTTATTTTTGACTATTTATTGGAAAATCTCTATTTTCAGAAAAATATGAAAATTTAATCATAAGATAATTTTTATATAATGATTTTAAAAATGATATATTTTTATAAAATATAATTTATATAATTTCTAAAATTATTTATAATTTTTTCTCCCATAGATCAATAAAAATTATTTTTGAAGAAAACATATTTCGAAAGAATAAAATTACTTTCCTGAAAATTGTGTACTTATTTCCTAATAATTAATAAATAAATTTTTATTGAGTTATTAATTTATATACATTTCATAATTTGGTTAATATTATTCATAACCACCAATTCAATAGTGAGGTTATAATAATGTTTCATGGTTTATTTATGCTCGATGTTGCGTGCTATTAAACCTAATTTTATAATTTTAAAATATCGAGGTTTTTCTTGAGTTACATTGATTACCGCTCATTATTAATACCTAAATTACTATTAGTGAATAAGTTCATTATGATATATTCAAAACTCAACTCTTTACTCTCCTGTTTTTGTATCTTTTGACTCAGAATGTTAGAAACAATGATTCCTTTTCTTGATGTATATACCAGCTCAAAATTAAAAGATTGCATGTGTTCAAACCATATCCACAATTGAAGATATATTTCACACTAATAAAAAAAATATAAGGATATTATGATTAGTATAAAAAATAACTTTTCACCTAGGATATAATTCCACTAACATTTTATGGAATGGACCACTATGGCCAACTCGAGATCATGTGTAGGATAGTTCTGTTCATGTGGCCTCAATTGATGTGACCCATAAGAAACAATTTGGACTCCTTTCATCAATATAATTCCAAGTCAAATCATGGATGAATCATAATATACAATATATTCCTTAACTAGTTCGAGTATGATGAGGATCAGTGTTGAGGTCAAATTCCTCTTCAGCTCCTTGAAAGCATTCTCGCATGCTCTAGATGACTCAAAATTCACCCATTTTCTGGTCAACCCAGACACTGGTGCTAATAGATAGGAGAAGTACTAGATGAAATGATTATAATATCCTACCAAACCTTGAAATATTGAAATCTAAAATACACTCTTGGGTCATTAAAAATACACCATGACTGTTAGCTTCTCTAGGTCCACTGACACTCTAGCCTATAAGATATCGTGACCCAAGAAGTGGACCTTGTTAATACATAAAAGAAATTTTGTATGGTTTGGTGTATAACTTTTTATCTATTAGAATACTCAGAACGATGTCCAAATATTGGTAATGATCTTATTTATATTGGTATTACACCAAGATATCATCAAAAAATAAAACTACAAACTGATCCACGTATGGATGGAAGATTCTGTTCATCAAGTACATGAACACATAATTGGTGTTTATTAGCCTAAAAAACATCCCAATGAACTTATAAAAGTCATAATGAATTCTAAAATTAGTCTACAACATATCTGATGATGTCACACTCAACTGAAGTTACCCTGTTATTAAATGAATTTAGAGAATACATAGAAACCCCTCAGGTGATAAAAGAGATTAGTAATACATGAAAGATGATACAAGTTATTAATTTTCATCTAGTTCATCTTATGATAATAAAAAAATAAATGTAATGTTCTATCCACCTTCTTGGTAAATAGAACCATATAACCCTATGGTGATGTACTTGATAGAATGAAACCCTTAGCCTCTAATTCCTACAATTGTGACTTAAGATCTTGATGCTCCATTGGTTCCATTATATAAGGAGGAATGAAAACTAGATTATATCCAAGGACATTCAAAATTTTAAAATCTATCTCTATATCAGGTGGAAAACCTGAAAAATCCTAAGTAAAATCATCACCAAACCTGTCCACTATAGGAGGGAGAATATCCTACACCACTCCCCCATTATCTAGTATAAAAATCATAACCCAGGATGTGAGCTCACCTAGATAATGATGAGAATAATCCACATGGACTACCCAAATATCCCATTCTCCATAATAAATATAGTTTCCACTCTAAGAATATGTGAAAGTCACCCTCCTCCAATAACCATCAATATCATCATGGTACACAACTAATCAGTCCATTCCCATAATCAAGTTAAAACATGATATCTTAAGCATTAAAAAACATGAGAGGAAATAATACCCACTAATATTGAGGGAACACTCCTTAAAATGATGGAAATCCTCTGACTACACCCACAACAGTGTGTCAATTGACCAAAACCCACATAATAATTCCACCACTAATCCTAAATAGTTCAAAAATCAAGAAGATATAAATGAGTGTGAAGATTTGGTATCAAATAATGCACCAAAAATCATAAAATACATACGAATCATACCTCATACAGTCAATGAGCCAACCTTGTTACCAGAGGTAGCAGACATAAATACATGTAGTTGACCTGTCCTTATACCTCGAGATCCTGTTTGTGTCTTGTGCACTATTCTAGTCTAATAATACATTCACTATTTTTCTAGAGTACCAAGTCCTACACCCTAGTTTCTATAGCTAGTAGAACTCCAACTTTGATACTTATTCAGGTTAAAATATCCCCTCCAGGTGCTTTGTATAATCCCAAGGTGTCCATCAATAACCATCTACTGAGGGTTCCTATTGAACAATAATAGGTTTCCCATCTGACCACAAGATTGACACTCCACCATTGGTCTAGGAAACTTGCCTCTCATGTTACGACACCTTCCACACTAAAATCATAACACTTATTTCCATCCCTAGTGAGCTGATCCAATCCCTTGGCTACTTTTACTGCCACTACCATAGTGACAGTTCTCATAACTATGCTTCCTGATACCCAAGGATGTACTACCATATTGACTAGATTAAATTACTTTCTCACCACTAGAGTCCTTTTTTTAAGTTCCCCTCATAAATTAGAGTATGATATACCACCTACACAATTTTTTTAAGTGGAAAATATTTACCTATGACTTGATCACATACTTGAGTCTATCATGAAAATATTTCACCCTAGATGCCTCATCACCAACCATTGTTAGACTAAAAAATTATATAAATTTTAAGTGTCTATAAAAACTAATATATTTACCTAGGTAAAATTACTAAAATCTTTGTCTCTTTCCAGCCTCAGGGTCTCGGGGTAGAAGTGGTCCAAAAACTTATCCTATAAGTCTTTCTAAGCCATTCAATTAAGTTTCTCATTCGGGACCTAAATATCTCACCAACACTTCATTGGTTCCCATAATATGTAGGAAGAAAATTTAATCCTCATCTTTTGAGAAGTCTCTAAGTGTTCAAGGATCATCTGGATAAACTCTATTCAAAACTCAGCCGCCTCCGAACCACCATCTCAGGTGAACACCGGGGCATGCTGCAGTTGGAACTCCCTAGTCTGATCAAACATGGTTGGTGAAACCCATATTGGGTCCATATATATAAACTCTATAAATAGGGTGAAATTATCATGGAACTACTCTTCTAACCTATCACCTGGATTCAATAGGGGCTATGGTTCCACTATCAGAGGTGAATTCTCAACATCATCCTCATGTCAGTCAACTGAAAAACATCATTATGGGGACATCCCTCTATAATTAAAAACACATGTTTTGGATAACATGAAATATATTTTACATAGTTACACATAATATGGGTCAAAAATATCCAAAAAAAGATACCCCACATTAACTAACTCAATTTATATGACCGCAACTCCATCACTATACCCAACCATTTCTATATAGGATCACTAGATAACTCAGGGTGAAAGAAAGTTTATAAGAAAAAATATTTAATATTAACACATTTTAACAATTATATTTTACATCATTCAATTTAAAATAGTTCAAAAATATTTATCTGGAAATATTTATTTAAAACCACAAAGAATCAAAAAATTATTTTACTTCCCACAAATAAGATTTTATATTTAAATAAAATAGACCAACAAATAATTTTTCTTTTGTTCCTGAAATGATGCATGTCATAAAACCCCAAAGTGATTTAAATTATACATGAATACAAAATATCAACCCATACTGGCCCATGATTAAAATATCATAAATTAATAAAATCACATAATAAGTTTATAACCCAAGGTGAAATAACATTACAACTGTAACAAGAGAACCTCAAAAACAAAAATACCATGCTCATCAATATAGTTTTCTTCCAACACATGGGTAGTCTACTTTTATACATGAGCTCATTACCAAGTCCCTTCACATCCTATTATCCTATCTACCTTTCTCAAATAGTAATTAAAAATAAAATACCTAGGGCTTTGATACCACTTTGTAACATCCTATCATGAATCACTCTAATTAGCAGCTAAACCGGTTCAACACATGACCTCTAGTGTAGATCCCTGAATTTCATAATCTACCAACTAGCGGTGAGGGTTCATTGAGGAATGTGGTGATACTACACTATATTTATCAGAATAAAAAAATGGTGTAAATAATAAGAAATAATAACCAGTGTATGAACACACATCACAAACAAAATTTCAAATTTGGTAAGTGCCAACAAGTCAAAAAAATAAACATGCCATGGATTAATAGTCACATCATACAAAAGGAACCCAAAATAAAGTCATAAAATAAAAATACATAAAATGGGTCTCAACACATAGCCTAATCTCCTCATTTAATATCCATCCCATAAAGTCCCAAATAATACATTTATCACTGGGACCTTTACATTATATTGACTAGAAACCATGATGTTTTACAGGGTACCATTAGTGGTTCATGTAAGGAAGGGTTGAGTATAGCTCATTAGGCCACCAACAATTATTTATAAAGTAATAAAAAATTTTAGTATAATATTATATATATATATATTTAAAATTTAATAATAGATGTGGAAATAAATGAAATCAAAATTTAAAAATAAATAGTTATTTATTAACCTCTTTTCCCTCAGGAACTATAGTGGGCCAACCAAAAAATATTTGGCCTAAACTGTTCATATGAGGCCTATATAATAAGGTAATTCATACTTAAGTAAAGTAAATAGTTTTTTATTATTTATCTAGTAGTTCCTAGAGATTTATTCTAACACCCAATCTATGTATCAAAATCCTTGCTTCCTAGAGCATCAGTCCGACACCTAACCTATGTGTAAACATCATTGATGCCTAGAGCGTTAGTCTAACACCTAAAACATGAATTAAGGGAATTAGTATAATGCCCAAACCATCCAGAATACAACTGGTTCCTATAGAATTAGTCCATCACCCCAACCAAGTATCAAAACATTGGTTCCTAGAGCGTTAGTTTGACAACTAAACCATTCCATCATTTACCAATTTCCAAAGTTAAACATATTTAAACCTTTAACCACATTAAGCATAAAAATATTCCCTATTTAAAAACTAATAATTCAACAAGGTATATCATACACAAAACCTTTAACATAATTTTAAAATCAACCCATTTCATGATTTATTCATATATCACAATCGCTAAATTATCTTTAAATCCATTTAACCACTTAAAATTTCCTTTTCAAACATTAAATAATCCATCATCTTAATATGACATAAAAAATTTAACTCCCAAGATATTTCAAGTAGAACCTATTTCCATGCTATCAACTCAACCAATAATCCTAACCTAGTTAAGCTTATAAACTACCCATTTTACCATTTAAAGGCCCACTTTACCATTTTCAAGGTTTGGAACACCCCATGGGTGGCCATAGGTTTGGTCCCATAATCATCAACGAACTCTAAGGGATCTATAAATGTTCTAAAACACAAATATATGTACCAATAAATTCTCTTAATCAAATGGTAAAAATTATAACACATTGGTACTAATGTACATACCACATAAACTTGAGGATTCAGATTATAAGAAATAGAATTAATAATGGACAAAAATAAAAGTATATTAACCCTTGTAATAGGAGGAGAATCATGGGATGCACTAAGGGTGGCTGGGATTGAAATGGGGGGGGGGGGGGGGTTGAGAAAATCAGGTGAGTTTTTATAATTATATAGAGGGAAAAGTGGTAAATTTTACACATTAAATGAGGTGCATGGTTTGGCCACATTGTTTTCAAAACTATGTGCCAACCGTATGATCCCCACTATCCAAGACAAACTATACTTGTGTGGTTTTCAATACCATGATTCCCCCTAAACAGAACCACATGTTCATGGTGCATTGTTAACACTAACTCTCCACCATCTTTTGTAAGCCCCATTTTCCACATTTTCAAGACCCAAACCTCTAGAAGAACTCGAGACCTTCCATACTCATGATAAATCATTATATAAGATAATTTAAAAAGAGGTTAACCAAAAAATAAAATAAAAACATAACTTTACAAGGGTTAGGAACTTTAAAAATCTCTTTAGTATCTGTTCAGTGTATATACCTTGAATTTATCCAATCAGACTCTTGGATATATCACAAATGATATTGATCCCTATAATATAGGATGCTTCCCCAATGTAATTTATGGTGAATTGCATGTTTAATTAGTCCTTAATTGACTATAATACCGGTAGATAATTTTCAATAAGTAACATGTCATCGATATATACTACTGGGATAAGAACCACACCCCCACTAAACCTCCTATAAACAAATGGATCACATTCATTATTAATGAAGCTAAATAATTTTATAGCTCTATCAAGCTGAATTTTATATGAACTACATACTTTCTTCAATCCATATATGAATCTATGAAACTTTTAGACATTTTTGGAATTATTTAGAGTCACATTTTCTTCTGTTTATTTCATATAGACATATTCCTAAAGGTTCCCATTAAGGAAAGATGTTTTGATATTTTTCTTCCAAATTTCATAGTCATCTTAATCTATTATAGAAAGTATAATTCTGATGGATTTAAATATTGAAACTGGAGAAAACATTTTATCATAGTCATTTCCATGATGCTGTTTAAACCCTTTAGAAACTAAAATTTCTTTATAGGTACTTACTTTACCTTCAATGTCAAGTTTTATTTTGAATACCCATTTTATCCCAAAAGTAAAAAATTTACTATTAGATTTAACAGAACAAAAACTTGGCTATAATACATGGAATTCATCTCAAAATTCATGAATTATTACCATATTGTAGTTTTTGATCTCTTTACTACTTCATTATAGGAGTGAGGTTCATTATTTTCAATCAATAATGTTTCCCCATATTCGGTGACTAGAAAACCATATCTTTTGGGTTTTCTTACCTCTCTAGTGATCTTAGGCGGTACTTGTGTCTTCGAAACAACTTCTTCTATGCAGACCTATAGAATTTATTCATACACCAAATCTTATATATCTTGAGCATCTACTTCATCAAAGTTAATCTTTATCCCACTATATTGTTTGATAATTTAATACCTCTCATGAAATATGGTTTTTCTTTTGATAATCAATTTATTTTATGAGGGTTTTATAGATAGTATCCACTTATTTCCTTGGGATACCCTATGAAGTCACACTTCGTGCCATGAGGTGTTAGTTTGTTTCCTGAGATAGCTTTGAAAAATTTCTCACACCCACATACATGGGTGTGTGACATCACAAACTTCTTTCCATATATTAATTCATACGGAATCTTGTTTTCCACCTTAATTAGTACTCATTTTAGAACGTGTTCTACAACATGAAATGTACAACCCCAAAAAAGATAATGTATGATCCTCATAACACATCATTAACCATACCATATAAACAAGGCATGGATATTCATTTCACCAACACCATTCCACTATGGTGTATAAGGTAGAGTGAGGTGGGGTAGAAAATCAAAATCCTATAGAAAGTTGATAAAGTCTTGGTTAAGATATTCACCACCTCAATTAGATTAAAGTCTCTTTATCTTCTTAAAAATTTTATTATCTACTTTATTTTTTAATTCTTTGGATTTATCAAAGTCCTTATACTTATACCTCATCAAGTAGATATAGCCATATGTAGTCAAGTAACCAATAAAAGTTATGATATAATAATATCCACATATATATTCAACGAGAAATGGTATATAAAAATTAGTTTCAAATAATCCTTGAAGCTCTGTGGGCCTTTAACCCTATCAACCAAATGGCAGTTTAGTCATTTTTCTTTTCAAACAAGCATAATATCTTTCAAGTGTTATTAGCACAAAGGATTCTAAATAACCATCTTGATAGAGATTTTTCAGATGCTTCTCATTTACAAAAACAAGATGGTGATGCCACTATTGAGAGTTATATGATTCATGCAGACATTATTTGTTATCTATTTCCAATATTTGGTTTTCATAATTTAATACATAAAGACTATTATTTAGTTATGTTATAACATAAAAAATGTTGTCTTTTTAAAAGAATCATTCTTTATTTAAAAATTTGAAAATAAATCCATCATTTTCAAGGAAGGAAATAGTGATGATAGTTTTAGTGAAACTAGGCACAAAATAAAAATTATTTAAGACCAAAATCATTCTGATTAGAAACAAAAGGTAGTAGTCTCCTATAGCCAAAGCAGAAAATCATGCACCATTGACTACTCAAAGATCAACATCTCCTCTGGTAATCATTCTAAATCTACTTGGTTCTTGAATTTAGACCAGACTGCAACATGGAAAATACACTGATTCCTTTTCTTTCATATGCATTTGAATCTTCTTCTTCTTGGAAGTTTGGTTCTTTGGAGCTTTCTTATTAGAGTGAGGCTTGGGACCCTTTCCCTTATTATTAATTTTCTTATTCACCCTAAGTAATGCATGTTTATCATTCCCCATTTCCTTATTAGCTTGGATAATGAGAGTAAGATGTTATGAAAGAATCTTCTCACTATTTCTCATGTTTTAATTCAAAATAAAACTATAAAAGGAGTTAGGAAGTGAGGGAAAAATGATATTTGTGTGCAGATCATCAGAGAATTTAATGACCAAGATGACCAAGTACTCTATATAGACAATCATCTTGACTACATGAGGCTAAAATGGTGTTTACTCTACAATATTTCATGTAAAAATGGTATTAAAGATCTCATATATCTCTTGTCTCACCATATCTTGATAGAGACCATGAAAGAGAGACATCATTCCATAAAAATCCATGTCATTATGTTGCTTTATAATTACATTGTTCAAGGAAGACAATATGTAACATTGGAAATCTGTGGAATCATCCAAATTATTCTCATAGAAAAATAATTATTTTTCAATAGACTCTTGGACAGATGCTTCAAGAATAGTATTTTCCTATTATGAACCAAGCTAGGTAATCATTCGAACCGATGCCTGAACCAGTCCGTGGAAAGGCCCGAAAGGGGTTGTCTATCCCTATGGGCTGGCACAAGTGCCTGGGTATCAGTGCTTCAACATGGGAATGATTTAACCGAATTTATAGAAATAAAATAAACAAAAAATAAATAGACTAAAACTGAAAATCCATAATAAAAAAATGCATAAAAAACTTCTATATTTGAGTTACAAATTTAAAAAAAATCCTAAGAGGGGCTATTACAAAGGGAAACAAAACCCATCTAAAAAATTTACATATGACAAGGAGGGAATTTTCCTCAAGCCATCACCATCAACACCACACCAAGGAAGACTCTAGAAACCTGAAAAACCATCTCTAAAAGCCTTTCCTTTACCTATGTTAAACATAACAAATTCTACTTACACCCAAAGGTGTAAAAAGGGTGTAAGTCAATGCCCAGTAGGATTCCACCCAACAAAATATTTTATGTTAAAAACATTAAATGATAAATAAACATGTATGTTTTATAAAGAGAAATTAGAAACATTTTTAAGGAATTTTTTTTAAGGAATACATTCTTGATTTCAAAATGTCCAATCAAGTATACCGTATGCCGATGGTAAGGGAGGTATAACCAAAGAGAACTAGTAATGAGAGAACCCTCTAGTAACTAGCTAGAAATGGGATACTAGGTACATCGTATCTTGGTGAAAAATGGATTAGAGAACACGACTAACATCATTCTCATGCACAAGCCACTAAGATGGGACACCCCATGGGCCTAGTGTCTCCAATCATTTTCCATATTTAGTTTGTGTTGTCATATTTAATCCTACTAAGTGAAACCAAACCGAATCCACTTTCATATAACTAGCATAATAGTCATAGTCCACCCACCTAGTTACCTGGGCTTCCCTTTGTGCTTAATCAACTTCCAAATTTCACGTAACACACCACTTCAACATTTCATAAACTAACCAATGCAATACACTTCACAAGATAACCTTTTTGCACCCAAATAACTCTTCTAAGACCAAAATAACACCAAAATAATTTCAAAACATGGTTTTCACCACTTGAAAAATTTAATAATCCACTTACACAACTTATAAAACATTATCAATTAGCTCAATAAGGGTTTACACAAAGAATACACCCCATTTCTTATATAAAAACTATTTTCGAGCCAAGTGAGAACCAAATATTCCTAAAAACCACCTTTTCACCACACACATAAACCATCGAACATATAAAAATACACAATCATGAAACATGAATTCATAAAATAATTTTTAAGCTTGGAATCAACTACCTTAGGTGTAGAAACCTATAGAATCCAGTGCAAAACTCCAACCACACCTCAATCGCACCTTAAAGATGAAATTTTGAACATATAAAATAAATAATAAACCCTAAAAACCAGTATCTAACCCTAAAATAATCACCAAATCCATTGGATAAAATGAACCCCAAATAAAATGAAAGTAAACCGAAGAAAAGATGGAGAAAACAAGAAAGAAGACACTTACTTGGAGTTTCCATGAAGAATCCAAGGAAAAACACCCACAAAAATGGATCCCAAAGGGGTTTGGAGGAAGGGGAGGTACAACTAGGGTTATAAATACCAAGTGGGGGAGATATGAGGTGATTTGGGATTAAATATGGAGAGGGGAAAAAGAGAAAAATCCACATTTTTAATGATATAGACAGGATGCACGGTTAGTGTGCACGGTTTGAAAAACCGTGCTGTGACTGTATGATTTCCATTATCTACCCAGGACATTTTTCATGGTTATCCCACACTATTTAGATAAACATTTCATCTAGTAATTCTCCTATATATTAGCACCAATGTCTGATTAGAGCAAATCACCCTGAGATACACTTTAAGGATTAGTATATAATTACTTCCTAGAATTTTGGGTATTGTAGAGATTTTGTGAGTTTTCCAAGCAATACATCCCTGTCCGGATACGAGCAGGTAGAGGCGGATCTGACACAGATGAACCTAGGGGTAAAACCTGAAAACACCGCTTTGATCTAGACTCAAACAGGAACTAGTGCACGATAACGAGCCTTGCTACACTCTTGGTTACGACACTCCTGGGGGATATGCTTAGGATAATTATCATTTTCTTTACAAACCATTATGAAGGGATTATGAGTATATACTTACTCAAAGAAAACATTTTTATGATTATGGATTATATCCATAAACTGTTTAATTTATGTTAAGTGTTTTACAAGTTCGGGATTAGGTATTTCTATTCATAAACTAATCTAGTGTATTTCATTGTATAGAAATGGCACCCAGTAGAAGGAATGAGAACTCCAGCAATACACATGATCCAAAGAGTAAAAAGGATCATATCTTTCATGGTCCTAATCCAGAATTTAGAAGGGAAATAGTCTCCCATGTATTATCATTATATGAAGAAATAATATCATGTGTTGATAAGATAAGTAAAGAATTCTCGGAGTCCTATGTCTTTGAAGTGAATCCAGAGAAGAAAAGGATGGTAGAGAGAAAGACAGATAAAGGGAAGAAGGTAAAGAAGGGTTTTCCCATATGTGATAACTATGGAAAGAATCACCTTGGAAAATTCTTGAAGGGAATGGGAGTATGTTATAAGTGTGGAGAAAAATGACACCAAGTACGTGACTGCAAGTGTAAGAAAAAGGTTTCAAATGTACAATGCTTCATCGGTAAGGAGTTTGGACACTACGCGAACCAATACCCCAGTCATCAGACTATGCCAGAAATGATGCTATTGGATAATAATCAAGTTATGATACTACCACAGATGAATAGGAATGACTAGTGTTCTTATGTTGTTATTTTAGAATTATTTCATTTAAGTGTTGTATCAATGATCTTCTTGAAATAAATAAGGATTGTACTGCAGTACTATTTCATTGAGGATTTGAGATTTTATGGTACTAAGAAAAGTGACTCTACAGTGAGTTAAACGTTTTGGAAATTACATGGTTGAAGGAAAGATAAACCATAAAAAGGTGTTAATATTGAGGTACTGATTTTGGAATAAGATATGGTTGATTTGGGCAAATTATATTGGATATTCTTGACTATCTTGAAACCGATTAAAGATTTGTATATTCCATAATTGTTGGAGTTTACAATATTTTTGGATGGATGAAGTATATCCATTATTCTATATGGAATAAGGGAGCATGAATGTAATCAATAAGGTTTATGGTAATTCAGGATGTTTCAGTGTTTTAAATGAATACATGATGAAGGCATTCACATACTATTACGGGGTAAAAAGGATCTACATTATGATTAACTTTCATATAAATTTTGGATTGAGAGTTTACAGAAGTATTTTGAATATGTCTAAAGGTTGGAATGGATTATGTTTGAATGGTTATTTTTGGATTTTTATAAAAGGACAACACGCAGACCGTGTGACGACCCGTTGTGTCGGACAAAGCTGCGGGAATCGAACCCACAACCACAGTGAAATTGGGATTTATCACCTACCACTATACTACGTGAAGTTTTCTGATGGTATAATGTAGTTTCTTTTCATAAAGGGTCTGATATGTGAATTATAAATTCATTATATTTGGAACCCTATACGATTAGGATAAATAGAGTATTTTTGAGTTGTATTATGTTTTGGGGTGAAAGATGAGTTTGTGGTAGAAATTTATTAATGAATTAAATTCTAATTATGAAGTAAGTATATATCCTTATGATCTTACCAAATCTCATAAATAAATTCCTCAAAATTAAGAAAAGGAACTTAGAACAAAAATGTTGTCTTAGATAATACCATAGATCATCACAAATTTATGGATTTGGGATTGTTGGTATTTTCATAACCATTTTCTCTACCACTCTCCATCGGATGTTGATGGTTATATTTCTCTTCCATATCCATATTTTTCTACATTGAACCCTAGTATGTGTTATTTTCAGTAACCTTAATACTTACCACACTTTATTTTAATTAGAGGCCTCATTAATTCATTTTTCGATGTGGGATTTCAACTAAGATATTTTGAAACATCAACCCCAAGTTTCCAATACTAAGCATAAATTGAGAGGTAATAATTTATTGAAGTAGGGGATAATGTAACACCCCAAGCTTCCACAATAAAATTCTCTTTGAATAATACAGTAGCGTGTGTGGTACGCAACTTCGAGATTCTAACACACCACGACCAATCAAAGTAGACGTTATGAATAGTAATACATAATTTTTGAAATTTTATAAATTTTATCTCTCAAAATGGACTTCATTTTTGAATTTGGAATATCTAATTTAGATATGGGTGAAATTTTGGTACTTTTCTGATAACTTTTATATTTTAATGAATAGTGAAAATTACTAAATTTTAATTAAAAACAACTTTTTTAATCAAAATAATTAATAGTGATAAATTATGAATTTGAGTGGTTTTAAAGTATATTAAGAATATATTTTTACCATTTAATACAATTTTGGTCATTGGACATAATTTTACAATTAAACCGGACATAAACAAGTATCAATCTTTTCATAGTTATTATATCTTAAAAACACGCATTTTGTTTTGACAACGGGAATTAATTTTAAATTAATTTCTGCCACTTCTGTGTTTTGAATTTGAAAAAATGGATTCCATATTTGTAATCAGGATGTCCAAATTGTGTAAATAGGTAACTTTTATTTTTAGACATTTTGAATAATTACTTCGGTAAATACTTTACCATGGTTAAAGGGTAAATCCGGTAAATAAGGGTTAAAAAAAATAATATTATAATAATAATAAATTACCGTAAAACGTGTCCTAACCTTATTGGTGGATACATGTCCGACCATGGGCATCTTTGGGTCGATTTTGGGACCCCATGGAGCCACTTGTAGGTGATAGGGACACTTTATATTAATTAAGTTAAAGTAAATACAAAAATGACATAAGCTTATATCTTTTAACAAAACAATTTTTACATAGGGTTATATATGTTATATTTTCGATTATAAATATTCATTATAAAAATAAAAATATTTCAACATAATGGTATTTTATTTATAATTTTTAGACATTGAAAATGCAAAAATATATATGACACAATAATGATGCAGTATTTTCCTTATTAATGAAAAAATCAAATAATTGGTATTATAAATGTTAAAATAAATATAATTTGAACGTTTTGATGACATACACGAATTTTATTGGTTAATATGACATGTTAGGATTTCTTAAATGATTTTTTTGAATTAATAAAGTTTTTAAGACTTTACCAAAAATCAATTATTGAGTAGTGTCAAAATTGACATAAATGAGTTTTTAAAACAAATATTATATTATTAATTTATATTATATTCCTAAAAATCTAAGTTTCAGTCAAAGGACATATATCATTATTTTTTTAAAATTAATGGACCACTTTGGGGTCTCTTGGATGTATATAGTTAGTTTATTAACTATATAATATAAAAATACAAAGTGACATGGTAAGTGTCAAACTAATTAACTAAGAGTTAAAACTAAAAGATAAGGTTAATATAATGACCCAAACCTATATAAAATCTCTTGGTTGAAAGGATTTAGACCCATCCCCAACTTAGACTTTGAATAATAAACTTTTGATCCATTATAAACCGAATATGATTTTATTATAAAATAATACTTTATGTTTTTCCTAAAGAGCCCCTCACCCGTCTTATAAAAGGGCACTCTGCCTTCTCATTAATTCACACCTTCAAAGCCATTTGGCTCGGCCAAAATCTGCCAAAATATCCTCCCAAATTTCCTCAATTCATCCTAGAGGCCTTATGTTGATCATAAAGCCAACCTAAGGAGCCCTTTTGATCAAATCAAAAGGAAGAACCCGAAGAAGAGGTAATGTTTTCACCACCCTTTTTCATGTTCCTTTCTTCTTCAACTTCTTCTTCTTTGTTATTCCCTTTCTAAAATAATAACTCCAGTATATTATATATACTGTGATGTTATTATAATTATGGAACAACCAAATTCATTATTCTATCCATCCCTTGAATGACATGTCACAATACGTACGTACGTATGGCCTACCGTCTCCACGTCGTGGTGTAATTGTTATTCAATATATTATTATTTAGATAGGTATAATAATGATGTATAATTCATGTAAATAATAAATATAACATGATAATGGTTCTGTATATATTATATTCCATCCAATTATATATTTTATTAATATCAAAAGAATGATATATTCGCTCGTGCGTACGTATGGATCACCGTCTCCACGACACGATGAGATTCATTTCCAAGTTCACCATTCATCGACGATTATAAAAAATATATATTACTAATAAGTATGTAATATATGGAATAATAATTCTACTGGAGTTATATATATTTATATATATAATTATTTATGTACTTACATATATCTTATTCACTTACTTCCGTTCAATACTATATGAAAACAGAAACAACGTTTATGCGTACGTACGGACTACCGTCTCCATAAACGGTGTTTTACATTTCATATATACGTCTATTATAAATTTTTATATTCTAAATATATATGATACATAATTCATGTTTTATATTCTGGAATTATTTAAATCATGATCTAAGTGATACAATCAAGAGTAACAAGTTAAAACACGTACGATAAAGAAAGCGATTATTACCCGATATATTAATATAACATGGAAATTATTATTAAATGGGTAGTATAAAGTACTAAATGAGTAATGTATGATATAATAAATATTAATACGGTTCTGTTATAATTTAATAACATACTATAGTCTTCATACAAGAGGCTAAACATACCCTCAACTAAAGGAAAGTGCAAGGTAAGGAGTTTTCATCTCACTCTTTATTCTCGTGAGATTCATGCCATATTTCCACTATAACCTTTTGTGTGGTGTACGTACTGCCCATAATTGTATTCTTTATGTAATACACTTTAATTTATGTGTATTTACATATTAATTGTATGATAACTCTTTCATGGGGTGTATGTTTCGTAAGTTACCAAATTGGTAAGGGTTAATTTCACAATCTCTTTATTATCCGAGGTTGTTTTTACGTAAGTATCTAATGGGACATATTTATTATCGATGTTAATGTTTTATGAAAGAGTTTTAAAAGGGATTATTTTAAGGGACTTTTTACTAAAACATCATTTCAAATGTTTTAAATATTTATTCTTCTAAATGTTTCTCATTAATGTCCATGTCTTCAAAATGGATTTTAAGGATTTATTTATATGGACATGAATGTTTTTAAAATGTTAATTCCTTTCAAAAGTTTCAAAGTGGTATGGGACACATTGATTCAAAAATCTCTTTAAATAACTTCTTTTCTAAATTGTGTGACTTTTAATTGTTTTCATGAAAAAGGTGTATTTCTCTCAAAGAGTTTTAAAAATCATTTTCATCTATGTCAAAATTATTTAATGGATTTTAAACTTGTTTTGAAGTTGATTTATCATGATACAAATCTTATATATTGTGTTGAAGGTTTTGTGATATGTTTGACTCTGGATGTGTTATTTTTATACCATTCATGGTTTATGGAGAAATTATTGACAATTTTTATGCTAGTTTTAATACAAATGTTTATGTTATGTTTAAACCTGTTCATATGAGGAATGCATTGGAATTAATAAGTGACGGGTGGAGCCTGCTATAGCTCCTCGATGCATCGGTAGGTCTCATGAGACAAAATACTGTCTTGTAACGAGGCCTTGACAAAATATTAGTTGTAGTCTTGGCACGAGGCCTTGGCTATGTGGTTATGATAGTCTGGAATTATGCATTACATCATTATGAAAGTGGTTATTGATATTGAATGTGATTATTCAATTAGTGGAATATCCATGTGAATAAGTAAATGGAATTATTTCATTTCATTTTTTCCATATTATGTTGAAGTTCATGTTTAAAAGTCTTTTGTTTTAGTTGTACATTGCCTTAAATATTTATTCTTATTTATTAAAGTTTATGCTATACTTATTACCCTTACTGAGCGTTTGGGATCACCCCTTTTCTATGTTTTATTTTTCCCAGGATTCCAAAAGTGTATTGTGATTGATATACAGGGTTAAGCCAAGGGAATAATGGTGTTCATAAAGGATTATTTATGTTGTTTTGTATGTTATAAAGTGTAATGTAACATTCATGTATGTAATATATTTTCCAAGACTGATAAACCGATCGGTCCTTCGGGACTTGATTCCTTATAATAATGACAATGTATTAAAATAATGCACTGACTCTGGGTATCTTGGGTCAGGGAATTACAGTTGGTATCAGAGGAAGTTTAGCAGTAACCTTGGAAACTAGATTTAGATAAACTCTGATTAGAGAACATCGCCCTAAGATACACTTTGAGGATTCGTATAGAAGTACTTCCTAGAATTTTGGGTATTGTAGAGATTTATTGAGTTTTCCAAGAAATACATCCCTGTCTAGATACGATCATGTATTGGTGGCTCTGGAACAGATGTACCTATGGGTAAAACCCGAAAACACCGCTTTGAGCTAGACTCGAACGAGAACTGGTGCACGACAATGGGCCTTGCTGCACTCTTGGTTACAACACCCCCGAGGTATATGCTTAGGATAATTCTAATTTTCTTTACAAACTATTATGAAGGGCTTATGAGTATATAATTTCTCAAAGAAAACATTTTTATGATTATGTATTATATCCATAAACTGTTTAATTTATGTTAAGTGTTTTACAAGTTTGGGATTAGGTATTCCTATTCATAAACTAATCTAGTGTATGCCATTGTTTAGAAATGGTGCCCAGTAGAAGGAATGAAAACTCCAGCAATACACATGATCCAAAGACTAAGAAGGATCATATCTTTCATGGTCCTAAGCCAGAATTTATAAGGGAAATAGTCTCCCATGTATTATCATCATATGAAGAAATATTATCATGTGTTGATAAGATAAGTAAAGAATTCTCGGAGTCCTATTTCTTTGAAGGGAATCCAGAGAAGAAAAGGATGGAAGAGAGAAGGACAGATAAATGGA
Source organism: Viscum album (assembly GCA_963277665.1). Taxonomy (NCBI): domain Eukaryota; kingdom Viridiplantae; phylum Streptophyta; class Magnoliopsida; order Santalales; family Viscaceae; genus Viscum; species Viscum album. Next base: position 153,312,757 of record OY728145.1, read on the forward strand.
AGAAGGTAAAGGTGGGTTTTCCCATATGTGATAACTGTGGAAAGAATCACCTTGGAAAATTCTTGAAGGGAATGAGATTATGTTATAAGTGTGGGGAAAAAGGAAACCAAGTACATGACTGCAAGTGTAAGAAAAAGGTTTCAAATGTACAATGCTTCATCTGTAAGGAGTTTGGACACTACATGAACCAATGTCCCTGTCATCAGACTATGCCACAAATAATGCTATTGGATAATAATCAAGTTATGATACTACCACAGATGAAGAGGAATGACTAGTATTCTTGTGTTGTTATTTTAGAATTATTTCATTTAAGTGTTGTATCAATGATGTTCTGGAAATAAATAAGGATTGTACTACAGTACTATTTCATTGAGGATTTGAGATTTTATGGTACTAAGAAAAGTGACTCTACAATGAGTTAAACGTTTTGGAAATTACATGGTTGAAGGAAAGATAAACCTTAATATGGTCCTAATATTGAGGTACTGATTTTGGAATAAGATATGGTTGATTTGGGAAAATTATATTGGATATTCTTGACTGCCTTGAAACCGATTAAAGATTTGTATATTCCATCATTGTTGGAGTTTACAACAATTTTGGATGGATGAAGTATATCCAGTATTATATATGGAATAATGGAGCATGAATGTAATCAATAAGGTTTATGGTAATTTAGGATGTTTCAGTGTTTTAAAAGAATACATGATGAAGGTATTCACATGCTATTATAGGGTAAAAAGGATCTACATTATGTTTACCTTTCATATTAATTTTGAACTGAGTTTACAGAAGTATTTTGAATAAGTCTAAAGGTTGGAATGGATTATGTTTGAAATGTTATTTTTGGATTTTTATAAAAGGACAACACGCAGACTGTGTGACGACCCGTCGTGTCGGACAAAGCTACGGTAATCGAACCCACAACCATAGTGAAATTGGGATTTATCGCATACCACTGTACTACGTGAAGTTACTAGATGATATAATGTAGTTTATTTTCATAAATGGTTTGATATGTGAATTATAAATTCATTATATTTTGAGCCCTATATGATTAGGATAAATCGAGTATTTTTGAGTTGTATTATGTTTTGGGGTGAAAGATAAGTTTGTGGTAGAAATTTATTAATGGATAAAACTATAATTATGAATTAAGTATATATCCTTATGATCTTAGACAATATCATAAATAAATTCCTCAACATTAAGAAAAGTAACTTATAACAAAAATGTTGTCCTAGATAATACCACAGATCATCACAAATTTATGGATTTGGGATTGTTGGCCTTTTCATAGCCATGTTCTCTACCACACTCCATCAGATGTTGATGGTTAGATTTATATTCCATATCTATAGTTTCCATCATGGAACCCTAGTATATGTTATTTTCGGTAACCTTCATACTTACCACTCTTTATTTTAAATAGAGGCCTCATTAATTCATTTTTCGATGTGGGATTTCAAATAAGATATTTTGAAACATAACCCCATGTTTCCAATACTGATAATAAATTTCAAGGACTCAATTTATTAAAGGAGGGGATAATGAAACACCCCAAACTTCCACGGTATGATTCTCTTTGAATAATACAGTAGCGTGTGTGGTACGCAACTTCGAGATTCTAACACACCGCGACCAATCAAAGTAGCCATTATGAATAGTAATACATACTTTTTGAAATTTTATAAAATTTATATCTCAAAATGGACTTCATTTTTGGATTTTTAATATTTAATTTAGCCTCGGGTGAAATTTTGGTACTTTTCGGATAACTTTTATATTTTTATGAATAGTGAAAATTACTAAATTTTAATTAAAAACGAATTTTTTAATCAAAATAATTAATAGTGATAAATTATGAATTTCATTGGTTTTAAATTATATTTATAATATATTTTTACCATTTAATACAATTTTTTTCACTGGACATAATTTCAGAATTAAACTGGACGTAAACAACTGTCAATCTTTTGATACTTATTATATATTAAAAACATGATTTTTGTTTTGACAACGGGAATTAATTTGAAATTAATTTCTGACACTTCTGTGTTTTGAATTTGGAAAAATGGATTCCATATTTGGAATCAAGATGTCCAAATTTTGTAAATAGTTAACTTTTATTTTTAGACATTTTGAATAATTACTTCGGTAAATATTTTATTTACCATGGTTAAAGGGTAAATCCGGTAAATAAGGGTTACAAAATAGTATTATAATTATAATAAATTACCTTAAAATGTGTCCTAACCTTATTGGTGGATACATGTCCAACAATTGGCTTCTTTGGGTCGATTTTGGGACCCCATGGAGCCACTTGTAGGTGATAGGGACACTATATTAATTAAGTTAAAGAAAATACAAAAATGACATAAGCTTATATCTTTTAAAAAAACAATTCTTACATAGTGTTATATATTTTATATTTTCGATTATAAATATTAATTAGAAAGATGAAAATATTTCCTACATAATCGTATTTTATTTATAATTTTTAGACATTGAAAAGTAAAAATATATATGACACAATAATGATGCAGTATTTTCCTTATTAATGAAAGAATCAAATAATTGGTATTATAAATGTCAAAATAAATAAAATTTAATGTTTTGATGACATAAAAGAATTTCATTGGTTAATATGACATGTTAGGATTGATTAAATGAATTTGGTTAGAATTAATAAAGTTGTTAAGACTTTAACAAAAATCAATTATTGAGTAGTGTCAACATTGACATAAATGGGTTTTTAAAACAAATATTATATTATTAATTTATATTAGATTCCTAAAACTCTAAGGTTCGGACAAAGGACAAATATAATTATTTGTGTATCATTAATGGACCACTTTGGGGTCTCTTGTATGTATATAGTGAGTTTATTAACTATATAATATAAAAATACAAAGTGACATGGTAAATGTCAAACTAATTAACTAAGAGTTAAAACTAAAAGATATGGTTAATATAATGACCCAAACCTGTCTAAAATATATTGTTTGAAAGGATTTCGACACATAACCACCTTAGACTTTGAATAATACATTTTGGATCCATTATAAACTGAATATGGTTTTATTATAAAATAATACTTTAAGTTTTTCCTAAAGATCCCCTCACCCCTCTAATAAAAGTGCCCTCCCCTTCTCATTAATTCACACCTTCAAAGCCATTTGGATCGGCCAAACTCTGCCCAAATATCCTCCCAACTTACCTCAATTAATCTTAGAGGCCTTAGTTTGATCAGAAATCCAACCTAAGGAGCCCTTTTGATCAAATCAAAAGGAAGAACTCGAAGAAGAGGTAATGTTTTCACCACACATTTTCAAGTTCCTTTCTTCTTCAACTTCTTATTCTTTATTATTCCATTTCTAAAACAATAACTACAGTATCTTCTCTATACTGTGATGTTATTATAATTATGGAACATCCAAATTCATTATTCTATCCATACCTTGAATGACATGTCACCATACATGCGTACGTACGACCTACCGTCTCCACGTCGTGGTGTAATTGTTATTCAATATATTATTATTTAGATGTGTATAATAATGATGTATAATTCATGTAAATAATAAATATAACATGATAATTATTCTTTATATATTATATACCATCCAATTATATATTATATTAATATCAAAAGAATGATATTTTCGCTCGTGCGTACCTACGGATTACCGTCTCCACGACGCGATGAGATTCATTTCCAAGTTCACCATTCATCTACGATTATAAAAAATATATATTACTAATAAGTATGTAATATATGAAATAATAATTCTACAGGAGATATATATATTTATATATATAAGTATTTATGTACTTACCTATATCTTATTCACTTATTCCCGTTCAATACTATATGAAAACGGAAACAACGTTTACGTGTACGTACGGACTACCGTCTCCATAAACGGTGTTTTACATTTCATATATACGTCTATTATAAATTTTTATATTATAAATATATATGATAAATAAGTCATGTTTTATATTATATAAGTATTTAAAACATGATCTAAGTGATACAATCAATATTAACAAGTTAAAACATGTATGATAAAGAAAGCGATTATTACTCGAAATATTAATATAACACGAAAATTATAATTAAATGGGTAGTATAAAGTCATAAATGAATAATGTATGATATCATAAATATTAATATGGTTATGGTATAATTTAATAACATACTATAGTCTTCATAAAGGTTGGTAAACGTACCCTTGACTAAAGGAAAGTTCAAGGTAAGGGGTTTTCATCTCACTCCTTATTCCCGTGAGATTCATGCCATATTGCCACTATAACCTTTTGTGTGGTGTATGTACTACCCATAATTGTATTATTTATGTAATAAAATTTAATTTATGTGTATTTACATATTCATTGTATGATACCTCTTTCATGGGGTGTATGTTTTGTAAGTTACCAAATTGGTAAGGGTTAGTTTCACAATCTCTATATTATCCGAGGTTGTTTTTACGTAAGTATCTACTGGGACATATTTATTATCCATGTCCATGTTTTCTGAAAGAGTTTTAAAATGAATTATTTTAAGGGAATTTTTACTAAAAAATCATTTCAAATGTTTTAAATATTTATTCTTCTAAATCTTTCTCATTAATGTCCATGTCTTCAAAATGGTTTTTAAGGATTTATTTATATGGACCTAAATGTTTTTAAAATGTTAATTCCTTTAAAAAGTTTCAAAGTGGTATGGTACACTTTGATTCAAAAATGACTTTAAATGAAATCTTTTCTAAATTTTGTGACTTTTAAATGTTTTCATGAAAAAGGGGTATTTCTCTCAAAGAGTTTTACAAATCATTTTCATCTATGTAAAAATTATTTAATGGATTTTAAACTTGTTTTGAAGTTGATTTATCATGATACAAGTCTTCTATATTGTGTTGAAGGTTTTGTGATATGCTTGAATGCGGATGTGTTATTTTTATACCATTAATGGTTTATGTAGAAATTATTTACATTTCGTATGCTACTTTTAATACGAATGTTTATGTTATATTTAAACCTGTTGATATGAGGAATGCATTGGACTTAATAAGTGATGGGTGGAGCCCGCTATAGCTCCTCATTGCATTGGTAGGTCTCATGAGACAAACTAGTGTCTTGGCATGAGGACTTGAAAAAATCGTATTTGTAGTCTTGGCACGAGGCCTTGGATACGTGGTTATGATAGTCTGGATTTATGCATTCCATCATTATGAAAGTGGTTATTGATATTTCATGTGATTATTCAATTAGTGGAATATCCATGTGAATAATTAAATGGAATTATTTCATTTCATTTTTTCCATATTATTTTGAAGTTCATGTTTAAAAGGATTTTGTTTTATTTATACATTTCCTTAAATGTTTATGCTTATTTATTAAAGTTTCTGCTGTACTGCTTACCCTTACTGAGCGTTTGAGCTCACCCATTTCCTATGCTTTATTTTTTCCAGGATTCAGTGTATTGTGATTGATATGTAGGGTTAAGCCAAGGTAATAATGGTGTTCATAAATGATTATTTATGTTGTTTTGTATTTTATAAAGTGCAATGTAACATTCATGTATGTAATCTATTTTCCAAGACTACTAAACTGATCGGTCCTTCAAGACTTGATTCCTTGTAATAATGCCAATGTATTAAAATAATGCACCGACTCTGGGTAACTGGGGTCAGGGTGTTAAAATTAATAGTATCAAATAAATTTTGAAATATTGTTTACACATTTTTAAATAATTAATCATTGGTTACCAAATTTATTATAAATGGAAATAAAAACCAATTGAATATAAATGATGTTTTTTTATAAACACCTATTTAAAAGAGAATAATTATGTTTATAAAATCATATAACTATTTATGGATTTTTATTTAATAAAAAATATATGTTATTTTTTAAATTTAATGTTTTAAATTTATCATATATGTTTTTTGGATATGATATAAGAAAAAATTCAATTTTTTCAGATAAAATAAGTATTTTTCAAAAAATGCAGTTTTACCGCCTTTTGATGGAGAAACCTGTCTAAATTTATATTTTGAAACCATTATATGTTATATTTTACAAAATAAACTTATTATTTATAATAGATACAACAAAATTTCTTCATATGAATTTTTTATATTTTTTTGATAACTATTATATTTTGATGAATAATAAAAATACGCTAAATTTTAATTAATTTTTTTTCCATCAAGATAATTTATATGGATAAATCATATTATTTAATGGTTTTAAAGTATAAATAGAATATATTTTTATAATTTATTCCAATTTTATTCATTGGATGTAATTTAACTTTTAAATTGGACATAAACACATGTCAGCCTTTTGATAGATTTTACTTCCTAAAACCCCCCTTTTCAGTTTTGACAATGGGATTTAATTTTAAATTAATTACCGAAAATTCTATGTTTTTTAATTTTGAAAAATTAATTTCATATTTGGAATCATAAGGTTCAAATTATGTAAATAGGTACCTTTTATTTTTAGACATTATAAATAGTAACATCTGTAATTATTTTATTTACCATGGTAAAAGGGTAAATCTAGTAAATAATGGTAACAAATAATATTATAATAATAATAAACTACCCTAACACATGTCATAATCATATTTTATCACATATTTACGACCATGGGCATCCTTGGGTCTATTTGTTTACCCCATGGATCCACTTGGGAGTGATTATGACATGTTATATTAATTAATTTAAAGTAAAGAGAAATATGACATAAACTTGTATCTTTTACTAAAAAAAATTTTATGTGTGGTTATATAACTGATATCCTTGACTATAAATATTCATGATAAATATAATAATATTCTATAAATCATGTTATTTTATTTATAATTTTTATACCTTAAATAAATAAATTTAATTATGACACAATGACGATGCAATGATTGTTTTATCAATGAAAGGTTCAAATAAATGATATTATATATATTAAAATATATTTAATTTAAATATTTTTATGCCATAAAAGAATTTTATGGTTGATAATGACATATTATATTTGTGTTAATAAATTTGGTTTGAAGTAATCAAATTTGTATGACTTTAACAAAAATCGATTACTTTATAGTGTCAAAATTGACATAAATGATGTTTTAAAACAAATACTATTTTATTAAATGAAATAATAGTCCTAAAAATCTAAGATTCGTCCAAATGACTTATATAATGTTAAAAATTTCATTAAATACCCTATTACAGTTCTCTTGGAATTTTATAGTAAATATTGTTACCATATATTATGAAAATTCAAGAAGACACTGTAAGAGTTAATGTTTTTAACTAAGGGTTAAAGCTAAAAGATAAGGTTAATTTTGTGACCTAAACTTATCTAAAACCTATTAGTTGAGAGGTGTTCGACCCAAAATCATCTTATATTTAAAATAAATTAGTTTTGAACCATTTTGAATATAAAATAAATTTATAATAAAATAATATTTTAGTACCTTCCTAAAGTTCCCTTCCCCCCTCTTATGAAAGGCCACCACATCTACCCACTTAATCACAAATATAAATCCCCTTGAATCATAAAAAGTATACTCAAATAATATACCAAAATCAATAAATTCATCCTTAAATTCTTACCTTGGTAATAATGCAATTCAAGGAAGAATTTTGGCTCAAATCAAAGGGAGTTACCCGATTTAGAGGTAACGTCTTCTCTCAAGTTTATTTCCTTTACTTTCCTTATCCACTCACTATTCCCTTATTATTATTTGATTACATAAAAAATACAGTATAATAAATATACAAGTATGTTTTTATGATAATTATTCGAACCAAACTTACACACACATCCATCTAATGGATACGAACATACAGTTTCTGTGTACATCGAACTACTGCCTCACGAAACAGTGATTGTTTGATTTTCGGATATCACCTCTCATGGTGGATACTATGATGGAATTTTATTTATATATGATATATATTATATTTATATTTTATCTATTCTTCTGTATGTTTCATTTACATCATACCATTATTCTTTCCATAATGTGTAAATACGATCAGTTCATTTGAGGAAGTGCGGACTACCACCCCCTCAAAGTGATATGACTCATTCATGCCATACATGAAACATATAAAAGATATAATTAATGAAATTATGTAATTAATATAAAATATGATATTATAATTTAATTATAATATACCCAGTATCATTTATTTTCTATTCCTTTAAATATGAAAAATAAATGAAAGTAGTGTTCATGCGTATGTACGGCTTACCGTCTCCATGAACGGTGCATTTCATTTCTTATCACAAAATGTTATGGACTATTCTAAATACATATATAATAGAAACAAAATACATATATACTGGACATATATGATACTTAAATCAGTAATAATATTCTGGAGATGATGTAGTTCTGTTTACATGGACATTTTACCACAAAACAAGTTCATTTTCGACTCAAGTACCGAATATCGACAAAACAATCGATATTAACTTAAATAATTATGTATTTTTTATAACATGGTAATTAGTGATATAAAAAGAATAATAAAATTGAAAAAGGTCTGAAGAAATTAAAATTAAATTACATTTATTATTCAGGAAGAACAAGGAACATATGTGACGAATCAGACTCAAGGTAAGGGACTTCGTCTCAATCTCCTTTCATTGAGGCATATTTTGATAATATGCACCTCCTTATTTTTTACAATGAATAAGAAAACCTTGGAATTTTAATTTCATTCAAAGGTAATGTTTTTCTACAAATCATTTTACTAAATGAAAAAAGGAATATTTTTAACGTAAGCGATAACAACGACCTTTCTGCCACTGTAATCATTATTTGATATCTGGATTCCTCTATAAGACTTAATGTTTTTAAAAGGAAAAGAAATATATTATTCCATTTTTGGGTATAAATATAGGGATTTAACAAATCCCATTTACTCAGAAAAAGGAAGTGATGGCTGCATCCAGTAGACTTGCCCCATACAAAGCCCATTTATCAGATCTCGAAAAGGATATGGCCTCACTAGGCTTCTCTCTTGACAAAGCCCAAGCTAAGCTTCAACACGTTAAGATTGAATGGAACTGCCTATTTGAGGTGGAAGTTGATAGAGATTACCACCGAGCGATGTTATCCAAGCCACCCCAAGAGTCTGTCACCATCACACACCTTACCCTTCGGTCGTACGCAGGTGTTATAAGGGGTTATGTAATGAGAAACTAGTACCATGATTATATGCATTCTTTTCTTATAGATAATATACATTCATTTTGTTATTGTAACTTTGTAAATAGTTTGTAAAGAAAAAACAACATTTTTATTTAATTAAGAAATCTATATTGATGAATTAATAGATTTTTGAATTAAATAATATTTTAATTAAATATTATTAATAAATTAATTCTTATCAAATATAAATGACAATATAATTATTATGTATACAATTGTGATTTTTATTAAGGTTTGAAATCTATATTTGTCAAAACTCATGAATTTTTGATAAATGTCGGTTTTTATTTTAAAAAGTAAAAATTTAAATATTTAGAAAATTATTTAGATAAAATGAATATTATTTTTGGAATCAGGATGTCAAAATTATCTAATAGTGAATTTTTCATAATTTTCTGAGACAGTCGATTTTTTGGGAAAAAACTTAAGTACCATTTAATTATATAATGTATTTTATGACATCATAATGACCCAATAGAGATATAATAAAATACTATAAACATTATATTCTTCCAATATATTTTTTACCATTAAAATAATTTGATTTTAAGTTTATTTGACTTATTTTGGAAATCTTTAGTGGACCCTCCAAGACTTATAAAACATTTTAAGTTTTTTAATTGATTTCCTTAAGAGTATGACTCACCTACACATAAGAAAGACTAATATTTTAATAAATTCAGAAATTGGCCTTATAAAATATTGTTTTATACTCCCCATTGGTATAAAACATGGGAAAACCATGGGTTGTTTTGTGGTTTTGATTAGTTTAATGTGTGGTGTCCCAAACATAAATAATAAAGAATTACCTCTCTTTTCCTATATAAAACCACCCAATATACCACATAATCTTCACTAAAAGCCTTTGGAGTTCTCTAAAACTCTGACCTCATCACTCTAGAATCCTCCCAAGGTGCCCCAACCTCCTAATAAGCCTCTCTCAGGCCTCTCTTAAGTCTTTGGGATCACACTTCCAAGTAAGGGATTCCTTCCTTTGTCATTTTATACAGGTTTGTTAATATTGTTATGCCCTTTTATTTTCAATTATAAATGTTGGGTTATGATTTTTAACCTACCCCATACTGACCTATTTATGTTTGAATGATTAGAGACCCATTTTCTCTCTCATTAATTCCTTCCATGTACACCCATTACCATGCTGAAATTCTGTAAGGAATTTCTCTCTCCTCATTTACATTCAAGAAATTATTTTGTATTATGAATCCAAATTCAATTAATTATGTTGGGAAATGTATCTATATGAAACCCTTATTTTCCATTTCATGTACATATAATGAGACACCATTTTACCTCTCATCAAACTTTTTTATAAAGTCTTATGTCATGCCATTATGCTGCTGAAATTGCACAACCATTTTTCAAGCCAAAATCACTGTGTAGTGAATACCATGCCCATTTCTCTATCAAGGGTATTCACCTTTATGCAAATTTATTTATTTATGGAAGATTTTAATGTATTAATTACACATTCCTTTACCATAAAATAAATTATTATGTTTAGTGAATCTATATTGTATGATCTTGTGGCACACTTATGCGTGAAATGAAATGTTTAAGAAGATTGCACCCTGATAGCACTACAATGCATTGGGTAAAAATTAATGTCATGATACATCAATTGAAATGAGGGTTTAATCATGCTAATTCAAGTGAAATGATAGTTTAATCATTCTCCATGTGCAATGAGCCTTGGCTCATGTTAATACCATGTTAAGTGTTGTTTCCACATTTCCATATTATGATAATCATGCTTTATCATGCATTTTTGTTCATGTTTATTTTATGATATGTTGATATGCCTATTACCTAACATGTATTGTATTATTCATTTTATTCCTTGTTTAATCCCTTAATAATATTTATAGCTCACCCTTTTCTTATGCATGTCCTCAGGCTATCCCATGGAATTCTATGTACGAGGGAATGTAGTGGTCATGTAATGGAAGTTTTCAATAGAAATGTTGTGTTTCATGTTTTATGTCATTATGTAATGTTTCTAAGACCCAAAGACACTAGGCCTCTCTATCTTCCATTTTTTATCAAGTGAAGTGTTTATGGAATAAATCATGTTTATGTTTGTAATATAAAGAAGGGTTGTTATAGTTGGTATCAGAGGATAGGTTTAGTAATTTTTGGGATTAGGATTAGAACACCCTAGTGAAATCCTTAGGGATAAGACTAATTATAATGAAAACATCGCTAAGTTTTGATGAGTATTGAGTAAATGGTTTATCAAGAAAATACATCCCTATCTGGATACGAGTAGGTAGAGGCAGCTCTAGAACATATATACCTTGGAGTGAAAACTCCAACAAGGAGTTTTGAGCTTGACTCAGGGTATCCTGGTACACGACAACGGACCTTGATGCACTCTTGGTTACAAAACTCCTGGAGGATATGATTTGGTAAATTAAAAAGCTTAGTATGAACCATTTTTAAGGGAATAAAAAAAAATTACCCTAAGAATATATGTTGGGAAGTAAAACATGGATAACGTAGATTTAAGCGTATAGATTCATAAGTGTTGACACTACTTAAGAATAGAAAAAACTATTAATATCTCCATGAATATTTAAAAATCCCAAGGCGAGGTTCAAATAATTCAAAGGAAATGTGAAACCCTCAAAAAAACCATTTACCAGACCTATGAGACAGAGCCGCGCAACAGAGCCGCGCGACAGACCTATGCGACATAATAATTTCTACACCCCTCTGTGACAGACCTGCATGGAGGATCTGCGTGGATCACCTGTGCAAAAACCGTCCCTTATAATAGGCCCCTTACATACCTATAAATAGGACCCCTGGGTTCCCCATTTCAAGTACTGAAATGGTTGAAATATTACCAGAATCTCCCATTGCATAGCTATTTTTCCAAGATCCCTCAAATTTTCTTAGGTAGCTCTCTAAAGTACGAGAGAAGAAATAATTAAATTGGATAAGCATATTTTGAAAGTATTTAAAAATTTATACATAGGTTTGGTTCCACTATGTGAAATATATTATTCAGTCATCATACACACCTACACGACACACCTGCATGACATACCTGCACGACACGCCTAAGCGGTACTGCTACGCGGTGCATCAACGCGTGGTACCTACGCGACACACTTGTGCAAGGTACCTACATGGTAGTGCTTGGTATAAAACCTACATACCAACTCAATTACCCTCTTTAAATCCATTCATGTAAGGGTATCTCCTTCCTTGGTTCCCTTATCTGAATGGGACTAAGTTGAAGCCTCCACCAAAACCACCTGACTTATCAAACCTTTGGGAAAGGCACATTAGCGTGTCACCTATTTGGGTTTGTATATCCACAGTCAAAGTTTTCAATTTTTTTTTCTCACAATGGGTTAAGGGTTCATGAAGTGTTTGTGGGTTTTTACATACACAGTCACATGGACCTTTCTCCCAGGAACAATGTTGGGAAGTTCCTGGTTTGGAGGAGGGTTGGGTCCTGGCCTCTCCCTTCTCAAAGAGATGACCTGGAACCTCAGGTCTCTTGTAGGGAAGGTAAGGTTCACACTTTATTTTATTCTTTTTGATCAAAATAGAAATATCCCTCCCCTACCAAGATCAATTTTAGGGCAACCATCCTGGCGTAAGCCCCTAGCTTTTCTTGCAGGAGGTAGTGTCATTGCTCTTCTTCTCTTCTTTGGTACCAAAGACCAGATGGGAGATGGGCACAAGGACTTTTGTTACACTTTCCATCTCCCATTGAGGGTTTTCACCATGGGAAGAAATACTTGTGTAATCCCCTAAAATTCAACCCTTATTCCTTTCATTGTAACCTTGTCCAATGTAAAGAGAACAGAGGGAGGGCACCTCGACCTCGCCCACCCGGGCTACCGTAGGCTCTCCCTCCTCCACCAGCAGAGGAGGAAAAGTGAGTGGCATTGTTGAATCTTTCACATCATATTGTTTTTCACATCATGCATGAATCACATGGGCTTAGATATTCTTGACGATTACAACATTTTCACAAATACCCAAAATGAAGAAACTATGAGAACTATGATTCCTGTTCAAACCCGGATACATAGGAATCCCTTTCAGGGCCCGAGCTCACTAGATGTCCTTTTTATGAATCCAACCCTAATTACCTTAATCTAGGCATCCTCCTTAGGAATAAGCCCCATATTAAACCCCTAAGTCAACAAGGCATCCTTTTCAGGAAGTAATCCCAAACTCATTTCTCTCAAAGTACTATACCCTCCTATGTGATTTATTGAACTATGTGGGATTTGATTCTCATCCATATGGGATATGTAGGAAGCCTCCTTGAGGTTCAAACCCAAAATTTCAAAATCAACCCCGTTCTCCTTGGTCCATATTCCCAACAGGGTCTAATCCTACTTGGAAACCAATATCCTTTCCAAGTTCATTGGGATGTTTCTGTATAATTACCTCACCAAACATTGACTAAGCACCTTTCACTTAGATGTCCTTACCACATGACATTAAACTGTATGGTTTGGTCCTTATCACATGACCTTAAAAGTTATGATGTGTTCCATTAAGCGGCACCAAACTATGAGTGTTATTATTCCTTTTACAAGTATACGTAGGTAACCCATTTTATGGGTACGATCCCAATATCAAAATAAACCTTCATCTCCCTGGATGACAATAGAGTGCCCCAATGAGTGGCGTAGAAAACCAGTATCATCATAATGATGATTAAAAGAATCATTAAATAGTATGTTAGAGGATACCATTGATGGAGAACCTCAAATACATACAGATATATCCATTAATTAAGAACCTTGAATGCATACTGATGATTCTAAATTTTACACATGTTAATAAGCGATTGTAAATTTCAAAGGAAACTTATGTTATGATTAGTGAATTAATAAGGATTCATGAAAATATCTTAAATTTACAAAGAGAGTCCTAGAGTAGGCAATAGTTCCCCCCAAAAGGGTGTGATGAGTCCAACCTACCATCCTCTCGACCAATGTATGTTCCTAAGTATTGTGAAGTTAAAAATTAATGAACACCTACCTTTGGAAAGAAAGTCCCCTTTGGATAAAGAAATGTTAGAATTTTCCGGTTCCAGGAATAAATCCAATTGAAACTTTCTAGAAGAAGTGATTCTTAAAAATATAACACACGTTTCAAGGAACTAGAAAACAAATATGGTGAACCCAACATGAATCCTTAACCAAGTTAATAATGTTACCCACCTGTTAGGCCCCTATCAATTAATAATGGAAGGCCAGACAAAGGAACAAATCACGCACATATTCATCTAAGTGATGTTGCTTTAATAGAGTTTATTTTTGTTTCAAGTTTTCCTCAGAACACCCTTCATTCCAAAATGGATTTATTTAAGAAAACATCTTCAAACATTCCGACTGCTGCTCAAGCTGGATCTTCATCCACAGGAAGGAAGTTATCACCCACTCAGCATCTTCAACACTGGGTCTCCAACATATTTTTAAAGGAGTATTTCCAGCATGGTACAATCCTGACTTTAGAGGTTGCCCGATAAGGTCTCCAAGTCAATAACAATCCTCAATCATCAAACCAATGACGACTGATGATCAAGAAGCAGAAAATTCCAACCAAATTATTCAATTGTTTTGGGTCCTTATACCAAGAACTCAATAACTAGTCCCTCCCATACTACATGGAGGTAGATCAAGAGGCCACTCAGGGTCTCAATTCAAGAATGCAGGGATCCTTCCTGAGGACTCCCACCAACAATCACCACCAGCATAATTGCGCAGTAGTGAACCCCCAACATGATGGGGGTGTTGCCTATGGATGTTTGGACCAAGTCTCTTAGACATGGGCTTGCAAGACGAACCACTAGGGACAACACTCGATCAACATGGAGCAGGTTCGTACCTCTTCCCCCTTTAGAGGAGTCCATCAACCTAACTTTATGGAAAACAATTAGTGGTCACATACACCCGTCCATCCTAATTTTTTTGTCCAGTAGACTCATCTGGTAGCAACCCACAAATCCCACCAAATAAACCTAGTTTAGTACTATGAAAAGACACATACACCTACTTACAAGTTATTAGCTAGTCATCAAGCTCATCTAACTACCTTTAAATAAGCCTTCCAATCCAATGTGGTGGCAAATGGTAAACAGAAACATACACCTTCTTTCAATCACCAATTCTACCAGCAGTCTCGTCTTCTAGTATTAAAGGAAGTACATCAACCATACTTTATGGGAAACAGTAAGAAGACACATACACCTTCAAGCGTTCATCAAGCCTACCAATATTCTTATTTGGAAGCACCCGAAGAAGTCAATCGGAAAGCACCAATGACAATTCTGGAGCAGACCCAACTCTCTTCCCCCATGCATTAGTACTGTCAATACCCATTGACAAGAAAAGGTGTAAAGGAGTAGGAACATAAATCTACTCTAGATACAGAATAGACATATATTCCCATTTTGTCTTCTGAATTCACCAAACATATCTTATCAATGTTGAAAGGGTAGATGAAAATCCCTACCCATATTCCAGAATCATGCTAGGATATTATAACAACTACTTCAATAATACCAGGGGAAAAACACATAAATATGTCACCACATATAGGATGACACATAGGTATGCCATACTGAAGCAGATACACTCCTCTGTTCTAATCTAGGAGGGTCATGGGGAATACTCTCCCATATTATATGGGCAATAGGATTAGGAACATACACCCTTTAAAATTGGAGGTAATTGGTCCGTTTCGGTAACCAATACAAGGAAGGAACACAAAACTTCCCATGATAACCAATTTTCCTAGAAAGTGGCCCCAACTAAGTATAAGAGAACATCCAAGAAGAAGTCTCACCAAGAACTATTGGAAATTCAAGAGTCAAGCTCAAATTTGTATCCTTTTAATACTGGAGTTCTTGATGCCCTCATACATTTATCTATTGCAGCTCAAGATCCTATCCTCTCATTACGAAATTATGAGAGTGGTAGTAGTAATTATGAAATTACTCATTGGACACTTCATCATGAAATCTTGATTCATAAAAATTTGGTCAATCCAGAACGCCTATCTCTGGATGAGATCCACAACAACCCTCTGTGTGGCCATAATACCAAGTAGCAAGAGGATTCATCCTTTTCTATAATCCACCATGTTGATTCTCCCCATGATGGATTTTTTTTGCGAAAGTCCTCTCCACAGTAGTATTTATCATTATTAAGATAGTTCTATAATTGATAATGTAGTGATGATAAATCCCTCTTATCTCGAGGCACTTTAAAACACAAGGCCATTCATGTCTGATGCCTTGTTATTGACAGGTGAAACACTTTCTCAACTAGAAGACATCTTAAGGGAACGATCATTCTCCGAGCCTCCTTTGGGTAATTTTCCTTCTAATACAGAGCGTCCACTTTGGTCATACCAAATGGGGAAACCTATAGTAATGGATGATGAAGACATGTTAAACATGAGGAAATAATTGGCTAAAGGATACCAATCATGTTCTGGACTTTGGAAAATTCTCAGTATAACATTCCAAAATTGATGGAAGGAGATTGGATTCATGATATCCCCCACAACTTATGGTAGAATATTTTTCATTTGAAAACCAAATTATTACCATATGATGAATATAAAAACAATTTAAAGGTAATATAAGGGTTTAAATTCCAAATTGACTTGGCATATCTCTCAGTTTACTAATATCCAAAGGCTTAAAAATAGCAGAGAACCCTTCAGCGTTCATGACTCAATGCTCTAAAGAGGCTGCACCAGTTAATTTCTGACACCCCATCTAGTGTTCGTATTAGAGGATGGGGTGCACATAGAGCATTGCATCTCACTGCACTCTAAAATCATCAATGTCTGTCAAAAGTGGTCTCATGCAGTGTAATTTACCATGGTCAGCTACAATCAATAGATTTTGTTTGTAATCGAATGTACGCTCAAGAAGAAGCCTCAACCAGCTCTTATCAAGGTTAGGCCCAAAGAAAATAAGTTGTTGAGTTACTTTTACATCAATCATATGAGAATATTGAGCAGGTGTTTACATAGAGGATGTCAGCCATCAAAGAATGAAAATGTCTGAAATAGCACAATGATCTTCTGAAATAGGTCATTTGAGTGGTTGTCGGATAATGCACCTAGAAAATGTCTGAACTAAAATTCTCCAAATCAGAAGAGAAGTTACACAATTTTTTTCCATAGTAGTTCAAGAATCACTCCAGCTTGAAAGGATGTGGGATCGATTAATTCAACATTAAAATTCATTAAAAAAAGTTCAAAGATTTGAAGAAAAAGAATAGGAACAACCCCAACCTGTAGGGCTGGGGGATTTTTCACATATACAACTCCCTCCTCAATGAAAGTAAGTTTTATCCTGATTAGGGAAGAATACACAAAGAGAGAACAGAACAGAACTATATGAGGATTCCATTTGTGTTACTTTCTGTCAAACATCTCCTAAGAATCCATCATATTGGAGAAAAAAGTCTCATGGAAGATACAAAGGGAGATGATCTTACAAATATACTGACAGAATTCCATCAATTCATTATGCGTCTGTAAATGTCATTAACACCATTACAGAAGATCCTCCCTAAAATGAGTCTAGTTTAGGGGAATCATAAGATGATGTTTTTATCCATAACATGGTATAAACTGAGGCAAATGAATAAGGTCTACATTCCCAAAATCAAAGGCTTACCCAGAATCTATGAATACCTTCAAATAACCAACTCCCACCCATCCAAAAGGAATCTAACTAGGGGAAAGGTAAAAGTCAGACTGCATCTCACTTTTCCACTAGATAAGGTCAATATCTTTATCTTGAAGAGATATTTTCATAGCAAGAAGAGGAAATGAAGGAGTTGAAAAGACTCAATATAGAGTTACTTCGAAGTAGCATTTCTACTAAACGTACATCCTAGGCAGGTCCTCAACTTTCACATCATATAGGAGCTCCTCAGTAAAGAGGATTTTTAGTAACTATAGATGCAGATAATGAGTTCCCTCCATTGGGTGCACAACCAAGGTAGGATCAAACACATCCTGATAGGCCTATTCCTATGGGTTATCCAAGGCAAATACCACCACCACCACCAGTGGTTTTTCAGATCATTGCACCATCTCAAGCTCCAGTTACTGTACCTGTACATGTTCCAGCTCATCCAGATATTCCCAAAATGATTATGAACACAATTTAGAAATTAATGACTCTATTGGGAGCTATGGAGGAATGAATTGCGCCAGTTCAGTCAAAAAATAAAGATTACCATGAATGGTTGGACCTGATTCCTCCCACACCAAATTTTGTGAATACAACATTTCTAATCATTAATGGTTAGGGAGATCTAGAACAACACGTGACACATTTTGTTTCTCATTGTGATCCCATGATGGGAACTCATCAACAAAAATAAGTAGTAAAACTTAGGTGTTTTGTGTAGTCACTATAGGGACCAATTTTTTTCTAGTATACAAGTTTACAATCTCGATCAATTACTGGATGGGAAGATCTTCACCAAAAATTCCTTCTTCAATTTAGCTCAAAGCTACTAAAGATGATAGTTTTTCATCTTACTAATTGTAAAAAAATGGAGAATGAAAGTGTTTCAGGTTTTATTATGCAATGGAAAGGATTAACATATTCCTTAAGTCTGTCACCCCCTCAAGAAGAGTTGTCGCCAATTTGTGTGGCCAATATGCGTGATGTGTTACACACACCACTGATCCCTGTGAAATACAAAATAGGGTTTTGAGAACATAATTAAATTTCTCAAAGGATAAAAGATTCTATTATATAGACTAAGGCTAAAAATCGTTTAATTACATCAACTCTGGGAAAGAGAACAGGGAAATTAGAGGATTCTACCGTTACACTCAAGCAAGAACCTGTACATACTTCCACTTCAAAACTTTAATCTTATCGAAGGGATCAACCTCCATAGAATAAAAAACAATGACCAAATCATCAAGATGATCAAAGTGACCAAAGGCAAAAACAATTTTAGTAATTAAATAGAAAAGTTTATTCCTTCTGGAATGAATAAGTTCTCAATTACTTCATCTCATCTCTGGAAAACAAATTGGTTCAGTTTCCAAGGCCGAAGAAACCAAAAAACAAGGAGATAAAGATCTTCCAAATTATTGTCCCTTTCACCAGATGTTGGGGCATACCATTAATAAATGTTTTGTTTTCAAGGAACTCCTGCAAAAAAATGGTAGACTCTGGAAAAGTGAAACTGAAAAGTTTGTCAACCCAAGTAGCATGTGTTACTGCTAATGATACATAGGGAGAAGGAAAATGGAAGGAAGTAAAAAGTAAAAATGTGTAGAAATATGATGATTGGATAATCAAGAAACTGATCAACCAAACTCAGGACATTTTACAAACAAAGTTGAAACAACCAATTGTGTCTTCCACCACTCCTACCACAATAAAACCACATTCATAAAAAGGTCAATACAAAAAGAAATGAGGTGATTAGAGGGAAAAAGAGAAGTCAGAAGAATACGAGCTCGTGTTAAGGCCAACGTTTTCCGTGACCTTGGAAGATTTCATGCCATCTTCTTCAAAAGTATATGCACTGCCCTACCAAACGACACAACCAGAACCAACCTATCAGGCGTAATCTTCATCAGATTAATAATTGATCTTTGGTTCTATCAATGTTATCCACTTAACAGATCCTTCTGCCAATGGAGATTCTGATTATAATGAGCCAGAGTTCCTTGTACCTAATTGGGGAATCAGAGGAAGAGGCCATGGTCGAGGATATGGGGTAAGACATGGGAATTCTAGAAATCAACATTTTTTTACCCCTACGCGAACCATATATACGGTAGAAACTCATGGAAGATCCCTTCGTCTAGATCAACAAGAACAAAGAGTTTCTTCCATGCAAGAAAGGTTTATTTATGACATGATTATTTTTAAGGATCGATTAGAAGTCACACCATCTTCCTCTAATCAATTTGATAGACCTAGTCAGTCTAATCTACCAAATCTAGGAGTATTTCTAGCTTCCGCTCTGACACAGGGTACATCTACATCAAAAGCATATACTTCCAACACACTTACAAAACTGTATTTCCTTGCAGGGAAACGTAGACCTCTGGATCAAAAGTATGAGGTTTTGAAAAAACTGTCCCAAGTACAATCCATGTTATCAATTATAGATGTCTTGAATCTGTGAAAAGATCTTTAAGAAACATTTATTGAGTCTTTTTCAAGTCTTTAAGAGTTTGAAACAGAAGTTACTACTGCTGAGGTTTAACGTTTAGAGAATGATATTGTGGAATGTCATGAATTCATATCTTATAAAGATGAAGATGAAGATGAAGATGATGTTGTACATGGACATATCACTCCATTGTATTTATCTAGAAAGGTCAATGACATATAAATATGATGATCCTTCATTGATAATGGATTCAGAGTCAACCTCATTCATGTTCACACAATTTTTCGATTGGGCCTGACTGAATCTGAATTATCTTTTTACAATTTAATGTTTCAAGGATGTGATAAGAATTAGAAAGAACCTCTGAGCGAGATTACACTCAAAACTCAATTTGGAGATCTTGTGTCTAATTCAGATTTCATGGTTGTTCGTCAAGACATAGCCTTCAACATTCATCTTGGAAGGCCTTTGCTACATCAACATGCGGCCATACCTTTTTCATACAACCAATGTATTAAGTAATATTTCAATGGTCAAATTGGGACATTTTATGGTGACAAGGCTCCATTTACAATGTGTGAATCTCAATACATTAAGGAAGAGTTTTATCACCCAAAAGGAATGAGGTCCATGATAATGGATATAACTAGAGTTAATGCTCCAAATGGTTTAGAAAAGATTCCAGTAAAACCATTCATACATTTGAGTACAGACTATGTACTACCCATCAATCAAATTGAAAAAGTAAAACTAAATCCAAGCACTCGTCTAGTGACTTCCATAATTTCGATTGTAGAAACTGAGCCTGACAACATGGGAGAAACTGTTGATTCACCAAGTAGTGATGGAAGCCTAAATGGAGATGTCTTAATATCATTTTTTGAACTACAACAAGCCTCTACTTAGTCTATCAGAGTAGAAGAAGTTTTAGCAATTATAGAGGAAGAAAAAGATGTTGATTCCCAATCCATCATCTCCTCTTTGTTACCCCAGAAGGACCCTTCATCATCAATAGGGTCAGAAATGGTGTCATCTTCTTCAAGATGTTTAAATACTAACTCCTATCCTAACTCTGGAAGTTTTGACTCACCATCTACTACGCAAGTAAAAAGAGAAGAGGTAACACGTAATGAAGAAGAAAACAAAGATCTCAGGGATGCTCCTCCAGCATTTGAGGAAGGTGTCTCTACCACTGTGGATAAGCTTGGAGAAATAAATCTAGGTACAGAAGAAGATCCACGCCCCACTCTAATTAGTGTGGCCATGACCTCTGAAGAGAAACAAGTGTATACTTTATTTCTATATAAACATCGAGATATATTTTCTTAGAATTATATTGAAATTCTAGGTCTTAATCCCGATGTATCCACTCATCATTTGGGTTTTCCAGAAGAACATCATAGATTCAAGCAGGCAGCAAGAAGAACACACCCACCTCATGCATCTAAAATTGAAGATGGAGATGATAAGATTATAAAGGATAACTTTGTCAGGGAGGTTCAATATCTCAAATGGACAAATAAAATTGTCCCAGTGAAAAAGAATAATGGGAAAATTAGAGTTTTCATTGATTTAAGAGATCTTAACTGGAATTGTCCTAAAGATTATTTTCTATTTCTGATTACAGAGCATTTAATTGATGAAACAACAGGCTATGAAGCTCTTTCCTTGATAGATGGATACTCTGGGTATAATCAAATTCATATGTCCCTAGAGGATGAAGATTATAAAATCTCCAGAGCCCCTCAAGGTGTGTTTTTGTATTGGGTAATGCCCTTTTGATTATAGAATGTAGCTGCAGCATACCAACATTCCATGCACCATATCTTAAAACCCTTTTTAGAAACATTTATTGAATGTTATGTGGATGATTTTGTGGTCAAATATAGACAACGTTCAAATCAATTGGTGATCTAGATATCATATTAAACAAACTTCAGTAACATAGTTTGAAGATATACCCCTTGAAATGTGCTTTTGGGGTAACCTCAGGAAATTTCCTTGGATTAGTTGTATGGCATCATGGTATCAAAAGTGATCCTGAAAAAAAAAATTGGTATGTCACCTCCTCAAAATTTTAAATAATTAAGAGGAATCCAAGGAAATTTGGCCTATATTCGGTGCTTTATCACCAATATGGCAGGAAAGTGTTTTTCATTCACCAGATTAATGAAGAAGGGAGTTACCAATCAATGGAATGAAGACTACTAAGAAGAATTTGATACCCTCAAGAAATATCTCTTGAGTCCACTGGTATTAATGACACCTTTTGAAGGAAGACAACTTATTATCTATGTGACATCTTTAGAGTGATCACTAGGTTCATTTCTCACCCAAAATAATGAATCTCATAATGAAAACAACCTTTACTATCTCAGTCGAACTATGCTTGATGCTAAAACTTGATATTAAAGTATTGAAAAGTGATGTCTGGCATTAGTCTTTGCAGTTTAGAAATTGAGGCACTACCTACAATATCATGATGTCCAATTAGTGTCTCACAATCAGCCACTCAAATTTATCCTCAGTCATCCTATGCTTACAGGGTATCTAGAATGGTGGGCGGTTATTCTACAACAATTTGATATCTTTTTTGTGCCTTAGAAGGAAATAAAATTCCAGGATCTGGCTGAATATCTTGCTTAACATCCATTTGTGGAAGATACATCATTGAATTCTAAACTTCCTGATAAAGTGGTCTTCTCTATTCAAGATAATTACCAAACACAGGAGATGTACTTTGATGGTGCCTCCAGATTCCCAATAGGGAAAAGGATGGAAAACCATAAACTCATCAAATTTGGGTTAGGAATTTTCCTTATTTCCCCAGAAAAGGAAGTGTTGCCTTACTCCTTCCTATTGTCTGAATGTGGTAGCAAGAATGAGGCAGAATATCAATCTCTCATCGCAGGTTTGTAATTGGCCCTTCATGTGCAAGTGATTCACTTAAAAGTGAAAGGTGACTCAGAATTAGTAATCCAGAAAATAAACGGGGAATATTATATCAGAAAATAAGAGTTAATACCTTTGTGTGATTACATCAGAGGGTTAATGGATAAATTTCTCTCAGATCTGACATTGTCTTATATACCTCAATCAAAAAATTACCAAGAAGGTGCACTAGCTAATGCAACTACAGCTTTGGTAGATCAAAATTGGGATGAGACAATCATTAGCACAACCCATCATCATGTGTTATCACCTTTCGTTCAACCTAAATTGGATGAAATTAATGAGATCATCCCTATTACTGAGCCATGTGATCATACCATAGGATGGAGAACACTCATTGTGGAATACCATCAAAATGGGGTACTTCCACCTGATAGGACTGAAAAAGAATAGATCCGACAATGAGTGGCCAATTTTACTCTTTATGATAGTCCAGACCACCAGAAGATACTTTAAAAATGAGGCTTCTATGGAATCCTCCTCAGATGTATTGATGGAGAAGAAACCACAGATGTCATGAAAGAAGTGAATTCAAGAGCTTGTGGTGCCCATCAGTCTGGGCACATACTCTCTGATCAGATCTGAAGGCTTGGATACTTTTGGACTTCAATTATGTAGGATTGTATAGATTACACTAAGAAATGTCATCCTTACCAAATGCATTCCAACTCCATTCATCAAACCTTAGAGTTTCTACATACAACTAAATGATCTTGTCCATTTTCCAGATGGGTAATGAATATAGTAGAACCTTATCCTCCAGCCACAGCTAAACAGTTCAAGTATATTCTTACTGCTACTGACTTCTTTTCTAAATGGGCTGAGGGAATACCATTCAAAGAAGTCAGAGCCAAAATCATTGTTAGTTTTTTCAAAACTAATATCATCACTAGATTTGGTTTCCCTCATACTATTTTGATGGATAATGGCACTGATTTTTGTTCTTATGAGGTAAAAAAGTTATATCAGGAACATAATATCAAATCCAACTATTCATATCGCTATCATGCAGTAACTAATGGATAGATAGAGGCTTTCAATAAGAGCCTATCAAATATACTCCAGAAGATTGTGGATAAAGATAATAAATCATGTCCTAGTAAACTTTTGAATGCTTTATGGGATTATCAGACTACTATATGTACTCCCACCCAGACAACACCATATTCATTAGTATATGGAACAAAAGTTATTTTTCCAATTTAAATGGAATTTCATTCACTTAGAGTTGAAATATATGATCATTAGTCTATAGATGAGAGGTCTTAGAAATGGTTTAATGATATGGAACAATTAGATGAGAAAATATTGCATACTTTTCATCATTTTGAAGTCTATCAAAATAGAATAACGCGGGCTTTTAACAAGAAAGTTCACCTCTATTGATTTCTTCAAGGAGAATTGGTATTGGTACTCAAAACCCCAATGATACTAGGAAAGAGACCTCCCAAGCTTGAGAGAAAGTGGGAAGGACTTTATTCTATACATAAGGTCAACTCAAATTGAGCTTATGCATTAATATAAATGGATATAGAGATCAGTAAAACTCCAACCAATGTGAGATTATTTAATAAATACTTTTCGTAATTGCACATACCATTTGTCCTTGCTACAAGACTGAAAACTATATATCCCCCATGTCCTTACTGCAAGACTTAAAACTACACAGTACAAAGTCCTAGTTGTAAGACGTTAAACTACATAACAACCATAAGCATCCATGATACATGACATTAAAATGCATAACATCTTTTTTCCTTGTCACGCGATGTTAAATTGCATGAAACCATTCATTCTTGCTACATGAAATTAAACTATACAACTATCATCTTCTCTAAATGATGTTAGGAGCTTCCACAAGTAATAATCATGGACATCATTGCTACTCCTTAGTAGAAAATGAGTCCCTCTATTCCCTATGTCCAAGTCAGATCTACATAGGGACCTTGTTTCAAGAACTACATGTGGCTTGATTCTCATCTATGTGGGATACATTGAGATTCCTGGATATCCAATCTTGGGTCCAACCGCAATTATAAAATTTTTATTTCACCTTTTTCTTCTCCTGTATATGAACTAGATCTATACAGAGTGCTCTTTTAAGATACATGATTTAATTTTCATAGTATCTTATGTCTTAAATTTAATCATTATTCTAGAATGTGTTAAAGACCCCTGTCTCTCATGTAAAACTTGATTGGTGTGGGAAATTATTGCTTAAATAACTACATACAGATTGATTATCATCTATACGAGATACATAGAGATGCTTAAATTTCAAATCTTGGGCCCAACCATGATAAAAAACAAAACCCCTTTATTCCTTATATAAAAATCAAACATGCATAAGTAATGTTTAAAGAACTACATATAGATTGATTCTTTTCCTCAGCAAGACACGTAGTGACACTTGGGTTTTATCCCTTAGTCCATTTACAATACATCCTTCTTTTCACATAGGTCCATCATTGTCATTACCGCATGATGTTAAACCGCATGGAAATTTAACACCCATATTCTTCACTTGTGTCATCTTTTGTGGTATAGAAGAAACCCTTACCGATCCTTGTTTATGACATCGAGCATAACTCACGTGAGCTTAAGAATTGGGTAAAAAGATTCTTTATATAAATAAGGTGTCTCAATTTCTTATGAGTCTATCAATGTCTTCACTACATGACTTAAAACTACACAATATAATGTCTTTATTGCATGAATTTAAACTACACATCACAATGTTAATTCAAAAGGAAACAAACAAAGTCTCTATTTCACATATGAGTCAGATCTATGTAAAGGAAATCAAACTCATAAACAATATTGATTCAAATATTTCTTACTTTCATTGAGAATAACCACCTTTTATATTTCACACTCTTAATCTTGAATATTTATAGAACTTGATAATCTTTTTACGGTTTTTGGTGATAAAGTTTCTAATACATGAGAGCTCTTTTTCTTGACTATGCAGTATGTGACCTTATGTTTCCATGCATAAGTTTCTTACATAATGAGCCTGTCAGTAAAAAGATTCCACTATTTGGTTATTCATCATATGCCCCAGTTGGCCCTATATAATACAGCACCTATAACAGGTTTTTCAAATAATTGTAATTTCATTCTTGTTTATAGTGTCTTTTTTCCCTTCAAACTTTGATGACAATATACAAGAATCTGTATGTTAAAAACAGTCATTCAAGTATATTTGTCCCATTATTTTTCTCTTGATCTGAAACTCTTCAAGACCATGGTTTACAAATTTCCCTCTCCATGTGTTCAAATCAATATGAAATAACCTTGGAATCACTTGGCCGCATATTATATACTGTTTCCATTTTTTTGGTCCAAGTTGTATGAACTAAAACTATAGACACCACAACTCCTATGTTTGGGTCAGACCTTCATAAAAGTCACATTCCTCTGATTTTTTGGACATCTTGGTTGGAAATACCCTCTCCATATTCAGGTACCTTTCTCCATAAAACAAACTTTGTGCTTCGAAAAATCTGAATACCCATAGACTTTATTCAGCTTTTAGAAATATAATGTCAAAATTCTTAAGAACTATTTTGCCCGACTATGCAGCACATTCCCTTAGGTGGCCTTGCATAAGTTTCTTATATAATGGGATTTTCAGTCAAAAGATGCCATGTTTTTCCTATCCAAGATATGCCCTAGTTGGCCCTACATAATACAACCCGATAATGATTTTTTCAAATAATAGTAACTTCGTTCTTGGAAAATACTTCTTCTAATGCCTTTATCCCCTTTTCCATATCATTATTCAGATCTAGAAATTTCCAAATCACAGTTTACAATTTTCCCTTACATACCTGAATATGGAAGTATGTTTCCAAAAAAACTATCATGAAATTGAGAGTCTCATACCTTTGGTCTAAGATAAAAGGCTTTAAATAAAATCCACATAATTTCTTCACTGAATGACTTAAAACTGCACAATACAATGTCCTCACTGCATGACTTAAAACTGTACAGTATGATGTCCTCACTACATGACTTATAACTGCACAATTTTATATCATAAATTCAACTTTATGATAAATTTCATCCATTCTTCATACACCAAATTTGTATAGAAGTGGTTTTCCTATTCCTGACATATGTCGACATAAAATAGCCCTTTTATTCTTTAAACACATTTCCTTGAAAAAACCACCTACTGTGGTCTTGAGTCACCCAAATCTTATTTTTCCTTGTCTATCAATAGTAAAATGTTAAATTCCTAAGATCTCTTTTGCTTGACGATGACATATGTGCTCTTAGGTGGCCTTGCATAAGTTGCCTACATAATGGGCCTATCAGTCAAAGATGCTATTATTTGGATATGTAGCATATACCCCAGTTGGCCCTGCATAATACCGCCCCCATAACGGGTTTTTCAAATAATGGTAACATCGTTCTTGGAAGAGACTAACCTTATGTTAATATAGGTTTTAAATTTTATGACCATAAAAATCATATCTCTAGATTCCACTTAGAAATATTTGAATAATATTAAAGAAATTCTTAGCCACAGTCTTTTTTGGGATTTAGTTTCAAAATTTATGGTCAAAACTATTCGACCTTAAATACTATCCCTTTGTAGTTCAACATGCATGAATCTAAACTGCTAAGAGACGTTGTACTCACCAGATTGAGAAACCATGAAGGGTACTCTGAAAAAAAGTTAAGTCCCAACTTACTAAACAAACATTTTGTATGTATTAGGTAATATTGAGAAATGAAAATTGAAAAGACACATGTTTGTGGGGTTGTCTATGTAACCATAGAAAAAAATAAAATTATTCTCATTAATATCACTTTCTTAATAAGAAAATTCTGAGTACCCCAATCTTGTCACTATAATCATGATTATTTTGCATAAAATTTTGATGTTTATCAATCAATCATCATCATCATTAACTTTAATATTTCAATAATGGAAAATAGGAATAAAGACACATATGATTGGATACAAGAAATCCCTTTCATTTATATGGAATAAAAGGGAAATCCACAGAACGGATCCTCTCTATCATGCGTTAAAATAATCTCTCAATATGTCTCCTCATTTGTTGAACAATATCATAAGCCCTATCAGCTACCTGTTGAAGTTGAGACATTTGAGAAACTCTAGCCTCCTTGGCCAGACAAAGTGCTTCCTTAGCGGTTGAAATGGAGGTTTATCCCATCTAATTGGATTTATCCCAATATCTGGTTCAATTTCTGAAGTTTTTTATGAATAACATCTAGTTGCTGTTGAAGATATAACGACTCCTTCACAACTTCTTTGATTTATTGGCTAATTTCGATTGATTTCTTGTTATGATCTGCCTCTACCTCATCTACTACAAATTGAAAGCTCTCAATATTGATAAGACATTTATCCTTTTCAAAATATTTCCATATCTTATTCTCCTGCTCCCATTGATGAATGGTCTCTTTCATTACATCAGAGGCTGGTCGATAATTAAATCCACAAAATTCTAATACAAAAAATAGTACTGGGAGTTTTTCAAAATGGGAAAGCAGCTCATCCAAAGGTTTATTAGCAATTATTATCCATATATGTCGCCATGTATTCTTACATTCCATACCAAGGGCATACTTCATATCTAAATATGAGTTGGAGTCACTACCATGAGGTAAAATGTACTCTGGAAACAGATTACTTAAGGAGCTTCCTTGTTCTACTTCTCTTGGAACAATAGAAGCTTTACCTTCTACTGATGTTTGAGAAAACATGGAAGCTTCACGTTCAAATCTAGCTATGGAAGATGATAACCCTAAACTATAAATCAAGGTCATTTTCAGTTTCAGAAAAATGTTATAAATAGAGTATTATCTAGATAACCAATGATATTTACCTAATAATAAGTCAGTCATTTTATTGGATTCATCCCCGGTATTCTTAACTTCAACATATTGAGTAGATGTTTCTTGAGAAGGGGAATTCTCCTGATTTTTCCCAATTTTAATAATTAAAGGTTATGGAATGTATCTTGATAAGGGATCCTCAGTGGGTATTTCTCTAACTTCAGCAAAATAACGATAGAGTGGAATGACCTGTTCCTGAAGAGCCTTTGCAACATTTTCTACAGATAAAGATGCATAAGGTGAACTTTTATGTGATTTATCAAGTAAAATAAGAAAAATTAGGTATATAAAGTGAAATAATGAGAACTTATGTCCTTGAAATTCCTCATGAAAATCCCAAACTCCATGAGGAAACCTAGAATATCAATATTTTAATTAAGGGATTCTATCATTTCAATGTATGAATCTTGGAATGTTATAGCATCCTTACCATTTAAGGTATCCAACAAACTTTGGTTGATGCCCAAATTCGATCCTCTGACATTTTTTCCCTTGGATATTCAATTGGTACATCATCATCAGATCTTTCCAGGTTTGGGACAATATTAGTATTTATGATAGATTGCCCTGGGTCTTCATTCCTTTCTTATAGAGTAATAGGAATATTAACATTGGTTATTTCAAGATCCATTGGAAAAGGAAACTGATCTGAAATATGTTTAAAAGAAGAATATTAGAAAATATTTTAATATTCAAGAGAAATGTATTTGATCTTAACATGATTTTTCTCTCTAAGTTGAGCTAAGAATAAGTACAGATGAATATTTTTATGATTTATCTTCTAAGATAGCAGATTCATCAACATGAACTTGGGTTTCTTCTGGGGGTTCCTTCTCTGGTCTAAAGGAATCAACTCTTAGTCCATTGATAGAATAGAGAGACACAGATTATTCAAGAGGATAAATGTGATTACCAAAGTGTATTAAGAAAATTACAATTCCATAAGGATAGTATAAATACTTACTCCTTCGGCAAGAACTTCAGATCAATCTCACTGGTCTCTTGCGTTTCTTTTCAAAAGCATGAGGAGAAATTAAAATAGTCCTCCTGGCAGGGGAAACTTGAGGTAATGGATGAGGATTATCTGTCGCCATTACCCCAGTCATAACTCTTTATCCTGGAGAATGTTCTGTAGACCTAGGAGGACCATTTATTTCATCAATGGGAGAACTTGCAGGCCCATACCTTGGTGATCCAAGAACTGGTATGGTATTTCCTTCCCTGTATTCAAGCTGCAAGAATGCATTTTTCATCAAGATTAATGATGATGAATGGTATAGAAGTGTTGGGACAAAAGAAAAGGAAAATACATTCTTAGTATTAACATAAATATCCCATTTCTCCTTAGGATCAATAATTACCCCTTTGTGTATTCCTAATTCTATAATTTGGGATACTCATTTAGAGAATGGAATTTGGTCATCAGTTTCATATATGAAGGCCTCCAACTCCATAATATAATCCTATAATTCCGATAGGTTATTATCTGGATTGAAATCAGAAGGTGATTTATTGTCCCCCACATCCGGTATTTGAAGGCCCTGTTGGAGGAATACCCATGAATCCCTAAGTTCTTGGTCCAAGCTCTCCCAAAAGTGAATGGACGAAGGTCGTACATAATTCAATCCTGGTGCGGTTTGTCTTGGAGAAAATTCAACACCTTTTGATTGATGATCCTCTTCAGGCCTCTCTTCTTCTTTAGAAAAGTCAGCATATGGAATAGGAATGTCTCTCTGATGGCGGTGGCTGGATTACCTTGGCACCGAAAATATTGCTTCTTTAGCCCTGGTATTCCTAGTATACCTCTTGTGAAGATGTTTTGAGGGTTCTAAAGCCTCTGAAACTTCTATATAATCTATCTCTTTGGTCTTATTACTATGATTTACATGTGAAATAGTCATTGTAGCTACCACTCAATATATTACTTTCGTCAAAGCCCCTTTAGGATATGAATAATCCCAAGATTTTGCATATCCAGCTTCCAATCTTATTGATGCATCTAGTAGAGGTATCATAATCTAAAATTTGGATATCTCTAAGGCTGTTAGAATCCATAATTGTGTCACTACCATTGGGTGTTTTTCATGTCTAACATAAATGGGTGGAAAAGTGTTTGATTGTTGTAGACATTTGAATTGACGAGCAAACCTATAAGTGATGTAAGAATGAAAGATAATGTCACCATAAATTATGGTCGATAATACACCATCCCTGAATGACATCATATAAGATCTTAGATCATAAATCTTTTCATTACCATCATCAATAAATATTCCAATTGGTGGGTTACCAAAATGAAAGAAGCTGAATTTTCCTGACACATTCAATGCCCTGAGCACTAAATCATGTCTCAAATTCTAAGGATGAATACTAGAAAAAATCTGTAAAAATGGGGTGAATCGACCATTGGGTACTCTAACTGATTTCAACACTGATTATTAAGAAAAGTGTGCTGCAATCCCGCCCCACAACACTTGAAAAGACCCTGCAATTATAAATGGAGCCTTCCCATTGTATAGATGTAGTAGAGAATGCTAAATTATTTCTAATACAAGATTTTATAATCCAATATACTTTCCTTCTACCAATTTAGATTCAATGATAGAAGTCCCAGATCTTACAACACCTCCAGATTCAGGGATTGGAAGCAAGTAAATGATTAGCCACATAGCAAGGAAGTCAACTAAGCACCCCTTTGCATCTATATTAGGTTTAACTTTATAGCCCCAACTCTTATAGTCACCTCTTTTCAATGTAGGTCAATATGTTTTTAAACTACCCCAGTTAACTACAAAAGGTCAAACAACAGGAAATCCACTGGTTGGGCCTTTATCTGTTGTTGGTTCTAAAAAGGCTTCCATCCACACTCTAGCATGAATATATTTCTTATCTTTGGGTAATTTATTTTTTATTTTAAATAATTCATGGGCCAGTGGTGGTGTTATGGTAACCTCACCCCATGTTGTAACTAGTGGAACGAATTCATCATACATTTCCACAAGAATGGGAATTCCATTTATTTGGTAGATATCCCAGAGACTAATACCAACTTCACCATTAGTAAAATAGAATTAGTTCATTTTTAGACTCCATAAGAT
Organism: Viscum album; assembly: GCA_963277665.1. Taxonomy (NCBI): domain Eukaryota; kingdom Viridiplantae; phylum Streptophyta; class Magnoliopsida; order Santalales; family Viscaceae; genus Viscum; species Viscum album. The sequence continues at coordinate 153,345,099 of OY728145.1, forward strand.
CAGTAATTCAGGAATGAAATCATTTTTATAAACATAAGTTTTCCCCATCGAGACAGCTTCATAGATATGAAATCTGATAACTCTTTCTTGAATTCTGCAGAAGTCTGGCGCACCCAAAATTCCCACATCTATTCAGGCTTCACACCTTCTCTAGAATGAAGATCCCAATCTTCCTTCCAACCATTAGACTGATCTGTCTGAGAAGCCTGAAAATTTAAATCATAGCAATGTGGCATTGGCTATACAACATGGTCCTTCATATCAATAGTACAACCAATATGATGTAGGATGCAAAAAATTGGGATTGTTCCTTCATGTATTAGAACCCCTTGCACTAATATTCATGCAGTTATAGTTGGGGTATTGAAGAAACCAATTCTTTGAAAATTAGTTATTGACAGATGGAACATGGGCATCTTGTAAAAGCCCATGCCCGTATAGGGGTATGTAAGGACTTTGTGGATATTCACATTGGTATAGAATTAATTATTTCCACAGTTTATGGAGAGTAATATCAACAACATCATAACAGTCTGGTCTGACGATCTTGATCATCTTAGTTTGACGAGCTTTATCTTCTTTAGTAGCGGTTTTGAAGCTAAACATTTCCTGAAAAAGAATCACCCCTTATTAAATTAGTATTTTGGCTTAAATAAATCTAAAATTTCAACTGAAAGGATATGTTAAAATTTGGAAAGGGATATTTTTTGCGTAGGTCATTCAATGAGGTCCGTCGCATAGGACCTTCGATGAGGTCCATCACGTAGGTCCTTCGACAGGGGTCCTAGCGCAAATCCTTTGATGAAATCCTTTGGCATAGCTCCATCGCTTAAGTAATTTTACCTTGAAGAAATTTGAAGGTAATTACATGAGAGCACAACTCCTTGGGGATGGATGAATGAGCTACGTAATGAGAGCTGTAAATTCAGAAAAGCACAAGTGAAGAAAATCACAAAGGACCAGACCTATTTATAGACAACCGAAGAACTGCATGCCAGGATTGCGCGCAACATCTCCATTGAATACCTATGCAAAGTAGCTATGTAGAAAACCTACACTATCCAGAAATTAACCCATAATATTTTCCCCACAATTATACCTCAGGACTCTACCCACTTTCTATTCAGATCCAATATTGAGGGGGGGGGGATTTTGTTGACACTACTTAAGAATAAAAAAATACTATGAAGATCACCCTAAATATTTCAAAATACCAAACCGAGGATTGAATAATTAAAAGGAAATGTGAAACCCTCTAAAGGACTGCGCGACAGAGCTGCGTGTGCGTGATAGAGCTGTGTGACAGAGATATGCGACAGATCTGTGTGATAGATATGTGCAACAAACCTACATGACAGAATAATTTCTACACCCCTCGGAGACAAACCTACGTGAAGGATCTGCATGGAGAACCTACTCAGACACCGTCCCTTCGATTAGGCCCCATCGATACCTATAAATAGGACCCTTGGGCTCTCGATTTCACAGACTGAAAAAGTTAAAAGATTCCCATAAGCTCCCATTGCATAGCTATTTCGCCAAGATACATCAAATTGTCTCAGGTAGCTCTCTAATGTACGAGGGAAGAGATAATTAAATCGGATAATCATTTTTTGAAAGTATTCCATAAGTTTTACATAGGTTTGGTTCCCCTATATGAAATATATTCTTCTATAATCATACACACCTGCACGACACACCTACATGGCATATCTACAAGACACACCTATGTAGTAAATCTACACAGTGCATCTTTGTGGGGTACCTACATGACAGACTTCCGCGAGGTACCTACGTGACAGAGATTGGTATAAAACCTACATACCAACTCAAGTACCCCATTTAAATCCATTCATGGAATGGTATCTCCTTAATTGGTTCCCTTATCTAAAAGGGACAAAGTTAAAGCCTCCACCAAAACCTCTTGACTTATCAAACCTTTGGGAAAGGCACATTTGCATGTCTCCTAATAGGGTTTGTATATCCATAGTTAGAGTTTTCACACATTTGTTTCAAAATGGAGTTAGGGTTCATGAAGTGTCTGTGGGTTTGTATATCCCCGGTCACATGAACCTTTCTCCCAAGAACAATGTTGGGAAGTTCCCGGTTTGGAGGAGGGTTGTGTCATGGATTCTCCCTTCTCAAAGAGACGACCTAAAACCTCAGGTCTCTAGTAAGTAAGGTAAATTTCACACTTTATTTTCTTCCTTTTGATCAAAGGAGAAGTCTCCCTCCCCTACCAGGATCAATTTTAGGGAAACCATCCTAGTGTAAGCCTCTATATTTTCTTGCAGGAGGTACCATCATTGCTTATCCTCTATTCTTCAGTGGCAAAGACCAGAGGGGATATGGGAACATGGAATTTCGTTAACCTTTCCCTCTCACACTGATCTTTTTCACCATGGGAATCCATTTTGGTGTAATCCCCTAACCTTCATCCCTTCTTCCTTTCATTGGAACCTTATCCAATGTAAAGAGAATAGAGGGAGGGTGCCTTGACCTCATCCACCATGGCCATCGTAGGCTCGCCCTCCTCCACCAGCAGAGGGGGGAAAAGTGAGTGTCATTATTGAATCTTTCACATCCTCTTGTTTCTCACACCAAGAATGAATCACGTGGTCTTAGAGATTCGTGATGATTACAAAATTTTCACAAACAACCACGTTGAAAGAACTATGAGAACTCTAATTCCTATTCAAACTAGGATACGTAGGAATTCCTTTCAGGGACCGAGCTCATTGGATGTCCTCTTTAGTAATCCAATCCTAATTACCTTAATCAGGGCATAATAATTAGAAATAATCCCCAAATTAAACCCCCCAAGTCATCAAGGAATCCTTTTCAAGAAGTAATCCCAAAATTATTTCTCTTAAAGGACTATACTATTCTAGGATATTTATTAAACTACATGGGATTTGATTCTCATCGACATGGGAAATGTATGAATCCCCCTTGATGTTCAAACCCAACATTTCAAAATCAACGCTATTCTCCTTGGGCCATATTACCAATAGGGTCTAATATATCTTAGAAACCCATATCCTTTCCAAGTTTATTAGGCTATTTCTGCATAAGTCACATACCAAACTTTGACTTAGCACATTTTTCTTAGATGTCCTTACCACATGAAATTAAAATGTATGGTTAGGTCCTTATCACATTACTATAAAAGGTATGATGTGTCCCATTAAGCGACACTGAACAATGGGGGTTTTGATTCCTTTCACAAGGATACATAGGTAATCCATTTAATGGGTAAAATACTAATATCAAAACAAGACTTCATCTCCATGGATGAAGATAAATTACAGAGTGCCCTGATGAGTGGCTTAAAAAACCAGTATCATCATAATGATGATTAAAATAATATTGAAATAGTATATTAGAGGATACCATTGATGGAGAACCTCGAATACATATGGACATCCCCATTAATGAAGAACCTTGAATGCATACTGATGATTCTAAATTTTACACATGTTAATAAGTGATTTTAAATTCCAAGGGAAACTTATGTTATGCTTAGTGAATTAATAAGGATTCCTGAAAATATCTTAAATTTACAAATAAAGTCCCAGAGTAGACAATAGTCCCCCCCAAAAGGGTGTGATGATTATGAACTCCCATCCTCTCAACCAATGTACATTTCTAAGTATCATAATGTTCAAACATAACGAACAAATGCCTTGGTAAAGTAGGTCCCCTTTGGAAAAGAACTTTTGGAAGTTTTCGGTTCCATGAATAAATCCAATGGAAACCACCTGGAAGTAGTGATTCTTAAAACTAGAACACACGTTTTAAAGAACAATGAAACAATAAGTTGAGGAAATAAAATTTATTTATAAGTCATCCATTTTTGTCCTTGGATTACCCTTTACATGTTACCCCTAACTTTCCTTTTATTCTAGCCAATGGATGGTAATAAGGGACTTGAGATAAAAATTGATGCAATGATCAATATGATGAATTTTCTAATGATATGTTGAATCTAATGGGAGCGGGAATCAAAAACTATTTCATGATACTCTCTCAGTTAACTCAATATTTGAATAGACACATGGGTCAATAGGAACATTCAACCCCCCCTAAGAAATAACAAGTCGCAATCGAGAGTTTCATTAGACAATTTTTTCATACTTTTAATGGATAATCTGATCCATCAATTGCCGAACAATGGATCAAATCCATTGAAAAGATCTTATCCATCCTTTAATGTTCCGAACAAGAGAAGGTTCTTCTAGATTCTTATCATATGGAGGGTGAATCTGATCAATGGTGAAAATTGATCAAAAATACAAATCCAGAGGAGGATATAGAGGTGTTAGAATGGAAGGATTTTCGGAAAATGTTTTTTGATAAATATTTTTTGCACACCCTACGAATTAATATGGAAAGGGAATTCCTTTCCCTCAAGAAAAAAGATGACGAATCCATCCGAGCATATGAGGAAAGCTTCACAAGGCATGAATGATACACCCTTGGCTTTGTTGTTACCCCTGAATGAAATGTTGACCACTTCTTTGGTTGGTTGTAACCTAGCCTAGAGAAAGCCCTGGCGATCAATAACTTCAATAGCTATGAGGAAATTTTCTGATGTTCCCTCAAGGCCGAAATGGGGATCGGAAAATCTCAGGGGTATCATGGGGTTAAGAACTATAAGGTGGAATTCAATTATAGTGTTCCGATGGATAAATCCAATGATGATAAGAAAATAAAGCACCCCAATTTCTAAATGTGTGGAAAGAATCACCCCAGAAATTCCCTAAAGGGGATAAGGAAATGGTTTAGGTGTAGAAGAGAAGGGAACCAAGCCGTTAACTGCCGACAAGAAAAACCTATGGCTGTGATAGTGGAGAGGAACACTCTATTAAAATCTCAATGTATTGTTCAATGATTCAAATGAAAAGAACTAGGGAACTTTGAAAATCAATTCCCTAAGATAGGGTTTTTTGGAGGCAACCAAAAACCTCCAAGGCAGCAAGGGTGAGATTTTTTCATCACTACCACCGAAGTGATCCCCGACAACGAAGTGGTAACAGGTACACTAGTTATTCATTCAATAATAGAGAACATAATTTTTTATTATGGTTCTACACATTATTTTATATCTCGAAATTCTTGTAGAACAATCCCAACACCACCACAAATCATGGAAGTAAAGATGTCGGTGAGAATGGAAAATGGGGAAATCATTGCATCCCATGAATATAAATCCTCCCCGGTTACAATTTGTGGACTGAAATTTCTGGAGAACCTTATCATTCTCCCTCTGGTGGAATTTGATGCAATTCTAAAAATGGATTGTCTTTCCTTATATAAATCCAACATAAATTTCCGTGAGAGGGAAATCACTCTCCTTATGAAGAATCGACCCATGATTCTATACAAGTGCAAGGAGTAAGATGAATCAACTTCAGCACCATCATCTCAAGCATGGATATTACTACCCTATTAAAATGCGTATCTGGATTAGATTATTGAGTCCAAGGAAGAAACCATCCTTGAAGACATTCTTATTGTGAAGGAATTCATTGAAGTGTTTCTTGAGGAATTGCCTGGTCTTCCTCCTAGAAGAGATGTTGAATTATAAATTGATCTTATACATGGGGGAATTTCCAATACCCAAGACTCTATATAGAATAGATTTTGTGGATATTTATGAGTTGAAGAAAAAACTACAAGAGAATCTGGATAAATAATTTATACACCCAAGGACTTTACCATGGGGTACACCAGTCCTCTTCATCAATAAGAAGGATGGGTCAATGTGCCTTTCCATTGATTATCGCGAGCTCAAAAAAATCACGATAAAGAACAAGTATCCTTTTCAATGAATTGATAACTTGTTCGATCAACTACGTGGAGCACAATACTTATCCAAGGTGGATTTGTGGTTGGGATATTACCAAGTAAGGGTAAAGAAGGGGGATATCCCTTAGATTGATTTTCGTACAAGATATGGGCATTATGAATTCATAGTAATGCCTTTAAGACTCACTAATGCTCTAAAAAATTCATGGAATTGATGAATAGAGACTTTAGAGATTACCTTGACAAATTTTTTGTAGTATTTATAGAAAATATCCTAATATACTCAAAAAACCAAGGAGGAGCATGAGGAGCATCTAAGAACTATACTAGAGACATTGCGAAAGGCGAATTTCTATGAAAAGTACAACAAGTGTGAGTTCTAGTTGAAGGAGGTCTCATTCTTGGGCCATATCAACACAAGTAATGAGATATCTATAGATCCCTCCAAGACAGTTGCAATTGAGGGACAAATGATGCCAATATTGGTAACAAATATCTATAGCTTCTTGGGGTTAACTGAATATTATCGCTGATTGGTGAGAAATTTCCCATGATTGTCAAACCCTCTTACCAAGATAACTCATAAGGAAGTCAAGTTTTCTTGGAGTGATGAATGTGAAGAGAGCTTCAAGGAGTTGAAAAGGAGCCTTATCACTACACCCATGCTCACTTTACCCACAATTGGAGAACTTTTTTTGGTATTCAGTGATGCTTCAATGAAGGGCCCGAGATATGTGTTGATGTAAAATGACAAAGTCATTACCTATGCTTCAAAGAAATTGAAATTTCATGAGAAAAAATTTCCAACACATGATCTGGAGTTGGAAACAGTGATATTCTCTTTAAAAATTTGGCAGCATTACCTCTTTGGGGAGAATAATGAAATATATATAGAACACAACGGCCTCAAGTATATATTCACACATAAAGAATTTAACATGCGCCAATAGTGAGGGTTATAACTGATCAAATACTATGACTGCTAAATCTATTACCACCCTGGTAAAGCGAAAAAGGTGGTAGATGCTCTAAGTAGAAAGGACCCAATGATTTTATCATTGATCAGAATTTAAAAGGATCCAATCTTCTTAGACTTGATGAAGATGGAAATGTGAATAAAAAAAGGGAATATCATCAATCCTTTCACAAATGATTTCTCAACCCTATCTTTTGGAAAGGTTAAAGGATGATCAATAGGATGACGTGGGAATTCAGAAGAAGGTGGAAACTATCAAGAAAGGGAAATCCTTGGAGTTCAATGTTAACGAAGAATTAATTCTGAGATTTGGGTCAAGAATATGTGTTATATCAAATCTGAAGTTAAAGAAGGAACTTTTGGATGATGCATATAGTTTGAATTTCTCTATTCACCCAATAAACACAGAGATGTATCGATATCTTCGAGATCATTATTGGTGGGATAACATGAAGAAGGAGATCGCTGACTGTACATCAAAGTGCCTGGTGTTTCAACAAGTGAAGGCTGAGAGGCATAAGTATAGGGGGATGATGCAAACATTACCCATACCATCATGGAAATGGGATAAAATAACCATGGAATTTGTTATCAGACATCCAAAGACATCTAAAGGAAATAATGCTATCTGGTTTGTTGTGAATCGTCTTACAAAGACTTCACACTTCATTGCTATTTGGGAGGATTTATCACTGGATCAACTAGAATAGATATACATAAAATACATGGTAAGGATTAATGGAGTACTACTATCTATTGTATCCGATCGAGATCCATGATTCACCTATATGTTTTGGAAGAGTCTTCAACATACTATGGATAATGAGATAAAATTCAGTATGACTTATCATCCTCAAACTGATGACCAATCCGAGAGGACTATCCAAACACTTGAGGACATGTTGAGATCGTGCTCAATGGACTTCAAAGGAGGATGAGGTCAACATATTCCTCTTGTTGAGTCCTCATACAACAATAATTTCCCCTCAAGCATACAAATTCCCCTTATGAAGACCTTTATGGGAAGAGGTGCACAACACTAACATGTTGGGATGAATTCGGGGAGCAAATACTCTTAGGTCCAAAACTGGTTTAAGAAATGGTGGAGAAGGTTAAGACCATACAAAAACACATTAAATATGATCAGAGTCGACACAAGAGCTATGATGATAATTGTCGATGAGACCTAGATTTTGATGTTAGAGATAATGTATTCCTCCGAATATCACTGTGGAGGAGAGTTATGAGATTTGGGAAGAATGGAAAGCTTAGTCCAAGGTACATCGGCCCTTTTTAGATCCTGGATCGCATTGGAGTGGTGGCCTATCTACTAGAACTCCCACCAAAACTATCTCAAGTACATGATGTATTCCATGTATCACTCTTGAAGAAGTAAATAACTAGTCCACCACATGTACTTAATCCAGAGGTGGTACCATTGGAGAATGACCTCTTCTATGAAGAGAAACCGATGAAGATCTTAGATCGTAGAGAAACAGTTCTATGAAATAAGACAATACCCCTCGTCAAGGTGTTGTGGAAAAACCACAAGTTTGAATACGCAATGTAGGAATTAGAGGAAACTATGAAGCATAGTTACCCACATCTGTTTTAGTGTGGGAAAAGAAAATTTCGAGGGTGAAATTTCTTAAGGGGGGAAGATTGTAATAAACTGAAATTTTATCAATGAAAATCCCTCTTGATCCAATTAAATGTATTATTATGTAAAATAGTTATATAAAATGTGAAATTCCTTGGTTTTATGATTTTGGATTTCAAAATATCATTAATAATTGTTACCATTTCTAATATAGCCGTTGAACAATGATCACATGATTAGTATAAATATAGGGCTTTAACAAATCAAATTTACTCAGATAAAGGAAGCGATGAACTCATCTAGTAGAATTGCCCCATACAAAGCCCATTTGTTAGAGCTCATAAAGGAGGTGGCCTCACTGTGCATCACTCTTGACCAAGCCCAAGATGAGCTTCAACACGTTAAACTCGAATGGAACCGCCTACAGGAGAAGTGGATGTTGATAGAGATTACCACCTGAACGATGTTATCCGAGCCACACCAAGTGTCTATCACCATCAAACACCTTACCCTTCAGTCATACGTGGGTGTTATAAGGGGTCATGTAATGATACCTTAGTACTATGATTATGTACATTGTTTTTGTATAGATAATATACATTCATTTTATTATTGTTACTTTTTAAATAGTTTTTAAAGAAAAAATTGAATTTTTTGTAAATTAAGAAATATATTTGGATGAATTAATGGATTTTTGAATTAAATATTATTTTAATTAAATATTTTTACTGAATTATTTTTTATTAAATACAAATGACCTTATAATTATTATGAATACAATTTCTATTTTTATTACGGTTTGAAAGCTATTTTTGTCAAAACTCATTAATTTTTGATAAATGTCAGTTTTTATTTCAAAAAGTAAAAATTCACATATTTAGAAAATTATTTAGATAAAATTAATATTATTTTTGGAATTAGAACATCAAAATTATCCAATGGTGAATTTTTCATATATTTTTGGGACAGTTGAATTTTTGGGTAAACAAATAAATACCGTTTAATTATATAAATTGTTTTATGACATCATAATGACCCAATAGTGATGTAATAAAATAATATAAACATTATGTTCGGCCAATATATGTTTTACCATTAAAATAATTTTATTTTAGGTTTATTTTATTTATTTTACAAAGCTTTAGTTGACCCTCCAAGACTTATAAAACATTTTAACCTTTTTAATTGATTTCCTTAAGAGTATGACTCACCTCCACCTAATAAAGCCTAATATTTTAATAAGTTCGGCCATTTTCCTTATAAAATATTGTTTTCTACTCCCCTTTTTCAAAAACTATGGGAAAAATACATGGGTTGGTTGGTGATTTTGATTTGTTTAATGTGTGGTGTCCAAAACCTAAATAATAAAGAATTCCCTCTCATTTCCTATATAAACCCACACAAGATCCCACTTAATATTTACTAAAAGCCTTTGGAGTTCTTATAACCTCTGCCCTCCTCTCTCTATAATTCTCCCAAGGTGCCCAACCTCCCAAGAAGCCTCTCTCAAGCCTCTCCCAATCCTTTGGGATCTCACTTCCAAGTAAGGGATTCCTTCCTTTCTCATTTTATCCAAGTTTCTTAATATTGTTATGCCCTTTTATTTTCTATTATAAATGTTGGGGTATTATTCTAACCTCTCCCATACTACCCTATTAATGTTTTAATGATGAGATACCACATTTATCTCTCATTAATGCCTCCTATGTACACCCGTTACCATGCCAAAATACTGTAAGGAATTTCTCTCTCCTCATTTACATTCAAGAAATTATTTTGTATTATTAATCCAAATTCCTTTAATTATGTTGTAAAATGTATATATATTACCACTTACTATACAGTTCATGCTCATATGATGAGACACCATTTTATCTCTCATAAACCTTTTTTATGAAGTCTTATGTCACACCGTTATGCTGCTGAAATTGCACCACCATTTTCGAAGCCAAAATCATTGTGCAGTGAATACAATGCCCATTTATCAATCAAGGGTATTCAAATTTATGCACATTTATCTTTTTATGGAAGAGCTTCATGTATTAATTCCACATTCCTTTACCAGGAAATAAATTATGTTGTTTAATGAATCTATGTTGTATGATCTTGTGGCACACATATGCATGAAATGAAATGTTTAAGAAGGGTGCGCCCTGATAGCACTCCAGTGCATTGGGTAAAGATTAGTATCATGATACGTCAAGAGAAATGAAGGTTTAATCAAGATAATTCATGTTCAATTAGGGTTTACTCATGATCCATGTGCAATGAGCATTGGCTCATTTTAATACCATGTTAAGTGTTGTTGCCACATTTCCATGTTGTGATAATCATGTTTTATCATGCCTTTATGTACATGTTTATTTTATGCTCCATTGATATGCCTATTTTTTAACATGTATTTTATTATTTAGGTTATGCCTTGTTTAACCCCTTACTGGGCTTTATAGATCACCCTTTTATTAAAAATTTCCTAAGGTTTTCCCATGCAATGCTAGGTACGAGGGAATGTAGTGGTTATGTAAAAGAGGTTTTCAATAAAGATGTTGTGTTTCATGTTTTAAGTCATTATGTAATGTTCCTAATCCACAAATACACTAGACCTCTCAATATTACTTTTTGTATCAAGTGAATATTTTATGTAATCAATCATGTTTATGTGTGTAATAAAAAGTAGGGTTGTTATACCAATTCCTTTTGAAGGCCTTACCAAAACCAAGAGGAAAAAGAAGGGTATTTGTCAGAAACAATTGTTGATGGCATAACAAAAAGTCTTACAAATTCTTGGACATATAACAGGCCCAATTCATACACGTTTTCTGAGACTTTGATGGGAATGGATTGGGATGATTTGGTCAAACGATCAATTACCACCCAAATGTAATTCCCTCCATGAGGTGTATGAGGCAAGCCAATAATGAAATATAGGGATATATCATCCCACATATAGGTAGTAATGGGTAATGGTTGAAGAAAACTAAAGGGCCTTTTATGATCTTCTTTCACCTGTTGACATGTATAACATCTCGATACGATTTCATCTATGTCCCACCTTATGCCTGGCCACATGAACCTTCGACACACATTGTAATACATCTTGGTAGATCTAGGATGAACATCCCACTGAGATTGGTGGCTGTCCTACATCACCACCTTTCTCGGATACAACTACACCACAAAACGACCCTTAAAACACAAGATTATCTCAGGAGACAATAACCAACCACATGATTTATGCCCACCATGAAGGAACTATGAAGAAAACTGGAACAAATCATCACTAGGATGCTCATGATAAATCAACTCTAGAAGAGAGGGATTCAGATGAACACTAACCGATAATGCACCTCCACTATGTTCCTTGTTCTCCAAGCGCATCTAGGAAAAGAGCCCCATCAAGGTTCACTCATCATTGGACTTCCTCAATGCCTACACCAGAACTTTTCTTCTCTAGGTGTTAGCCCCAAAATTGACCTTTATTGGGGGTATAGATGATATCAAAGTGAAACCCTTGAATATACTCGACCCAATGACACTTCCTCAAGTTTAGATCCTTTTGGAAGAATATGTAATCTAGGATTTTATGATTGGTTTAGACCAAAAAATAATCCCCCAAAAGATAATTCCTCCACATCTTCAGGGCATGGATCACCAATACTAACTCTAGGTCATGGGTTGGAAAATTATTTTCATGTGGACAGAGTTAACAAGAACCATATGACACCACATGATCATCTTACATAATAAAACACCCAAGACCCATACATGATGCATCGCAATAAACCACATAGACCTTTCCTGACTCTAGAAAGATCAATATGGGTGTAGTAGTTAACCACCACTTCAGCTCCTCAAAGTATGTATGAAATTCTTGGCTCCATTAAAAAATTTCCCTTTTCTGGGTGAGATATTTCATGGAAGAAGTAAGCCAGGAGAAATCCAAAAAAACTGCCTGTAATAACCTACCAGGCCACAAAAACTCTTAATTTAAAACATGTTCTTTAGATTCTCTCATGTAATAATTGCAATTATTTTCTTGGAGTCCACCAAAACCCTTGCTCCAGGATGACATGGATTAGAAACTTCACTTTCTTGATCCAGAAAGTGCACTTAGAAAACTTTTCATAGAGACAATGATCCCTCAAAGTGCCCCCAATGATCCTCAAATGATTCTCATGATCTTCCTCTGATCCAGAATTGAATAGGATGTCATCTATGAATACCACAACGAAATATTATAGATACTGCAGGAACACCCTATTCACGAGTTCTATGAAGACCATTGGAGCATTTTTCCATTAGAAAGGTATGACCATATACTCAAAGTGGCCATACGTATTTCAGAAAGACATTTTTGGTATTTACACCTCGCCCACACTAACTTGATGGTAACCAGAACAAAAATATATCTTGGAGAAACACTTTTCCCCTTTTAACAGATTGATCAAGTCATCAATTCAGGGAAAATAATACTTGTTCTTGATGGTTACCTTATTCAGCTTCTAGTAATCGATACAAAACCAGAGATATCTTTCAGCCTTCCTTAGAAAAAAATGGGGCAAACCAAGGAGAGATGCTCAGGAAAATGAAACCTTTGGATTCCAAATTATCTAGCTATATTTTTAATTCCCTCATATTGGTGGGGGACATAAGATATGAGGGAATAGATATTGGTTGTGTCCCTTATGACAAATCAATTAATAACTATACATACCACTCTGGAGGTAGAACTAAAAAATAAAATAGGAATACCTCTGGGAAATCATCCACTAATCAAGGTAATCTAACCTTAGGAGTACTGCAATCTTCTTCTAGTATGAGAGATGATAGCTAAAAAAATAGATTTCCCAACTCTGAGAGTGGAGGTCCAGCACGACCCAACCGAGGATCCCATTCCCCATGAAAAACCTGAACACTCAAATCAGAAGACATGAAACTTAAACATTGAATATAATAATCAATATGTGTTTAGAATCACACCAAACAATACATTACAAATATTACATCAAAAAGGTATATATCCAAAACCAGGAAGTCCCATTCCAGCTTAACCCCTAGAATAGAGAGTTCCCAAGAAGGGCACCTACGACTCTACTCCTTACACAAAAATGTTACCAAATCCATAAAAATAGACATGAGCTCAGTTGGAAAACTCAAGAGACTCACAAGGTAGGTAAAGGTAAACAAAAAAGAAGCATCTATATAAAAAACAACAGCTATATATGATACAATCAGAATGGCACCTCAAAATTTCAAATAACCTGTATCTGATCCCACTGGTGATTGGTCCATAGAATGAATATTTCTGGTCTCTACCTGAGTCTGAACATGACCACTGATATGTGGCTCTACCTTGAACTAAATATGACCAGAAGAAGATCTGGTGTTATCTCCACAACCACCAAACTGAGATCCCATAGTTCTGGATGGATCAGACTGAGTTGGAATTCCCTTGGAAGCTATAGGCCCTGCCTCACTTTGGTATAGGCGCATCAACTTGATAAAATGATACAAGTGTCCCATATCTCCACATTGATGATAAGTATTAGTAGGGTATGGGAATACAGGTCGTATGTGTCCCACCTTCTACACTGGTGGCACACAAAATACCCTTCATCGGAAGATACAAATGAAGACTACCTAGATGGATGGCCTGAATTAACACCTCCCTTTTCCCTTGTTAATCTCACTTCCTCTTCCCCTTTGATGAGATTCCACTACCCACAACTAACATAGTCCCAGAGAACCCAAACCCTCCCTTGAGGTCAATCTCCACCATACAATCCTAATCAGACACTTCAACATAGGTCTTCATCTTGAACATAAAAACCTGAGAATAAATCTCTCACCGAAAACCCATTTAGAACCTCTGATCCTTCATCCCCTAATTGGAAATAGTTTCCAGTGAATACAACTCTACCTCAGCGAAGTAGTTGGGATACTCTATTACTAACTGGTCCCCTTGAACAAGATCTATAAACTCTCAGGATCTAGCAGACACCAAGTCCTCAAGGAAATACTAGTAATTGATTATCTCTTTGAAGTCCTCCAAGCTCATTTGTTCATGCTTCGCTATTTGGACCACTACGTCCCACCACCTTTAACTGGGACCTTTTAGCAGGAATGAGGTTTATATCACCTTGACCTCTTTAGGAGTGTCAAGGAATTAAAAGACATGCTCGATCTTCTCAAGCCACTCCTTCCCTTCCTAAGGCTCTATGATAAATCATAGAGAGGGAGGCTTTTTCTTGAGGAACTCTTAGAATTTTTCGTTTATAGGACTGGGATCATCATCCATGACTGAAGTAGGTGTAGGACCCACTTCCTATCCAAGATCTTGAAAAGCTCAGACCACAGCTTCTACCATCCTCCGATGAAGTAGTTAGGGAGAACTCTCTCTAGCTTCTTCCTGTGGTTGCAAGGGAACTCTCTGAGGAGGCATGTTACTACAAAAAGAAACAATAAAAATAAAAATAATTAATACAAAATATCTAAAAATTTTATAAATAACAAAAAATACAAAGTAATGAAACTAATTATGACAACTCAAGGACCAAACCACTTCACCCCCACCCAATTTCTACATATAGTGTGTAACCTGTACATCCCACCTGGAGGAGAAGTCAAATATAAATCCCAACATCCAATGGAGACATGAGGTTTGTCATGAGTTGTGCAGGCTAAGCACCCTACTCACAAAAATAAATATAAGCCTAATAGTCCTAGTTTTAGTCTATCTATACTTATCCAAAATAACATGACCCAAATAGATTAACCTGGATCTGATACCATTTTGTCACGAACCAAGCCAAGTCGATATCCTAATCAGTGCCTGACCCGGTCCATGGAATGGTCCGAAGGGCATTCTCGATCCCCATGGGATGGCACAAGTTCCTGGGTATCAGTGATACAACATGGGAACATTTTACCTGAATTTATAAACATAACACAACAAACTAATAAATAGAATGAAACTTACAATCTATAACAAAACAAAACATAGACAACTTCTATATTTGAGTTAAAAAATTAAACAAAATCCAAAGATGGGATACTAAAAAAGGAAACAAAACCCACACCAAAAATTGCCACATAATTAGAAGGGAATTACCCTCTAGCCATCAGCATCAACACCCCACTAAAGAAGACTCTAGCAACCTGAACCACCATCTCCAAAATCCTTTCTTTTACCTGTTTCAAATATAACCAAGTATAGTTACACCAAAAGGTGTAAGAAGGGTGTGACCCAATTCCCAGTAGAATTCAACCAAAAAAAATTCCATGCTTTAAACATTATATGATAAATAAACTTGAATGTTTTATAAAGTTAAATTAGAAACATTTTTAAGGAAAATAATTTTAATTAAAACATTATTTCTTTAAAAATGACCAACCAAGTATACCGTATATGAATGGTAAGGGAAATATAACCAAAGAGAACTAGTCACAAGAAAACCCTCTAGGAACTAGCTAGTAATGAGACACTAGGTACATCATATCTCAAGGAAACATGGCTTAGAAACTACAAATAACAATGTTTTCATGCATGATACATTAACAGGGGATACCC
This sequence comes from Viscum album, assembly GCA_963277665.1. NCBI lineage: Eukaryota > Viridiplantae > Streptophyta > Magnoliopsida > Santalales > Viscaceae > Viscum > Viscum album. Next base: position 153,361,056 of record OY728145.1, read on the forward strand.
CATGGGCTTAGTGGTCTCCAATCATCATCCATATTTAGTTAGTGTTTTCATCATCAATCCCACTAAGCGAAACAGGGATGAACCCATTTACATATCACTAGAATACAAGTCCTAGTCCACCAACCTATTTACCCAGGATTCCATTTGTGCTCAATCAAGTTCCACATTTCACGTAACACACCACTTAAACATTTCATAAACCAAACAATGTAATACACTTCACAAGACACCATTTTCACTCCCAAACCCCTCTTTTAGAACTAAAATCACACCAAAATCAATTTGAAACATGGCTCACACCACTTGAACAATTTAATAAATCAATTTCACAACTTATAAAACATTATCAATTAGCTCAACAAGGGTTTAAACAAATAATAGACCTCATTTATTATATAAAAACCATTTTCAAGCCAAGTGAAATCCAAATATTTCTAAAAATCACTTTTTTAGGACACACATAAACCATCAGATATATAAGAATACACATAAATTTGCTATGAATTATTAAAATAATGTTTAAGCTTGGAATAACCTATCTTAGGTGTAGAAACTTTTGAAATTTGGTGAAAAACTCCAACTTCACATCAACCACACCTTAAAGATGTAAGATCAAACCAATAACAGAAACCCTAATAACCAAGATATAACACTAAAATCAGCACACAACCCACTGGAAAATAAGAAACCCAAAAAAGGGAAGGAAACCCTAGAGAAGAGGGATAAAACAATAAATAAGAAATTTACTTTGAGTTTCCTTAAATAATATAAGGAAAAAAACCCACCAAAATGGAGCCCAAGGGGGTTGGATTAAGGGGAAGGTGCATCTAGGGTTAGAAATTCTGAGTGGGGGAGAGATGATGTGATTTGGGGTTAAATCTGAAGATGAGAAAAGGGTAAAATCCACATTTTTAATGACCTGGAAAAGCCACATGGTTAGTCTGCATAGTTTGAAAAACTGTTCGGCGAACACGCTATTTCCACCATCTACCCAGGACATGCTGCATAGTTAGCCCACACAGTTTACAAACTGTGCTCTAACCATACAAGGAGCCTCTACCCAAAAACACACATAGCCACATGGTTACCTAGGAAGGGTGCACTATTAATACTAACCATGTGCTAATCGTGCTCTAGGCTCTGTCCACCTAAAATTTCACATTTTTCTCCAAAAATCAAGGGGAAAACAAAGGGAAAAAGCCAGAATAAAAATAAATAGAAAAATACCTCAAAATAAAATCACATATGTGAAATTTCCATTATATATAATTTTCTTTAATGGTATAAAATAAAGCATAAGTGCCTTTTCCATTCTTCGAAATTAGTGTCCATGAGAAGGTCATCCTTCTCATGTATGGATCATAGTGATATGGTTGAAGTCATAGTTATTGTTTTTTATAATTAATAAGGTAATACATTTAGTAATTTATCTGATTTATAAAATTAGATAATAAATATTTAAATTTATCAATATCCCACTATTTTATCAAAACCGTATAGCCCTTAACATTATTTTTTAAAGACAACTTTTCTTGGAAATTTTAGTGGAAAATATCCATATTCCCCTTCTCATAAACCATAAATTTGTTTTTCATGATATTTGGGGGGTATTTAGGTTGTCTCAATTTTAAAATCAAATTAATTCATAGTTCATTGATATGTTGAGTGGATTCCCCAATCCTGAAATCCTTAATTAGGATTTATTCAACAAATTTACTACTAGTTTCACTATGTATCACAGAGTCGATTGACCCATAAAGAAAACTAGGTTAAGTTGACCCAAAACTCATGATACAAATTACCTGATAATCGAAATCACCCCAATAGAGGTTGGTCAAGCACTTTTAACTATTGTTAGATTCCTACCCAAGCAGTGGAAGTCTATAAAATCTTAAAATATATTATTGAGGGATTTTAATAATTATTTATAGACTTACCATTTTATCTTTATTACATGCTTGTTAATATTAAGTGAATTTACTAAGGTGATTAAAAATTTCTTAGATAAAATTTATGTATAATCCAATTTATTTTTATTATATTTTTCATTCTTGGTAAATTCATTAAGTGGAAATGAAAAAATATACATAATAAAAATAATCCTTAAAATTGATAAAATAAAATAATAAGAGTGGTATGATCATGATATTTTTCTAATTGTTATTTTATCAAGCATATGATAAACTAACCATCGATCCTAGGTACAAATACCTTGAACCAAGGATTGGTTCATGTTGCAACCTTACACTTATCCACCCATGTATCTCTTGGATTGGTTTTTCATTAGCTCCAAACATGAAATACCTCCACTCACCATGTATATCATTAAATTACATAATCTTTTACTCATGCACATGTGAGGATAACCAAAGGACTAGTTAAAGGGGTTTACATAAAAGGAAACCATGAGCACACATCCCCTTACATAATGAGAGTAGGGATGATGCATAAGACATCAATTTAATTTAATATTAAATTAAAATTAATCCAATCACATAAAAAGGTTTGGTATATACTCATGATCATCCACATACATGATATGAATTATGATTTTATTAAAACAGAATTTAATCCAAAATGTTCTTATTTAATATAAATCATGGGAGAATCAATTAATTATATTCTTTAATTAATTTATTATTTTATTATAATTCTCATACAAAATTTCTTGAGATTATCATCCATAACAATTTTAAACAAATTAAATGAATTTATTTATAATTGATTATGTTCAAAACATGTATCTTAGAGGTAACACGATGAGTACTCGTACAAACTAACCAACATGTATTATATTTATATACTATTTTTTAATGCAACATATAGTATACACTTCTTATCACATAATTTTATGGCATGTAAGAGTCAGTTTAATGGTATAAGGAACACATGATATTTATATATTGTGTTATATTATAATGTACGTTGATTTATCGTTGTATTAAATCATATACATGATATAGGGATCTGAATATCGTGAATAAATTAATTAGAAATTTAATATATATAAAACCCAACACATGGAATGTATGAGTCAAATGAATAAAACAAGAAACACATGTTTATAAGGTTTAAGTAGTATAATAAATTAATTTTAAACTCTATGTAATCTGGTAATATACATTGATTGTCCAATCCAGCTACACATCATGTATGGTTCTTCATCATCTATCTACGGAACACGCCCATGGACTGGGTGTGTGGCCGTTCCATTAAAATTAGTGGATTACATGATGTGTACATGAGCTACACATCATGTGATCTCCAAGATACATGGTTACTAGTCCCATGTCCCATGTGAAACTACATGGCTCATCTTTGACTAATGGACCACACATTATGTATGCTAGTTACACGTTGTGTAGTGTAGTTAATTGTTCCCCATTCTATCTTGGTTAACACATAGTGTATTAAATTCACATTGTGTGTAATAAATTAACATGATATGAATTAATTAAAAATTAATTCATGAGTTTTCTTAGTGTATTAAACATAGATATTTTGAGTATACCGATGGGATACATATCTTGTACTCTTATGTTATCCGACCAGAATCCTCAGCACCTACAGACAAGTTCATAGAATGTTCTTCATTCATAATTAATTTTTTTACTAAATATATTTATGATAATTAAGAGGAATAATAGAAGATATCACGATTTAGATTAAATAATGATTAAACCAGAATTGAAAACTGATGATAAATACATAAATCAATCAATGATATTTAAGTAATTATGAATAATTATGTGATCAGTCTGATACTAATTGAGTGTTCTAAGAACAGTAGAAGAACTAGTGGGGTCGGCCAAACTCTGTATTTTGTCATAATCAATGATTAATCTGAGATTCACATCAATGGATAATTCCAAGACTAATAGAATTTTATAAAATATTAATTAGCTTGAGATCTCCAAAACCAAATGTAAGATAATCACATAGTGATTTATATTTAATTTATGCAGTTAAATAATTACCGTGTGATGAATTATTTATTCATAGATTAATCAGATAATATTTCTACATAGTATCACAATTTCATCACATTAATGAAGTCTAAATTCCTTCCAGTGATGATCCACATGCATACCACAAACCTATGAGCATTACTGTAGGAATCTATGAGTACTAGAATAGAAAATCCCAATTCTTTCATGTTTTCTTTGATCTCCATGATAGTCACTTCTAAGAAGGATTCTCCTTGATCTATCTAGAATCATAAGTAGTGGTGGATGAGGACAGCTCTCTATTCTTGAGTGTGTTCTTAGAGAGGGTCTCTCTAGGGGTTGAGATAATTCTCTAGATGTCATTGTGCACAACCAAAAAAATAGAAACCCTTAGGGTTAAAAAAATATAATTGGATCTAAATAGTTTTAGGGATATAAATTAATAATTTCTTATGCACCCTTATTATTTCCTCAATCCCTAAATAACCCCATGTATATAATAATAATAAAAATTTTATTATTATTTATTCACCTGTGAAAAACAAATGAATTAATTAAATATTATTTCTTGAATAAGTTGCATAAAATTTATTCAAATAATATTTAATATATAAATTATATATCACTAGACCTTCAAACTTGGTATTCCATTCCTCCAAAATATTTATCACACCCTAGATAATGACTATTTATTTAATAAATAAATATCTCTATATTATTCTCTAATAAATAAATAAATATTATATTCACTAAATAAAAAATAAATACTTATTAAATATTCCTATCACAAAATATTCTATCAAATAAATCATGATTGAATATATGTGATCAAGAAAACATAAATAATTATTAGACCATGTATGAGAATAATATTTATTTAAAATTTCAAATAATAAATAATAATGTTACTATTTAACTAAGGTTATGGACACACTTAGTGTGTGCCCCTCAAGGCCTCTTTCTTAGCAGCATTCGGCAGGGTTTCCTATAGTCCAAGGATGATATATAGAAACATGCCAAGATATCCATAAAGAAAGAAGTTAATCTTGCAATAATATAAACCTCATACATAAGATTACTATTTTATATTATACCTTTATCATGATATCTATAATCAAGCATGTTGTATAATGGTGTCATCAACCTATGTGCTCGATATATATTTCTTTGAATTTATATAAATGAGACTGCCCACAGAACACCATGACCATTGATTTATTTAGTCATTTTCATTCCCATAAAAGGGCCTAATATATCAAATTACTTAAAATAACATAAGGGACAAATCCTTTCTCACTTTATTCATTGATTCACTGTTATTCGTGACACACCCAACATATCTTACCTCAATGCAAACATATATCATCATTGTTTTCAACAATACATAAATTTATTTGTTTAATAATACCCATTAACAATAATATTAAAATATAAGGATCAATATACACTTCCACATATAGGAAAATTCAATGAAACATATAAATGTGAATTTTCTATTGGCATGTTGAGTTTACATAATCTCATATACTGGAAATTATCAAGGGCGTATACCATGAGAAAATGAATCAAAGCTCTATGAGTCTTCATCATATATATACAATATAATTTTCATCCCATCAAATGATACAACATGGATATAGAAATTGTATTTAAAAAAAATACTATCATGACACTTCTTGGTTATCACTATAGCGGGGAATTGCTGTGAACTTTTAGTGGAACAATTACTCTTAAGATATTATCACATACTGTGTAACATAGAAGAAAAATCATGATGTGATAATAATTTTACTAATATTAAAAAACATCATATAAAAATTATTATAATGTACATATAATTTTGTTCTATGGAACCAACTCCAATAACTCTTACTTGAAGTATTCACTAAATGGTAGTTCAATGATAACCTATACATGAAGAAGTTCACACAAAGGTAATATGTAACTTACCCTTGTAAGAAATCATGTTTCTAAAGGTTATACTTATGTAGAGTGTGTTCATGAGGGTAAAGGGAGGTTATCCTCAAGAAGAATATGGATTATGAAAGGGAAAACAAAAATTCTTTAAGATTTTGTTTTTGTAACATTTAAAATTTTAACTTTTTTATAAAATGTTTATAAATCACGATAAAAGTTATTTTAAGAATATTTAATTTATAAGGTATTAATTAATTAATTAATTAATTATATATATTTTTATAATTAATTAAATAAATGTATATGAAATATTTTTTTCCAAAATATTAAATATTAATATTTTAAATACCTTTTAAAAATATATATATGATATTTTTTATAAATTATAAATACATGAGTTTATTTTATAATCATAAAATGGTAATTTTTAAAATGTTTATAAATTACATAAATTAGGCCTAAGTATAAAATTAAATATATTTTACATTATGAATAGTTTATAATAAATTATTTCAAAATGTTCAAAATTAATTAGGCCTAATTTGAAATGATAATTATATGATATTTAGATTATGTAAAATATTTAAAAAATAGAAATTATATTATACATTTTTATAATTAATAATAATATCATATATTTAAAATTTAATTCTAAATACTAATGAATAAGAAATGTATATATTAAAATTAAAATAATGTGTTATATTCATAATTATGTAATGTTCATACTGAATTAAGTTGAAACTATTAATCTATTTATAATTAGATTTTATTTATGAATTATTCATAAATAATTATCTAATGTTTAAATATTTAGATTATATGTTTATTTAAAGGTTATTACATGATACATTCATAGTTATAAAATATTTATATGATGAATGATTTATTATTTAGTCTAAATGTTAAACCACTACTTGAGAACAAAGGCTTTCATTACATACTGGGTATGAAAATTAATTTAATTTTTTATATAGCTTTACCTTAGTTTGAAATTAAAGTTATGAACTTTAATTTTTTTGAATATAGTTTATTCATACTAGGGTTTAAAGCTATGATGAATTGAATTATCTCTTGAGTAAAGCCTCCCTAAGTATAGGGACTTGGGGCCAGACAACCAATCAACAAGGAGGCTTATGCCTTGTTTAGAAAGGAGAATGGGGTCACTCCAGGATTACTAATGGAGAGATTTTCAATTTCATATAAGTCTATTCATTTATATGAAATATTCATGTATCGTATTCATATGATGTATTCGGATATGAATTAATATACTTGACTCCTATTTTTGGGTGAGTAACAAAAACTTGTGGGTTGTGGAAGGAGTTACACATCGATATGGTATTGACATATTGATTAGGTAGAGGGAATATGATTCCAAACTAATAGTTACTAGAAGTGTTCAAATATAAAAGGTAATAACAAGGGATAATATGGTGGGATTAAATCCCCTTTCAAATACTAAGTTTGATATTCCTTCTAAAGTAGTTCTTTTGAAGGCCCTGATCTTCCAAATGGGTATATTTGAGCTCAACATGAGTACCCCTAAATTATATTATGTAATGTAAGTAATCTATAAGTAACTCAAGATTATATTATTGGGTATTATAAAGCTCAGCATCAGTATCCCTTATTTTTCATTTTTATAATTTATTGTAATTTGATTTGAGTTCAACTAGATAAGAAACCATAAAGGTCAGGACACAAGTGGAATAAATTTGAGTTTATCCAAATGATGGTTTAGATAAATAGTTATCCACTCAACTATTTAAGAGTCACAAATATTGTGATTGAGATATTTATATACCTAAATAATCAGGGATTATTTATAAGAACAAACTGATGTAGGTCTTGGTGAAATATGTTTCTTTTCCTACTAATAGATATGCTATTTTCAATGGGGCCATCATTTTAGTGGGATCCCATTTAATAAAAGAACTTATTAAATGGTTATAAAATATGATACTCATCCTATATATGATTTTTTCACTTGAATAACATCATCATAATCAAAATAAAATTAAATATTAATCCTCTGAAGGAGAATCATATTGTATGTTACTCCTAATACTGGAAACTTAAGAAAAATTATGATGAAGGATTTGTGATTTCACAAAATTTCTTAAACAAAATTACATGTGTCAGAATAATTAATTCTTGAGTAACCAATTGTTGAAATTTTATCGCATAAAAATATATATTCTTATATAAACATAGATTTATTCATTTAACGTTTCAAAGGTATTAGATTAAAAATTACCAAAGGAATCTTTGTCTCCACAAATGTACTCAATATGATTGGAAACAATAATAATTTAAGAAATTTTTGTCTCATATAATCAATATGTTTTGGTGAAATCATATTCAATATTATTGAATATGTTAATGATTTGATGATACTAAAGGTTTCCTTAAATATTTATTAGTTATATAATTATATTATATTATTCCAAAAGACATATGACATTGACTGTATGTTTTAAAAATGTTTTAAATATATAACAGGTTACAAAGAGAAAAGAATTAATCATTGGAGCATGAAGTAATGGATAAATGGATTTACTATAATGATCACTTGGATGACTCAATATTATGTAAACTTTTCATAATAAGTGTATTATCTCATTTTTATTTTTAGAAGAGCATGTAAAAAATCATTTCTTAATAAAATGAAATGGGTGTTTTTAATTCACATAGTTTATGATTTTTTAATTCTATAAAATGATTTAATACGAGACTAAATGTTTAATTAATATTATGAAAGTGTTAATAATATATGAACTATTTATATGATTTCTAGGTTCTAAGTGACATATGTTCAGTACTAGTGGGTAATAGTTTAAATAGAAAAAATATTTTTTGAAAAGTTTTATAATGATTATTCAATAAGCTAGTCAATATCATTTAATCCTAACACTTTTAGGGATAATGATTAATGATTCCATATGATGGATTATTGAGACACCTGAAGGAGTTTTAAGAAACTCTATGGAATATACATATTATTTTTAGGGGTTATAGAAATCAATTATTTTATTTTGAAGGGTATTTGATACCAAATGTATATTTTATAAATGTTGTAAATATATAGAAGTAAAAAATCAATAGAAAATTTATATATCTTGTAGTTTAAATTAAAATATCTACGTAATGAGTTTCTAAAAACAAATATTTGATTTTAAAATAATTTATCAATCTCAGATGAGTTTTTATAAAGGATGTATATCTTTATGTAATTTATATTATATGATAAGACATGTGGTTCTGGAATAAAAAGTTGTTCTAAAAATATAGGATGATTAATTGTGTACACATGGTTTATAATTCTTATAATACTATAACATATTTTTAAAAAAGATATGTATTTTTTTATCTGGGATAAAATTTTTATCCAACAATTTATTAAAATATTATGGAATGTGATTCCATCCCATTAGTGTTGTATTATAAAGAATAACATTATTTTAAAATAAAATAATCCAAACACATATAATACCATATGTGATATGTATTCAAGAGTTTTTTTGTTAAATATTCCTATAAAGACTAAATAATTGTTATTTACTAACTAAAAAGGGATTGCGTATCTTAGTAAGATATTCTAAAAGAATATAGTATCTAAAAAGCTAGTGGGATTATGTGTAGACTTAGATAATTTCAATGTTAACAAATAAAGGATTAAACTAGTATAATATTAAAAAATTTTCCCACTTAATATCCTAAATAGTTGAGGATTTGATAAGTTAAAAAATATAAAGAGTTAAATATAGTTATCATGAATAAAAGGATATCACTGTAGTATTGTACCAATAGAATTAAAAAGAGAATTACTCCTGAAATCCTAAAATAGTTTTGGATCATGGAGGTAAAAAAATGTTAAGAGTTACATTAGTTACTGTAATAGTATAAATATCATTTTATCCTAAAAATATTTAATATATGACTGTGAAGTAATAATATAAAAGTTACATTATTTGTAAACATTGAAAGGGAAATATTTGATGGAATGAGTTCCAAGGACAATGATGATGCACTTAGAAAGAGTTATAATTATAAAATATAATTTAACATTATGAAATTTGATGTTGTTATGCAAAGAAGTTTTAAACTATTCAGTGAGTTTAATGTTAGGAATATGATACCTAGATATTTCCATTACTTAAACTGTATTACTTCATAGATGTTTCTCACTAAATATTTAATGGGAGGGATTTATAAAATTCTTACATTGAGATTGTGACAAGAATTACACATGATTTAATGAGTTAAAAAACCACTAAAAATTTAGCATACATTAGGATAATTTGTTAGTTTATCATATATAATATGATCTAAACGTGGTTATGTTGGGTTTGTTAAGTATTCTTGAAAGGATTAAGGATATTAAAATGTATCTTATTAGAGGAAAAATCCACTTATAATTATTTCATGTTTACTGAATACAAATATATATTAATATACATTTCATGAAGTGCAATGATAATTAACCCCTCAAATTTAGACTTTTATTTATCCCTAACCTATGTTCATCAAGAAATATTATTAATTATGATGAAATGTTAAGGTAAATTTGAGAAGGATTATTATATAAAGATACATAATATGATTATGAGGCCCAAAAAAAATAATTAGATTCTTTGTGTGTGATGGATGCCACACTAAGTATACAAAATGAATTATCATAAAGATGTATTTTTTTACTAAGGATGAATGGAAAATATTTGAGTACCCAATACTTGAGGTTGGTGAGATACCTTGTAAGATATAATTCATACTTTGATACCCTACTTACCTAAGTCTACATATTTAATTTTCCAATACTAGGGTGGAAATGCATGTTGCTAATCATGTCATTAGTTATGGATCAACCAATACAAGATTTGTCCTCTCATATTATGAGTATGACATATGGTACCTCGATTGAGATAGACTATAGTGTGTGTGGATACACATAGAAATTACACATGATGTGATTATCTATTTGGATGAGTAACATATGAAGTGATCATCTATATTGATGAATGAAAAGTCTTGTATTCATAGACCATGTTAGTCTATACTGTGAGAATTGAGTACGTATGATTTAGCTATATGGGATGGACATGATCTAATTCCCATGGTAACTCTATGTCTTCAAAAAATAGAAAATATGATAATGCATGTTTTCATATGATTCAAACTGAAGGAAATAGGTATAAAGATACATGTGTTTGATGGAGATCATGCCAAACCCTTTTATATATTTAGTATCATTGACACTTTTCTAGATGAATTATTCTTGATTACATATATGAATCAAGAGAATATTATTTTTTATCGATTATATAATGTCCCATGGGGTCACACATTGTTGTTTACTGAATAGGAATTGAGTTTAACATAGAGAGATACTATAAAATTATTTTAGAGTTAATCCAAAAAACCGTTTTGGATGGGTAGTCACAAGGTACTACATATGATTTGATATGTGGTGATGTTGATTATAAATTTCAAAAAGTGGTTTTAAAGATATCCAAAACAAGTTTTGGATATGATTTCACGAGTTAATGTATATGAAATAATATAAGGTGAAATGGAATGAAGTCTTTTAGGCATCAGTATAAGCATGATATTGAAGAAGATATTTCCAATATATATATATATATATGATATATTTATGATATGAATTATATGGCATGAAAATTATGATTTTCATGAAACTAGGAATATCATTACATGAAATTTTCATTGGTATAATAAATGATAAAAAATTATCATTTAGTGAGTATACCATGTATGAAATAATTAGAATAAAAATTTAATAATTTGAAATAATGAGGAGGAAATCCATTAGATTGATTTATAAATGAGTAAATGATGTAGTATGAGTTGCATTCTCATGGATTTATATATCACTACCATTAAATAGAGAGTTGTGTGTGTGGGTTGTTGATGCTTGGCTAAAAATACCTATAACCTGAAGTGATCTTCATCCTTCCCTTTTGTGTTTGAGGAACTGGTGTACCATTGAGTAAGGATGGATCTCATCCATCTGTCGAATGATTAATATCATCCCATGGATACCTATGAGAAGGGGATGTCCTTTGGCTTACCTTGGTGATATTTATCAAACCATATGATAATGATGAAGATATTGTATATTCACTATAGTTTACAGTACACACACATTTTATAATAGGTTCTCCATTTCAAATTTTACATAGTTTCATATTTATTTCATAGAGATCCTTGGGTAAGGTATTTTATATGCTTCCACATGATCTATTAGGTGTTATTGAACCCTAAAAGACCACATTATTATTCTCATATATCACAAGAATATATAAATAAAACCACTAATCAATACCATTTTATAAATAAAACAAGATCCCAAATATTCCCACAAGGCATGAATATATCAGAAAAATATAAATAACCAAATGGAAGTACCCAAATAAATAACCTAGGTGGTGAATCCAACAAAAATACCTCAATCCAATTAAATAATGTCCATATCAGTCACTAAAATAACTTTGTAAACCAGATTTTTTTTATATATATAGGGTTGTGAATATCATGTATACTGAATAGGATCATACTCAAGATCTCTCATGAAAATGTTGAAGTAGTATACTAATGCTTCATTGAATAAGCAGCAAAACCAACCAGAACCCACATAGTTCAACCATCACCAAACCTAGTTACGAAACTCTAAAATAATATCACATTAAAAAAAATAGTATCAAATAATATAATCAAAATCCCCCAGAAACCACTTCCACACTAATTTTACATCTCACGACCCAACATCAAACGCCCAGAGCTCAATACCTTCTTAAATATAGATTTGATGTGGGTATAGTCTCGATCCTACATACCACATCTTATTCAAAGTCCTACATCTTTTGTTGGAATCAGTAAACAATCACATATCCATATCTATAAAAAACATAGTAGAGTATCTTGAACATAAATAACATCAACCTTATTCCATCCTCCTTCCATACATGATCCCCACTATGTACTAATATTATCATCATATCCTGAGTAGTAGGGTATCATGAACTTAAAGGAAATAAAAATTATTCCCTCATCCTACCATGCATTTTCCCCATAATTTACAAATACCACCATGGAAAACACTTGAAGGGAGAGTGGGAAAGAGGGTTAGCTAGAAATCCCCCTTCACTAACATGAATGATGGGAAAAATACCTAGACCCCAATTTTTTTTGGAATTATCATGGTTATATAACCTTAGAGAGATACATAAAGCTATCAAAATAAATATATCATATATATATGGCTACACCCAAGCCCATCCCAGACAATTCACAAAAAAATTCATTATCACTACCCACCATCATCCCCAAACTACAATCACCACACACTACCACTACTACCAACTATCATACCAAAAACCATACCACTTTCCCACATAAAATAGATAAAACATACATTCATAATTTCCAATTTAATCATGAAATTATATAATTTTTATATTTTCCATTACCAATTCTGTTATGCTCAATTTTCTATTTAATTCCATATTTAACGTCGAATCACTTCTAGGAAATACCCACTATTAACTATATCCATTAATCATTTCCTTTTATTCAATAACATTTTATTTATATCCACCATTAAATTCAATTCTAGACACACCCATTTACTATTTCATTATTAGAAGTTATATTTTTATACTACTAGGAAACTAAAAAACAATCCCCATGATCATCGTAACCAAAAACCACCACATCAGTCATAATGCCCTCTAATTTTATCCCAACTTCCCAACCCATGAAAACCATAACAACCTCACTACCCAATATATAAAAACCATCCCAAAACCAACCCAAAATACAAAAGTTTCTAAAAAATCACTTCTATAACCGACCTTATAAATCGCCATAAAACATCCCCCACAAGGACCACATAAACCTAGTAATAAAAAAATAAAAATAATTACCACAACCGTAATAATCACATAACAATAAATTTAAATATCCAAAACTTTACATTTCAAGGTAAGACATCATATCAATTTATTCCTTCCACACAACTAATTCATTTCTATGTTTAAGTAGATAACATTTTTTTTGAGATGTGGTTCTAATGGAAAAATAAAAACACCAACATGGAAGGATCAATAACAATAATGATTTCCCAAAATAGTAGTAACAATGAATAAATCTCATGAGAAATATTACAAAAATTGGTAAAAATAAATGATTCACCCCATTCCCTTAAATTTTTCATTAGACCTGCTTCATTATATTTATTAGTTAAATCCATAATACTCACCAAAATAAATAAAGAGCTTGTTAATACCATATTTTACACAAAGGAATGGAGGTTTATAAAATCCCCTACCTCAACTGGATCTTCACAATCATTGCACAAGAATGATACAAGTGAGAGATAACCACAAAACTAGGCCACATAGGGGAAACCAAAATCAACACAGATCATTGAAATTCCTCCTCAAAATCATATACCAAACACCCCTAATTAAAAAAATAACTATACCAAGTATCCCCAATGAAATAATAATGAAAAAAATGATATATAAAAAGAGTAAACTCAACTTGGATCACCAATAATGAATATCTCAAAGCTGAGGATCTATGTCAAGGGAAATAGATTAAAAGTTCTCTAAAAATCACCTTAAAGTATCAAAAGATTATAAGGAAAGATAAGTAATATAATAAAATTGAAAGTAACACCTGAATTTTCACTGTGGATAAAAAATAATAATTTTATGATGCAAGGAGTAAGACCATACAACAATTATCATGTTTTCTTTAAAACCACAATGAAATCTTTTCCACTACACTACAATAAACCCAGCAAAAAACAACCCTTAAAAATTTATTTTGTAGATCCCAATTATATCCCATAAAAACATGGAAAGAAAATGGAACAATGGTCTTGGGAACACTGTATGATCCTAAACTTAAACCCAACCACATTATAACCAAACCTACATGGTGAAATGAAACTAAATATGGTTGAGAAACTCAAACCACTCTTCCATCCTCCATTCCACAATAGGGAGTAACATACTAAAACCTGTGGATTTACCTTCACCCTAATAAAATAGAATAAAAACATTATGGTTCAGCCTAAGGGAAACACAATAGTGACCCCTAAAATAATATATCCCTCAAAATAGACCTCTTAGGATTCTACACCACAACCATCATCACCACACCACAACCAAACCATTCTTTTGACCACCCATGATGTAACATAAACCTCCATGCTGAAATCCTATACCCTAGCTATAATTTTAGTTTAAACATTGCCTTAAATTTTTGGAGCCTCCTTTTGAAACCTACAATGAATATAACATGAAAAGTAATAGACTAAGAATGTTTAAGCCGTTACATTAGATACCTCTTAGAAAAATATCTTGCCCGATAATCAAAACCAACCCCACAAGTAGACACTAACCATTGAGATATGTCTCATACAAGAATACACCACCCATTAGACAAAAAAATATAGAAAAAAATAAATTTCAATAAATTAACATTAATTAAATTATTACATTTATAAACAAAAAAGATTAAAAAAACCTGATATACTGAGTGTATAATAAGGTATTTTGTTTCCACTACTCTCTTACATACAACAATGCCTACACAAAACTCAAACTATGGTAATATCACTCTTTCACTACACTTTCCCCTAATGATCTTAGATTTCAACTGGTTGATATATGAATTTAGTGTAATACATGAGATCTAACTCTCCCAATCAATGGGATTATTATCATTGTGAAGATATCACCAGATCCGTGATATATAAGTTGTTGTGGATCCAAACCATCCATGGATGACACACCGAATGATATTCCACCTTTATAGAATGTGGTATCACCGTTAAAGGACCAGCGAATCATGGATAAATCTCACATCACAAGATGAACATCTCAAACCCCTAATATGAGGAAACCCTCAAGAACACATGGTCTGTATCCTTTAACTCAAAAGGCCTCCTCCTCCAACTAGTATAAGACTTATGATGATCCTTATCTGCCTTTATCTTATATCAAACCATTTGAATCTTATCAATTGTTATATTCACCACATCTAGTCCAAGGATTTCAAAATCCCCAACCTCATTCTATAACAATCGAGATTGAAAATTACACCCATAAAATGACTAAAATGGTTCCATGCTAATGTAAGAGTTCTAACTATTGTTATAATAAAACTCCACCAATGTAAATTTCATTACACAAAATCCACACAAATTGATGATTCAATCCCACATAATATCCTTTAACATTTGGATGGTCCACTTAGTCTTCATGACATTCTGAGGATGGAAAACAGATCTAAGTTGAAACTGAAAGATAAATACATGATGAAATCCTATCCATACTCATGATTTAAAATAAGGATACTGATTATAAATGATGGTCTTTAGCACCATGTGAAGTCGTACCACATCAACAATATACCACCTTGACAAAACCTTCACAACACCTGACTACTTAATGGCCAAAAAAGTGAGACAAATTCATTATCTAATCCATGATCACCCAAATAACATATCATCATCCCTAATATTGGGCTACTCTAGTAATGAAAACCATAAATATGTACTCCCATTTCAACTCGAGAATATCCAATGGATATAATAAACCATCAAGAACGTGATTCTCTGCTTATATACACTGAGAGACTAGGAATTGTAATATGAACTCCACTGTAGAAAATTTCATCTTGGGCCACCACAGATAATCCCACAATGCATGATGCATCTTGTACACACTAAAATTAATTTCCTATAGAGCACCATCATGGATAAAATGACCCCACACCACCTCTACCTTTGAGTCTCCCCACCAAGAATCTCTCACCCACTTCACCAAGTATGATTTTACTATCATATATAATAGGAAACCTCTACCATAAATCTTCTCTACATCAATATTGATTACCATAAGCTCTTCCACAAACCCTAAGAATCTCTATAATCCCAAATTATATCTACCTGTGAATTTATACTAGTGAATTGGTAACTACATTCCCATTCCCTGAGGTGTAAGTGGTCTCAAAGTCATAGTCTTAAAAAGACTCCATCCACTTCCATTATCACAGATTAAAATATAATTGAGAGAAATCCTACCTCATGATCCAATAATTTATAAATAAAAAAAAGAACATATGGATGATGTAATTTCATCATAGATTTAGAGAAAAAACCACCACCACCAAATCAAGATCATGGGTGGAATAATTAAAATAATGGTGACATAAATTACTTGGACCATATGAGATAATTACTATCAATTGTGACAATACACAACACAAATTGAGATGGGTAGTGTCATAGAACACCTCAAACATCCCACCTCTAGAAATTAAATAATGGGAGGAATGACCAACCTCTCCATCAATAATTAAAAAAATGACTGAAATTTATCAATCCATAAGAAATCCAATTCCATCACGATCAAGGCTATCAATAGGGTTGAAACCTAAGTGAATTTAGACACAAAACTTCAATAATAGTGTGAAATAATAAGGAAACTATAGAAATCTATAGCATTATTGGTTATTTTCCAAGAATCAATGACCTCCATCTTGGAAGGATCCATTAATACTCCCAGCTAAAAAACCGCATTTACAATGAAAACTACCTCCCATATCGAAAATTTACACTTATAAATATTACCATAAAGATGATTTTGTTGAAGGACTTGAAAAAGAACCCTTTGGGTTCACAACATTCTCCTCCTCTGATCTCTAGAATAAAAAATACATCGTTGATGGAAATAGCCACAAAATTATCCAAATATTCATGGAAAAATGAGTTCATTAGTCCCATTAAAATATATAGGGAGTTTGTGACACCAAAATTCATGGAAACAAACTCAAAGTGGCTACATCACCACCTAAAAGTGATCTTTAGGATAACCTGGTCCTTTACCATCATCTGGTGATATCATGACCATAGATCAATCTTTGAAAACTAGATTCATCCTTTTACCTATTGTAATAGAACAATCATTGGAAGAGGGTAACAATTATTGATTATCTCCTGATTCAACCATCAGTATCCAATACACAATTATAGACCATGGTACACCTTCTTTTTTTACCATTGCTCAAGCGACTACTCACTCATGATAGAATTGGAATTAATCAAAATTGAAGAGTTTTAGATCAAAATGTAGATGAATATGCTCAATTAAAAGAGGGGGGGGGGGTGAATTTTAATTTTAAAAACATTCATTTTTAACCTTAAGGAAAATTTGTTTAAAAAAGCTGAAAAAATTATATTTACTTAAACCTACTTTTGTTAGGTTTTGGGAAAACACCTTAAGTTTAATAAATATATTTAATGAAATAATAAAACATGTATAATTAAACAAGATTCTACCTTAAAGAGTATAGAATATTAAATCAAAGTTACAAAAAAAATGTATCAGAAAAACATTCTTATTATTATAAATTGCATCATAAATTGAAAGTACATATAAAAGAGTAAAAATATTTTAACCTAAATAGTAGAGTATACAAAACAACTTGGATAAATTTTCCTTGATTTATACTTTCAAGAAATTATATCTTACCCATACCATGGTAATCCCTAAATATGAATATTAGAGCTACCACATAATTATCCTTTATCAACATTTTTAGTGGCGGTTTATTAAACCACTACTATATTTTTAAATAATTTAGCAGTGGTTTATTAAAAAAACACTGCTAAACCTATTTTGTTGACAGACCTGACACTTATGCCCCTGAACCCCCCACACCCCAACCCCTGCAACCCCTTAACCCCCTTTAATCCCTTGGAGTCTCGAACCTAACCTCCCTTATTGGTGGTTCTGACTCTCACCGCCCCTCGATGCGTCTTGCCACCCCTCACCATGCCTCGCCGCCCATCGACGCCAGTCACTACCTTCGATGCCCCTCGATGCTGGTTTCTATACTATTGTGGTGAGGTTGTGGTATGATCTTGGGTTGGTTTCTCTAAAGTGGGGGGAGTATTAGTTATTTATTTTCAATATTGATCGTTGTGTTATGATCTTGCATTTATAGGTTCCCATTGTGGTGCGTTTGTGGTTTTCCACAAGATTCTAGAAGTTTACAAGATTATGGTAGGTGATTTCATAATTTAACAATATTAAATCAATTTAGTGTACTTTATGTTCTTATTAATTATGTTTTATGAATTGTGTGAATGAAGAGAAATACGTTTTCAAAGGGTTTTGAGGTGCGTATGGGTTGAAAGATGATTTTGAAAATGAAATTGGTTAGGTTTTATGTGTGGCGTGTTTTTTATGCTGTCTAAATGTGTTATATGAATTGTGTAAATATTAGTAATTATAGTTGGATTATTGAGTATTTAATTAATGATATTGGTTTATATCATGATATTAGGTAATGATGTCTTCTCCACTGTTTTATGGGAATCAAGTGTTAGTGTATACTCCACTATATTAGAGGAAACATGTAGTGATATCGGATCCACTATGTCATGATTTACTAGATTATTTCCATGTAACAATTTTATGCCACACTCTTAAAAACCTATGTTATGATCAATGGATCTTATTTATTATACTATGTTTCCATAATCTTTCACTATGGTATATGATTGGCCATTTTAGATTACATGTCCTTCTATCATGACATGTGATCTACTCTCATGAATCCATGACATTTTTAATAATTTATTTATTCCATGCTCATGTTTACCATATAATTATTATCTAACCATTAATGGTATACTGATAAGTTTTCAGCTTACTAATAATATGATCTTATCCAATTATTATGTTTTTCACTATAATATCCTGTGTTTCTAAAACCTTTCCATTCTGATTTCCCAAGGCTTGGAAGTATCATGGGGGTGTTCAAGGAAATTCCCACATGAAATTTATAGATTTTAATACATGTTCCATTTACCAATAGTGTTATCACTTTACCCTATGTGTGGTTACTTTGTTTCATGGTACAGTCGGTCGGTTCCTCAGTACGATTTGTTGGTTCCTTCTTGTAGTCTGTTGGTTCCTTCACACATCTGGTTGGGTTCTTCTTACAGTTTGTTGGTTATTTTATTCGGTTAGTTTTTTCCTTATTATTTCTGGTTGATTTATTTTTTTAGTCACTCTAACCTTTATACATTTGGTTGGTTTCTTCATATAGTCACCAATTCCTTCATTCATTCAGTTTGTTTTATCTTACGGTTGATTAGTTCCTTTATGAAGTTGGTTTATTTATTCTTATAGATACTTTATTCTTAATATAGTTAGATGTTTATTTCTTATGGTTGGTTATTAACTTCATTAGGTTAATTTATTAGCTCTAAGTGGTTGATCCATTCTCATGGTCAATTCAACAGTTTGTAAAAATTTTGAGTTCTTCAAAATAACACGTTTTTTTACAAAATTATGTGAAACATGATATTAATGTAAAATGTACAATTAAAGTCAAAAATAAATATTTTAATATCTATTTTTGGGGATTTAATATTTTATTTTAATTCTATAAAACTATAGATTTAATAGGTTATCCAACTTTCTAGAATTGAAATAAAATTCAATAGAAATTGAAAAGGTATATTGACAACAATAATTTTCAATGTTATTCTAGGATATATTTTGGAAAATTTAATAAACATGGTTTCATTAATCTTAGGAATTTAATGTTTCATTTGAGTCTAGAAAAAAATTCCTTACTGAAAAAACTTGGATTCATATACCCTATACATGAATCCTTTCACCTGATGATTCCTGGCATGTTCTACATCTTGGTTCCCCATGTATTTTCTAAAGTAGAGAGTCATGTTTAATGTAGGAGTTTGTTTCCATTTCTTATTACTAACTTCTATTCAATTATTACATGATTTATCAAGCCCTTACCTTAGTGATATAAAAGTTATGTCATCATCATTTTTTCCATCTTTTTTGGTGTATCACGACTTACAAAAAACTACAGGGATAAGATCCTTGTTATCCTCTTCTTTTATGGATATTTTTAATTTGGATGCTTTGGTTTTCTAGTGGGTGGGTTCTATTGAATAAATGATTATTGTAATTAACTATATTAAATTGAATTGGAAGAAAATGGGTGTAATCACATGGGTTTATCAATTTCCTCATTATTTATTATTATTTTCTATCAAATCTTTTAACTTGTTGTGATATGCATGTTGTGGCTTCTATGAATTGTAAATTGTTGTTGTGGTTTGATAACCATTCCATTTATTTTTTGTTTAAACCCACCTTTTAAAAAAGGATTAATATGAATATTTTTCAACAAATTTTATTCCTGTGTTAATATAAAAACTGTGTAAAAATATCCATGCATAAGACAAAGAGTTAATGTGAATGACCCATTTAAAATAATTATGATAAAATATGTGGTTTGGAAATAAAATATTGTGTGATTCTAGTTATTTTGTTGGTGGACTTGTGGTTGTGTTTAATTTTATAAAGGATGTCTAGTTTTTTTAGGGGGTGTGTAATTATAGTACCTTACGCCTTAGAGCCTCCTATAATTGCACACAAGGTGTGTGCCTTTGGTGCGACTCAGTGAGGTCACCTCACCTCACCAGCGATGAGGCCCTCCAGCTACACCTTTCCGCACCTCTCGCCAAGGTGCCCAAAGAAGTGAGCCTTTAACAACACTATATTTAACCATGAGTTTGGTTATGATGTGGGTTACACCTTATGATATACTATAGAATGAATACACATGTTATGACTTCATGAATTTAGTATAAAATATAGGAATGTGTTTATAAGTCTCTTCCTAAAGGAATCTCAACTATTTGTTCTAAATCAAAATGAACAAAAGTAGATCCAAGAACAAATCTACTTCAATTCAATCCCTTTCAACCGAAAGCCTGTTTTGAATCCTTGTAGCTAAAACAATTTTGATAGGATTTCTTACAAACAATGAAATTCCACCTATAACTTCAATATTGAACCAATGAATTATTATAAGAAAAAACTCAATCCAAATAGGAGCCACTAAATAATCCATCCCCTCTATCAAATTTGGATAAAAAATCCTTTATCGTCATCAATACACCAATTCAGTCAATGAAAAAAATGTTACAAAATGTATCCATTAAATAAAAAAAGTATCATGATAGTAGCTTAACGGTTTTTAGAACCACGTTGGTCCTTCAATCAATTATTGACATTGGATTGTGATACTTTTTCAATGATATCTTAAAATAATATTTTTATTAAAAATGGAGTTCAACATGTATTTTTCCTATTGGGTTTATTAATGGTTTTTAAATAAAAAATGCAACTATTTTACACATAAATTTCCTCACAACTAGACTTTATAGATTTCATTTATCCCTTTTCAAAATATTCATTATTTACCATATGTATTTATATAGGAAAAACTTATTTAACAAATTCATATTTTTTTCAACTAGTATATATGAGTCTCTTTCCCTATTTAGTAATAGTTATGTGTTTTAATTTTTTTTAATATTGTTTAGGCACATTATGATATACATGGATAAAAGATGGATCACATTACCGAGGAACACACCTCAGTATGCTAAGGGTTTTGAAGAGTTTTTATATTTTTAAATTTCCAATAGATCCATTGAAGTGAGAATAAGATGTATATGTCATAAATGTAAATTTAGAATATGGTTGAAGAGATATAAAGTTTATGAACACTTTCTATTAAAGTAATTTGCTGCTCAATATTTCTATTGGATTTGGCACGGAGAATTGAACATTATAGAAATGTTGAACAGTGATGTCAATCCACATAATGATCACCCAACTTCATAAAAAATGGAAAATGAAATTAAAAACCTTTTAAATGATGTATTCGGCATTTCAAGACACCAAAACCAACATCAAAACATATCAGAATAACTAGTTGAGTGTGCTACAAATAACAACATGACAAGTGATGTTTTTGAGACTATAGGAAAACCAGATCAAGATTGTAACATATCATTGAATCCTCTTCTTGATTCTATGTATAATAATGTAAGAGAAAACTTCATTGATAAAAATTTGTTTCATGGTTTAGTTGATGATGGAAATCAAGAGTTGTATAATAGATGTTTGAAATATTCAAAACATTATTTTCTGCTGAAGTTGTACCATATTAAATGCTTATGTGGAATTACAAATAAGTAAATATATATAATATTGGAATTATTTCATGATGCATTTACTGAAGAAAACATCCTGGAGTATTTTTATGATATGAAAAAATTTCTTAATAGGCTTGGTCCGAATTATAAAAATTACGTGCATGTCCCAATGATTGTATACTTTATTGGCGAGAGGATTCAAGTAGTCAGGATTGAAAAAAGTGTTATTCATCTAGATGGAAGTCAAAGGGTGATGTTGTAATTCTAAATCAACATAATACCATGAAGAAGAAGAAAAATAAAACACCTGAATTTTTTTCCTTACTTTCCTTTAAATACTCAATTGCAAAGATTATTAATGTCATCAAAAACCACTGAACACATGAAGTGGAATTCTGTAGATAATAACAATGATGGGTTAATTTAAAATATCAGATATTCACAATTATGGAAGACATTTGATTCATTACATCCATATTTCTCAACTAATCCTAGGAATGTTTGATTGGGATTGGATGCCAATGGATTCAACTTATTTGGGACTTTGAGTATTAGTTATAGCATTTGACCTGTTATTTTGATCCCTTACAATATGCCTCCATGGATGGGTATGAAACAAATTTCTTTTATAATTTATATTATTATTCTTGGAAAAAAATGTCTAGAAATGATATTGATGTATACATGATTCCTTTAATTGAATAATTACAGGATTTATGGAGAAATAGTTTTGAGATATATGATGCTTATTCTAAAAAAACTTTTCAAAATTCATGCTGCTCTAATGTGGGATATCAGTATCTTTTATAGACTTGGGAATTTAGCTGGTTGGAACACTTACACGGGTTTGGTTTGTCCTGTTTGTAACTTTAATTTTTATCCCAAATAGACACCTCGCAGTAGAAAATGGTTCTTCTTGTACCATCGAAGATTTCTCGATGCATCTCATAGATTTTGGATGAACATCTCAAAATTAAATAGATTCATTGATCGTAGACCACCTCCGAAGTTTTTAATTGGTTCTGAAATTTTTTCATAGCTTGGAAATGTTGAAACATAATTTGGGAAGGTGCATAATTTTAATGATAGTAGGAAACGAGTTCTAAGTGCATCATCAAGTGAAATCGAAATGCAATAATGGAAGAAAAAAAGGATATTATTCAAACATATGTGTTAGGAATTTAATTTGTTTCGGAATAATCTTTATGTGATTCATATTGAGAAGAATTTTTGTGACAATTTGATCATCATATTTCTTAATGAGTATGTAAAGTCAAAGGATCATCTCAATTCTCAGAAATACTTACAAGTAATGAACATAAAATGTGATCTCTGGACCAATGAGAATGAAATATATGATTTGACAATTTGTACAATAAAAAATAGGGATAATGATACATTCCTTAAAATTTTAAATCATGTGAAGGTATCTGATGGGTATTCAAGTAACATCTCAAGGTGTGTTTACTTAGAGAATTGTAGGTTACATGGATTGAAAATTCACGATTCAAATATTTTGTTACAACAATTACTACCATTGGAATTGCATATATTATTACCTAAAAAGGTTAATGATGCTGTACTCCAATTCTGTAGATTTTTCAAAATACTATGTGAGAAATATCTATATCCATTTGAGCTTTACAACCTTAAGGAGATACTTTTATTGACACCTTGTTCAAGGGACATGATATTTCCTCGGGCCTTTTTCAGTATCATGATGCATTTAACTGTGAATTTTGTTGAGGAATCTAAATTAGGAGGCCCCATACATTATTGATGGATGTATCCAATTGAGTGGTACATTATTTATATTTTTATTCAGTTATGTAAAAAATTCTTGGCACTTAATTAAATTCATAATTATTTTTTTAATTTTTTTCACAGATATCTTGGCATTTAAAATCATATGAGAGAAATAAATATCAACCTGAAGAATCTTCGTTAGAAGGATATTTTTTAGAGGAGTGTCTTAAATTTTATTCTAGATACTTGGATGATATTGAGACAAGATCTAGTCTAGTTGGATGTGTTGATGAAACATCTACTCAATCAAAAATACATGGGAAATCAAACATATTTCCTGCTATTGGCCGATCAGTTGGGAGGAACTCAATTGTTACCCTGATAGAAATAGAATTATTACAGGCACATAGACATGTGATGATGAATAGTGAAATTTTAGATCCATTTATTAAGGATTTTAGGATACAAACAAAGAGACGAATGAGAGGTTGAAGACAAAATGAGAATGACATAACGAATGCTGTTAATAAAGAGCTTGTGTAATGGTTTGCATGATGTGTAAGTTCAAAAATATTTCAATAAATATGGATATTAGGTTGACAAATATATTTTTTAAATATAATAATGTATGTTTTTTTAGATCATGAATAATGATACTCGAGCAGAGATCTCAGAAGATTTAAAGTTTCTTGCTCGAGGTTCTCTAAAACAATTTAGAATGTTCGATGCTTACAACGTGAATGTATTTAGATTTCATACAGACGATCGAGAATAGAGTTTGAAAACATATAATAGTGGTCTATCTACATTTTACAATGTGAGATAATATGGAAGGTTGAATGAAATTATTGAATTAAACTATGAAATGAATTTTTTAGTTGTTTTATTCAAATTCAATTGGGTCGATATTATGAGAGGTGTTAAAAGAGATTCCTTGCAATTTACTTCTATGAACTTCTCTCACTTGATGGATGTTGGTGATCATGATCTGCATGATATGTTTGTCTTATCATCATAAGAGAATATGGTATATTATATTAATGATGTTGTGGATTAAGGGTAAAGTGTAATTTCTTACGTAAAAAAATAGATTTATATGATATGGGTGATGAAGTGGAAGATTTGACCTCTAACATTTTATCTTATCAATAGTAAAAAGCAGACTTATTTTTCCATAATGATATTTAAAATATTAGTCTAGCAAGGGTGGATGAAGTGCATGAATTAATAGAGTAGGAAACTGACATGATTGAAGGATAAAATGATTGTATGTATAGTTATGTATTCATTTAGCAACCACTTATTTAATTTGTGCAGTCATTCATTATAATTGTTATGTATATTTTTTTTTGTTAGTATTGTGCATCAGTTATCATTTTTTATTTTTTTTTCTGAATATTTTTTTTGAAATATATGTTCTGAACATAATTTTATTTTATTAAATGACATTAATTCCATGGATGAAGTGGGGAACCACTTCTAGTTCTTAGTGAGGATACTAGAGGGTGACTGTTATAGGTATACATTTTAATATGAATAAATTTGTTTCACTTTTTTATACTAACCCTTTGTTCAAAAAATACAGAAACAATGTAAGTATGGAGAAAAATATGAAAATTTCAGATGTATGGAATCTTATTAGAGAGAATATAATTGTCTCATTTGATTCATATAGGGTCCCTACGGATGACACCGTAAGATTACTTGGCCATATTATAGGTCAACTGGCTATGGAGCCAGTTTCCCTTCTAATTATGTATGATGATTGGATATTGTGGAGCAATTTTTACTTGAAAATAAAGGTGGATGTAAATTTTGGCTCTTAGATTGCTTTTATGGTGTTATTAATTTAGTGGTGGTTGTAAGAGTGGTTGAGGTTGTGAGGTTTGGTGGTGATGTTCTGAGTTGGTTGGTACTTATGTTTTGAACCCATAGGATGGGCATGTGTGTGGATATATATATATATATATATATCTGTGTGTGTGTGTGCATTGTATGTTTCTTTTGATTTATATATGTACCCCGCCCATCCCAAGAGTTATATGAACTTTGGTGGTTATGTTCTGATTTGGTTGGCACTCTTGTTGTGAACCCATAGGATGGAAATGTATGTGGATATATATATATATATATACAAATATATATATGTGAATTGTATGTGTATTTTGATTTCTTTAGTACCCCACCTGTCCCATGTGTAATATGATTTTTGCACATGGTGTTTTTCAGGGTACTGGTACTGGGGCAGCATAATCTGCATCATTTTTTATTTGTAAATCTATTTTTAGCACGGGTTTACACCACCACTATAATTTGGTATTTTGTTATCTGTGGTGGTTATAACTGCCACTAAATACATGAATGATATAATAAAGTGGCGGTTCAAGCCGCTGCTAAATGTGTTTTTGATGACGGTTTCCAGAAACCACCACTAAATTGAAGAAACTACCACATATTGAGCGCTGACAACCAATTTAGCGGTGGTTTTATAAAACCACCGTAAAATCATATTGTGGAGGTTTAAACTACTACCGTAAAAAAACCGCCGCTATGAGGTTGATTTCTTATAGTTTAGTTTCTGTATTGCTATCCTCACAATCCCTCGATCTGTAAGGTGATTAATACCTCTATATTCCTTACGCTGGAATCCCTTGATTAAGAAGGTAATTGGCACAACTTCCTTCCTTCAACTTGGAATCCCTCAATCATAATCACCAAAAATTGGTGTCACAATAAGCAGAAAAAATATTATTGAATATTTCCAGTATATTGAAAAATAAGTTCATAACTTTATCAATTTAAGGCTTTCAAAAAATGCAATTTTGGTAGAGCTCTCCCGTGTCTCCAAAATTCAAAAGTGTGAATGTGTATTGAGCTCGCCCAAATGACCTAGTATTTATAGGCCTGATCTCCAAAGGTGGAGGTTTCCTCCAATGGTAATATTTTTCATGAAATTTTGGAGGGACCTATACATCTAGCACTTACAATAGTCATATAATAATAGATTAGATGACATAATTTAATATAACAAAATATCATTTGAAAAATTAAATATGTATGAATATAAATATATTAAGACAATACATTAAGGAACTATAGTAAATTTAAGAAAGATAAAAAATATTACAATAAGAAAATACAATAACTTTAAGAAAGTAATGAGAACATTACATTAATGAATTATAGTAACCATAATAAAGTTATAAAATATTACATTAAGGAAATAAATTAACTTTAAGAAAGTTATGAAAACATTACATTAAGAAAATATAGCATCTTTAATAAATTTATAAAACATTACATTAATGAAATATATTAACTTTAAGAAAATGATAAAGAATTACATTATAAAAGTAAAATAACTTTAAGAATGTTATAAAACATTACATTAAAGAAATATAACATCTTTAAGAAAGATATAAAATTGGATCTAGAAATTATTGAGAATCAGAATTGAAGGAAATGAGAATCAGATTAAAAAAATTAGATGATTTGGAATTGAGAAACCATGAATCATATTTTCATTTTTTAGTGAATTGGAATTGAGAAACATTTAATCGAAATTACAATTATTGACGATTCCAAATTTGGAAAGTGAATCAGATTCAATTTTTTGGGAGATTCGGATTTTAGAAATATGCATCAGAATATATATTTTTGAGAGAATCAGATTCATAATTTTTAAGGAACTAGAATTGAGAAACATAAATCAGATTTTATTTTCTAGATGATTAGGAATTTAGAAACATAAATTTGATTCGATTTTCTGGATGATTTATAATTGAGAAAGTGAAAGATTTTAAGTTTTATTAAGGATACAATTTGTTCCAGTAGCTATTCTTTATTAAGAAAAATAATGTTAGACTTATCTATAAAATGGTTAAATAACATGAATATAATTTTTATTGTAAATAGAAATAATTAGTAAAGAAATTTGTTTCATATAAATTTCCTTATAGATAGAAATAATTAGTAAGGAAATGTGACTGTGATTTCTAAAACATAAAAAAATGAGAATAGTCATAAGGAAACTTTTGAATCAACAATCAGCCCATTTTTGGAAAGAATAAACAATAAATTTAAGAAAATATTATTAAGACCGAAAGACTTCATTTTTGAACTTAAAATAAGAAATTATCTCGTCCTTAATTTATGACTTAATATAAATACAAATAACTCACCCTTAGGTTATGAAATACCCCTAAATATCATATTCTGAATTTATGAATTTTTCTTTAAAGAAATATCTCCCCTTACATAAGGATGTATTCTTTAATCATTATCCTCCTAACGTTTTTCTCCTTAGATTAATATTATTTTTAGAAAATTATTACCCCTATTTGTGATTTTATAAAAGGAACGAGGAAAATTATAATGTACATAATTTTTTTGGAAACATATGTGAAAACAAAGGAGATGAATATTTCTTATCATTGAAAAATATTTTTACAACAAATGATAAAAAATACAATAAAATAAATTTTTCTTCGGTATTAAGGTCCTGATAAAGACTTCAGCTTCTTAATCTCCTTATGATCATCTTGAAATTTTTCTAGAAGAACATCTGGATCCTAAATCTTCTTCTCAAGGTTCTGAATATTTTCTTCTTGGATTAGAATATTATCCTCAAGAGACTTATTCTTTTCATCCTGGATCTTATGCTTTTCATACAACTCTTCTATGTAAGCCTTCATTCTTTCAACTTTAAGATCCAAAGAATTTATTTTCCCATTCATATCTTAAACTTAAATTGAATTCCTTTTTATTCCTTCATATTATACAAAATACTTTTTGAAATAATTTTAGGTAGTCTTTTTATTCTTTTAAGGAATCCTGGATTGAATCAAACATATCATAAAAATCTTTAAGATTGTAGTTGATCTATTTTGACCACTTTTTTATCTCTTTACATGACTTCCTATGAGGATCATAATTCACAACAAATATTTTGAATTCAGCTTCAAGCATTTTGATATTCTCCATAAACAGGGTTGTTGATTCTGATTTATGATTAATGTATTATTGAATAATATGACCTCTTGACACATTATTCAGAAAGTATATAATAGATTCCACCAACAGCTTCGAAGACTAAAGAAAAAATTCTTCTCTTAAAGATGAGGAATACCTTTCTGATTCTGAAGCACCTTGCTTAGATGTTCCAACATTTTCTTTATTGCATTTGTCTTTATTATATTTATATTTTCTTATCCTATGAATTTCTTCCATTTCATTATAAATTTGAATGGTTTTATCATTTTAATTATCATCATAATCATATTTATTTTTATCATTACCACCATCATCACTATCATCATTATTATCTTAATCATCATTGGGAATTGTTTTTATCTTTACTTTCAAAAACATTATATTTCTGAGTTGGAAATTTGGGGACTGATTTTCATTATAAGGAAAGTTTTGATGAAGAGTCTTTATTGTTCTTAAAGATAATATATCAGATTAGATATTATTATGTGTTTCTATGATTTTTTATATCTCATAATAAATTTATTTTTATTGGTTGTTAACTTTTTCTTATTATTCTTCGGATTCTTATTATTCTTCTTCTTGAGACTAATCATGAACAATTAGAACTAATCTAGAAACAACTTCCTTTCCTTTATTTTATTGGATAACCTGTAATACAACTGATTGTGATTTTTGTGGAAGTTCAGTTTCTTATAGAAAAGATTCTGGAAATTCAGTTTGTTATGAGGATCTTTATATATCTTTCAACAGGTCTTGAACTATCTCGGTTTTAGTTAAATTTTTCTTAAGTATATTCTCTTTTTATTGTTTCTCAAGTTCTCTAGATTTTATGATTTTCAATGATTTAGATTCTGCTGGATCTATCCCAAACAATGCATCTTTTTCTTTCCTTAGCTCTTTGTCTTGTCTCTACATTGCTATAACTTCATCTTGGTTTGATTTATGTTTATTTGACTTTGGTGGTTTGGAATCTTGAGTTTTTTCTATGGTTCCAATTATTGTGAATTTCTTTTCTTAGCCTCAACTAACTATTTCTTACAGATTTCTCCACCGTCCCATGATTTTATAGAAAATTAAACAAACTCGTTTGTATTATCACTAAAATAATATTTCATTAAATAATGTGTGTCCTCACTTAAATGAATAATATTGATCTTCTTTGGCTTTGATATGAAAGGAACTTTGCAGAAGTTCAAAAAACTTTCGATAAGATTAAACAACGTTGATGGATACATCAAGATATGATCATTGATCAAATCATACTTTATTTTTATTATTTTTATAATGACATACTTGGGAAGGTTAATCCTATATAGATTAATAAGAAAATCCTTCTTGAAGATGTCTGTTATTTTCAAGGTGTCCTCATGTCCTTTTCTTGGTATTAAAAGAACTTTCATCCATAAATCCATGGTTTTGTAGTTAGCTAAAAGGTTTTAAAGCTTATACTTATTTACTCCATTAAAACTTAAGTGATAAAAATCCTTAAATCTATAAAAATATCCTTCTAAATATGGAATCTTATGAGAATAATAGTAAGCTTCACCATCGTATGGTATCTCAAGGATATTTTTGGCTTTCTTATAAGACAAAGAATAAATTTTCTCAAAACTATTAAACTGAAACTTATAGTTTCCACCTTCATTGAAAAACTCTATTGATTGATAGAATTCTATTAACAAGTATACATACATCGGATCTTATTCTCCATTATTTTTTATAATGAAAATATTTCATATCCTTGAAAATTTATGATATTTCTTATTAATGAATCATACTTAAGAAAGAAATCCTGATGAACTACCCTTTCTCTGAAGATCATATAATCTTTAAGTTCCTTATTTGCAAGCATTAAAGTCTGATAGGATATTGACAGAGTCATTTGAAACTTAAGAAAGAGATCTGGAAATCTGAATAGGGACTTTGAAGGTCACCAGCAACTCATGCAGAAAAATATTGAGATCGATGTGGGACACGAGGTGGTTCCTCTTTTATATAGGCATCAGAGATGACAGTTAAGCTTCGAAGATTAATCCAATAGTTGAAAACAAATGAATAGAATTTAACAGTTGATATTAAGCTGAGGATGGTTTATAGATTCTGATCTTTTGAGGTTTTTAAGGAAATAAAAAATATTTATGGAAAGATCAATCCATTGAAGTTTTTCTTTAAAAAATATTGAAATATCAACAGAGAGAAATGAAAATAAGAAAAATTAAGTAAGAAGATGTACATTATAGAGTTCTCAGAATATTTTCTGGTATTTTATAATATTCTTCTTAGATATATTAGATTTCAAGAAGTTTTATCAGAGTCCAGAAACTTTATACAGGTTTCGACAACTTTATTTAGGTTCCGGAAAATTTTATTACGTTCTAAAACAATTTTATTAGGTTCAGAAAAATTTTTGTAAGGAAATAAAGTGTACTACCTCTATTAAGAGGTGTATCTTAATGTTAGAATATTTATTTAACAAGAAGTATATATGAATGATTACCTTATAGTTATCATTACAAAATTTTGTTTAATGAATTCAAATCTATTGGAAGTTGAAGATTTTGTAAAAATTTCAGAAAGCTGTTCTTATATTCCTATGAATTGTAAAATTATATCACATTTAAGTGTGCGATCCCTAAGAAAGTGATGCCTAATATCTATGTACTTTTAATGAGATTTATGCATAGGTTTTTTTTCTTAAGGATATGGAACTAGTGTTATCACATAGTATGTAACACACTGACCCCTCTAGACTGGAGCCTGTGCATTACTAATTATATTTGCTTGGTTAGAAGGAATGAAATATATAAGGAACGATTAGTTTAGTAGTATTCAAGAGACTAGATACATAGATGTAACTCAAATTACATTGGTAAAGGTAAAAAGATTAAATACATAACAGAAACTAAAAACTGCCTCAACAAAACTCAATAAATGATCTCCTCTTCAAAATCCGTTGAAGGTAAAAAAATGGAAAAGAGTGAGCTCAAATTCTTAGTAAGGGTTAAAAATAGTGTAAGAATGAATTCAATAATACGTTATTCATAAAACATTTTATACAATCAATATGACATAGTGAATAAATGGAAAACTCATGCCATTAAAAAATTGAGAATGAAACTGCATCTATAGATTTTTTCATAGTGAAAACCTAATGAATAGTAATAACTGATAATGAATAAATATAATTCTTATTAATTGGATGTCATGTATATGGAACATGATACCATAATACTGTTAAAATATTTTAGTTCTAGGGGTAGAAACCTGTCAGATTTTTAGAAACAAACTCGAAGGGTTTGTAGCCAACTGATTTGTCTCATGAGACTTGTTGATGCATCGAGGGGATATATCGGGACCCACCCCCTACTTCAAGTCCAAATAATTCTTTATACCTTGATTTAATAAATAGAAATATGCCTTTCCATTATCTTTATAGAGTAGAGGATACATATTCATCAGTATTTCCATAGTTAAAAAAATATTCCAAATAAACACCTTATGTAAAATGGTGTACGGTTTATACAATAAACATATCCATGATATGAGAATATGAATATTTAATTGAAATATAATTTCAAATAAAAAGTGATCTAAAGTGGGCATTAGGTATACCACATAAGGATTATTAGGTGCACAATACCAAGTTAGTCACAACGAAAAGGAAGTTGAGACAAAGTCCCTTACCACAATGTATTCAGTCAAATCATATAACCAGAACCTAATAACCATAAAATGAATCATTTAATAACAATAATATAAATATAATAATTTTATTATATATCATATCTCTGTACTAATATAAAACATACAAGAAATAAGTGGCAAACAATGGAAGTCTCACAAAAATGAAAGTGAGATGAGAAACCCCTTACCTTACGCTCGAGTGTGTTCTTCATTTCTTTTAATGACTTGAATAATCAAATTTAGCTTCATTAATTAATAATTCATGAACCTCATATACATTTAATTTATTTATTATAAACTTATTAGGTTTATTCATGGACCTTTTTATGGCTTTAAGAGGATCAATTTTATTGTTTTAGAAGCATTTTCTTCCGTGGTTTTCATGATTTGTTTACTTGTATTCATGAATGGAAGTTTGTTTGAAATGTGGTTAAATATACAGAACTGTTAATATATCTTATTAATGAAATTACAGATATATATATGATCTTATAATGATTTTGGGTTATATACCTTGATGATTAGTTAAAAGTTAATTACAAATGTTTGGATTGATTTGGCGGTTTTGTTCATAATGAACTTGTTTTGTATTACTATTTTATATTATGAGTGTGTAAGGATTAAAGAACATTAATGAGATGAAATACATATATTATGATCTATTTAAACCCTAAAAATGGTTTCATGACCAGAATATAACATGGTAAAAAAAATTGAGAACCCTTCATCCTTGAATGTGATAAATTAACACATCTCAGACGATGTTTTAATATTTATTATAATAGGAGTGGAAAAGAGATATGATGATGAAATATTACATTAGAATAATATAATTACAGTTCATGTAAGGTACTGGAATTATCATAGCATTTGGATGAGGGGAGACGAGGAAAGAATTATGAAATAAAGGAACTCAAAATAGAAGAAAAATTGAGAAATCTGTCACAAATATTCTGCAGCCTAACGTCGTCACTTAAAATTTCATAAAATATTTTATTGAGAGAAAGGGGGTCTCTCATCAATCCTAAATAATATATACATAAAGGGGAATATATAATTAAATATCCCAACATAATCCAATTGAAAATAAAAGAGGAAACATAAAATGAAATCTTAAAGAAAAGAGATGGGTGGTAGATTCCCTTACCTTGTAGAGTAACTCCTAAAACACAAAGTTTGGGACCTTGCGGGGTTAAGGACACCATTAGAGGACTCATAGGGAGGTAATAATATAATATCTTCGAGGATAATGAGTTTTTAATGAAATAAAATGAAGGGGGTGAGTGGGTATTTATAGTAAATGAGAGAGTTTTTTATTAATTAAAAGGGACACCTCATTAGTGCTTTTTGCAAAACCATGGGCTTGCCCTTGGTATCTGCACATTGTTTTTGCCACTTGGGACACCTCATGCCATATGTTACTGTAAAAAAGTAGGATATATTTATATATTTAATTATTAAAACCTTATTATGTCATTAAACTACCGAAAACTCAAAACTGTATTCTTACTATTCCTGAAACATTCAAGTATTTTTGAAAAATCTAAAAAATTCACCCTAACCATTTTTCAACGTGTAGAATTAAAAAATGATATATATTTTTTGAAAATAATTTTCTAAGTATTTTTAATTTAATTTTTAAATAAAATCACAATTAATTCGAAAAATAACAAATTTAAAGGTATAATTAGTTTATTATCACATTGATAAATCAATTAATATCTCATTATCTTATTAACATAAGAAAATAAAATATTATCATTATTTACTATTCATAAGGTTTATATGACAAGTCATGTTACTATTCATAAGGGTATGTTACTATTCATCAAAAAATCAAGTTTGTTCAACCAGACTCCAAATGACTTACCGGTCACAACTCTAGATGACCGTTTTTCAAAATTCAAAACATAGAAGTTGAAAATTTATGTTTAATGGATAAGTTATGACAATATCATAAATAACCAAGTGTTGTTTTAAAGGAACACAATGCTTCATTGAAATATATGCCATGAATAGAATATATTTAAGATAAGAATACCATAAAATGTTTGGGGTGTTATATCATTCACTCCTTTGGAAATGTCGTCCTTAATGTTTTATCTATAAATGCCACCAAAAAGATGTGGGTGGTTCTTATTCATAACATCCTCAGGTTCTCATGTTTCTTATTCTTTATTCTAGTTTCTCCAAAGAACCATTATTAGATGAGTTTTCCAATTTCTCAATACCTACTCCCTTATGTCAAGAATCCTGATAGGCTCTTCACAGTATGACAAATTAGGTTCCAGTTCTATTTCTTCATAGGTGAGTACATACATTGAGTCTGGGATGTATTTCCTCAAAAATGACACATGGAACACATCATGAACTTTGGAGAGACTTGGCGGCATTGCTAAATGGTAAGCTACAAATCCGATTCTTTCCAAAATTTCAAATGGTCCGATGTACCTGGGAGTTAGTTTCGCTTTCTTACTGAACCTTAAGACACCCTTCCCTGGAGATACTTTAAGAAAGACATGATCTCCCACTCATAATTCCAAATCCTTTATCTGGTTGTAAGAATAACTCTTCTGCATACTTTGGGCTACTTTAATATGGTCTTGGATTGTATTCAACGTTTTTGGGGTCTCTTCAATAAGTTTTGTGCCTATAAGTTTCCTCTCACTAACTTCAACCCAAAAATTTGGAGTTTGAATTCTATTTCCATATAACGCTTCATATGGAGCCATTTGAATACTATAATGGAGACTATTGTTGCAAAAAAATTCCACCAAAGGAAAGTATTAATCACATATACCTTGAATGTAAAGAGAGCATGATATCATCTTGTATTCCAGAGTTTGAATAGTCCTTTAAAACTATCTGTCAGTTTGGGGGTGACAAGAAGTACTCATACAAAACTCAGTATTCAAATCCTTCTTGGTAATTTTATAGAATTTTGATGTAAAACAGGGATCACGATAAAAAAAAATTGATAAGGGTATGCCAGGAAGTCTTACAACTTCATTAATATATAGCCTTTCTAAATCTTCATGTGGTAAATATTCCCTTATAGAAAAAAAATGTGCTGATTTTGTAAGACAGTGAACAATGACCCATATCGCATCATTCTTTCTTGGAGTCTTTGGTAGTCCCATGACAAAGTCTATTATAATATCATCCCATTTACACATAGCAATATGAAGGGTTTTCATGACTCCTCCAAGATGTTGTCTTCCAGACTTCACCTATGGACAAACCAAACATCTCGACACGTAATCAAAAATATCCCTCTTCATGTTTTCCGACCAAAAATGTTCCTTCAAATCTCTATACATATTAGTTATACGAGGGTGTATAGAGAAATTGGAGCTATGAGCATTATCCAACAATTATCTTTTAGACTAGGTATACTGGGAACACAAATCCACCTACCAAATTTAGAAATTCCATCTTCATATATGAAGTCAATCAATCTCCTATCATTCACAACTTTAATTTTCTTTTAAAAATACTCATCAATAATCTGAGAAAATTTTATCCTTTATAGTAAATAAGGTTTGGAAATAATTTGAAAAAGTATCAATGTTTCACCTTCCATGATTATTCCCATATCCATATTTACTAGATCCATGAACATATGATCCCTATCAACTCTCATCTTGTTCAGAACTCCATGATCCTTTCAGCTCAAAGCATCTGACACTTTATTTTCCATCCCCGGGTGGTGGTGTATAGTGAAATCATAATCCTTGATTAGTTCAAGCCATCAAATTTGCCTCATGTTGAGTTATTTTTGTGAGAAAATATACTTCAAACTCTTTTGATCAGTATATATCTCACATTTTTCAATATAGAGATAGTGTCTCCATATTTTCAGAGTAATGATTTCAGCCGATAACTCAAGATCATGAGTTGGATAATTTTTCTCATGAAATTTTAGCTGCTTATATGCATAGGCAATCAAGCTATCATTATGCATAAGGACACAACCAAGTCCTTTATTTGATGCCTCGCTAAAGATAACAAATCCATCATTCCCTGATGGTAGAGTCAAGATTGGAGAATTCACTAGGGTTATCTTTAATTCTTCAAAATATTATTTATATTCCATTGTCCATGTGAAGTTAACCCCTTTTCCTATGATATTGGTAATTGGGTTGGATAAAAAAGCGAAGTTCTGAATGAAACGCCATTAATAACCTGCTAAACCAATAGAACTATGTACATCAGTTATGTTCATTCAAGTAGGCCATTCTTGGACAACCTTTGTCTTCGTAGGATCTATTGATATTCCATTCTTAGAGACAACGTGGACCAGAAAGGAAACTGATTGGAGACCAAAATCACACTTTCTAAACTTCCCATATAATTCATTTCTTCTAAGAGTCTTCAGAATAGTCTGCAAGTGATTCTCATGGAGTTTATAGATTTTGGAGTATACTAGGATATCATTGATGAATATCACAAAAACGTTATCAAGATATTACTTGAAAACTCTATTCATTAAATCCATGAAAACAAATGGTTCATTCTTCAGTACAAAAGGAATCACTGTAAACTCATAATAACTATACCTGGTTCGAAACACTGTCTTATAATATCTTCCTTCCTCACACACAACTGATGATATCCAGATCGAAGGTCAATCATTGAAAATTTTTATTCTCTATGAAGTTGATCAAATAAATCATTAATTTGTGGTAGATGATACTTATTCTGTATTGTAATAACATTTATTTACCTGAAATCAATGCACAACCACATAGAACCATCTTTCTTTTTAACAAAAAGAACAATGACTTCCCATGGAGAAACACTAGGGAAAATAAATCCTTTATCACTCAATTCCTCTAGCTGTTTCTTTAGCTCCACTAACTCCACAGTGGCTATTCTATAAGGGTTCTTTGATATGGGCCTTGAACCGGGAATTAAGTCAATGGAAAACTCAATTTCCCGCTCTGGAGGATGTCTAGGTAACTCCTCTAGAAATACATCAATATATTCTTGTACTACATACACATCTTCAATTTGAAGATTTCTTTCCTTACCCAAATATATTGGGTTCTATTCCTCTACAATAATTGAATTTAGTAGAGCTACTGGAGTTGGATATAGATGAGAGTTAGTTTGGGAGGTTTATACTCTAAAAATTAGGGATTATATACCATTTTAAAAGATTACAACTTTTTTATTCCTACAATAAATCCTCGCATCATAGTTTTATATACAATTCATACCAATAATTATATCAAAGTTAGTCATTGGTATGATGATAAGGTTAACAACTAAAGCACGTTTATGTGTCATGAGGGGGAATGATCAACATGCCTTTGTTACAATGATACATCCCCTAAGAGTTTTGATTGACAAGTCTATTATTAAGTCAAATTGGACATGTCTAATTTTCCTGGAAAACTGGGAAGATATAAATGAATGTGATGATCCAGAGTCAAATATAGTGTTGGCTAAGTTTGAGGAAACAATTAGAGTACCTGCCACCACATCATTAGGAACTTCAACCTCTTCCAATGTAATCACAGATGATTTCCCTTGCACTTTTTTCCTTTTCTGAGGAAATATTCCTTGGCTCTTAAGACACTCATTTGCACAGTTTCCCATATCTCTAAAATTTTATCATTGAACATCATCACATTGATTCTTCACCTTGCATTAATTTGATCGATGACCCTTTTCTCCACACTTATAGTAGGCTCCCATGCCTTTCAAGCATTTCCCAAGATTATTCCGTCCACAGTTCTCACATAATGGTAATTTCTTAATTCCCTTATTCTTCTTTGACACTTCACCTTTTCCTTGGTTATCAGAGTACCTCTTCTTATCTTGTTTTCCCATAAAAAACTTGTTCTAGAAAATTCCTTATCTGTTTTGATGGAACTTGATACAATTTAATCATATGATGATAATATTTGAGATGCCAATTCCCTTTGAAGACTTGAATTAAGACCTTAAAATAAATTACCAATCTTGTCTTTTGAGTCTTGTACATAACTTATGACATACCTGGATAGTGTTGTGAAGGTAGCCTCATACTCTACAACACTGTCTTCTTCCTTTTACTTTAAGCTAAGGAATTTAATCTTCATTTCGGTTTGTTGTTCAAGAGGGAAATTTATTTCAAATAATATTTCCTTAAAAGTACTCCATTCCATATCTTCTATTTATTTTTCCTCCGTGGTATTCTGGATCAAGGACAACCATTGATCGACGTCACCCTTGAGACAATATACTTCCATTACTACCTTTTCATTTTCATTTCATATTAATGCCATGAATATATTTTCAATGGACTTGATCCACTGCTCAACAACCATCGGATTAGTAGTCCCACTACAAGATGGGGGCTTCTGCCGCATGAAATGATCCAACATAGGTGTGGCATGTTTATTCATCACAACCTGTGTATGTTGTCCCAAAATGGTCAAGATCTGACCTGCTCCAACATTGACTGTATTGACTTGCTCAGTGGGGATATCCCTACATTTCCCACAACTATTGATTCCACTTATTTCCTTACGCACCATTTCTAAATAATGGAATACACTAGACTTGGTTATGAATATCAAATAGAAAAGCATATAAAATAGACTTAAATTCTATGCATATCTAAATCATAACCATGGTTTCTCTGAGAAAAAATTTACATTAAAATTCTTCATAATGGATTTTAAAGAAAATTTGAATTCTGATAAGCATATCCCCCAGGAGTGTCAATACCAAGAGTGCAGAATGACCCGTTGTTGTGTACCAAGATACCCCGGGTCAAGCTCGAAACTCCTTGTCATATTTTTCACTCCTATGTATATCTGTGCCAGAGTCACATCTACCTATTTGTATCCAAATAGTGATATATTTTCTAGAAATATCCACATAATATATTCCTTACCAAAATACTAGGATTCTCTTGTATGTTTACCTCAAATACTACCTTAGGTATTAGTTCATTAATATACAATTTCTAATCTAGTTTCCATGTTTGCTACTAAACCTCCTCTGATACCAACTATAACACCTCGATCCCTCTATATTGGAGCCGGTGCATGACTAATTACATTGGAATGTTTAGAAGGAATGAAATACAAAAAGAATGATCAGTTTTGTAGTCTTTAATAAAAT
This sequence comes from Viscum album, assembly GCA_963277665.1. Lineage (NCBI taxonomy): Eukaryota > Viridiplantae > Streptophyta > Magnoliopsida > Santalales > Viscaceae > Viscum > Viscum album. Next base: position 153,401,550 of record OY728145.1, read on the forward strand.
AGATACATAAATGTAACTCAAATTACATTGGGAAATGTAACAAGATACAATACATAACCAAAACTAAAAACTGCATCCACAAAAACTCAATAAATGATATCCTCTTAAAAACCCATTGAAGATAAAAAAAATTGAAAGGGGTGAGCTCAAATGTTTAGTAAGGGTTAAAAATAGTGGAATCTTGAATTCAATAATAAGTGAATCAAAAAGAATTTGATATAATCAATATGACATAGTGAATAAAAGAAAAACTCATGCCTTTAAAAAACTGAGAATGAAACTGCATCCATTGATTTTTTCATAGTGAAACCCTCATGGATAGTAATAACTGATAATGAATAAAGAGAATTATTATTAATTGGATGTCATGTATCTAGCAGATGAAACCCCAACACTGTTAAAATGATTTAGTTTTATGGGTAGAAACCCATCGGTTTTTTAGAAACAAACCCGAAGGGTTTGTCGCCAACTGATTTTTCTCATGTGAACTATCGATGCATAGAGGGGCTATAGTGGTCCCCAACCAAAATTTCAAGTCCAAATCATTCTTTATACATTGATTTAATACATGAAAAATATGTCTTTTCAATATCCATATAGAGTAGAGGATACAGATTCATCAATATTTCCACAGTTAAAACAATATTATAAAGAAACACCGTATGTAAAATGGTATACAGTTTAGAAAATAAACATATACATGATATGAGAATATTGATATTTAGTAAAATATAATTTCAAATTTAATTGATCTCAAATGGGCAGTAGTTACACCACATAAGGATTATTAGGTGCACAATACAAAGTTAGTCACAACTAAATGGATGTTGAGGCAAAGTTCCTTACCACAATGTAATCAGTTGAATCGTATGATCAGGAATTAATAACCATCAAATGAATAATTTAATACCATGAATATAAATAGAATAATGTTATTATATATCAAATGGAAGTACACATACCACATACAATAAATAAGTGTCGAACAAGGGAAATCTCACAGAAATGAAAGTAACATGAGAAACCCCTTACCTTATGCTCGAGTGTGTTCTTCATTTGTTTTAATGACCTGAATAATAAAATTTAGCTTCATTAATTAATAATTCCAGAACATCCCATAAATTTAATTGATTTAGTATAACCTAATTAGGTTCACTCATGGCTCTTTTTATAGGTTTAAGAGAATCAAATTTATTGTTTTGGAAGCATTTTATTCCTTGGTTTTCAGGATTTGTTTACTTGTATTCATGAATGGAAGTTCGTTTGAAATGTGGTTAAACATCCAAAATTATTAATATATCTTATTAATATAATTACTGAGATATAATTGATCTAATAATTATTTTGGGTTATATATCATGATGATTAGTTAAAAGTTAATTACAAATTTTTGGATTAACTTGACGATTTTGTTCACAATGAACTTGTTTTGTATTATTATTTTATATTATGAGTGTGTAAGGATTACCAGACATTAATGAGATAAAATTCATATATTCTGATTTGGTTCAACCATAAAACTGTTTTATTGACCAGAATTGAATATGGTATTGAAAATTGAGAACCCTTCTTCCTTGAATGTGATAAATTAACACATCTTGGATGATGTTTTCATTTTTAGTATAAGAGGAGGGAGAAAGAGAGATGATGATGAAATATTAAATTAGCCTAATATAATTCTAGTTCATGTAATGTAATGTAATTATCATATAATCTGGATGAGGGGATATGAGGAACTAATTATAAAAGAATGTAACTCAAAATAGAATAAAAATTGAGAAATCTCTCATGAAAATTCGGCAGCCTAACGACGTCACTTAAAATTTCATAAAATAGTTTTATTAGAGAAAGGGGGTCTCTTATCACTATTATATAATATAGAAGGAAATTTGAATATGGAATGAAATATCCAAACATAATCCAATTGAAAATAAAATAGAAAACATAAAATGAAATCTTTAAGAAAAGAGAAGTGTGGTAGATTCTATTACCTTGTAGAGAAACAACCAAACATGATGGTTAGGTCCTTTGGGATTTGAGGACACCTTGGGAGGACTACTAGGGAGGTAATACTACCACATATTCCAGGATAATGATTTTGGAATGAAAGAAAACAAAGGGGGTGCGTGGGTATTTTTAGAAAATGAGAGGGAGTTTCTTATTAATTAAAAGAGCCACCTCATTAGTGGTTTTTGCAAAACCATGGGATTTCCCATGGTATTTGCCCATGGTTTTAGCCACTTGGGACACCTCTTACCATATTTAACTTTACACAAGTCGACCAGCCTTTTATATTTGATTATTTCATCATTATGATGTCATTAAACTACATAAAACTCAAAACTGTATTTTACTATTCACGAAAAATCTAAGTATTTTAAAAAAATCCAAAAAAATCAACCTAACCATTTTTCGATGTGTAGAATTAAGAAATGAACTCCATTTTTTGAAAATAATTTTCTAATTATTTTTAATTTAATTTTTAAATAAAATCATAATTAATTAGAAAAATAAAAATTTTATAGTTATAATTAGTTTTATATCACATTTAAAAATTAATTAAGATCTCGTTATGTTATTGCCTTAAGAAAATAAAATATTATTCTTATTTACTATTCATAATGGTCATATTACTATTCATATTACTATTCATAAGGGTATGTTCCTATTCATCAAAAAATAAAGTTGGTTCTATCAAACTCCAAATGACTTACTGGTCAAAACTTTAGTTTACCATTTTTTGAAATTCAAAACATAGAAGTGAAAAATTTATGCTTAATGGATAAGTTATGGCTATATACTAAATAACCAAGTGTTGTTTTAATGGAACACATTTCTTTATGAAATATAGGCTATGAATATAATATATTTAAGAGTAGCATACCATAAAATGTTTGGAGTGTTATATAGTATCTGAGTTCTATTAAAACTCATTCCATAATTAGTGAGTGTGTGTTGCATCCACAACACTTGACCACAACAACCTCCAGCTACTACATATTCATCTTCAACAGTGGAAAGTGATACATAGTGTTGTTTCATACATGACCAATAAAATAATGAATATCTTAAGAAATAACAAGTTCTAGATATAATTTTTCACATCCATTCCACAACCACTAAATCCAGCATCTGAAAAACTTTTTAAAACAAAACCATTTCTAGAATAATAGAAAAGTCCTAAGTCTATAGTCCCCTTTAAAGAGAGAGAAATTATTTTCAATACTTTTAACTGAGATTCTTTGGGATTATATTGATATCTTGTATATAATCATGATGAAAAAATTAATTCTAGAAGACTAGCTATTAATTATAGTAAAATTTGTATCATACCCCTAAAAGTTGTTTGTTCTACTAGTTTCCCAGATTCATCAAGATCAAGTGTATTCGAGGTAGTGATTGGAGAACTTATACTTTTATTGTTTTTGTAATGACTCATATTTTTCTGATTTTATTTTTATAAAATTTCTAGGAAAATTCCAAGACCAGGCATTGAGACGACATGAAATTCCGAGGCTCGGTGTACTCAAAATGGTCCATAAAAATGTTATGGTTTTAAATAGAAAGCATGTGAGTTTTTTTATAAAAAATTGAAATAGATCTTAAACAGGTTCCCAGATCAGAAATAAGAGGTCACCGTTGCATTTAGGAAGGTAGGTTAACCCAAGAAACGACTTAAATTTAGTTGGTGCGGGCCTCCAGTGAGAAAAATAAAAAATGGCATAACCTTAAATAAAATAATTCAATAAAAAATATTTTATTTTCAAATCCTATAACTCATAAATGGTAAATCAGATTATAAATATGAGAGTATCGTTGAGCTCATGAGGATGTTCTTTCCTTAGAAGGGGCCTAACATCGACCGATGTGGATCGAAGGTAAAAGTTAATATTTGGACTTTTTAAAAGATAATAAAATAAATTCGGAATAAGTTTATTTTATTTATTTTAACGTTTTATTGTGATCCATTGACACTATGACACCACAATGAAGCATCTGTTTTGTTTCATAAATTAAAAAGTGTGGCGACTCTACAACACAGTGAAACAGTGATGCTGAAACACTTTTCTTCATTTAACAACTTGACAGGGATAGATGATTAGTTGGACAATCTAGGAGAAACTCCCTAGAAGCTTTAGAAAATAAAATGTATTGGCGAAGCCTCTTAACGATGAACAACAAGCGGTGAAAAACAATGACAGATCACAGATCACAAATCATGGATCAAGGACCAAGGATCATGGATAGATAAATGAAGGCAGTGGAAATTTGTTCTTCACCAATGACCAATCCAATCGTTAAGGTAGGGGTTTTATTTTTTCTGTGTGATTTCCTTAATCCTCCGTTCTTCTTTCTAAATGATGAACATGGATAAAATCACAAACAAGTTGACCCGTGGATCAGTCATTCATGTGGGATGATAATTTTCATGTGGGGATTAAATAAAGGGGATTATACTAAGTTATTTTTCGAATGTATCCCTTTTTATAACATAAATAATGAAGTCTAAATAAAAAAGGCTTCTGTTCATTGTTATTGGTTCTCATTGTGATCCCTCTCTATCTCCTTGCGCTCTTCACTAACGGACCCCTGTGGTTGTGTCAAATTATATATGGGAGGTTCCGAACATGGATGTACCCCTAGATCAATTGTGAGATGTCTTGGAGTACATGGTAGTGGAGGCAACAACTGAAGGACCACAATGGTTCTCCCAGATCGGAAAACAGACCACCAGAACAAGTCCGGTGCCCCGCAGAAGAAACAGCCGATGCCTGGGATGATGGCGGTGGAGGAAGCCCATGACAGTGCCACTTGTGGTGAAAAGGGGTTGTCAACAGGTGGTTGGTAGTGGGCCACGACAGATGTGGAAGGTGAGCCACATTACATGGTTGAAGGTTGTCTTCCAACTGGATCATGAAGGCGACCTGTGACATCAACCACAGGTGGGACATGGCGCCCATCGTCTCCCGAGTGGAGCAGATTAGCCCACTCTAGCGGGTTGGGTTAGACAGGCGGGCTGGCGCAGTAGGTAGGGTAAACTCAGGTTGGGTCGATGGATCCCAGGTTGGGTCGGGTCAATCCGACCAGGTCGGGCCTGACCCAGACCGAACCTGTCAGTTTTGTCTAAAATGATCATAACTTCCAAACCATATGTTTGATTGATGATATTTTTGAAATAAGACAATAATTTTTATATACTATAAGTGGGTTTTAGTAGAATTTGAGATATTACTGATTTATTGAGGAGAATATTCTATTAGAATCAAACACGCTTTGATCAAGAATCCTGTGGCTAGTTGTAATGAGAAGATTATGAAAAGAGGGTCTAGGTAACCCAACAGGACTATGTGATGAGCATGCTTAGTTGACCTAGCAGGCTTAATTTATGAGTGGGTTGAGGTGACCCAGCTTGCCTAAGTGACTCATCCGGAATGAGAGCCTCAACAATACAAGGTGTTCAGTGTTTATGACTAATATTATTTCTTTTAATACTTTAGTTTATACCTATGTGACCATACCCTAGTGACTCTTTTGACTATACTTCTTAAAGGATACACTTCATGCACCTCTTTGGTAGTTTGCTTTTTGTATTTCTTTGTGGAATAACCTTGTATTTTGGGGTCCCTACTGAATATTTTTTTACTCACCCCTATATGGGTTTTTCCCGCACATGTCAAGTCTTGTGCAGAAGATCGATGCTTTGATGGAGTCCTTGATGGACTGAGACCAGGTGGTTCTTAGAGTTACCCGACAGACGATATATGCTTTTGCGACTTTAGACAACTGTTTCTATCCCTACCCTTCAGGTGGGGTTTCTATGAAGGAGTTTCAGAGTCTTTTACTTGTACTTTTCTGTTTTAATTGGGCTTATATTCTGGCCCCATTTACCTTCAGTTTTCTACTATCGTACCTTGTGTTTGTTTACTTAGGTTTTTCACCTTCCGACGGATGTGTCATGGAGTTTTGTGTGTGTGTAAAATTACTTATGAAGAGTCATCCCATTTGTTTGGGATATGCCAACTCGGTGCTAATCTCCAACCCGTGGCCTATGGAAGGCGGACTTGGGGTAGTCACGGCATGGGCCCCAGGGGATGAGTCATGATAGAGTGGTATCAAAGGGGGTCAGTTCTACCTTAAGAACCCAGGGTCTATGATCTTGGTTTGGGGATACAATGTTAAGTGTTTCAAGTTAATATTTCAGGATAGGGAATCCATTGTTGGTGCAGTTGAAAACATATCCATACACCATGATCCTGGATTCTATTATTTGACTTTGTACATGAAAACACTAGTTTCAGGAAAAAATTATGGCACATGCATCATATAGGAATGGGATGAGTTTTCCATGTCCTTATTGAGTCATCTCACCAGGTATAATCTATTGATTGTGGTAAATCTTGTTTTGTTTCAAAATGATTCCACATAGAAAGCTAGTCAGGATTCCACCACGTGATCACAAGGATGATCTACAGGGTGAAAAGATGGGTACATGGGTTTGTACAAGATACAATGTAACAACCCGATATTTTATAAGATATATTACTTTTAATTTATTTCATATATTGTGCTGTACACTACAAAAATATTGGCTTGTGCTGTACACAACACTATATTAGCTTGCAGTATACGCAAACACTATTCTGGGCCTGTTTTTCACACCAGAGCAACATTCCTCGATAGAATGTGTAGTACGCAATACCGGGTTTCACTAAACAATGATATATTGTTATAATATTATTATGGACTAGCTTTTATGAATTGTATTAACAAAATTTTTTAATTTTATAACATTATTATTCATCTTACACATTTTCTACAACATGGTATGAGAAAAAAATAGTTTTTTTCGGGTAAAATTAGTATTTTTAAAAAAATTCAGTTTTCCAACCTTTTGATGGCGCACCCAATTTAAATATATTTTTTGATATATTTATAAGTTTAATTTGAAAAAATAAAATTCTTCTTTGGAATCAGGATATAAAAATTTACTTTTGATAAATTTTTCATATTATTCTGATAACTTTCATATTTTAATGAATAGTAAAAACACACTATATTTTAATTAAAAATAACTTTTTTCACCGCAATAATTTATATAGTTAAATTATAATATTGAATGGTTTTAAAGTATAAATAGAATATATTTTTACCATTTAATATAATGTATGTCATTACCATTAATTTTACATTGAATTCATAGGTAAAAACATTTCAATATTTGGATATGTTTTAACTTTTAAAACCCATTTTCTTAACAATGGGATTACTTTTAAATTAATTATTGCAAATTCTGTGCTTTGAATTTTGAAAAATGGATTCCATATTTAAATTCAGTGGGTAAAAATTATGTTAATAGGTTACTTTATTTTTTTGATAGTATGAATAATAACTATTGTAATTTTTATTTACTGCAGTTAAAGGTAAATCGGGTAATTAAGGGTAAAAATAAGATTATAAAATTACCCTAACACCTGCCAAAATTATATTGGATGACTAAAAGTCGACACATATCACCTAAGGGTATGAATAGAATCATTTTATGGACTTTTTACCTTGAAAATAATTTAATTATTATTAAAACCAAAGAAAGTGACAACATGTCACTCTCTTAAATCGTATAAGTATAATAATTTTAATTTAGTGATAAACTTAATGAAACTTTGAACATGAATAGTATACAGAAATATAATAAAATTATATACATCATGTGAATTTATTTATAATTTTTAGGGATTAAATAATTATCATTAAAGGTGACACTAATGATGTTGAAATTATTTTATTGATTGAAATATCAAATAAATGGTTTTAAAAATATTAAAATAAATATTGTATGAACTATTTAATATGATCACAAAATTTTATAGATAAATATGACATGTTATGAATATATTAAATATTTTATTTCTAACATATATTCTGTTTGGATTTTATTTAAATTCAGATAAATGAATAGTGTCAAAATAGACACTATTGTCATTTTATAAAAATAACATAATATAAAATTGGTTAAAAATCACAAAAATATTTAAAAATTATAAATTAAAATTTATATGGTCTAAAATTTCATAAAGTATACAATTATATACAATTAAAAACAAATAAGTGATTATTTATAACAATTTAAATTTTAGAATCTTATTACCACAAATAAGATTAAATAAATTAAATAAGGCTAAATCAAGTTGATGAGGTTTAAAATAAATTTACAACATGTCTAAATATTATTTTTTGATGAGATTAAAAATATATCCCATCTATTATTCGAATATGAGTCATTTTTGGAGGTTTTTAAGTGGGGTTATATTTATTATAAATTAATATTTTTGAGGTTTCCAAAGGTGCCCCTCTCCTCCCTTATAAAAGGGCACCTCTTACCTCTTCTCTTTACACAGTTTTGAGCCTTCAAGCTCGGCCAAAACCTCCAAATTTCCATTATCAACTTCCCTATAAACATTATAGAGGTTCAGGTATCCTCAAAAGACCAACTCTAGTGCCTTAAGATGAAGCATAAAAGAGGTGCGTCGAAGAAGAGGTAATCTCTTCTACCAGTTTTTTTCAGGTTTATTTATTATTCAAATTCTTATTCTTTAGTTGTTTCATGATAAATTAATAACATTAGTATCAATAATATAATGATATGTTATTATAAATATGAAACAACCCCATTTTACCTTCTATCAACCCTACGGAAAATGAAATCACCGCGAGTGCATACGTACGGAATACCATCTCCACGCCGTGGTGTAATCAGTTTTTCCACCACCTCCTTACCTGGATGGGTATAATGGTGTAAATAATAAATATATATGGTTATTATAAAATCATACTTATTTTTAGATGTTATATCATCCACTCCAATTCTATTCAATAATTATGGGAACGATATCATCGCTCGTACGTACGTACGGACTACCGTCTCCACGACGCGATGAGATTCATTCTCCATGTTAACCATTCAAGAATGATTATAAAGTATATATAATGAATAAGATACTATATATATATATGTCATATAATTACTTCCATTTAAGTCAATAAGGAAAGGAAAACAATGTTCATGCGTACGTACGACCTACCATCTCCCTGAACGGTGTATTTCGTTCCATTTATTAATCTATCATATATATTTTTATACTGAATATATATTATATATAAATCATTTTTAACATTATGGAACTAAGTAAATTAGGATATGAGTAATAATATCAATAACAAAAAATCGAAACACGTACGATAAATGAAACTATTTTACCCAAAACGCTGCTTTAACATGGAATTTACAAAAGAATGGGTAATATAAAGTCATAAGTGAACCATACATGATATCATAACAATGAATATGATTCTATAATAATTCAATGACATTATTTAAATCATTATACAGGATTTTCGTATACATACGAAGCATATCAGACATAAGGTAAGAGATAATTTTTCAAATCTCATTTTTATCTGACATTGTTTATACATAAGTATTTACTAGGGTATATTTTTCATCCATGTCCATATTTTTTTTTCATAAAGTGTTTAATTTTCTTCCATGTATTTTTAAAGTCATGTTTAACCCTCTTTGACTTTTACTTTGTGTTATTGAGGGAATCTTTCTTTTGTTTACCATACATGGTACTTTTTGACTTTTCATTTAAAAGTACAAGGAGAATGTTTTTTTAACTTATACGAAATCAATAGTTTTTTATGATTTCATAGAACATTATTTTAATGAATCTTCCTTTACAAGTTTTCAAGTTTATTTTTAATTAACTTCTTTTAGTTTAAAGTTTTATTACATGTTAAGAAAGGAAAAATGTTTTTGAAGTAGAATGGATATTTTCCTCAAGAATGGAGTTCAAGTGTTTTATCAAAATTATTTTCCATATAAGATAATATAAGGTTCTGTTTCTATCCCTATTTTTACATTGATTTGATTATGATGGAATAATTTTTATGAATCCCTTTTATCTTATATGATTTATGTTATGATGGCATGATATTTAAGAATCCCATTTTTATTACATGGGTTATGCTATGATGTATGATTTATGATTTTGTGGAACACATAAGAATGGTATCTTTATGAGATGGGTGGGACCTATATGTCCCTAATATTCATTGGGTAATGATTTATATCTCATGAGATAGACATGTATGGAACTACAAGTTAATCCGGTTCAGTGATACAGGACTGGAATGAGGAGTGAACTCGATCCAGTAAGGGAATTTGTCCACTAAGATGGTCTTGGCAGAAATGCCTTAGCTACTATGGAAATCATGCCATGTTCTTAATGGTTTTCCACAATTACATGTTTTATTCCCTTGCTATTTTATCATTATTAATGTTTCTTTATGATCTATGCCTTATGTACATCCATGTTTTTTGTCATTTCTCAAGATTTTGATGTTTATATTTTATGTTCAAGTTTTTTGCATTCAAATGTTTATGGATTGTTTTATGTTCTCCATGATTACCCTTATTGAGCATTTGAGATCACCGTTTTTATGTTTTTTTCCCCAGGATATAAATAAAGGTTTTATGTAAGAAAACAAAAGGGGAAGATCTTTATGGGAGATGTTGAAGATATTTCACCATGGTTAGAAGATTATGTTCCAAGTTTCCAAAGTTACTAAACTATTAAAGTCCTTTGGTGTCTGTTTTTGTTATGTATTAAGTATACCACAAAAGTAATTTAATGTCTATGTACGTAAAGATATGGGTCTACATAGTTGGTATCAGAGGAAAGGATTAGTTAACCTTTGGAAACTAGGATGCGAAAATTTTAGTGAGATCCCTAGAGATATTTCTAAGGTATGTCTCGGGATGTTCCTAAGGTTTAGTATAACTACAGGTTACAGTCCTAGAGTTATGTTGATGATCATGAATAAACTAGGCTGAACCTAAGGTATCATGGATTAAATAATGTTTGATAAGTTAGACATCCCATAAGTTACTTTTAAGGATTATGTGGTTTCTCGTTATTTTAAATGTTTCTTACACTATGGTTTCTGGTTTTAGTCAATGGAGGAAACGAGAAGGAATTTAGTTAACATTGATTCTGATGGACAAATTAGTGACTATGATCAACAAAATTGTGTAATTACTAGAGAGAAAGATATTGTGATTATTCCGAATCAGTCATCACGATATATGATTAACAAGGTGAACTTTGGTGGTATTCCTAAGTCATTAAATAAGTGTAAGATGAACTTTTATACAGGGGAGGAACATAGAGGAAGGTAGATGAAGCTTTCTACGTATCAAGAATAAGGGAAGAAGAACCTTGAGAAATACATCAAATGGAAGGGAAGATGTTATCTATGTTGAGAAAAGGGTCATAGAGTGACAGACTGTTATGGAGTCCAATGTCTTATCTGCGGAGAACATGGGCATTACCTGACTCAATGCCCTGACCTAAGAAGTTACTTCTAAATTGAAGAAGGACTTATTCCATGCCAATCATTAAAGAGGATGGATTGAAGGGATTATGTATTGTAATTCAATAATAATGTTGTTGATGTAGTTTTATAGTATATTGAAATATCTGTGTATTGGTCCATTGTGGTTTTCTATAAGAATATGGTACCAGTAACCATGAAAAGTGATTCAAATATTTTGGAATGCAGATGATATGCACATAATGAAGGGATAAAGAGAAAATAAATTATTTGATAGTATTCATGAGCTCATGATTGATATAAGGACTAAGTGATATCATAGTTTGATTATATAGAATTTTTGGGATTTTGGTATATGGAAAGAGTTAACTTTTGACACCACTCATGTTTTCACTAAGCTTCTATGGTAATTCATGTTTCAAAAGAATACATGATTAAGGTATTCACATGTTTGGGATGTGACCAACAAGATATATCTTATGATATATGGGGGATAAATGATGGCATTCACATGCTTGTTATGTGAAATTTCAAGTAATCGTTTTCTTTATACTATGAGATTGGACATATGTATTTTGGATAAGCCTAAATATTGGAATGGATTATGTTGGACATTAGATAGTATTGTTTAAGGATAGAACTTTTTTTCGATATTATTTCTGGAATGTTATAATAGTGTAGTTTTAGAAAAAGGGACAACCTGCAGGACCGGCGACAACCCATCACGTCGGACAATGTTGCAGGAATCGAACCCACAACCGAAGTGCGACAGGCCTTTATTGCCTACCACTGGCCTACAGGAAGTCCCTGGTTAGTAGAAAATAGTTTTATTTTATTAAGCAGTATGATAAATGAAGTATAAGTCCATTGTTGGAATCATATACGATTAATCTCACCATAGATGGGCTTATGTATATTTAATAACTTATGCTAACCTTTTTATGATAGAAACAGATGGGATGACTTATCATTCTATCGCATGATCTGCTAACACTTCATGAATGACAAATTCAACTTCATTTATTTAAATAGAGATAAAGTGGAAATTTTTCATGGAATGACCAACGATGATATTACACTGAAATCAAGTAAGTATTTCTCCTCATGTAAAAGTTCATAAACATTAGGGAAATGATCTCGAAAACCAAAAATTTTGTCCTAGTACTCTCATATCTAATGAATCAGATAGTACCTTAGATCATCACAAATTTATGGCTTTGTGATTGTTGGATTTTTCATGGCCATGTTCTCTACCACTCTCCACCAGAACTTGATGACTAGATTTCTCTTCCATATCCATATTTTCACCTATGTTCTCCTATGTGGAACCACAAGGATAAGTTAATTTGGGTATCCGTTATATTTCTAAAATTCCTTTTTAAAATGATGTTTTAGTATTCCTTTTTAAGATATGGGTTTCTATGAATGAAACATTCAAGTAGTAAAGGATTTATAACCCCAACGAATTTCAAGGGTGAAATTCATTTTAAGGGGGGTAGAATGTAACACCCCGAGATTTTGTAAGATATATTCTTTTTAATTTCTTTCATATCTTGTGTTGTACTCTACACCAAAATTGGATTGCACTATACAAAACATTGTATTCGCTTTCAGTATACGCAAACACTATTTTGGGCTTGTGTTACACGCTAGAGCAACATTACTCGATAGTGTGTGTAGTACGCAATACTGGGTTTCACTAAACAACGATATATTGTTATAATATTATTATGGACTAGAAGATATTAATATTATTAATTTTTTTTGAGTTTTGTAAAATTATTATTCATCTTAAACATTTTCTTGAACATGGTATGAGAAAAAAAATAATTTTTTTGGGTAAAATAAGTATTTTTCAAAAAATGCAGTTTTGTCGCCTTTTGATAGCGCACCAACTTCAAATCTATTTTTTGACATGTTTATAAGTTCAATTTGATAAAATAAAATTCTTCTTTGGAATCAAGATATAATAATTTACTTTTGTTAAATTTTTTATATTATTCTGATAACTTTCATATTTTAATGAATAGTAAAAACACGATATATTTTAATTAAAAACAACTTTTTTCATCGCAATAATTTATAAGGTTAAATTATAATATTGAATGGTTTTAAAGTATAAATAGAATATATTTTCACCCTTTAATATAATTTATGTCATTACCATTAATTTTACATTTAATTCATGGGTAAAAACATTTCAATCTTTGGCAATGTTTTAACTTTTAAAACCCGTTTTCATTACAGCGGGAGTAATTTTAAATTAATTCATACAACTTATGTGTTTTAAATTTTGAAAAATGGATTCCATATTTTAATTCAGTGAGTCAAAATTATGTTAATATGTTACTTTTATTTTTTTTTGATATTATGAATAATAACAACGATAATTTTTATTTACTGTAGTTAAAGTTAAATCGGGTAATTAAGGGTAAAAATAAGATTATAAAATTACCCTAACACCTACCAAAATTCGATTGGATGACTAAAAGTCGACCCATATCACCTAAGGGTCTGAATAGATTCATTTTATGGACTTTTTATTATGAAAATAATTTAATTATTTTTAAAACCAAAGAAAGTGACAACATGTGACTCTCTTAAATCTTATAAGTATAATAAATTTAATTTTGGGATAAACTTCATGAAACTTAGAAAATGAATAGTATAAAGAAATATAATAAAATTATCTACATAATTTAAATTTATTTATAATTTTTAGGGCTTAAATAATTATCATTAAAGTTAACACAATAGTGATGTGGAAATTATTTTATTGATTGAAATATCAAATAAATGGTTTTAAAAATGTTAAAATAAATATTGTATGAACTATTTAATATGCTCAGTGAATTTTATAGATAAATATGACATGTTATGAATCTATTAAATATTATAGTTAGAACATATCTTCTGTGTAGATTTTATTTAAATTCAAATAAATTAATAGTGTCAAAATTGACACTATTGTTATTTTATAAAAATAACATAATATAAAATTGTTTAAAAATCACAAAAATATTTACAAATTATAAATTAAAATTTATATGGTCTAAAATGTCATAAATTATCGAATTATGGACAATTAAAATCATATAAGTGACTATTTATAACAATTTAAAATTTATAATCTTATTACCACAAATAAGATTAAATAAATTAAATAAGGATAAATCAAGTTGATAAGGTTTAAACTAAATTTACAACATGTTTAAATTTTATTTTTTGATGAGATTACAACCCTATATAATATAAAATTTGAATATGATTCATTGTTGGGGGTTTTTATGTGGGATTTGATTTATTATAAATTAATATTTTTGAGGTTTCCAAAGGTGCCCCTCTCCTCCCTTATAAAAGGGAACCTCTTCCCTCTTATCTTTACACAATTTTGAGCATTCAAGCTTGGCCAAAACCTGAAAATTTACCTTCTAAAATTAACTATAAACATTATAGAGGTTATGGTCTCCTCAAAAGACCAACTCTAATGCCTTAAGAGGAATCTTAAAAGCGGTGCATCGAAGAAGAGGTAATCTCTTCTACCGATTCTTTCAAGTTTCTTTCTTCTTAAAATTCTTCTTCTTTAGTTATCTCATTATAAAGTAATAGAATCAGTATCACTATGGATATATTATTAAAAATATGAACCAACCCCATTTCACCTTCTATACATCCTACGGAAAATGAAATCACTGCGCGTGCGTACGTACAGAATACCGTCTCCACGCCGTGGTGTAATCTGTTTTTCCACCACCACCTTACATAGATGGGTATAATGGTGTAAAGAATAACTATATATGGTTATTATAACATCATAATTATTATTATATGTTATATCATTCACTCCAATTCTATTCAATAATTATGGAAATGATATCATCGCTCGTGTGTACGTACGGACTACCGTCTCCACGACGTGATGAGATTCATTCTTCATGTTAACCATTCAAGAATGCTTATAAAGTATATATAATGAATAATAATGAAATATATGAAATTATACATCTAATGGATATATATATATATGTCATCTACTTACTTCCATTCGAGTCAATAAGGAAAGGAAAACAACGTTCATGCGTACGTACGACCTACCGTCTCCATGAATGATGTATTTCATTCCATTTATCGATCCATCATATATATTTATATACTGAATATATATTATATATAAATCATGTTTTAAATTATGGATTTATGTAAATCAGGATATGAGTAATAATATCAAGAACAAAAAATCAAAACACGTACGATAAATGAAACGATTTTACCCAAAACGCTGCTTTAACACGGCATTTACAAAAGAATGTGTAATATAAAGTCATAAGTGAACCATATATGATATAATAGAAATGAATATGATTATTTAATAATTAAATGACATTATTTAAATCATTATACAAGAGGTTCGGATACATATGTAGCATATTGGAATTAAGGTAAGGGATAATTTTTCAAATCTCATTTTTATCTGAGATTGCTTATACGTAAGTATTTACTGGGGTATATTTTTCATCCATGCCCATAAAAATGTTTTTAATAAAGTGTTTAATATTATTCCAGGTATTTTTAAAGTCATGTTTAACCCTCTTTTAATTTTACATTGTGTTATGGGGGGAATCTTTCTTTTGTTTACCATACATGGTACTTTTTTACTTTTCCATTAAAAGTATGAGGAGAATGTTTTTTTAACTTACAAGACATGAATAGATTTTTATTATTTCATAGAACATTATTTAAATGAAGATTCCTTTATAAGTTTTCATTTTTATTTTTAATTAACTTCTTTTATTTTAAAATTTTATGACATGTTAAGAAATGAAAAATGTTTTTGAAGTAGAAAGGATATTTTCATCAAGAATGGAGTTCAAGTGTTTTATAGAAATTATTTTCCATATAAGATAATATAGGATTATATTTATATCCCTATTTTTACATTGATTTTATTATGATGGAATTATATTTATGAAGTCCTTTTATCTTATATGATTTATGTTTTGATGACATGATGTTTAAGAATCCCATTTTTATTACATGGGTTATGCTATGATGTATGATTTTTGATTTTGTGGCACACATAAGAATCGCATCATTATAAG
The DNA here is from genome assembly GCA_963277665.1 of Viscum album. Taxonomy (NCBI): domain Eukaryota; kingdom Viridiplantae; phylum Streptophyta; class Magnoliopsida; order Santalales; family Viscaceae; genus Viscum; species Viscum album. The sequence continues at coordinate 153,418,043 of OY728145.1, forward strand.
ATGGGTGGGACCAATATCTCCCTCCAATTAATTGGGTGATGATTTATATCTCATGAGATAGACATGGCTGGAACAAAAAGTTAATCCGGTTCAGTGATACAAGACTGGAATGAGGAGTGAACTCGATCCAGTATGGGACTTTGTCCACTAAGATGGTATTAGAAGCAATGCCTTGGATAATATGGAAATAATATCATGTTCTTAATGGTTTTCCACAATTACATGTTTTATTACCATGCTATTTTATCTTGATTAATGTTTCTTTATGATCTATGCCTTACGTACAACCATGTTTTATGTCATTGCTCAAGATTTTGATGTTTAAACATTTTGTTCATGTTTTTAAGTTCAAATGTATATGATTTGTTTTATTTTCTCCATGCTTACCCTTACTGAGAATTTGAGCTCACCCTTTTTATGTTTTCTTTTCCCCCGAATATAAAGAAAGGTTTTTGGTAAGAAAACAAAAGGGGTAGATATTTATGGGAGATGGTGAAGATCTTTCACCATGATTAGAAGATTATGTTCCAAGTTTCCAAAGTCACTAAACTATTACGGTCCTTTTGTGTCTGTTTTTGTTATGTATTATGTATTATGAAAAAGTAATGTAATATCTATGTACATCAAGATATGGGTCTCTACATACAACACCTTCGGGTGGGGTACCAGTTATACAACCACTTATCGAGTAGAACATGGTACTCATAGTACTAGCAGATGAAATGCATGGGCTGTGAAAACTTCATGAGTTTAAGTGACAAGGACCCCTCAGGTTCCGAGGAGAACCAAACTCATAAGTAGCTAAGGACTGGATTGAGGTGGTGACTGAGTTTTCCATCTATCCGGGACACCATTATATCTTACAGTGGTCCTAGAGACGAGCCTTCCACATGGATCAGTAGGGTGATGATAAGGTTTAGATTACCCGGTCATACGATGAGGTGACTTTTATGTGGAAAGAGTTTAAGAAAATTTCTCATATAAGGGTATATCACCATAAAAACTAAGGGATATGAGTTCCCAAGAGATTCTGCGGCTTTGACTGGATGACTTTTCAACATCTTAGTATTGATCAAGGCATAACAACCTTTCAAGGTACTCGATGAATACGATACGACCAATGCTTCATGGATTGAACCTACAAGGGAGGTGTGTTTAGGGACATCTGAGATAGATATATTCTTCTATGCATTCCTACTTATTCTAGGGTGATAGAAATAACCTTTTTGGTTGAAAGTATTTTGTATGAGCAGATAAAACCTGTGGATGTCAGCAGCAGGCAAGCAGGAGCAGAGACCTCAGGAGAAGGAAACCGACATTAGTCCCATAAACATTGATGTGTGAGAGATTTTGAGAGGAGGTCCCAGGATAGGGGATCTAAATTATAGGGCTTATAGGGTGAGTTTAGTCATCTTATAGATATACAATTCTTTTTATGAGATGCTAAGGGAAATATCGCTAGAGATTATCTAGTCTGTTGTGCTGTTGATTGGGTAATGGTGGATGGGCCACAGAGGCAGAGATAATGACAAGAACAGATGGATCTATAGGACGAAAGAAATGACAGAGGAGTTGGGAGAGCACTAGGAGGTGATATACATTTCGACATGTTACCACCACTAACCCCATATGGTCCATACCAGGCTCAAGGAGATGGAGGAAAAGGGAAGGGGTGGCTGCATGGGGTCACGACATTTGATCCAAGGGCTCCAGGAATGAGTCTAGGTATGATATGTGTCTATTATTATCATTTTTATTAATACACACATGTTATAATCATTATTCTTTGTCACGAATCTTGTTCGAGACCTAGAGTTTCTAGTTAAACCATTGAATTGACACTTACATCCAGAGATACCTATGGGAGGAGGCTCGATAATCACACTTATGATGACTGTGTTATATGACCCTCGAGGTGAGAGTTTCAGTTTAAGACTCTTGGGGGTAGTGTCGGGGCCTTACGATGTCATTCTTGGTATGGATTGATTATCACTAGTCCACGCCCAAAATGACTATTTTACGAAAAAGGGTGCGGTAAGTCCACAGTGATGGAATTGGTTTTTCCTTGGTCAGTGAAAAAGTAAAACCAGGTAGCATTGGATAGACTCATTCATAGGAGGGTGAAACCAATCACTCTTCAGTTGGCTAGCACGACCCTTAGTGTAGTGGATGTGATGAGTCCTCAGGTCCCTATAGTGGTGTATGATTATGAGGAAATCTTTCCAGAAGTTTTTCTAAGAAAAAATCCTCATAGAGAGGTAGACTACTGCATTGACCTATACCTTGGGATGAAATCGATATCTACACTATCATATCAGATGGATATCGAAGTGATTCATGAATTGAGTGTAAAATTTGAGGACGTACAAAGGAAGGGCTTCGTGAGACCCAATGATTCACCATGGTAAACCCCATTATTGTTTTCCAAGAAGGTAGTTGGGAGCATGAGGTTATGTGTGGACTTCGAGCACCTGAATCAGGTGACCATGAATAATTAGTATCTGCTACCGAGGATCGATAATCTCTTAGATTAGCTGAATGGAGCGAGATGGTTTTTGGTAGTTGAGACCACATGAGAAAAACTATGAAACCCATGAGATTGAGTTGGAAATAGTAGTCTTTTCATTTCAGATGTGGTGACACTGCCTTATGGGTGAAGGATTTATCATCTACTCTAAGCAAAAGAGTCTCAATTATATCTTCTCTCATAAGGATTTGAACTTGAGATAGATATCATGGTTGTAGTTCTTCTAGTATTATGAATTTTAAATAGTCTATACTCTTGGTAAGGGAAATGTCGTAGTAGATGCTCTTAGTAAGAGATCTAGTTCATAGTTACTGATTGAGGAAACAGAGTAGTTTTCTATGTTATAGTTATCCTTTGTGGATAGAGATGATGCAGCTTGACTCCAATTGGTGGTCATTACCCCTCCAATCTTATAGTGAGTCAGGGAGGCACAAATTAATGATACTGACTATGAGTCTTTAAGTGATCATTTCTCTACAGGGAATACCCCTAATGGATATTCAAAAGGTGGGGAGCACATCATTCCTTTCGGAGGATACACAATAGTAGCTGTGGGCACCTAGAGTGACGAGATGCATCGGGATATGAATGTGGTTGTAAAGGTGGACATTGGGATGACAAAACAGGTTGAATCTAGGCTTACCTATTGATAAAAAATCCATGCTCTTGTTTAATCAGTTTTGTGTTTTGTTAACACACCATGTCATGACCATGTTCTTTGAAGGGGGTTTGTATTTTATTACTTGGGTCGACAAGAAGGGAGTAAGAAAGGATATCTATGGACTTTATGATAGTTTTATCACGTACATCAAGGGGACACAATACTATTTGGGTGATTGTTGACCAACTCACTATGTCAATCATTTCTTAGATTTTTGGGAATAGAGTTCCATAGGGATCTTGGGATACCTTTATGTGCAGGAGATAGTTCGACTCCACATAGTCACAAAAAAGAGGGTCTCAGATCAAGAAGCACACTTTACATCCCGGTTGTGGAAGGGATTACAGGAGGCATTGGGGACTCAGCTATGCTTGATCATAGCTTTCAACCCGCAAACAGATGGCCAAACGGATCAAACCATTCTGGTCTTGGAGGAAATGCTACGTGCTTGCATCCTCAATTTTATCCATAGTTGTTAGGGTCACCTACTTCGAGTGGATTGTTCATACAACAACAACTACCAATCCACCATTAGTATGGCACCATTCGATTCCTTGTACGAGCGACCCTGCATGTCACCACTTTGCTGGACTAACCCCGAAGAGTCAACATTCATGGGCCCTGATTTGGTACAGGCTACTACAGAGAAGGTGTAGGTCATCCAAGAGAAGATGAAGACTACACAGATCTGTCAGAAGTCCTATGATGATAGGTTACAGATACCCTTGGAGTTTTAGGAGGGAGACCAAGTGTTCCTTTAGGTCTCCCCATAACGTGGGATACAAAGATTTGTCCATGGTGGTAAGTTATCTTCGAGGTTCATCAGACCTCTTCTAATATTTTTTAGAGTGGGAGAGGTGGATTACCTCTTGGCTCTACCTCCATATTTAGAGAGGGTACATGATGTCTTCCACGTATCCCAGCTGAGGGAATACGTACATGAACCATCAAACGTCATTTACTAGGGTGTGATGGATGTTAACGAGTGGGTGAATTTTTCATATTTTCTGGAAGAGATAGAGGATCTAAAAGAGAGGAACCTCTATGGGTGATAGATTTCTCCAGTGTGCATTTGGTGGTAGCATAGGAATCTCCTAGAGAGCAGGTGGGAGAGGGAGGCTCAGGTTTGTGCTCATACACTCATCTGTTTGGGAATCCCTTAGTATAGATTTATGGGACGTAAATCCTTAAGGTGAGGAACATATAATGACTCAGATTATCTTGGTTTTATTTTGATAAAATTTCTGAGAAAATTCTGAGACCAGGCACTAAGACGATGTGCGATTCTGAGGCCTGGTGTGCCCGAAATGGTCTGTCAAAAAATGTTAAGTTTTTAAATAGTTCACATGGGAGGTTTTCTTTAAAAAAATAGAATAACTCTTAAATGGGTTCTTGTATTTGAAATTTGAGGGCACCATTGCGTTTAGGATGGTAGGTTCACCCTAAGTGAGACTTAACATTAGTCGGAGTGGGCCTCCAGTGAGAAAACCTAAAAATGGGATAACTGTAAATTAAATAATTAAATAAAAATTATTTTATTTTCAAATCTTATAGATCATAAACGTAAACTCAGATTGGAAATATGAGAGTACGGTTGAGATTGTGAGGGTGTGCTTTCCTTAGGCAGGGCCTAACCTCAACCGATGTAGGTAAAGGGTAAATGTTAATTTTTGGACATTTGAAAAGATAATAAAATAAATTTGAAATTTTTTTATTATATTTCTTTTAACATTTCACAGTGATACAACGACACTACGATGCCTTTAAAAAGTAGTTATATCTTTTCATAAATGAAACAGTGTGGCGACGCTGCAACACAGCAAAACAAGAACGCTAAAATGCACTTCTTAATTTAACAGCTTGATAGGGATACATGATCAACTGGACAATCATGGTGAAACTACCTAGAGGCTATGGAAAAGAAAAGGCATTAGAGAAGCCTCTCGGGGTTGAATGAAAAGTGGTAAAAAAACCCGACGGATCACGAATCATGAATCAGAGATCATGGGCCAAGGATCGGGGATCGAAAAACAATGATAGTGAAACCCCATTCTTCACTAAAGAATGATCCAATCCTCAAGGTATGAGTTTTATTCTTCCTGTGTGATTTCCTTAATCCCCCATTTTTCTTTTATAAATGAAGAACACTGATCAAATAACTAACAAATTGACCCGGGGATCGGTCGTTCATGCAGAATGATAATTTTTATGTAGAGATTAAATAAAGGGGATTATATCTTAGTGATTGTTCGAATGTATCCCTTTTTTATAAAACTATGAACTAAGGCTAAATGAACAAGGATGAAGTTTGTTGTTTTGGGCATTCATTGTGATCACTCTCTCTCTCCTTGCATTCTTCGCAGACAGACCCCCGTGGTTGCATCCGATTCTTGTAGGGATGTTATGAATGTAGAAGGACCCCTGAATCGATGGAGAGATAGATTGAAGTATAAAATAGTGGAGAATATTAACTAAGGATAATTCCTGTTCCCCCAGATCGGAAAACGGACCACCATAATGAGTCTGGTCGCCTGTGGAAGAAACCGATGACGTGCCGCGACGGTAGAGGAAACCCGCTATAGTGTTGTGGGTGTTGAGCAGGGGCTGTAGGTAGGAGCCCTGTGGAAGGCTGTAGAAGATTTGGTAGGTGATTCACATTACATGGCTAGAGGTCGCATTCCAGCTGGACTACTGAGGCGACCCACGCTGCCCGTCACGTCTGGGGTAGAGCAGATCGACCCAATCTAGTGGGCCACATTGGAAAGGTGGGCCGGCACAGATGACCAGGTCGGGACTTGCAATCCAGGTTGACCTGGTGGGCTAAGCTAGACCCAGGTCGGTTCGGGTCGGGTCGGGTCAGTTCCACCGGACCCAAACCCAACCTCCCCTTTTCACTAAAAGTCTTATAACATCCAAACTGTACGTCTGATTGACAATCCGTTTAAGGAATTGGGACCCTCACAACAATGGGGTCCTTTTGATACAATATAAGTGGGTTTTAATGGAATTTGAGATATGAATAATGGTCTGAAGATTATATTCTACTGGAATAAAGTGAACTTCGAGCAGAAAACCTACGACTAGGTGTGGTGAGAAGACTGTAACTAGCTAGTCTAGATAAACTAGCATGCCTAAGTGATGAGTGGGTCTAGGTGAACCAGCATACCTATGCGAGGAGCGAGTCTAGTTGTCCCATTAGGACTAAGTGATGAGTGGGTCTAGGTGACCTAGTAGGCCTAAGTGAATCATCAGGTATGTGTTCTTCAATAGTATAAGGTGTTCAATGTTTACGACTGATAGTCTTTATTTTCATAATTTATTTTATAACTGTGTGATATAACCCTAGTGACTCTCTTGACTATACTTATTAGAGGTTACACTTCATGTACCTCTTTGGTAGTGTGCTTTGCGTATTACTTTATGGTTTGGGGTCCCTACTGAGTATCGTTTTACTCACACCTGCATGAGATTTACCCTCACGTGTCTTGTCTTGTGAAGAAGATCGAAACATTAAAGGAGTCCATAGTGGAATGGGTACATGTGGTGATTAGAATAAACCAATAGACAATATGTGGTTTTTTGGATTCAAACAGTTATTTATATATGCACCCTTTAGGTAGGGTTTTCTGTGGAGGAGTTCCAGAGACATGTACTTTTACTTTTCTATTTTAGTTAGGCTTGTATTTTGGTCCTATTTACATTCAATTTTCTACTGTTGTACCTTGTGTTTGTTTCCTTAGTGTTTTCACCTTCCAGTATCTGTGTCTTGGAGTTGTGTACATGTTTATAGGTACATAAGAAAATGCGTCCCATTTTTTTGGGATATGCCTACTTGGTGCTAGTCGCTAGCCCCTGGCCAATGAGAGGAAGGCTTGGGGTAGTCACAGAACGACCCTTGCGGTATGGGTTGTGATGGTTTTCATATCCATACTTTTTAATAAGATCTTTAATATAATTTTTTTGAGATATATAAGTTCCTTATGGTTTTTTAGAAATTTGAAAACCAAGGAAAAATGTTAACTCACCCATCATACTCATTTCAATCTCAGATTTCATTAGATTCAAAAGTGAATCAATTAAGTATTGCTGAGTTGATCTGAATATAATGTCATAAAAATAATTTGAAAAATTAAAACATTTTTATTTTCTTAATAAAAATGGTTGGATCAACAGTTTACTTAACATAATTGTTTTGTAACAGAAATCCTATAAGTCTATCATTCCAGGATCTAGGGGCTTGTTTAAGGCCATATAAAGATTTATTAAGTTTAAAAACATATTCAGGATGTTTTGTGTCTTCAAAACTAGGAGGTTATTCAAAATAAAATTCCTCTTGAATGAATCCATTTAGGAAATCACACTTCACATCTAGTTGAAATTTTTTGAAGTTAAATAATGATAAAAAGGATAAGATAATTGGAATAGATTCAATTCTTACTACTAGAGCATATGTTTCTTCATAATCTATTCCTTATTGTTCATTATAGTATTTTGCAACAAATCTTTCTTTATTTCTTACAATTATTCCATTTTCATCACATTAATTTTTTAAGACCTAGTTTACTCTGATTATAGAAGTTTCTTTAGGTAGTTAAACCAAGGTCCAGACTTTATTCTGTTCGAATTGATTTATCTCATCTTGAATAGATTTAATCTAATATTCATCACCTAAAGATTCATCCAGACTTTTAGTTTCTAGTAGGGTAATAAATTATAAATTATATACTTAATTTATTAAATAAGTTATAGTCTTTACGGGTTGATTTACATATATAATGATACTATCACTGGGATGATTCCTTAGAAAAAAACTAATTTTGGTTTTATAAAACCTATTCATCAACATAAGGTAGAAAATATTATAGAGTGAATAATTTTGAAATATTTTTATTACTATTCTCTTGATTAGAAGAATATTCCATCAAAGGCTGATAATTAGTTTTGTAAAACACATCTGAAGATGTAGGTTGGGGTAGTTTAATAACAAAAAGATCAGTTTCATTGAATTTAACATGTACTGTTTCATCATTAGTACAATTTTTTTTGTTAAAGACTCTATAAGCCTTAGAAGTAGTCGAATAGCCTAAGAAAATTCCTTCATCAAATTTGGTTGAGAATTTGTGTAAGTTATATTTTTTATTCACAATGAATACTTTTCATCCAAATACTCGGAAGTATGAAAATTTTGGTTTTCAACCTATCCACAACTCATAAGTCATTTTATTAAGAAATTGAGTTATTAAAACATTATTTATAGTATAAAAATATATACTTATAGCTTTAACCTAAAAGTTTTTAGTAATTGAGTATTCAATCAACATGGTTCTTGTTATCTCTAAAATAATTTTATTTCTTCATTCAACAACACCATTTTTTGAGGAGTTTTAGAAGCTAAGAAGTTATGAGTAATTCCTTTATTACTACAAAAACTTTTAAAATCTGAGTTATCAAATTCTCCACCGTGATCACTAAAAATAGTTATCAATGGAAATTTTTTCTAATTTTTAACTTTGGATGATAAATATTTGAAATAATAAAATGCTTCATATTTCTTTTTTTTGTAAAATAGACAAATACAAATCTAGTGTAATCATCAACTAAAAAAAATAAATAGTATTTTCCTCCAATACTTCTAGTTTTTATAAGACCGAATAAGTCCATGTGCATTAGCTATAATGCATCAGAAGTTGAGACTTCACTAATAGATTTAAATCTTGACATATGTTGCTTGGTATATTGACAAGGATCATAGACTTTTAAAGAATTTAATTTAAGATCTAGTAGATCCTTAACATGTATTTTCTTAGACAATTTACGTAAGTTCCTAATGTTACAATGTCATAGTCTTCTATTTCATAACCAAGATTGGTCTTCCATTTCACTAAGGCAAGGTACGTCTTGGATACTAAAGTCTTCTAAGTTAAGTGTATATAAATTCTCATGCCGATGGGAAGAGAGAACTAATTTATCCTTGTAATTGTGTACTAAGCATTTATCATTCCTAAAATTCACAAGTTAACCTTCATCAAATAATTATATTATTATTATAAGGTTATTCTTAAGACCTTTAACAAATAAGACATTTGAAAATAAATATTTTCAAGAAGAATGATGTTACCTAAACAAAAAGTATCTCCATGAGCATTGTCTTTGAAAGTGACTCTTCATCCTTTCATCTTAATAATTTTTTCAATGAATTTTTTGTTACCAGTCATGTTCTGGGAACATCCACTATCCATGTACCACGTATTTTTTTTGTATTCCTTTGTTTTCCTAAAAATAAAATAATTATTCTTTCGGAAGCCAAACTTTCTTGGATACAGAAATGTTAGAAAGTAAGATTTTAGGAATACACTTTTTCTTAGAAAAGTATGATTTATGAAATACTAAGGATTTTATTTTATTTAAAGAAAAATTTTCTCTACAACTTCGACACTTATTTTATAATGGGTTACTTTTAGAAATAAAATAGTTGTGACTGAAAACTGGTTTTGAGTGAGAATAACCAAATCCAGAACTATTCCTAATAGGATGTATTTGTCAGTAAATCTTATAAAAATTATATTGACAATAAATAATGTTTGACTAAATTTTATTTAGGGAAAATATTTTAGATTTTAGTTTAATGACTAAATTCTTATCCTCATAGTCATTGGTCTTATAATAAGAGTTTGTCTCTAAAAAATTTTTCTTTGAAATAAAACTTTTAAAATCCTTAGAAATTTTATCCTTTCCAGAATTAACTTCCCCAAGATTTTTTGTAAATAGAATCAATTTTGAAAGATATTAATCAATATTTTAATAAATATATGATACTTATTTTGTTAAAACATTTATTCTAGAATATTCCTTATCAGGTTTCTTTTTGATCTTACTATTTTCATTTTCAAGAAACATGGAAAACATAGATACTTATTCCAAAGAAGGTACAGAATTATATTCCACTGAAGAAGATTATTAATTCAAGGATTTATAATATTCTTTATCAGGATAATTATCACTTAAAGATATATTGGTTAAAGATTCAATAGTGTGTACCTTATCCATAGAAAAATTATTCTCAATAGGAATTCTGGAAATAAAACCAATATTATTTTTTCCAAAAGATTCATTATCTAAGGATTCATTAGATGGGTATCCACCACTTTCACTCTAAGAATTATTTTCCTTCAAAACTTTATTTTCCTTAGATTTATAATATATTTTCCAATTCCTTTCATAATTTATATCTTTCCTGTCTTTTCTTTTATGCCTTGGAAAATCAGGTCTGATATGTCCTACTTTCTTAAACTCCTAACATGTGACTTTAAAGTCTTTATTATCTTTATTATCCTTTTTCTTATATCATTATTAGAAATAATTCTTTCCAAAAATCTTATTCATCCTTAGAGAAAGATTAGATAACTCATTTATTGAGTGATCAATATTACTTAAATCTAACTAAATAACAACTTTCTAAGAGTTTGTTGACTTAAAAACTTTCTTAGGAGTCTTGGATCTCATTGGGTTCAAAGTAGTAGTAAAAAAACACTCCCATTATTCTTCGTTATATTCTCAGTATCTCTCTTAAATATATTCTTGTGTTGTAAGATAGTTCTAAACAATTCATCAAGAGTAACAGTTGTGAACTTCCTTGAATCATAAATATAATTTCATCTCAATATCCATTCATTAGGCATGAAGTCAATAACATCATATACAAGAATCTCATAATTTAACCACTTTTATAACATTGACTGTAGAATTTTTAAAATATTCATAAATCCCTGTAGAACATTATCTATTGGTTCTCTATAGGGAAAGACAAAATCATGATAATCTGCTTAAGCGTGGATCTTCTAGTTTCAATAACATTCCAAGTACCAAAATGTGTAACTTCTAGTTTCTTCGACATACTGTTAGCTACTTCAAAAGAATATATATAGCTATATATTTTCCTAGTCATAGAACAAAGAAAAGTATTGAGTACGATATTTTATAGTTGATATTATTTATTTTCTTGTTTGGTAAAAGTTTTAACTACCTTATCTTTAATTTTATAATCTTCGGTATGAATAAAAACGTTATCTGCACCAGTGTTGATGAAAAAAGTCTTCATTCTATATCTCTAGTATTCATAAACATTCACATCAAATGTAGGCAGTCTTGTGGGGTTCATATTATCGATGTATCCAATAATCATTCATGTAATCTTTCAAAACAAAAAGTTTTTCACTACACATGTTAGTGTAGTTTGTATTTATAAACAAAGAGTTTATATAAAAAAATTTATACAAATTAGAGAATTAAATAAAGTGCATGTAATCCAAGCATTAGAGATTTTAATTTGATACTAAGTGTAAGAATCAGTATCTCTGATACCTCCTCTAATACCAATTTTAGGATCATAATGTAAATTTAGATGCTCAATTACAAGAGAGGGGGTGTTAATTGTATTTTTTAAAAATTTCATTTTTTCCCTTAAGGAAACTTTATAAAAAAAAGTTAAAAAAATTTAATTTACTTAAACCCTCTTTTGTGAGGTTAAAGAAAAATACCTTAGGTTTAATAAATATGTGTAATGATATAAGCACACAGTTATACTTAAACAAGATTCTACCTTAAAGCATATGGAATATAAAATCAATGTTATAATAAAAAAGAAAGTAAAAGAAACACTTTCTTGTTGTTACAAATTACAACAGAAATTTAATGTATATATAAAAGAGTACAAATATTTTAACACAAAGAGTAGGGTATCCAAAACACCTTGGATAAAGGTCTATTGATTTATAATTTCAAGAAATTTTTTCTTACCCAAACCAGGGTAATCCCTCAATATAAATATCGATAACTATCTTTCTATCCCCATAAGCCCTCTATCTATAAGGTGATCAACACATCTATCTTCCTTCTGTTGGAAGCCCTCAATTAAGCAGGTAATCAGAACCTCTATCTTCCGTCAACTTGGAATCCCTAGGTTGTAATCATCAATGATCGATGTCGTAATAGGAAGAAAAAAGATTGTTAAAGATTTCAAGTATGTTAAACAATAAGTTCAAAACTTGATCACTTTAAGGCTTTCACACAAAGAAATTTTGGTAGAGCTATCACATGTCTCCAAAATTCAATAGTGTGAATGTGTATTGAGATTTTCTAAATTACATGATATTTATCAGTGTGATATAAAACCATCGAATTTTCCTCCAACAGATATATTTCTCCTAAAATTTCAGAGGGACCTTTAAAGATAGAAATTACAATGGTCATATAATAATATATTAGGGAACATCATTTAATATAAAAAAATATCACGAGAAACATTAAGTATGTATAAATCCCCATATATGAAGACATTACATTAAAGAAATATAGTAACTTTAAAAAAGATATAAAATCTTACATTAAGTAAATATAGAAACTTTTTTGAAAGATATAAAATCTTACATTAAGTAAATATAGTAACTTTATGAATATTATGAAAACATTACATTAAGAATATATAGTAACTTTAAGAATGTTCTAAAACATTACATTAAGTAAATATAACAACTTTAATAAAGTTATGAAAACATTACATTAAGAAAATATAGTAACTTTAAGAAAGTTATGAAACATTATAATATGGAAATATAATAACTTTTAGAAAGTTATAAAACATTACATTAATTAAATACAGTAACTTTAAGAAAGTTATAAAATACTACAGTAATGAAATATAACAAATTTAAGAAAGAAATAAAATTGGATATAGAAATTACTGAGAATCAGAATTGAAGAAAATGAGAATCAAATTCACAAAATTAGATGATTTGGAATTGAGAAACCATTAATAAGAATAACATTTTTAAGTGAATCGTAATTGAGAAACATTGAATTACCACAATCCGTTTTTATTTCATTTTATTGAAAAAACACTTTCTGGGTAAGTGGGAACCTACAAAAATAGTCCTTCACATTATGTAACACCCCCATTAACAGAAATTACAAAATTTAAAACAGTAAAATAGAACCAAGTCACCGGGAACCCTCACAGACATTACAGAATTCAAAAATAAATCAACAGTAAAACAGAACCAAGTCACTGCGCCATCTACTGTCACGCACCAGTTTCAAAATTCAAACCATCATTGCAAATCATGAAAATCCCGCGAGCGACCGAGGTGCATCTAATGCATTGAGGGAGGACACATCTGGTCAACACTTCGTCAATATCACCCCATCACCTTTCCATCGTCACCGATATCCACCTTGAATCCCTTCAAATGGTGAAGCACAAATCCCAAAACCATGTAGTTTTAATTGCACCAGATCTAACTAGGAGAGTCGAATAGAAACCTGGGGTCAGAGTAGGTTGAGCAGCCAAGGAGCTTCAGCACACAACTATCATCGTGCCTAATGAAAATTCTTGAAAACCATCATTGTAAATAGAAATGTGAATAGAATCTCCAACTCCATAGAAACAGAAACAGAAAAACCCATAGAAACAGGGATACAGAGAAATAAAACCGAATCCAACAAAACAAAAAGACCCCAGCTCCAGTAGCACCTTGAAGCCCTTCGAACGCTGAACCACAAAGCCCCATGACATATATATCATTGATACCCCTATATTTCATACACCTAATTACACATATCTATTTTTTAATTTCCAAACCTTCACTCATAACAACACAAATATATTGGAAATGGTGTAATATACCAATCTATATAACTTGAACATTAAAATATCCAATAAATGTGGTGTGAAAATATGATATTTTTGGTTATCATTATATCACCAAGTATCCTTTATTATCCCACTGCACCATGAAGGGTAGCTTCGTGTGATGTGAAAAATCAGTGAATTTCAATATCTATCTTCTTCGCATGTTTTAGTATAGAAATACATCTTAACATAATGATTAATAATATTATAAATTCTCTAGAAGTTTACTATTATGCATGGGTTATGACATAATTTATATCATCAAAATAAAAATAAATATTTATCATTTAATAAAATGATTAATCAATCACAATATTTACAATGTAAAAATCATATATTGTGCCAAGATATATTTGAAATATCAAATTCATCTCTACTCAAGCTAATAAATTTAAATTCATATATAATATATAGTAATTTTATCTATCATATTTTAAAATCTTCTTAGCCATCCCAAAATTCTTCTAGCATCACATTTTTATGAAAAACCATCAATAATAATACCAATTAGTAAATATTTAATCCAATTATCAAAAAAAAACTAGGTAAAGTGATAGGAAAAACTACATTTATGAAATTCCCTCACACATCAAAAATTACTGTTCCCTAAGAAAAATTTCACCATAAAAACAAAAAAAAACCATACTCTAATATGGAAAACATTCATTTTAATGTAATCATAAATATAAATTTATACCTAATAATTTCACAAAAACATTATTCATTCTTTCTGTAACACCTCTAATATAGTACCCCAAACATAGTGACTATTTTCTTAGATTGGTATAAAATACATAGAACACAAAAAACATGATATAATGCTTTAGTAGTATTTGGAAAATGTATACATAAATGAACATTAAATTAAATTGAAAACTTAAGATACGTCATTTGAATACATGAAGAATTTTTTATTTCTCCTTGAAATTCCATACATCATATGTAGTAATCCACATGGGTTTCTGGGGAAAGGTAAAAAAATATAAAGGGTTTAGATTAGATGACCAGTAAGGGGTAACAGACAATGAAATCCACAATAACATAAGCATGACATATATATTATAGAAGGAGTAAACAATTTGAATAATGACATAAATGAGTATAATATATCCATGGATAATATAATAGTAAATAAATACATCAATATCAATAACTAATATCATAGTGATGGTATGAAAAATGATATACATATTTATCTTACTGTTAAGACCTCACACTAAGACATAATACATCAATGGGTAAAGAAAAATCCCAATTACCCAAGGCAGTTTGTCTCATGAGAAATACCAATACATCGAGGGACTGTATTACTTATTCCCCCACCAATCAATAATTATGTCTAATTCATTAATAATATGAAGTAATTAATAAAAAATAAATATCATAATGTTACCAAAATAACCTAACATATAAATCATATCAAAGTAATTAATAATTTTTGATATAAGAACATGAATATTTATCTATTTAATAGAATAATTTGGATATCTAGGTGAGAATCCCATAAAAAGCCTAGAAACAACATGATATTCAAAACGAAATAGAAACTAACATTATGAAAGGAATGAAAACACTAAAGTAGTTATGATTACTTTTATGTTGTATTGATATAAATAGGAAACAATCCTTTATTTTGGTTTCTAAAGAGTGGATGAGTCATCAAAAGTATATCCTTCGAGAGTGTCAAACCAGGTATGTAGTCAGGCTCAACAGTTTTTCACTAAGTAAAGGTTGAGTTAATACCCAATCAAACTTTTTCTGGGTAATTACCAATATTATTATATTTTCTAAAGACTACATTCACTTTTTGGTATCCATATTAGGATTTAATTTTTAAAAAACCACACACCCTTTAGTTTATGAAACGTTTAAGATATTTTATAGATATGAGAGTGTTTGGGAATTATAAAGGATTATGAACATATTATAATGAGAGGTAATGGTGATATCTCAATAATGAAATTATAAGAAATTTAAATAAATAAATCATAATAACATTTTCATTGAAATGAAAAGGAAGTGGAATGATTGCAAAAATAAAGGTCAAGAACACTTACTTCGATGTAATAATGACTTCGAAAAAGAATATAATGAGAGGGAATAAGTAATATATTATTAAAAAATATAAAATGGATGATATTACCATGAAATAAAAATCATTGGAGTATATAAAAAATAATTCCAAAATGAACTTTTAAAAAAATAATTTTAATTTAAAATGAAAAGTAGGATTGGAAACTATTAATTTCAAGGAAGATTCTTAAGGATTTAAAATAACTCCTTAGAACCTTTGAAACTCATTGGAGTTAATATTGAGAGATAAATTGAGATATAATTCATAATAAATATATTTTAAGTAGATAGGGCTGGGAGAATGGGTGTATGTGATCTCCTTTTGTATGTGAAAATGAGGGATATTTCCATATAAATTATATTTTAGTGATGTGTGAATATGGAATCACATGAGGGTTAGGTGAGTTAGGAAAATATATATTGGATAGAAATCAAATATTTAATTTAATACCTAAAAATAGGTTTATATATGCTGTATATATCATTTTAATCACTAAAATTTCCAACAACTTTACATCTTTTACCCTCATTACCCTTAGAAAAATATTTACCATGGTAATTAATCATTTAATAAAAATAAAAAATAACAACTATTTTAAAATTTCAACATTATAATTCATAACTTTAACTTAATTTTATCAAAATCAATTTTCAAATATGTTAAAATTAACTTTTAAATTAAAACATACGATATAGAAAATATTGTTTTTATAGAAAAATAAATTTTATACATTAAGATTTTTTTTCTTATTTCTTATCAATTAATAATTAAATGTATATTAATATTTATTTATTAAATTAGATTAATTATATAAAAGGCATAATTTAATTTATTTATATAAAATAAACAAACTGAACAATTCTTTGAAAATAAACCCCTTTCTTTAGAAAAATTCCAAAAATTGAACCCAATCTAATTTCTCTCTTTTGAATAAAAAATGATAAATATTTTATAAAATTTATATTTTACCATTTAAAAATATAACTAAATATATTTATGTATAAAATATTTTTCAACATCATAATAATGATGAGGTAATGGAATATAAATTATTCTATAGTTCTATGGATTTAGTGTGTACCTACTATAGTAGAATCTCGGTTCTTACATTCTTCCCTCTCTAAATATTTTTTCCCTTGAGATTTGTGATATATTACAGATAATAATTTTTTTTAGTTCTTCAGAATTTTTTATTTTGGTTCCCATGTTTCCTAAAAAAACATTTGATTCTTCCATATTACTTTCACCATCAGAGTTTTATGATTTCATAATACCTATACTCTAGTGTCAAGAATATAGCCATGCTCTTCATTATAAGCCATGGCAGGCTCAATATCTATTAATATAGTGGTTATTATGTGTTTATGGTCTGAAATATAATTCTTAAAAATTTATACATGTAATAATTCTTGAAATTTTGGGAGGCTGGGTGGTAAATCCAATTGATAATCCACAAATCCAATTCTCTCAAAATCGTCAAAATGCCCAATGTACCTTAGACATAGATTATATTTATTACCAACCCTTATGATTCCTTTCTATTGAGATATTTTAAATAATACAACATCACACACTCTAAATTACAATTACTTCATACAATTATCTACAAAGATTCTCTACCTACTTTGTTTAGCCTTGATATGATTCTAGATAGATTTAACCTTCTTAGTTTTCTCCATAATGAGTAAAAGACAACCTAGCATCCTTTCCCAAAATTTATCCCAGTAGGTTGGAGTAAGATATATTTTTCCATATAATAACTCATAATTTTCCATTTTTATACTCTAATGGAATATATTATCATACGAAAATTATATTAGATTTAGGTATTGGTACTTTATTCCTTGGAGGTCAAGTGAGAATGAGATCAACATTTCCACTATTGTTTGGATAGTTCTATTAGACTGCCCATCTATTTGAGGATGGTAAGTGGGTTTCAAGTGTGTCTCTATGTTTAAATTATTTTTATGATTCATAGAAAATATAAAGATGAAACAATAGTCATGATATGATACCATTGATATAGGTTCACCATGAATCCTCAAAACGTCATTGATATAGAGTCAAACAAGATGTTCATGGGGTAAATCCTCTATTTTTTCTTGGAAGTGTGAATAATTGGGTATTAAATCCAAAATTAATCACATTACTTCATTATTCTTAGATGTATTAGGTATTATAGTAAAAAAATTCAATTGTGATATTGTTCCACTTCCAAATTGGTTTAGGGAGGGACTACATTACACCCTTTGAGAGTTTTCTCTCATATTTTACTTGTTTTCATACGAAGACTCTAGACACATAGTCATCAAATAATTACTTAATGGATTCATACTATAAGTTATACATTATATACCTAAAAATAAAATTTCTACCAAAGTGTATATTGACATTTGATCTATGATATATTTGCAGATATTCACTCTCTAGACCATGTACTAATGGTACACATAGTCTTTCCTAATATCAGCACACTATCTTCATCGGTGATGTTTATCAATCTATCATATTCCATGTTTGTAATATTATTTTATAATCCATTTTTATAGTTTTAGTCTTATTTATATTATCTAATAAATATGTTCAGGAAATTATTTATAAAATTAACAATGATTCCCCTTCCATAATAATTTTCATATCCAACCTTACTAAATCCATGAATATTGGATCCTTTCCCATATGGATAATTGATAAAACTCTTTGATCCTTCCTAATAAATTCATCCAACCCATTTTTTTCCTTATTATGGTTATAGTTATTTTCATATTCTTAGTCTTTGATTTTTTCTATACATATACTTTGTATGATATTGGATTCTTTTTTGCATGAATATATACTTCAATTTTTTTGTGATCTATATATCTGTCACATATTTCACCATAAAGATAGTGTCTCTATATCTTAAATGTGAATATTACAAATTATATCTAAATATATTTAGTTGGATATTTTTTATCATGGATATTTAATTGACCATATGTATAAGCAACAACTCTGTCATTTTTTATAAGGATGCACCCTAGTCCTTTCTTCGATGCATCACTGTATATAAAAAATATTTCCATTCATGAAGGTAAGTTTAATACTGGTGTATTGATCAATATATTCTTTAGTTATTCAAAAAATATTTCAAATCCATTTTACCATGCGAATCTGATAAATTTACGTGCCAACTAGGTTAACATATTAGATAAATGAAAAATGTTTTCAAATAATCACCAATAATAACCTAATAATCCATTGAAACTATGTATCATATTTATATTCATTGATTTGGGACATTATATAACAACCTTTGTATTTTATGGGTTAATTTATATTCCATACAGAGAGAGAATATAACCAAAAGAAATTATTTTTGAATAAAAAATTCAAAATTACAGAATTTATCACATAGTTAATTCTTCCTTAGAGTGTTAAATATTATTCAGAAATGTTCTCCATGATCATCATAACTCTTAGATTATATTGAGATATTATTAATAAAAACCATAATAAATTTATCAACATAATATTTGAATGATATATTCATCCAATACATGAAAAATGAGGGTTTATTAGTTAACCAAAATGTAATTACTATGAACATATAATTCCCATACCTTATATTTGAAAACCATCTTTGTAATATTTTCCTTCTATAATTTTAATTGATAATAACTAGAATTGGGTATTGATACCTTTAAATTTGATCAAATTGATTATAAATTTAAATTAAAGGATAATTATTATTTATATTCATATAATTGTTTTATTTATAATATATATATATATAACCTTATCAATCCATCCAATTTTATTACAAATAAGATAAGTTCTCCCCAAGGTGAAACATTAGGGTGTATGAATCTCTTATCACACAAATGACATTGTCATTTTAAATGGATGGTAATGTAAGAAATAATATGATATATTACCTTTAAATAATGGTTAATATGTCAATATTATCATATATAAATGTTAAAATAATCATAATTACCTTCCATGTAAAGTGTAAGTTTAAAACAAATCACATCGCTTCATGAGACGGTAGTCTGCCGTAAACACGATTAACGTTATTGTATTCTCTACGGAATGAAAAAAATGAATATATGATATTATAATTCCTGAAATATAATTATGGAATAAATATAAAATATAAAAATCATATACATCATCATATCTAGCAATGATAAGTGGTTATGGAAAATGAATTACATCGGTTCGCAAGGCGATAGTCTACCATACACACGATCAACAGTTTCATTTCCCATTTGAGGGAGGATGAGATGGTTTTAGGTGATTAAATTAAAATAAATAATATCAATATATTTTAGATAATTTTGATATTATATCATCATGTTTTAATAATATTTTAACGAGGTGGTTGAAGAAATAAATTAAAACACTCGAGTAAGGATGTTACATCTTCTTGAGAAACATTCTTTTAGTTTTCACTAAAATCCTACATAGGTTAGATTTATGAAAAAAATGATTCTAGGATTAGAGTAAGGAATTAGGTAATTTACTTGGTTAGTTATTGGATGAAATAATTTTTTTTAATTGTTAAAAGGAAAGTATAGTGTGTGGCCTTTTATAAGTGGGGGAGATGACACACTTGAAATTTTTGAAAACAAAGAATTCCACCCACATTTTTTTTATAATTAAAGGATACAAAGTGGAAAATTTTATAAAAATAGAAGATATAAGTTATAAAATATTACTATAAAATATTAATTAGAAAATATTTGGGTCATTTGTAACCCTTATCATTTTAGTTTAACCCCCACCAAACCTGTTTTTACCTTAACCACGATAAATATTTTTTAACAGTTTTCACTATTAATTATAGTAAAAAATAAAGTTAAATTTATTAAATTATATAAATTAAGATTATTATAAATATCTAATAAAAAGTTTCAAATTAAAATTACATAAGTGCCAGAATTTAATTTAAAAATAAACCCACAGATGTGTAAAAAAGAAGTTTTCTAGAAGAAATTGTTTCAAAAGTTGGAAACATTTTTAAATAAAAATTCAACATTAAAATGATTAAATTGAAATAATTTGGATTAACTAACATATAATAGAACTAATTTTACTTTAACTTCAATATTAAAAAATAATTGGTATTATAAATTCTTTAAACGAAAAGGGAATTTTTAATAAAAATCAGTTTTTCACTATTCATTGGAAAAGAAACTTTTCATAAAATTACAAAAAATTGAAGTGATTTTAATTTTTACATGTATATTTAAAAAATTATGTTTTTTATTTAAAATAATTTTTCTAAAATTACTATAAATTAATTTTAAATTTTGAGCACAAAGTGTCACTAAATCACTTTTTAGAAAAACATAATATTTTTCAGAAATCCTTCCTTTTTATTTTGAATTATTATTATTTTATTTATAATAAATAGATAACCATTGAATTTATTTTATACATGTGTAAACCCTATAATTTTCAAAATTTAGTTTATGATATTCATACCCACCAACTTTACGGCTAGGTTATAATTTCCATGTTTAAATAATAATATTTTAATAGAGTCTCTCATTTCATTTAATCCCAGAGTTATGTGTCTCAAAACTATGAAAGAGAAAGAATTTATTTAAAAATATATACCTCATAAAGTTTGGTTGTGTTACATTATTACCCCCTTAAATATTTTATCCCTCAAAATTCCACATTACATACTAAGGTGAAAATAAGAGAGGGTAATTCTGCTTCATCACCTCTTCCAATTCCCAAGTTGCTTCCTCAAACTTGTGGTTTCAAAAAATCACTTTGGCAAAGTGATTTGTATTGTTTTGTATAAAATTTTCTCTACAATACAAGATCTCCACTATATTATACTCTTACAAAATATCCTTCTCCATCAATACCACCAGTGGATTCAATGCATGTGAGGGGTCTAGTATATAATTCCTCAAAAGTGATACATGGAACACATCATGTACATGATATAGGTCAGGTGGGAGTTCTAGTTAGTAGGACACCACTCTGATGTGATCAAGGAACTAAAAGTGTTTTATGTATCTAATAATAATATTTCCTTCTTCCCAAAACTCATGGATTTCTTCCATGGTGAATTATGGAAGAAAGAATTATCTCCAACCTCAAGCTCAAGGTCTCATCGATGGTTTCCTGCATATATTTTCTATCAATTTTTACAGATTTCATATGACTTTGAATGGTTTGAAATTTATCTATAATCTCTTCAGAAGCATTATTCCCTACAGGATTCCACTCTCCAACATCATCTCATCATGTCAAAGTCTGACATTTCTTTCCATACAGTTCCTCATAAGGTTTTATTGGAATACTAGAATGGAAACTATTGTTATATGAGAACTCTACTAGGGGAATGTGATAATACCAAAATCCTTGTAAATCCATTTAACAAGACCTCACTATATAATAAAGAGTTTGGATGTTTCTTTCAGTCAAAACATTTGTATTTGGGTGATAAGAAGTACTGAAACCAAGTTCTACATCTAACGCTTACTGAAGGCCTCTCTAGATCCTTGAGTTAAACCTTTTATCTCAATCAGATACAATAGAGAGTGGTTCTCAATGAAATATTACCAATTACCTTATATATATTTTATTGAGTTGTTAAATAGGGAAATATTCCTTGATAGCCACTGAATGTTTCAAATTTGTAAGGAGAACACCTACCACCCAGATAGAGTTATTGCATTTGGGTGACTTGGGGATTCCTACAATAAAATCATTGGTTATGTTTTCCCATTTCTATGATGGTATTTGAAATGATTTCATCATACCCTTAGAATTATTTTTTCATACTTGATTTTTTTTTCATACAAATAATTGAGATAAAAAATACATAATATCCTTCTTCATGTCACACCACCAGAGGTTTTTATTCAGATATCTATACATCATAGTGATTACAAAATGGATAGAGGAGGAAAATATATTAAAATCATCTAGAATCTCCCTCTTTATCTTTTTTTATGGGACACATATCCAAGTTAAAAAACTTATAACCCCATATTTAGAAAGTATGAACTCTAGAATATTTTCTAACTTTTTCTATAGAACCTCATCCCCTTTCTAGGCCTCCTTGATCCTCTTAGGAATGGATAGTTATGTAGTTATTTGAGAAAGGTAGGATAAAGATACTTTTACTATCCTCATATCCATTATTTTCAAGTCTATAGATATTGGATCCTTCCCAATTTTCATCATTGCTAAATTTTCTAGAACCTTTATACTTAGGGAATATAACACTTTTTTTCCTTCCCAAGATGGAAATGGATTGAGAAATCATAGTCCTCGATATGGTCTAACCATATTCTCTATCAGATGTTAAGTTCACTCCATGTGAATATATATTTGATCCACTTGTAATCTATATATATTTCAAACTTCTTCCCATAGTGATAATTTCACCATATATTCAATGTAATGATAAATTCAACAAACTATAGGTTATGTGTGGGATAATATTTCTCATGAAATTTCAACTTTAATAAGCCAAAAGCTCTCGATTTATCATTATGAATTTTTGAAAAAACGAAAAACTTCTTTGAATCATAGTTGTAAACCACAAGTTACCCACTCGAGGGAAGTGTAAGTACTGGTGTGGTGATAAGAATCATTCTCAACTCCTTAAATATCTCTTCACATTCACTGGTATAAACAATTTTACTCCATTATGTGTTATCTTGGTTAGTGAGTTTTAAAATCATGATTTTGTTTTTCAAAAATTGTCAAGAACACCCAACTAATTCATGGAAAGAACAAATATCTGTTACTGATGATAGTCTAATCCAATCCTTAATTGCCTTTGTCTTAGTATGGTATATATATATATATATATATCCATTTTCGGGTGATAATTTTCCCCAATAAAGATAATTCATTCATAAAGAATTTTCTATAATTTTTGGGTTGATTCACCTTTCTCAAAGGCCTTATCACATTATTTAAAAGCTTAACATTCCCCTCAATGGTTTTAGAGTAAATCATAACATTATCTATAAATACTACCACAAATTTGTCCAGGTAATATCCTATGAATCTATTTATCATGACCATAAATATTTCTAGAGAATTGGTGTTTCTTAAAGGAATAATTATGAACTTATAATGTACATACCATATTCTAAATACACTTTTGGGAATATCATCCTTCTTTACCCTTAATTGGTGATATCCTAACCAAAGGTCCACCTTAGAGAAATACTAAGCTCTACATAGTTGATCAAACAAGTAATCTATCTATGGTAGGGGATAATTGTTCTTTATCATTACTATATTGAGTTCATGATAATCAATATAAATTCGCATTGAACCATCATTATAATTGATAAAGAAGACCGACACACCCCATAGTGATGCACTCGAGCGTATAAAACCATTTTTCAGATTCTCTTATAACTATTTTTTAGTTATTCCAACTCAACAAAAATCATTCTAAATGGAGTCTTGGATATGGGTTGATATCTTGGTATAAGTTCAATTGAGAAATAAACCTCTTGGTTAGGAGGAAAACCATGAAAATATTCAAGTAATATATAAGTACAATCCCACATAATGAGCATGTCTTTAAGCATGATTCTCTCCATGGTCTCAATCATTTAGGCTAGATATGATTTCTTACAAGGCAATAATATCCATGATTGAATAGAATATTACAAGGGTGATTCATACTCCAACATAAACTTGTATATAATCATTGGATGTCTTGGTTTGTGAATAGAGTTCTCCATGTATTGAAAATTGATGTTGTCTTTATATAAGGATATCCAATTGATCGTGTAACAATTCACTATTCGTTTCACCCTTATAGCACTGTGTTAAACTGATTTTGTATCATAAATTATAAATTTAATAACAAATTTCATTTAATGTTTGATTAAATTTTATTATTTTTATCACTTTTATAATGGTCTATTTCACTTGTTTTATGTTCTTATTTTATTTGGATGTGATTTGGATGGCCGATGACAAAGTTGAAGAAAATGGGCCAAATTGCACAAGAATTCAAAAAAATATGTGGAATCAACCACAAACTACCACTATTATGTGCATCCAATTGGGAATAGATTTTTTCATCTAGTACAATATTTAGTGATATACAACTCTTCGAAAGACATCAAATCAAAATTAAACCATTAAGGGGCCCAACCAAAAAGACATGTGTAGGGTACTGCATTTGCTCCATGTGTTTGGTATTTCATCCATATCTCCGGATTTAGTTTTCAAAATGGAACCAAATTATTGGTGGATATTTTTCAAGAGGTGGGTAATTTTTTTTACTTTTCTCTAAATTGAGATATGACTTCTTGTATGCTGAAAAACCTGAGCCAAGTGGTTTAAAGAAATTTCTGTGCTGAAAACCACCTTCCACATTTCTTATAAAATGGAACCTTGGGAACCCCATTTTTAAGTTTGACTAGGAGTAAATGTGATGTTATTTTGGATTCTTAGAGGATTCCTATAC
The DNA here is from genome assembly GCA_963277665.1 of Viscum album. Classification (NCBI taxonomy): domain Eukaryota; kingdom Viridiplantae; phylum Streptophyta; class Magnoliopsida; order Santalales; family Viscaceae; genus Viscum; species Viscum album. Next base: position 153,443,449 of record OY728145.1, read on the forward strand.
CAATCCTTGAATTTATGGATAACCCTATCCTTATAGGGGGATCAAGGGTGAAGGGGAAGCTCAACCCGAGCCTCCTCCTCTCGATAGTGAGCTAAATGGTGGGCAATCATTTCAAAGGAGCTACACATTATTGGGAGGGAGTTACGATAATTATTATACTACTGGTTTTGTGTAATTATGTGTTGAATATTTAAAATATGTTTTATCTTAACACCCTTTTTATTTTAATGCATTTATTTGGTTTAACTAAGTTTAATGATTTGCATTTCAACATTGATTGGGTTGATATTTCATGTAGGAATATTAGGCTGTTCCGATTGGAAGACAATATAATCATATTTCTATCCCACATACATGAGATATTAGTATTATTTGTAATCCATATCTCTATGAATGAGGTAAAAACCTCAACAAAACAATTATTGTTTCAAGGGTTGGTTCTTTGTGTATCATTTTAATAGGAAATATGGGATTCAAGATCATGACAACCCTAAACCAAAGGATTCTATTAAAAAATATGAAATTTTAAGAACAATGAAATATAAAATATGTGTAGTGAACATTAAATTGCCTCTATCTATAATAATTATATAAACACCACCCTTCTTTTTCAACTATTAAACTCTTTAATTAAGTCATTTTATTTTTAAAACTGTTTTCAAAACCACACCATATTTTAGTATGTTTTATTAAAAATACACACTTTAAACCCCGAACGCTACTTGAGAGAAGAAATATGATCTTACCAAGCATATAAATAATGTTTAAAAATATAATCAATTTGATGTTTCATGATATTGCATACACATTTTGGCACTTTTTTTATGGAGAACATTTGTTTTAGTGTGTTTTTTATAAAAGCATTGTGTATATTGTAATTATTAGTTTTCTTCTTTTTTTCCTTCATTTTTTATTAATTTTATTTCTAAAATAACCCTTTTATATCCCTTGTTCTTCGTGAAATATTTATTAGGATAAATACTTTCGTTCTAATACAAACCATAGAGGATCTTGCATCATCAACACTAAGATGTTCCGAACAATCCATTGAAGGAGGATGCACAAAACATAATCACCCTTCTTGATCCTTATTATTATTCAATAACAAACATAAATATAGAAATAAACTTGCATTATATGGCTTAATGTAATTAGACATTAAATAAATAACCTCACATGATGTAAATATTCATCCTACATACAAGGTGAGGCTGAAAATTTAGAAATTAAATCCGATTTAATTCACCTATTTAGAAGATTCAATGGACTCATGGGAGAAGATCCACATAAGAACATAAAATAATTTCATACTATGTGTTCTATATTAAAACCTTATATTTTAAATTAATAATATGTAAAGCATATGGAATTCCCTTTTTCATTAGAAGCAACCATAAAATAATGGTTGTATTATGTTAATTCCAGAATTAGAGGTTGGGCGGACATGAAATGCCTTTTTCGTCAAAAATACATCCCATACTATCAAATTGAAACTATAAGAAAGGAAATTCATGGAATAAGGAAATTTCAAGGGGTATCACTCAATGAATACTTGGAAAGATTTAAAATTATTTTTTCACGTTTGCCAGACCACCAAATTAGTGATCAAATTTTAATACAATATAGGTTTAATTCTATTAATAAAAACATGATTGATGCTGCTGAAGGTGGTGTGATAGTTGATAAAACCCCAATCGTTGCAAGGACCATCATTTAGAACATGGCATTAAACACTCAACTATTTGGTTCGAGGTATATTGTACCCATTCAAGGTGTCTATGAGGTGAAAATATATGAGTTTGAGTAGAAGGACGACATGAAGTTTGAAGAGGTATATACCCTTCTTAGATAACTTTATCTTTCTCAATGGAAATCCAAATATCCTCCTCCCATCCATTGTGGTATCTGTAATGTTGACACCCATTATTCTAAAAAATTCCCTAAATTGAGAGAAGATTCTAAGAGTCATGAGGCAGTCTTCCTATGATTCCACTATAACTATCCCAAAAAGAGAGAACGATACTATCCATCCAACCTTAGGTGGAAAGGAAACCAAGACTATAGGAAACATGGGTATTCAAAACAACATCATCAACTATGGAACCAACCGGGGCAGATTAGTCATCCACCACCACCACCCAAAAATTTTCAACCACCAAAAGGAATTTACAACAGCCCCCTACAAAATCTGAGCCTATCCTAGAAGAAAAGATGAAATAAATACCTCCAAATATCTTCCATTTCCAGAAAACCACCCAAGATACCATACAAGACCTAAAAACCCAATTAGACCCACTTAAAAAATCGGTGGGGGAAATCTAAAGTCACGAGTCAGGTAAACTACCCTCTCAAGCACTAATATACCCTAGGGATAATGAAAATTTTAGTACCATCACCATTTGTAGTAGAACACAACTTAATATACAAATAAATCCTCCATTAGAGTCATCCCCTCCTAGGGAAACCACCATCCCAACCACTAAAAATTGTCCAAGATTATAAAATCCTTATCCGGAAAAAATACCACCAAAGGAAAGAGTGTGTTTGTTAATGAGCTACCAAGACTAACCATTCCTCTTCCATTTCCCCAAAGGTCAACCAAACCAAGAAAACAAAAAATAAACTGAACATGATAAATAAATCTTAAAAACTTTCAAAAACATGCAGTTTAACGTCCCCTTGATTGATAATATAATGAAAATTACAAGATAGTTCATATTTCAAAAGGATATGTGTACACAATGAAAGGGAATTTAAGGTAATGAGAATTTGATATTAGAGAGGAATGTCTTAACATTGATAGAGCCATCACTTGATACTAAATTCAATGATCCTAGAATATTCTTAATTCCACGTACCATAGGGGAGTATTCCTTTTCCATTGCCATGATTTATTTGGGTTCTTCTATAAATGTGATTCCTCCATCCATTTTTTTTCAATGTAGGTCAGGGAACTAAAGACCACTGGAATTTTTGTTCAATTAGAAAACTATATTATAGTATACCACACTGGTGTGTTAGAGGATGTTCTTGTGAGGGTGAAAAACTTAATTTTTACTAATGATTTTTTTTGTGATTAAAATGGATGATGATAAGATGAATGAAAACACCCCAATTATATTGGAGAGGCCTTTATTAAAAACCTCTAAAAGAACAATTAATGTCCATAATGGTAAATTATATATGGTTTTTGGTGGATAAATTATCCACTTCAACATACTTGATGCCATAAACCACCCCTCATAATATCATTCATCACTTTTAGTTAATTCAATTGATGTAATCCATTCCCATGAAAAAACATCTTTTATTTACCATGATCCCCTTTCTGAGTTTCTATCATTGATAAAATTATAGGTATTTAATCATGAATTTAATTTTTTAGTGGTCTATAAAAATGTAAGGAATGATTTATAATTGATGATTTATTGAACACTGAGGATATAATGACCATCTAGGATACTACTGTGCTTACAAAAGATCATTACTCACATGAGGTTGTTACTAATGAGTAGTTATATGAGATCAGTGACCTCTCACATCCACATTCACTCCCATAAATCCAACATACCCCTGAATTAGAACTTACAAAACTACCTCAAGATTTAAAATTTCTTGATCTCTAGAGTGTAAAAAAGATTCTTTCCATCAATGATAGTTTACTCCCTCCAAAGCATGAATTGAACCTGATGGAACTTTTGGGGTAGTATAAAAAAGCATTAGGATTAACACTTTCTTATATTCCTGATATTATCTAATCAATTTTCACACATCATATATTGTTAAATGATGAGGCTAAACTAGTGAGGTAGGCATAATATTGACTAAACCCAAACCTCTTAGAAGTTTTTTTAAAAAGGTAATAAAATTATTGGCTACAAGAATCATTTACCCCATCTCTAACAACCAATGGTTCATTCTGATGAAAGTATTTCCTAAAAAAATGTCTTATAGTAATGAAAAACAAAAACAATGAATTGGTTTCAGCTCTTATGTATAATAGTTAGAGTGTCTATATAGACTATCACCGATTAAACAAACGCACAAGGAATGGCCATTTCCTATTTCCGTTCATTGAACAGAGGCTGGAGAGGCTAGTGAGGAAGTCCAAATACCATATCTATAATGTATATTACGGATAATTTCTGATCTGTATTGCCCTCAAGGATCAATAAAGAACCACATTCACTTGAACCTTTAGCCTATTTTCATATAGAATGGTGCCATTTGGTCTATGCAGTGCATCAGGTACTTTCCGGAGATGCATGGTTAGTATTTTTTTGGATTACCTAGATAATTTCATTGAAGTATTCATGGATGATTTCACTGAATATGAATCCTTTTTTGATCAGTATTTTAGTAGTCTTGGTTATAACTTAACTCAGTATTAAAAATGTTCTTTTATTAAATTACAAGAAATGTCATTTCATGGTGAAACAAGTTATAGTTATTGGGCATGTAATTTATGGGGATGTTATCCAAGTTGATAAATAAAAAATGGATGTAATTTCTTACCTACCATTCCCTAAAAATGTTCCGGATATGCAGTCTTTCTTATGTAATGATGGATTTTACCATCGTTTCATTCATGACTTCAGTAAGATTTCACTCCCCCTCTCACTTACTCCATAAAGAAATATATTTTTTTCATAAAGAATATGGGGAATATTTTAACAAATTGAAATGGAGTCCCAAATCACCACTGGTAATCCAAACACCTTAGTGGGATTTACCATTTCAGCTCACGTGTGACACCTATAACTATGAAATTGGGGATATCTTATCAGAATAGGTTGATCAAGATCCACATTTCATTGCCTATGTCTCACATACACTATACCTACCCACGAAAACTACACTAAAAATGAAAAATAATTCTTTTCCATTGTGTTTTCCTTGGATAAATTTTGGTCATAACTCATAGGGTCCAAAGTATATGTGTTCTAAAACCATGAAACCCTCTAGTACCTCCTTAAGAAAATAGAAGCCAAACAAAATCTTCTTTTTTGGATTCTCTTACTTCAAGAATTTAATCTAAAAATTAGGGATAAAAAAAGAGCATAGAATGTGGTGGCTAACCAAATTAGTAGGATCCTCCCATCCTCATACATTTAATCATCCCCTATTTTCCCCTGAATTACATGTTTCTTCATGATCAATTGTACATAGTATAAGATTTTATTCATTGGTATGCTAAAATTGTAAATTATTTCGTAGAATCTTTCATTCCTATTAATTTCAACAAAAAAACAATCTGATCATCTAAACCATGAGTCCTGTTGGTATATTTTGGATGACCCCTACCTTTGGAGAACATGTAGTGATTAATTCCTTAGTCATTGTGTTCCTGATAGTGAGTTTCATTCAGACCTTAGGTTATTCCGCACTCTTTCTTATGGGGGACACTTTGGTCCCCAATAGACTACTCACAATGTCCTCAATTTTTAAACTCTTTTGGCCAACATTGTTTCAGAATGACCTAATTTCTATAATGTTTTTTCCTACTATTAATGAATGGATAATGTCTCTAAAATAAATGAAATACCACAACAACCCTAGAACATCCATGATATTTTTGATGTTTGGGGTATTGTCTTTATCGGGACATTTCCCAATTACTTTGGAAACTTGTTCATTATTTTAAAAGTTGATTATTTGTTACAATGGGTAGAGACAAGATCCGTGAGGATAGATGATTTCAAGAAAGTTGTGAAATTTTTGAGAACCCAAATTTTCTATAGGTTTGGATTACGTAGGTTCAACATCAGTGACCAAGGTTCTCATTTCTACAACCAAAAAATGCAATCACTTTTTCATTAGTATGGGGTAGAACATTGAGTGTCTAATATATATAACCCAAAAACCAATGGTCATGTTATGGTGTCTAATAGAGAGGAAAAATATATTCTTGCAAAAAAAGGTTCATCCCAATAGAGAATATTGGAGTATTTGGATTAATGATTCATTATGGGCTTACCATAATGCCTTTAAAACTACCATTGGAATGCCACCCTATTGAATTGTGTTAGGAAAGAGTTTTCACCTCAATATTGAGATATATCACTAGTCATAATAGGACATTAAACATAAATTTCTAATATTTATGGTGTGGGTTCTCAAAAGAATATGGATATCCAAGAGTTGGAGGAAATGCATAGGGATTCTTATGATAAATCCAACATCTATAAGAAGTAAACCAAGGATTACTATAACCATCTCATCCTTCATCATCAATTACACATTCGTAATAAGGTACTCATTTTCAGTGAAAGGATTTAGTTGAATTTAGGTAATATTTTATACCATTTGTTTGGACCATACACAATTACTAATGTTTATCTATTTGGTGTTGATCAGGTTCAAAATGAAGAAACAAAACAATCCTTCACTATCAAAGGGAAACAACTGAAGAACTTTCCTGAAGCTATTATGAAGTCCCTAATGGAGGAACTCTAAGTTCATGAAGCATCCTACCAATGAAAACCACTAGGTTTTATCCTTCCTTCCCACATTCTCTTTAATTATAGTGAGGAACCTACATGTTCTAGATGTGGGCATATGGATATATTCTTGGGTTAGTTAGGACTTTTCATCATATTTATTGTTTTTATCTTTTTTCTTCTTGAATAGTATTGTTACTCTCACCCTTGTTTTAACCTCCACTTTTGTGGTGGAGTATTCATTAATTATCCTCACTTAATCATGGAAAATCATGCCCAATTAATCATGGAAAATTATTCCCACGTAATCATGAAATTATTTAAAATGCATGAGGAATTTCCATATTTCATGATTTAAAAAAAACCACTGTTAGAATTTGTGTTTTGGTATGAATTTAACATTATGTTTTTCCTTTTTATGAAAAATTGGTTTTGTTGTTGAAGATATAGATGTTTGTATCATTTTTTATGCTTTTTAAATAATGGCACCCTTTGTGTGAGTAGTTTATGTGAAAATTATGTCATTGAATTTCTCCAATAATCATGGAACCCAACCATGAAGTGTAATAATTTATTACCTTGTAAAAGGTAAATATAATTCAGTTTAATGTTTCTCTACTTTTTAAAATGATTTTTCGACACCTTCATTCCATATCCATTCTATTTCATTAATGTACTAGATTGACCTATGTGTGTGTACATACTATCAAACTATTGTACACCCTAAAAAAATTAAAATCAAAACAAAAAAACATAAAAATATGGGTTGTGTATCAGGTAGGTTAAAAACCACTCTTACTCAATAGTTGATCTTATTATAACTATTATTATTAGTGTCATTAAGAGATCAAACAAGGGTTTAGTGATGAGTGAAAGATTTGTGCCATGTTCAACTTTTGAAAAAAATAAAAAATAATAATAAATTAGGGGAGTAATGAAAAATACAACATATGGGGATATCTAGATTAGGAGATTTAGTATCCACTTTAGGTCATTCTTAAGTGAGGGGGCCTTGAAAAATTATTTCAAAGGATGTTGGGAAGGTTCTCTAGATAGAAACACTTAAACTTTTTTTTAAATAACATATATTTATTGGATATAAAGTGGAATAATAGCATGAAATGGTTGTCACACACACACATGTGGATAGTTAGTGACATTGTTTACCTGTCAATTATTTTCTTAAATTTGTTATAATTCATCTCCTTTAATTTTGTTCTGATATAATTTACAAGACATCTTTTTCCATGACCACTGAGAATAACTCCATGGTGTGATTTTGGATTTGATCACATTGCTATCATAGATTGAATTTTTTTACTGTTAAATCTGTAAGAAGTTATGAATATCTCCATGAATAATTTTTGAAAATGTGACTTTTCCCAAAAGATAAAATTTTTAGGTGTGAGGGTGTGATCATGTAGTGATTCACTATTCATTTTCAGCCTTACATAACAGTGTTTTACTGATTTTGTATCATAAATTCAAAATTTAATAACAAATTTCACTTCATTTTTTATTCAATTTTTTTTAATTTTTATCACTTCGGGAATAGGAAATTTCACTTTCTTTTTTTGTTTTTATTGTAGTTGGAGGTGATTTGGAGGGACAAGGACAAATTTGAAGAAAATGGTCCAAATTACATAAGAATACAACAACATATATGGACTCAACCACACACTAATACTAATGCGTGCATCCAATTGGGATGTGATTTTTAGGCTGGTAAAAAAATTTATAGGATACAACTCTTATGAATACAACCAATCTCAATTCGTTCATTAAGGTGCCCAACCAAACTAATCTTTCTAGGGAACCAAATCAGCTCGAATTCAAAATATGTGTTCTATATTTCGTCAATATATTTAGCTGTAGTTTTTAAAATGGAACAAAATTTTCTATAGAGATATTCAAGAGGTGCGGAAAAATCTTTTTAGTTTTTTCCAATGTGATATAGGACTATCTAGATTCCAAAAACCATGAGACACGTGGTTTTAATAAATCTATGTCCCCAAAACCCCCTTCCACTTTGCCTCTAAAATGGAATGTTGGGAACCCCATTTTTAAATTCTAACAAGAGGAAATGTGATTCTTTTTTTGAATCATAGAATATTCCTCTCCTTATACTAGAAGTTCCAGAGGACCCTATCCTTATAGGGGGATAAAAAAATGAAGGAGAAGTTCCACCCAAGCCTCCTACTCCACTCAATGGTGAGCTAAATGGTTGGCGATCATTTAGAGAGAGATACACCTACTAGGTAGGGAGTTTTTACACTTATCATTCTATTGGTTTTGTGTAATTTATTTTTCAATATTTCCAACATATTTTATCTTAACATATTTCTCTGATTAATGCATTGATTTGGTATAACTAAGTGAAACACTTATCATTTCAACACCGATTGGGTTGAGATATCAAGTGATAATCTAAGGCTGTTCTGAATGGAAAACAAAATAATAATATTTATCTCAAACATACATGAGATATCTATATGATTTAGAATCCCTCACTATGTTGTTGAGGTCTAAAATTTTACAACATGATTGTTGTGTCAAGGGTTGGTTCTTTATGCATCTTTTTAAGAGGAAAGAGGGGAGTCAAGATCTTGACAACCTTAAACCAAAGGATTCCATTAAATGATGTGAAATTTTTAGTAAAATGACCTATAAAAGATGTATAGTGAATTTGAAATTATATCCTTCTCTCATAATTCTAAAAACACCACCTTCCTCTTTCAACTATTAAACTCTTTAATTAAGTCATTTTTTTAAAAAATGTTTTCAAAACCACCACATATTTTAGACCATTTTATTAAAAAAAGACACTTTAAACCCCTGAAACTCATAGATAGAAGAATTAGGGTCTTAACTTATACAATAAATAAACTTAAGAAATATAATAAATATTACTTGTCATGATAACGCGCTCACCAATCCATGCTAAAAATAGCATCAAAGTCTACAAAAGGAAGTAAGAAGAGTTTTTCTAAAAGATTAAGTCCACAAACAGTGATCGGGGAGGAGTTATATACTTGGGATACAACCATTGGACCATTTAATGTTCTCATATATAGCTCAACCCTCATGTATTGAGGTGAAGTTCAAATATTTATACTGAACTTGAAAGATATTAAAGAATGCATAGAACCAGAATCAGAAAGTACATTTATTTTTCTTGAATGAATAACTAGGAAACCTATCAATACATTTTTTTGGAATCCAACTTATACTTACTGAAAATATAAACCCTTTATTTCTTCCATAGAGGTTTTTGTAGATGATTGTCTTTGAAAACACTTGGTTTTGGGTATAACAACCCTGGTCTTTATTTCACACTTAAACATAATTTATTACATAAAACCTTCAGTTGATATAACAGAGAATATAGAGGGGTCTAGTGTCTTTCGGCCTTAGGAACATTACATAACAACTTAAAACATGAAACAAAAAACTTTATTGAAAACTTCTGCTACATGACCACATACATTCCTTTGTACTAAGCATTGCATGGGATAAACTAAGAAAATTCATAAGAAAAAGGAGAGTTATAAAGCCCATTATGGGAGTAAACAAGGAATAAAATGACAAATAAAATACATTTTAGGAAATAGAAATATAAATGGATCATAAGAGAAACAAGAACATAAAGGCATTATATTGCATGATAATTATAACATGGAAATGTGGAAACAACACTTAACATGGTATTAGCATGAGCCAAGGATAATTGCCCATGGATCATGATTAAAACCTTATTTAATTTTAATCAGCATTAGTAAAACCTTATTGCACTTGACGTATCATGATACTAATTTTTACCCAATGCATTAGAGCGCTATGAGGGCACACCTTTCTTAATCATTTCATTTCATGCAAAAGTGTGCCACATGGATCATATAACATGGATTTATTAAAAATCCTCATTTATTCCAAGATAAAGAAATGTAGAATTAATACATGAAACTATATAATAAATAAGTAAAAGTTCATAAAGGTGAATACCCCAGATAGAGAAATGGGCAAGGTATTCACTACACAATGACATTGGTTTGGAAAATCATACTTCAATTTCGGCAGCATAATGACGTGACATAAGAATTAATAAAAATGGTTGATGAGAGAGAAATGGGTGTATCATAATATTTGAATTAAATTTAAAGTAATGGTGTCATATAGATACATTTCCCAACATATGTAACTTAATTTAGATTTAATGTACAAAATATTCACTTGAATGCAAATGAACAGAGAAAAATACCTTACTGAATTTCGGCATGGTAACATGTGTACATGGGAGCAATTAATGAGAAATAAAGATGTTTCTAATAATTAAAACATAAGGAGGGAATTATGGGAGAATATAGAAATCATACCCCAACATTTTTAATTGATAATAAATGGGAATAACAACATAATAAAATTTGGGCAAAAATGAGAAAGGAAGATATCCCTTATGGAATTTCAGAATGGTAACAGGTGTACATGGAAGGAATTAATGAGAGAGAAAGAGGTATCTCATTATTAAAAAATATGGAGTGAAGTATGGAGAGGTTATAAATAATACCCCAACATTGGTAATTGAAAATAAAAGGGCATAACAACATAATAAAATTTGGACAAAAATGAGAAAGGAAGAAATCCATTACTTGGAAGTGTGATCCCAAAGGATTGGGAGGGGCCTGAGAGAGGCTTCTAGGGAGAATGGGGTGACTTGGAAGCATTATAGAGAGATTATGGATGATATTAGTCGAGCTCCAATGGCTTTTAGTGAAGAGGAAGTGGGTTCTTGTGTGGGTTTATATAGAAAAATAGAGGTAATTCTTTATTATTTTGGTTTTATACACCACACATTAAACAAATCAAAACCATAAAACATCCCATGGTTTTGACCATGATTTTTTCCAAAGGGGATTGGAAAAAATTATTTTATATTTCCAATGTCCTAACTTCTTAAAATATTATATTATCTTATGTGGAGGTGAGTCACACTCTCAAGAAAAGCAATTTAAAAAGTTGAAATGTTTTATAAGTCTTTGAGGGTCCACTAAATATTCTTAAAATAAATAAAACCAACCTAAAATACATTTATTTAAATGATAAAACATATATTGGATGAAAGTATCATTTATATTATTTTATTACATCACTATTGGTTCATTATGATGTCATAAAACACATTATATTATTAAACAATATTTACTTTTTACCCAAAAAATTCGATTGTCTCAGAAAATTATAAAAAATTCACCATTGGATAATTTCGACGTCCTGATTAAAAAAATAATATTCATTTTATCTAAATAATTTTCTAAATATGTTATTTTTTTCTTTTAAAATAAAAACTGATATTTATCGAGAATTCATGGGTTTTGATAAAATAGTTTTCAAACCTTAATAAAAATAACAATGGTATTCATATAAATTATATGATAATTTATATTAAATAAAAAGTACTTTAGTAATAATATTTTTTAAAAAATATTATTTAATTCAAAAATCCATTAATTCATCAAAAATAGATTCTTTAATTGAATATTAACTAAAAGTACTATTTGTGATTTAAAAACTATTTACAAAGTACAATAATAAAATGAATGTATATTATTTATTATATATGAAAATATTACACAAAATCATATTGTTAGGGTTTTGTTACATAACCCTTATAACACCCGCATAAGACCCAAGTGTAAGGTTTGCGATGGTGAAAGACTCTTGGGGTGGCTCAGATAACATTGCTTGGGTGGTAATAAATATCAAATTCCACTTCTCCTATAGGTGGTTCCGTTCGAGGTTAATGTGTTGAAGCTCATCTTAGGCTTGGTCAAGAGAAAATCCCAGTGATGCCACCTCCTTTCTGAGCTCCAATAAATGGGCTTCGTATAGAGCAATTATACTGGATGAGGCCATCACTTCCTTTGTCTGAGTAAATTGGATTTGTTAAAGCCCTATATTTATGCTAATCATGTGACCACTGTTCAACGACTATATTTGCAATAGTCACAATTCTTAACGGTATTTTGAAATCCAAAAACATAAAACCATGGAAATGAATATAACCATTTTAGATAATAAGACAATTAATTATATCAAGAGAAATTTTCATTAATAAAAGTTTGGGTCATTACAATCTTCCTCTATTAAGAAATTTCACCCTTGAAATTTCCTTTTTCCACACTAAAACAGATGCGAGTAACTTTGCTTCATCACTTCCTCCGATTCCCATGTTGCTTCTTCAAACTTGTAGTTTCTCCACAACACCTTGATGATGGGAATTGTATTATTTTATAGAAATTTTTGCCTATGATCTAAGATATTAACCAAATTCTCTTCATAGGAGAGGTCATTATCCAATGGTAACACCTTTGGATTGATTACATTTTATGGGTCAGGTATGTACTTACTCAAAAGTGATACATGGAATACATCATGTACTTGAGATAAGTTTTGTGGGAGTGCTAGTCGATAGGCCACTACTCTAATGTGATCAAGGGTCTCAAAAGGGATGATGTGCCTTAGACGAAGCTTTACATTCTTCCTGAATCTCATATATCTCATCCACGATGATATACGAAGTAATACAATGTCTTCAATATCCAAATATAGGTCTCATCAACGATTATCAACATAGCTCTTTGGTCAACTCTAAGTTGCTTTAATGTACTACTGGATGGTCTTAACCTTCTCCCCCATTTCTTCAACTATTTTTGGACTTAAGAGTCTTCACTCCCCAACTTCATCCCAAAATGCCAGTGTTCTACACCTCCTCCCATAAAGGGATTAATAATGATCCATTTGGATGCCTGAGTAGAAAATGTTTTTGTAAGATAAATCAACTAGAGGGAGATGTTGATCCCATCCTTCTTTTAATTAAATTGATAATGATCTCAACATGTCCTCAAGTGGTCGGATAGTCCGCTCGGATTGTCCATGAAATTGAGGATGGTAAGCCGTAATAAAGTTCAGCTCTGTATCCAGAACATCTTGAAGACTCTTTCAAAACATAGAGGTGAATCTTGGATCTCGATCGGATAAAATAGATTATGTTACTCCATGAATCTTTAACACAAATATGATATATATCAGTTCCAGTTAATCCAATGAGAAATCCACCCAAATTATAATGAAGTGTGCAGTATTTATAAGACAATCCACAACAACCCATATAGCTTTGTTTCCTTTGGATGTATTCAGAAGTCCGGTGACAAAGTCCATGGTGATTTTCTGCCATTTCCATGCTGGTATGGGTAATGGTTTTATCATCCCCTTAGAATTATGCCTCCCAACCTTCACTTGGTGACATACCTGGAACTTTGATGTATACTCAGTGATCTCCTTATTCATGTTTTCCCACCAATAATGATATCAGAGATCTCAATACATCTTTGTTTTTCTTAGGTTAATGGAGAAATTCAAACTATTTGCATCATCTAAAAGTTCTTTCTTTAACTCTGGATTTTATGGAACACATAGTATTGAACCAAATCCAACAATTCAATCTTCATTAACATTGAACTCTGAGGATTTCCCTTTTATTATAGTTTCCACTTTCTTCTAAATTTCAACATCATCCTTTTGATAATCCTTTAACCTTTCCAAAAGAGACGATTGAGAAATAATTTTTGAAAGGATTGATGATGTTCCCATATTTATGATTCCCATGTCCATCTTTATCAAATCTAAAAATATTGGATCCTTTTAAATTCTTATCAATGATATAATTTCTCGGACTTTTGTATATAGAGAATCCAACACCTTGTTCGCTTTCCCAGGGTGGTAATGGATTGAGCAGTCATAGTCTTTGACCAGATCTAACCATCTACATTGGCTCATGTTCAAATATTTTTGTGGGAATTTATATTTGAGGATTTTGGGATATGTATATATTTCACATGTCTCCCCAGGGAGGTAATGTCGCCAAATTTTCAATGAAAATATTACTGAATCCAACTCTAGATCATGTGTTGGATAGTTTTTCTCTGGAAATTTCAATTACTTTGAAGCATAGGAAATGAAATTTTCATTTTGCATCAACACACAACCTAGGCCCTTCTTCGAAGAATCACTGAATATGAAAAAAAGTTCTCCACATGTGGGTAATGTAAGAATGAATGTAGTGACAATCCTCATTTTCAAATCCTTGAATCTCTCTTCATATTCAACACTCCATGTAAACTTTACTCCCTTCCGAGTTAGCTTGGTAAGAGGGTTTGAAAATCGTGATAAATTTTTCACAAATCAGCGATAATACCCAGCTAACCCCAAGAATCTACAGATATACATTACCTATGTTGGACTCAACCATCCCTTAATTGTAGTTATCTTGGAGAGATCCATATATATCTCATTGATTGTGATGATATAACCCAAGAATGAGACCTCCTTCAACAAGAAATCACACTTGATGTACTTTTCATAGCACTTCTCCTTTCGTAAGGTATCTAGTATAGTGCTTAGATTCTCCTCATGCTCCTCCTTAGTTTTAGATTATATTAGAATATCATCATTAAAGACTACCAAAAAATTTTCAAGGTAATTTATAAAGACTATATTCATAAAAAAAATGAATATTTCTAGAGTATTAGTGAGTCCAAAAGACATTAATATGAATTCAAAGTACCCGTACCTTGTATGAAAAGCAGTGTTGGAAATTTCATCATTCTTCACCCTTACATGGTAATATCCCGACCTAAAGTCCACCTTGGAGAAGTTTTGTGATCCACGTAGTTGATCAAACAAGTTATCAATTCGGGGAAGAGAATACTTGTTCTTTATCAAGAATTTTTTGAGCCCATGATAATCAATGCAAAGGCGCATTGAACCATCATTATTCTTAATGAAGATGACTGGTGCACCCCATAGTGAAGAACTTGGGCGTATAAAACCTTTACCCAGATTCCCTTATAGTTGTTTCTTCAGCTTCTCAAGCTCCAAAAAAACCATTCTATACAAATTCATGGATATTTTCAATGCCCCAGGTATAATCTCGATTGATAATTCAACATCCCTTCTTGGAGGAAGATAAGACAATTCCTCTGGAAACACTTCAGCGAATTACCTCACAATAAACACGTCTTTAAGGATGGTTACATCCTTAGAATCAATCATCTAAGCCAAATACACGTGCTCATAGGGAAGTAATATCCATGCTGTAGATGATGGCGATAAAGAAGATTCATCTTCTTCCTTAAACTTGTATAGAATCGGGGGTCAATTCACCATATGGATAGTGTTTTCCCTCTCACGACAATTTATGTTGGATCTATATAAGGAAAGCCAATCCATGCTAAGAAATATATAAAATTCCACCCAAGGGAGTATGAATAGGTTCTCCAAGAAGTTCAATCAACAAATTATGATAGGGGAGGAGTTATATTCATGGGATTCAATGATTGCCCCATTTTCCATACTCATCGAAATCATTACATACATGATTTGTTGTGGTGTTGGGATTGTTCTACTAAAAAGTTGGTATATAAAAGATTGCGTAGAACTAAAATCAAAAAGTATGTTCACTATTCTTAAATGAATAACCAGAGTACCTATCACCACATCATTTTTAGGGTTCACTTCAACGGTAGTGACAGAAAGAGATATCCCTTGTTGCCTTGGATGTTGTTGGTTGCCTTTGAAAACCCTTGGCCTAGGGCACTGGTTTGCAAAGTGCCCTGGTTATTTGCAGTTGAAGAAATGAACAACACGCTGAGGGTAGAACATAGAATTCTTCTCCTCTATCATAGCAATGGGTTTCTTTTGTCAGTAGTTAATATACAAGTGACCTATTCTTCCACACCTAAAGCATTTCCTTGTCCCCTTCAGACAATTTATGTGGTGCTTTTTTCCATACCTTTGGAAGTGGGGTGTTGGATTTTCTTAGCACTATTGGGTCTATCCATCGGACCACCAGAATTAAATTCCACCTTATGCCTCTTATCCCCAGGATACCCCTGAGATTCACCGATCTCCATTTTGACCTTGAGGAAACATTAGAAAATTTTGTTATAGCTCTCGAAGTCACAAATCGCTAGGGCTTTCCGTAGGCTACGTTTTATACAACCTAATAAGCAGACAACTTTAAATTAGGGGGTAATGACAAAGACATAGGCATATTGTGCAAGCCTTGTAAAGTTTTCCTCGTAGGCTCTGACAGATTCATCATTTTTTTCTTAAGGGAAAGGAAGTCCCTTTTTATCTTAATTCAGAGGGTGTGCAGAAAATATTTATCAAAAAACATTTTTGAAAAATAATTTCATTCCAATGCCTCGATTTCTTCCCCAGGTGTTGTATTTTGGATCAATGTCCACCATTGAACAGATTCATCTTCCACATGATAAACAGCTAGAAGAAACTTCCCTTGGTCTGAACATTGAAGGATGAAGAAGATATTTTCAATAGAGTTTATCCATTGTTTGGAAATTGAGAGATCAGATGATTCATTAAAAGTATGAGACCTTTGTCTAATAAAGATCTAGATTGTGAATTGTTCTTACTTCGAGGGGGGGGGGGGTATAATGTTCTTCTTGAACCATGTTTCTATTCAAAACTTGAGTTAACTGATTTATTATCATGGAAAATTTTGCGATTCCCACTCCCATTGGATTGGGCATCTCATTAGAATAGTAATCACATTGATCTTCACATCAGTTGTTAGCCCGAGTCCTCATATTACCAGCTATTGGCTGGAATAAAAGGAAATTTATGGGTAACACAGAAATGGTAATACAATGAAAAAATGGATGACTAATAAATTACTTTTATTTCCTTAACTTATTAATTTATAGGCTTCAATCTATGTTATCTATGATCTACTTTGCAAAAAATATTCTTAGGGGAATTTTTTTATTCCCTTAACAATGGTTCATACTATGCTTGAAAACTTAACAAATCATACCTACCTAGAGTGTCGTAACCAAGAGTGCCTCAGGACTCGTTGTCGTGCACCAGTTCCCGTTTGAGTCTATCTTAAAGAGATGTTTTTGGATTTTACCCTCAAATACATCTGTGCTGGAGCCGCCTCAACCTATTCGTATCCAGACAAGGATGTATTTTACTGATAAAACACTTACTCAATAATCAACAAAATTTATGGATGTTTTTATTATGATTAGTCTTATCCCTAAGGATTTCACTAGGTTTTTCTAATCCTCATCACAAAAATAACTAAACCTCTCCTATGATAAAAACTATAACAACCCTGCTCTTTATTTTACACATAATCACAATTTATTACATAAAACCTTCACTTGATACAACATACAATATCAAGAGGTCTAGTGTATTTGGGGCTTAGTAACATTACATAAAAACATAACACATGAAACAGACAACTTTATTGAAAACTTTTTTTACATGACAACACACATTTTTTCATACTTAGTATTGCATGGGAGAACCTGAGGACTTTCATAAAAAAATGGTGAGATATAAAGACCAGTAAGGTAGTAAACAAGGAATAACATGAATAATATAGTACATGTTAGGAAATAGGAATATCAATGGAGTATAATAGAAACATAAACATAAAGGCAAGATATAGCATGATTATCATAACATGGAAATATGGCAACAACACTTAACATGGTATTAGCGTGAGCCAAGGCTCATTACACATGGATCATGAGTAAACCCTCATTGAACTATAATTATCATGATTAAACCCTCATTGCACTTGATGTATCATGATACTAATCTTTACCAAATGCATTGGAGCACTATCAGGGAACACCCTTCTTAATCATTTCATTTCATGAATAAGTGTGCCACATGGATCATATAACACAGATTAATTAAACATAATCATTTATTCCATGATAAAGGAATGTGGAATTCATACATGAACCTATATAATCAATAAGTAAAAGTGCATAAAGTGGAATAACCTTGATAGTGAAATGGGAATGGTATTCACTACACAATTACTTTGGCTTGGAAAATCACGGTGCAATTTTGGCAGTATAACAATGTGACATAAGAATTCATAAAAATAGTTTATGAGAGAGAAAGGGGTGTATCATTATATTTACATGAAATGGAAAGTAAGGGGGTCATATAAATACTTTTCCCAACATATGTAATGGAATTTAGATTCATAATACAAAATAATTGATTGAATGCAAATGAAGAGAGAGAAATCCCTTATGGAATTACGGCATGGTAACAGGTGTACATGGGAGGCGTTAACGAGAGAGAAAGAGGTCTCTTATCATTAAAAAGTAAGAAGGGTAGTATGGGGGAGGTGTAAAATCATACCCCAACATTTGTAATTGAAAATAAAAAGGCATAACAACATAATAAATTTTGAAAAAAAATAAGAAAGGAAGAAATCCCTTAGAGAATTTTTGCAATGTCCTAAATTCTTAAAATATTAGGCTTGCTTATGTGAAGGTGAGTCACACTTTCAAATAAACCAATTTAAAAATTTAAAATGTTTTATAAGCCTTGTAGGTTCCACTAAAGCTTTGTAAAATAAATCAAAAAAATCTAAAATAACATTATTTTAATGATAAAAAATACATTTTCTGAAAATCCCATTTATATTATTTTATTACATCACTATTGGGTCATTATGATGTCATAAAACACATTATATAATTAAACAGTATTTAATTCTTACTAAAAAATCCATCTGTCATAGAAAATTATGAAAAATTCACCATTGGATAATTTCGACATTCTAATTCCAAAAATAATATTCATCTAATATAAATAAGTTTCTAAATATGTGATTTTTTACTTTTAAAATAAAAACCGACATTTATCGAGAATTCATGGGGTTTGATAAAACAACTTTCAAACCTTAATAAAAATCACAATTGTATTCATGAACATTATACAATCATTTATATTTAATAAAAAGTACTTTAGTAATAATATTTTATTAAAAATATTTTTTAATTCAAAAATACATTAATTCATCAAAATAGATTCTTTAATTGAATATTATATAAAAGTACTATTTGTGCTTCAAAAACTATTACAAAGTAACAATAATAAAATGAATGTATATTATTTATTCTATAAAAATATAATAAACATAATCATATTTATAATGTCTTATTACATAACCCCTTCTAACACCCATATAAGACCTAATGGTATGGTGTGTGATGGTGATAGACTCTTGGGGTGGCTCGGATAACATCACTTGGGGGGTAATCTCTATCAACTTCCAATTCTCCTGTAAGTAGTTCTGTTTCATCTCAACATGTTCAATCTCGGCATGGGATTGGTCTAGAGAAAATCCCAATGATTCCATCTCCTTTCCAAGCTCCGATAAATGGTCTTCATACAGAGCAATTCTACTATATGAGGCCATCACTTCTTTTGTCTGGGTAAATTGGATTTGTTAAACGGAACTAGCTACAAGATATGTGGAAGTTGAACAAAATTCTTAATGGTATTTTTAAATCAAAAAACATAAAACAAATAAGTGAATAAAACCATCTTAAATAATAAGGCATTTAATTAGATCAAGAGGAATTTTTATTAATAAAATTGTGTCATTACATAGGGAATTGGATCATATAATGCTCTTGTTCTTTTTTATTAAAACATTGTATATTAGTAATAGTGTTGATTTGAACCTTTTTTTCTTCTTCCTCATTAGCGGGATTCTTCATTTCCTTATGACACTAATTACGCTTATTCCCCTCTTTTCCACACATTAATAATCTTCAAGTTCCCCGTAGGTATTTTTTTGGAATTATTCTTCCCACACTTTTATCAAGTGGGATTTTGGGTTTTCTTTCCTCCGTTGGATTTATATTTTAATACCATCAAAGAAAAAACCATATTAATATTTTTCCTCTAGTCCCACACGACCACTAGAAGTAACCGATATCCATCTTAACTTTGAGTTCATAATGAAAAATATCTTCAAAACTATCAAAGTCTTGAATCACCAAATTTTTAATTGAATTAGATTTAACCCACTAAAGAAACTATCCACTTTGTTTTAGGTTCTGATAAAAAATTTGAAGTCATACCATGTATGCCTTGTTTAGTTTTCCTCTTATTCCTCAATAGAATCTTCTTCCTTTTTCTTCATAAGGAGTAAATACCTCTCTATTAATAGATGCATACTTTAGGGAAAATATTTATTGAAAAAAAATTTCTTGAAGTATTCATATTTCATGGAATCAATATACTCTTTGGAATTTGTGTTCTTGATCAGTTTCCACCTCTGACTAGATTCCCCATTTATGTGATAAATGAACAACATTAATGTCTCTTTCTTTGTGTTTAGAGGAGAGATAAAATTTCCCATATAAATTACTTGACAACAACTTGATAATTTTTATGAGGCTTAGGGAATTCCACATGATTCATGTTATTATTCATAACTTGAGGTAGTTTATCCAGTACTTATATGAATTTCTCAACCCCCACACCCATAAGATTAGAAATATCATCAAGGGTAATCATCACATTGCCTATCTTGTTGGTTTTTTTCGTGGTTTCTCTCATTCACCCATTAAATAGATAAAAAACGAGATGAGAATACATTTACTAATAAACATATACAATGGAAACTTATAAACTTTGGGATTATAACTTATAAATGATAAGTAAATCATAACTTATGAGTATATTGATTTTAAATTAAGATATCCATAGTAAATTCCCTATTATATCTTCTAAAATAATAAATTTTCAAGTCCATGATAATCCTTCAAAAAGAGTTTGTGAATTCCTAAAGAATATCCCTTGGGAGTGTCAAAATAGGTGTGCAACAATGCCTATTATTGTGCAGTATGTAACAATTGAGTCTAGATCAATGCATCCTTTTCAAATTTATTAACCCTAGGTACCTCTATTCTAGATCCACATCCACTTGTAGTATCTCGACAGGGATGTAATTTTTTAAAAACCACTCACTGAAAACTTCACCAAATTTCCAATATATTTTCCTAAGAATAGAATTATCCTTATACTTATCCTTGGAATTATACTTAGATTTATCCGTAGGGTTATCACTAACGATTTCTCATCCTACGTCTAAAGGTTAACTAAACCTTTCCTCTGAAAAAATATGAATACCCAAGCCTTTTACATATATTATTACATTATTATTTAACCTAAATATCAATTAATGAAACACATGGATCATTAAGGCATAGTGTATTTGGAATTATAGGTTCATATTATATAAAAGGAAACTTAAATATGGAATATTTATTTTATTCATCATAGTGTGGCCCTAAAACTAGATGGGATACCCAGAAGAATATATAAAAAAAGGGGTTAGATAAAAATCTCAATAAGGTAATAAACATGATAAGGAAACATAACATGCGGGTAAAAAGTATAACATTATATCATAAAATATGAGGATCCTGAGTAATTACAAGGAAGAATATCATAAAGGAAATTGAATCATAAGATCATAGAATAATAGGAAACATGTAAAGAATATATAAATGACATAAAAATGAATCAAGGATAAATACCTAGACAATATATCATGGTGAAAAAGTCCCGTAATAGATTAGGTTTACTCCCTAATACCATACATGGTGCCTCACGAGACTAAAGATTTACCCAATTAATTGGAGTACTATCTAGGTGAACCCATAATAACATGTTCATGATCTATGTGTTATACATAAAAGAATCAATCATAATGAATAAAATAAAAATTAACCTTTAAGAATAAAATGGTTTGCATAACCTTCCTCTACCCCTAGCTCTTTCCCCTCCCCTCCTCATCGGTTCCATCCTCCGTCGGCCCTGGTCCCCAGGCATCTGGGTCCTCACACCCCCCTTCACCCCCTTGCTGGTGCTATCTGCCTCCTTGGATGGACTTCTTCCTCCCCCCACTCTGATCCCTCCTTTTCTCTCGCCTCTCTCCTTCAGGGATGTTCTCTAAGGCATACCCTCCCCGCGTCTGCCCTGCTTCCCATCTATCCATTCAGATCAGCTCTAGTCATCATCTGAGGAAAACCAGATCTTCCTCGATGTGCATATGGGGGATTTTTTGGAGGCCTCAGAGTGTTTGAAATAGATGATGGTGGGGAGTTTTGGGGCCTTTATGCCTCCTATATCTTTCTTTCAGTGTTTCATGGGATCCTAGGGTATCCACCATCCAGTGCATAGATTCATGATTCATAATCTCTCTTTATGCCTCATCTTTGAATCAATGGAAGACTTCTTTTAGAAGTGGTTCTTGGATCCTATGTTAGTGGTTCGATGGTGTTTCAGTTTTTCCAAGTGGTCCATGGAAGTCCTCAAGGGAAAGTAATGCTCGGCTGCTACAATCTGGATTGATCTCCCAGGCCTCCCCCTTCCCTTCCAGAATGAACGTTTTCTCAAGATGATTGGTGATTCTCTCGGAGGCTTTCTATGCTTGGATTTCATAACTAGGATCTGTGCGTATACCTCGGTGGCCCGTATGTGTGTGGAGCTGGACCTCTCATGTCCTGTACCAGAAAATATTACTATTATGGTAGATGAATCCTTTTTATGGAACTAGGATATTGCCTACACCGTGTTCCCGAGGTACTACTCTCATTGTCTCCTATAGGGTCATACCTTACAGGTGGGCTGCTATCATCGTTAGGGTGGGCGGCCTGATAGTGACCAACATGTTGAGGATAGTATTCCTTAGTCGATATCTAGGGATGGGGCTCATCCCAACATGGAGCTGGTGAAGGCGCATGCTATGGATGCAACTCCCTTATCCCCTGCTTCTACCCCTGGTCCATCGGTGTATACCGGCTCAGAGATGGAAGGTGCTGAGGTACCAGGTCGAGAGATGGTACCCTATGAGCCACGTCGGTTGCCCAAGGTTAATGTAGGAGATGTTCACCTTTCTGTTCTTATCTTATTCAATTCAACTGGGCTTCGTCATATGGACCTACTTCTTAGCTCCCCTCCACAGATCTCTGGATTTTTGGCACTTCCTTCTATCACCTCCACTTCGCCCCGAGGTGCATCTAGGGTAAAGTAGGTCCTCTGGAAGTGATATTGTCTCCTAAGAGGTCTCCTCTAGGAGAGACCCAAATCTATCTTCCCCTAGTAGCTCATGGTTTGGCGGAATCTAGATGCCCTTATAGGTTATCAGATGGATTAGTGTGGGTATCGAAATCCTCCCCTGACAGGCGGGGTAGGCTAGCCTCTCAGCATCCAGATCCAGTTGTGTCCACAACTGCTCTTCTATCTAAGGAATATGGGGTTTTTACTAGGTCCTGGTCTAGGGAACTAAAGGTGAGGGTGCTCTCCCACTTTTAGAAGGCTATGAGTTCAGGAGCCAGACCCAGAACTCTTTTCTATCAATGATTCCAGTGCTTATGTGGAATGCCCACAACTTGGGTGCTAGGATCAAAATAGACTTTGTGGCCTTAGAGGTTACCAATCACATGATTTATTTGGTTGGAATTCGTGAACAAAAATAGGACTCGTCTTAGATTTGTGCCATCTCTAAGAAAATACAAAGGCATGGTTTCTTTCATGAAGCCCCCCACCAACCGGAACATATGGATCTTTTGGAACATAAGTTTCAAAGTGGACCAGGTGATAGCGGGGAACCAATGTATCATAGTTAAGGCATCCTGAAACACCCATTCCTTTCTCCCTTTGTTTATGGGAGCTGCGACCCTATTTAGAAGGAAATATTGTGGAACAATATCAATGCCTTTGATCTTTGTGACATCCTGTGGATAGTCGGGGGGGGGGGGGGGTTAATGTGATTGTAGATCTAGGTGAGAGGAAGGGAAGATGTCCTTTGACTAGGAGATCCATCTTAGAGTTTTCTCAGTTTATGGCCAGAAAGGGTCTCACGGACCTCAGAAACTTGGGGGATAGGTTTATGTGGGGAAACAACCAGTGGGGGTCTCACTAGGCTTGGATCCATGTGGATAGGTGTTTGGGTAATGTGCATTCCATTTCCATGTATGGATACATCAAATTAGTCGACCCAGTGTGTGGCCTTTTAGATCATTTTCCATGTTGATCACGTTATCTTTCACGTGCGTTCACAATGATCATTTTTTATTCTACCTACATTGGGTTAGAGAGCCATTCTTCCTTGACCTGATTCAAGCTACCTAGGCAGATCATCCCCAGGGGCACACATGGATTGCCTTACATCATATGCTAAGGCAGCTCAAGGTAAGGCTCTATGTGTGGTAATTGAATCTTCCCTCACTAGGAAGGGACTTGGAGGCCAGTTCTTAGGAAGTCACCCGCCTCAAATGAAGTCTTGAGGAAGTTTGGAACGAGAAGGTTTTCACAGAACTCATCTGTAAGAATGATCACCTAGTGGACATGCTTCTTAAATAAGAGAGACTTTATAGGGAGAATGAAAGAATTAAGTGGATAAAATAGGGGTACAACAACAAAAATGACTTCCATGCATTCATTAAGGAAATAAATATGATTGACCATCCAAACGTCTTACTAGAGGATGGATCTTTAACCAATGATAGGGATGTGGTGGGGTCTACGACCAATACTTACATGAGGGATCTTCTCGCTGGTCTTAGATGGAATCACCCAAACAAGACAACTAGGAACTACTCCTCCCCAGTATATTTCATGATGATCAGCACTCCACCTTCACAGGGCTGGTCGGCTAGCTGTCCTATGAAAATTTTCACAGGCCCGGTACCGATGGCAAAACCATACCCTCTGATTTTTCCAATTCTGGTTAGCTTTGTTCTAGTGAATGCGCCTACCCTGAATCCTCATCTGGAGCCTTTTTCTGTTGTATTCTGACTGGTATGTCTATATAATTAGGTGGCCCGAAGGCCTTGGGGTGGCCCAAAGGCCTTAAGGTGGCCCGAAGGCCTTGAGAGGCAACTATCCTGAAGGCCTTGTAAGTTTTCAACCTCATCCCTTGAAATGTGGATTATCAAAATAATAAAAAATTGAAGGATAATGACCAGTGGCCTAGTGGGTACCCGACTATAAACACATATTTATTTGATTCCTTCCCACGTGTTGTATATGCACAGGAAAATGAAGGTATGGGGGCCCTCCCCCTCGATAAGAAGATCTGGGACATAATGATGAACCTCAACCCTGATAGCATGGATGGCTTGAACATCTTTCTTGCCTCCTTCTACAAAGAATCATATAAGGTGGCAAAGGATGATATGATTGATTTTATTCATGACTTCTTCAGGGGAGGGATGTTTCCTTGCGTTTCTTGTGCTACAACATTAGTGTTCATTCACAATTCTAAGAATCCTTCATAAATCCAACAATTCTGGCCAGTAAGTATGCACAAAAATACCTTATAAAATCCTTGCTGACATTATCAATTCTCGACTATCTATTCATCTTCCTCAGTGAGCCTCCTTGGAACAACATGAGTTTGTGAAGAGGAGATCCATACAGGGGTGATTGCTATGGTTCAAGAAATGATTAAGGATATGAACCACAAGTCTTGAGGGTCTAATACATCTATCAAACATGATATGTGAAAAGCATATGACTGGGTGGAATGGAGCTTAATCAATAATGTTTTGATAGGTATGTGCTTTTCTGCATGGAATGTTGACATCATTTTTTGCTGTTTCAGTGCCTCATGGATGGCAGTGTCATTTATGGGGAAGACCTATGTTATTTTCAAGTCTACCTAGGGCCTTTTTCAAGGGGAAACTATATCCCCAAGCATCTTAACTATTTCCGAGGATGCACTTAGCCGCAATATTCATCGATGACTTGGCAGTGGAGATATGCTCCCTTTTTGCTGAAGATCGAACTCCTCATCAGTGTCCCATGTTTTGTTTGCAGATGATACCATTTTATTCATGAATTCCTCAATTTGATCTTTGATGGGGTTGAACAGGTTGTTGGAGGAGTACTACCTTTGGAGTGGACAAAGTATTAACAAATGAAAGAGCAATTTTTCCTATCCTCCAAGTGTCTCCCAGCTGAGTCTCCACTGTGAACCATCTTTTGGACATGCAAAGAGGGACCTTTCCCATGTAGTATCTGGGGGATCCACTATCATCAAGGAGATTCTGTATCCATGACTTTGACCCCCTCATCAATAGAATCATAGATCGGGTTCTCAATTGGAAAAATAACATCTTATCTTTTGGAGGGAGAATTTCTCTAGTGAACAATGTTTTACTCGCCACCCCGATCCACACACTCTCTACAATAAGGGACTTGAAGGGAGTTATCAAAAACATAGACATGATCCAGAAAAACTCCATTTCGGACCCCATGTCTAAGGGGAAAAGGCACTGGGTTTCATGGGGCAGGATTCCGAGGCCCACTATGGAGGGGGTATCAATGTTTATAGCCTCAAAGAAACCCTTCATGGAATACATGCTAAATTAGCATGGGAGATCCTATAATACCACACCCTTTGGGGTTTCAACATGAACGAAGACTCCTTGGAGGACCTGGTTTCAATGAGCAGACATACCTCTCCCCTATGGGTGGAGATTGGTCCAATGGTGAATGATCTTTGACTTCATTCCTGCTGGATCGTTGGGAGAGGCAACATTCTGTTTTGGCACCACAATTGGAGTGGAATGGTTATTGGCTACACGGGATTCCCTGTTACTGATATCTCTTTTCAATAAGTGAGGTAGTATCCTGATTTCTCCATGGATATTCTAAACAGGGACCAACATCACTAGTTTATCCTCATTGAGATTTCTTCTGATCTGGATCAGTGTGTTTTCACCCTATCTCCCTATGATGCTTTCACAATGAAGGATTTCCGATGAACCATTAGTTTTCATGGCCCAGTAAACACATGGATTGAGGCCCTCTGGATCAAAAGTATACCCACAAAATATAAGTTCCTCATATAGAAGATTAATAATAGTTCCCTCCCAATGGATGATAATATCAAGCGATGCGGTGTCACCATGGTTTCCCAATGTGTTTTTTGCAGGAGTCATGAAGATGAGAACTCATACCACTTGTTGTTTGAAAGTGATTGGGCATGTGAGGTGTGGTGGTTCGTTGGTGATTTCATGGCTCTCCCCATATTGTCCATGTATGACCTGCCTTTCTTGGAGCACTGGTATCATAACTCAGGAAGTGGTGGCTCAGAGAGGATGACCAACACCAGGATTTTTTCATGCTGGTTGTTGGTGCTTATTGAAGGCAAGGAACACATGGATTCATGAGGGGATATCCTTGTTGGGACATGTGATCATTAACAGGAATCAACACCTGCTTATTGACCGGATCAGGGTGCTGGGAAATGGAAGGGAGGCTCCGTCGCTGCAATATCTCACCACAACCTCCCTCGGGTGGTGGACTTCTGTCGGGTAACTAAGTATGCTGGTATCCTCCTTTGAGGGGGTTGAAACTTTAATATGATGGCTCATTCATTTCAAGTGTGATTCATTGGGGTGGGGTTATTCACAATAGAATATGGTTGGTTCACTTGGCATTCTCCATATGGTTGGGTCACATTACATCCCACAAAGCTGAAGCTTTCGCCATGAAATCATTCCTTAACATCAGTAGGCAGAGTGGCGTTCACATCCCAGAGGCAGAAATAAACTCATTGATTCTTCACAACACACTTCATTCTTAAGGAAAATTCCTTGGTTAGTTACTTATTCCATCAGAAACATCCATGGAATCCTTGGTGAAGAAATTAATGGGACCCATACATGGTGGGAGGGCAACAAAGTCGTGTACTACTTGGCCTCAGTTTTCACCCTTGGCCCTGTTTGTATCCTTTTTTTTATAATTTGGATAGCTTCAAAATAGCAGGGGTGAACATTATTAGAGGGAATTCCCTTAAACTCCATTTCTTCAGACCCCCGTAATCTTTGTTGTATCCCTTCCCATTTTTCTTTCTCTCTTGAATAAAAATTTACAAGATGATGATGAGAGAATGTTCATTACTTGAAGGAAAGGTTGGTCTGGAGGGATCCCTTACCTTAATCCCGATTCTTCATGTGCATTAATTATATCCATCAATAATAAAATTAAGTTAATTATTTATAATCTTAATAAAATTTATAATGTTTATTATTACTTTTATTTTATTCATTTAAATGTCATATTAAATTACATAATCATTTTGGTTCATGTTAGACATTGTGACATTGTTCGGCTCATATGTCCAAAACCCCTTTGGTGAGTTGAATAAGGTCAAATATATTGTTAATTAGTCATATCAAGAATGTAAATTATGAAATAATTATCATTTTATATAGAAATTATACTTTTAAAACCAACCATTCAATATGGTTTTGAAAAATTAACTATGTTATAATCAAGGAAACGGTAGGCCATATGTATACATGAATAACATTTTAATTAACTATATTATTCATTTACATGTCATATTAAAATATTTTATAAGTTTTATATAAAATTTATTTTTATTTATAATATTATAAAAGACATTTTAAATGATAATATATTTTAATTTTGTCCTAAGTAATTTTTATAATTGTTAGAATGTTTATTTTTCTATGGAATTGATAAATTTCATTAAATAAGGATATTTATTTAGAATATATAATTATCATATTTATATAATTATTTTGTTAAAATAAACATCGGTTTTTTACTCATCACATCAAAAATATATTAGGGTGAAATTTTGGTAATTCTCTATCAGAGTTTATTTTTTGGTGAAAAAGTTAAAATTACCATTTTACAAAGCAATGTGATTTTATGACATCATTATTCTGTCAGCATGAATAAAAATTTGTAAAAAATTTTATTTAATAAAAATATAATTTAATAATTATTAAAATTAATTTAATAATATTTACTTTAATTTAGAAATGTATACCTTACATTTTCGAAAAAATAGGAATTTTAGGATATTATTTTTTTGATTTTAATGCATTAACAGGGTGGTTTGGATGGTGAGATTAGGTTTAGTAAGATCTTTAAAGTCCAACCAATTTTTCCCACTCATTAATAATATATAAAATTGGTAGGAATTGATTAAAACCACAAGTTCTTGGATTATATATTAAAATAACTTATATTTTAACCCTTAAAACACTCCTCCTCAAGTATACATACCCCCTTACCCTCCTCAATTTCCACAAAAAAAGACAATTATAATGATTTTACTATCAATTAACCTCTAAATATTCTATACATGGTGGTTTGAATTTTCTAAGTAGTTCCTATATTGATTTAAGAAGCATCCTCCCATGGTTAGGGATCTTTTCCTCCACTTCTTTCGATTCAAGTTATTCTTTTCTATAAGACTTTTATTCTTAATTTATTCTTTCTTCATGTTATTTTTAATACCCAAAATATTGTGAATATTGTTTCTTGTTATTGAGAGATTTTATTTCCCTCTCATTATATCTTTTCCTTAAGTCATTACTCTGCTGAAATAAGGGTTCCTCAACTCTATTTTATGACTACTTTTACAAGACATTATAGATTCATTCTTGTTTCAATATAAAATATTACTATATATCATTTTTATAATTTAATTAATATGTTATAAATGATATACCACAATTACCTTCCATTATACTACCTTCATAATACATTGAAATTATAATTATTTCTGATAGCCATAAAGCCATTATAAATTTGGTAATGGAAAGTTTGTGTCGTTTTTTTCTGAGTAATGAAATCCCTATACGGATACTACAAGTGGATGTGGCTCTAAAGCATATATACCAAGGGGTAAAACCCCCAAAAATAGATTATTTATCCAGACTCAATCAGAAACTGGTGCACGAAATTGGTTTTTACTACACACCTGGTTGGACACTCTCAGGGATTTTATTTCGATAATTCAGGTGCAATTTATGAGCCATAATAAAGGATTAGAATATATATATTGATATTTAAATTCAATTTATATCCATATTCAATTAATGTACGCTTAACCACTTCTTGTTATCATTTATTCAACTAGGTCACTGCCATTTTGTATTGTGAACACCCTATAGTTTGCAAAGATAATTGTTGGATATTCATCATGATAGCCACATTAATCCATTGAAAAAGTTTCTTTATCACCCAAATTTTTAACCAATATTAATGTCATATTTCACACTCCATATATCTCATGGATTTTACCTTCTTAATTATTTCAATGTTTATTTGTAAATGTGTTGTGGTGGAAATATGACCTTCCTAGACAATGATCCATCACTGCCTTTGTCTTACCTCATCATCTACTAAGTGTAATAATTCTATTCATAGTGAATACCATTGCATGTTTTTTTTATTTAAGTTTATTCACCTAGATAACCATAAGTCGATTTACTATGGTAAATTTTTGACTTAATCATATACCATTTACTCTATATGGAATAAATACTCTATAATTAATTATCTTGATTGGATGGTATTTACAATTGTTATTACATTCATTTGATGTTTGTTTATTTTCCACTAGTTAATGCATTTATTACTGATATATTTATTTATTTTTTCCCTATGGGGACCACATGGATTAAGAAATATGAAGGGTTAAGTAGGGTATCCCTTCAATGCAATGGGTAAAGTGATGGAGTTTACCAGCGGTAGGTTACTCCTATGAGATATGAGAATTATCTGGTTAGGTGATTTTATTTAGTTCATTTGGTAAAGAAGTAATATATAGATACGAGATGTTCATGATACCTTTTATTCATCCCCTGATAATATTTTGTGATCCCTGGGTGAAAAAACATGGTAATATGAAGGGTGCATCCTGATTGCGATCCAATACAATGGGTAAAGTGATAGAGTTAACTGATGTAAGTTAATCCTATGAGACCAATAATTTGGGTAATGATACCCTAGCCAAAGTCTTGCTAATATGTTTTACAATACCCTTGTGATGAACTATGGTGATATTTTTTATGAATATATCATGTGTATATTGTATCCCCATTTCCATGTGATGATTCATGTTCATTCTATTATTATATGGCTCATGTTTATATAATCACGACTTATTGATATTCCTCTTTGTCACATGCTAAGTATCTTTTTTATTACTTCTTTTCTAGGATTTAGGCTCACTCATTTCATTGATTTATCCCAAGATATGAGATTTAGTAAAAATAACTTAGGATGAACCTATGAATAGATCTTTTAAGTGGAATAGAAGAATTTTTTTGTTTATGTATTTTTCATGTATTATGTTCTTATTTCTAAAACACTAAACCCAAAAAGATACTCTTTATTGTAAATTTTTTTATCAATAAATGCAATATTTATGTAATAAAAAAGTGGGTCACTATAGTTGGTATCAAAAGATGGTTTAGTTTTTTGTGGAAATTAGGATTCATAATATATGGGTATGGAGCCTTAGATGGGAAAACATTTTATCTAGTGGACTATGTTAATTATAACTAGTATTTCCCCATATGATTAATTAAAACTATGTATTCGAAATATTTATTTTCAATAGATAATATTTACCTGAAAAATTGGGTTTAATAAGTGTTATTTAACGAGTAAAATTTCATGGATATAATTTCTTTAAGGGGGAAGAATGTAACACCCAGAAAAATTACATTACATTATTAATCGAACATTTATTTAATAATGAATTTTTTATTATGAGTATATGTAAATGTTACTATGTTTCACAATAACTTTACACATCATGGAAAACTACAATTAGAAATACTAATGAAATTATTTAATGATATAATCAAAATATTATTTTTTAGAGACTATAAACATATTTAGTTTAAAAAGTGGTTTATTATAAATGAATAAGTTTTATTTAAATTTTTTTTATAAAATAATATTATTTTTTTAAATGATAATAAATTTTAGTGAAGTCATAAATAATTTTTATAATTGTCTAAATGTTTATTTTTCAATGATACTGCTAAATTTCAATAAATAAGGATATTTATTTTATAGTTAAAATTATATTATTTAGAGAATTATTTTGGTAAATAAAATTCCTTTCTAGACTCATAATATAAAAATTAGTTTATGGTGATTTTTTTTAATTTATTGAAAAAGATAATTTTTTTGTGAAAATTGAAAATTTTTGTTTTATAATGATCTGTGATTTTATGACAACATGAAAAAAAATTTATGATTTTTTTTAATAAAAACATAATTTAATAATTATAAAAATTTATTTATATTAATATTAATTTATAAATTTATACCTTACATTTCAGAACCCAAAATGGGTATTCTAAGATAAAAATTATTTTTTGATTTGTGTGCATTAATTGGGTATATTTTTAGGTGTGTTTCGGTTTAATATTTTATTTAATGTCCAAACACATTATAAGACTCATTAATAATCCAAAAAATATTTGGAATTGATTTAACCAACAAGTGGTTGGCTTGTATATTAAAATAACCTATATTTTAACCATTTAAACCACCCCTCCTCAAGTATAAATACCCCATTCCCCTATACAATTTCCACAAAAAAGTATTTGAGCATTATTTTCCTCTCAATTACCATCTAAATAGTCTCTAAAATTTTGTTCCATGTTTTTAAGGATTCTGTCTCTTTCTTTTAGAGGCATATATCCTCCCAAGGTAAGGGATCTTTTACTCAACTTCTTTTGATTCAAGTACTTATTTTGTATAATCCTTTGATTATAAATTTATTATTTTTTCAAGTGATTTTAAATACCCCTAATAATATTAATATAATGTATTTTTAATTATATATTTAATCTCCCTCTCATAATAAATTTTTCTTAAGTCGTTACTCAAAATAAGGGTTCCTCAACCCTCTTTTAGAAATATTTTTTCAAGAAATTTTAAATTAGATCTTCTTTCAATAAAAAATATTATTATGAATGATTGTTATAGTTTCATTAATATTTCATAAATCATATATATGAAAATTATCTATTATTATAATACCTTCATAATCCATTGTAATGCTTAGGGTTTCCCATATCCATAAAACCCTGCTAAATTTGGAAAAAGAAAACTGTGTGGGGTTTTTTTCTAAGAAATAACACCCCTATATAGATACTACAAGTGGATGTGTATATAGAATAGATATAGCTAAGGATAAAAAACATCTTATTTATAAAGACTTTATTGGTAATACATGGCCAAGAACGGGCCTTGCTTCACACTTGGTTTGACACTCCTGAGGTTTTTTCTTTGGATAATTAACATGCACTTTATGAACCATAATAAATGATCAAAATAAATAGATTGATATTGAAATTCAATTGATATCCATTTTCCATTAATTTACCCTTAAAAACATCTTGTTATAATTCCTTTAATTGAGTCACCACACTTTTTCATTATTAACATCCTATAGTTGCCAATGTTTATTGTTGGATATTCATTAAGATATCAGCATTTATCCATTGAATGGGTTTCTTTCCCACCCAAATATATAACCAATGTTCGTGTTCTCTTTTAGTCTCTATATTTCTCATGTATTTTATCCTTATTCAATATTTCTATGTTCTTGTGTATATATGTTATGGTGGAAATATGATCTCCCTAGAGAATGATCCATCACGGTCTTTGTCTTGCCTCATCATTAGCTATGTGTAATCATTCCATAAAAAGTGAATACCCTTACATGTTTCTTTTGAATAATGGTTATTCACCTAGATACCCACAATTTGATTAATTGGGGATAATTATGGACTAAATATTATACCATTTACTCTATATGGTGAAAATAACCTATAATTCATTATCTTGATTAGATTGTATTTACAAATATTCGTACTTTCATTGGATGCCTGTTTATTTTCCATGGATTTATGCTATCATTATTGGTAGATTTATATAAGGTTACCCTATGTGGGACACACAGATTAATAATTATGAAGGTGTTCCCTAACATCCCACCAATATAATGGATAAAACAATTAATTTCACCAGTGGTAGGTTACTGATAATAGATATGAAAATTATCTGATTATATGATTCTATTTAATGCATTGGGTAAATAAGTAATCTCTAGAGGTGACATGTTCAAGATACCTAGTCATAATTCCCCAGTAATGTTTTATGATAACTTGGTGAACAACTATAGCATTATTATGGGTACACCCTGATAATACTCCAATGTAATGGGTAAAATGATAGAGTTAACTGATGTAAGTTACTTCTAAGACACCAATTCATTGGGTAAATATACCTTGTCCAAAATCCATGGTAATATGTTTCAAAAAACCCTAGTGATGAGCTATGGTGATATGTTTATGAATGTATCATGTTTATGATGGATCAATATATACATTTTATGATTCATATTTATTCTATTATGATATGCCTCAGGTTTATATTATCACCCCTTATTGATATACCTCTTTGTCACATGATAAATATCTCATTTGATTGCTTCCTTACTGGGATTTATTCTCACCTCTTTCTTTGATGTATGTCCCTAGGATTTGAGATGCAGTAAAAATAACATAATATGGACCTATGAATATGTATTTTATGTGGAACAAAATAATTTTTATGTTTATGTGTTTCTTATGAATTATTTTCCTATTTCCTAGACACTAAACCCCAAAAGATCCTTTGAATTTTAAAATGTTTCATAATGAAATGAAATATTTATGTAATAAAAAGGCGGGTCACCATAACAAATCTTTTATCATCGTGGGATATATGATTATTATTAAAAATAGGTAGAAAACTTATTGTAGTAGCATCACCTACCACAAGGACAAGAGAGAGGAGGTAAGGTAGAATTTGATTCCTATAAATATGGTAGAACTTTCTAGAAATGATTATAAATCCTAATATATTCAAAAACATTTGATTATACATTTCTCAACAACTTATCTTGGATCTTTAGAGGTTACCACCCTTTGACACCACTTTTTGGGATTTGACTTTATTTTATTACTTAGAGGTAGATGGGGTGAATGCGTGATCTTATTTTTTGCTTTACGAGTTTCTCCTCTTCAAACTCAACCTAGTGAACCAATAAAGGTACCTAATCACTTGTAATAAACTCTCAACGTTACCTCATAAGAAAAAGTGAAAGATAAGTCACAACACATTATATTTACATGGTTAAGTATCAATGAATAATCCTTTATGTGCTGGTTAATACCCCCAATATGGATTCATCCACTACTTCAAAAATACTTTACAATGTAGAGTCATCACCATGTCCACACCAATTCTAAAGTACAGTTGAAGATAAAAAAGTTGTAAAATATATAACCACATAAGGATAAACAACAAATGGTGATTATTTCATCTTAGTGATCACTTCACCTTTTGATTATCCTACTCTATGAATAGATTGATTATAAAATATGTTAGTGTACTCATTATTCAACATCTTAAATTGTTAAAGTCTATTCTCATCCCATTGGTCTAATTTTTTTCCATATCAGAGGTGATATGAGTCTTCTCTTCTTCTTACCTTGATACAATGATATTAGATTCTCTCTCAAAGTTCTTCTATAAGAAGGAACTTTCTCACACTCTACACTCTTCTCCTCTCATTTTTTACGCTCATTGTCTATTCCATTCGATATACCAACTTAAAAAAAGAAGTCCTTAGTGTTGGGACCACTTTGTGTATAAGTTTTATTTGTTTTTCATAGTTGTAAATAATGGTAAAAATGAAGAAGGAAATCTAAAGTTATTAGATATTGGTTGAAGGGAATATGCCTAGATAATTGTTATGGATTCATTGTGTTGGATTCCATGCTTGGGAAATTCTCCAGTTTGTTTAAATTGGAAAATTTATTCACTGATCCTATGTTCAACGATCTTGTGTCAAAGCTAACATAGTGTTTACAACAATGAAGTATAATCCATTTACGGATGATTAATTTTCTTTGTAATTAATGTTTCAAAAATAAATGGTGGACGATATTTCAATATTTAAATGTTATCATTCAAAAAGGGAAATAGAGTGTGCATTGGCTTGGAATTTTAAGGTGGTCATTTATGGGGTTTCAGTACTAATCATGAAGGTGGACATGCACTTAACCATGTATTTTTATGTTCCTTACTTAAAAATTTGGGCCAACCCTTAAGACAGATGAGGCTAGCTCAACCCAAACACAGGGGGTTATGATGGTCAACCACACTGAGAGAACCGTCCCAAGCCATCCTGAAGGTGGCATGGGTTGGGCATAGTTGTGCCTGCAAGAAGGGTTGTGTATAGGCATGTAAGAGTTCACATGGGGGCTAGTCCGTGCATATGGTGGGCACAAAGTGCACTTATAGAGAACATAGTACAGGGTGGTACTGTGGAGGGAAAGGGAGTGATCTAGGCTATAGGTGGAGTCACTTAATACTTAAACCGCACCCCAACTGCATGTTGGATTAAATGTGGGATGGAATTTTTTAATGACCAAACTAATATCAACAGTCCATGGTATCCCGCATATAACTTGACCAACCAATCAACATAGAGTTCAATTATGAAATATTGGCTGTCCACATCTCATCCACACCATGCATGTTTGAACAAGGTTCGTTCGATGCCCCTGCACCATCGTCTTCTTCCTCCAGCACCTTCCATCGCTACTGCTACACACCAAAGATGAATACCGAACCTACATCGTGTTTCTGTCCATCGATAATGATATAATCCACTTCTTTATGTTTATATAAGAGTCACAAAATCATGCATGCAATTTCATTTTCATGCATGAAAAGAATTAACGATGTTCGAATGAGGCCGATAAAAAATAAGTTGTGAGGCCTTGTCTTTCATGGATAAAGCTCGAGCAGAATGCTTTTCATGTGATCATCGTCACATGCACATGATTTGAACTCCATAAATTAGGCTCTCTTTTGTAATGAAAATAGTTTCGAAATCTGGCATATCTTCACATTTGGTTTGAAAATATTAAATAATTGAAGATCTCAGTTATTCAAGGATGGATTTAATGAGTGTATCTTTAGTGACTTGAAACATGAAAAAGATTTTACTCTCAAATATAAATATAAACGACCTGAGGCCGAGAGAGGTGGTCACGTTGAGACACTTGATAGATCATGTTTCTTAGAAACACACAATTACCAGGTAGGGAGATGAAGACCTTAAATAAGTGCAACACACTCTTGAAGTGTCTCACAAAGAAGAGGATCCAAACCCCCCCGTGTGAAGAATAACCACACAGATACATGATAAGTTTACCAAAAACCATCACTGTGTCTCGTGAAGAAGAAACTGTGGGTTCACAATCGGTACATGTGCACCCTTGTTGTTCCTTGCGAAGACAGAACCATGAATCTCCCTAGTTCTGAGAAAAAGAACTACACACACTATTAATAGAAGACCATTTCACTTCTTTCAAGAAGAGGAAGACCTGTGACCCTTTAGTTTCATGAAGAAAAATGAGAGAAAACCTTCTTGATTGCATGATATATCTATACTGTATTATGGGGTTTTTTTCGATGAAGAAGGATATTACATGAAGAAGGGAATCATACACTCTCATGCATTCATATGTATGATTGGAAGAATACCAAGGAATTGTGTGTGTGCACATGGAGAGCCTGACCAAAGGGAAACATCCATTCGAGTTCGTGTTTTCCTTGTGATTAGTGTGCATACAAAAGGAAGAGAAGAATTAAAGATTTTGCATTTAGTTTGGTTGAGAATACATTATACATGAATTCATGTGCATGAATAGAAGACACCTTAACCATGTTCAATGAAATAATAGAAAAAGGTAGAAGTGATGAGAATATGCATGCTCGTATGCATACGTAAAAAGGGGTGCAATTCAGTTAAATAAATATCAACTTCACCAAGAAGAAAAAAGAGAAAAGTTCAATTAAATGTCACATGCATAATATCATTCATATATTAAAATAATAATAGAGAAGAAGTTGATTATTATGATGGCCAGTGATATGATCCTTTGTGTTTGAACAATCAAAAAGGTGTTTCTGATTCTATACAAGAAGAAAGAAGAATAATTTCTAGTACAATTGGTTGTTTCACAAAAGAAGAAGAAAGAATAAGTAGTGCAATTAGTTTTTCACTAAAGAAGAAAAAAGAAATAGAAGAGAGTTACTTTCATACTCCTTTGCAAGTAACAAAGTGAATAACACTAAATATGATCAAGAGAAGAACCTACCTTTTGAAGAAGGAAGAAGGTTGTCTTCAGTGGAAGTATAAAGAACCAGTAAGGAAGTTGTAAGTTGAACTAGTTCATCACCAGTTCAGGAAGAGGACTGTTTCCACCCCCCTCCAAAGTATAGGGACTCACCTTGGGAAGGATTGTTTTATTCCCCCCTCCAAAGTGTACAGACCCTAATAGGAATAAGGATTGTTTTATAAGACAATCCACTATAACAGTTATCACATTAGAGTAGAGAATCCATGCACTAGTCATTTCCATGCATGAAAAGGAGATAACTACTCTTATGGAGTAGTGAACCTTATAAAAATATCATGTGAATATTTTTACTGCTTTATATTGTTAAATGCGACATGGAAAAGAGAATAAGAGAATAAAGATCCTAATAGGTCAAGAGGTACAAGGATAAAAAGTTGGAATTGTTTTAAAAATACCCCGACACTGATTTACCCTCCTCTTAGTGTTAGGTATATCCCAAACCGTTCCACTCAATTGGTATCAGAGGGAAGAAAAAACTCTATTGGATTATTGAAAGTGAAGTTATTCTCTTTTGAAGAGTCCAGTTTCTTTCCTGAGTTGTCAATGATGTGTAGTTTTAGTGAAGATTAATTTTTTATGTAAGAATAAGACCATATCCACCAAATATGGATGAGAAACGGTGATGAGATACCTACCACCATGGATAGGGTGTTTAGAAGGAATAATTTAGAAGATGATTCCCCACAAAGATCACAACAAATCAAGAAGAAGGATTAATAACCTTATAGAGAAGATATCAAGAAGACATGGTTTGTTAGTCAATGTTTGTGCTGCAACAGATTTTGGAATTATGCATTTGATGTTTGGTAAAATCCCTTAATTGAAAAAGCACGGAGAAAACCTATATCAAGGGGAAGAAAGCCAAAAAAGAAGAAGCAACATCCATAGATATAGAAAAATATATATACTACAAACATATTTAGAATTGTTGATAACATCTATGATTGATGAAATGGAAGTGGTCACAAGGTTGGTACCTGTTCATCTCAAAAGGAACCCAAATTTGATAAGAAAACAACATCACAGAAGCTCTCTAAGAAATAAGAAGCATCATTGGGAGGAAATCAAAAGAATGTTACAAAAGAAAATTCTCCCAACAAGACTTCAAGAAGGAAAGTAGAGAAGTCATTGGATTCTAAATCCCAGAAGTTTATGGGTGGTTCATCCAAAAAAAATCCTAAGAAAGATGGCACTCAAGAGAATCCATGTTGAAGATCCAATCTTGATGCCTCCAATTCTAATGAACTATTGGTTATCAGGCCAGAATATTTGGAGATAATGAGGGAAATGGAAAATTCACAAGCTAAGGATAATGAAAAAATCAAAAATAAGATTTCACATGAAGATAAAGAGGTCATGTGTGTGAGGTGAAACAAAGCTAGATGCACTATTAAAAATTCCATTACATTTATTCCAACCCAAGAAGAATTCCTCAAGAAGATGAAATTTGCACCAGGAAATTCTAGTGCTTTGAAATAACTTGAAGAAAGAAAGATCACACACAAAGAAAAGGAACAATTATTGATATCCACACAACCACAGTCAAAATTTAAGATTAAACATGAGAGTGTGAAGAGTGGAGAAAATGGATAATCTTGGTTGAGAAAAGCATCCCAACCGTACTCTTCACATTGATGAAGCAAGAAGGATCCACATTATTCCCTTAAACCTTTGTGTATTTTATTTTTTCTTATAATACAGGGAATTGAAGGTGAAGAAATATCTCAGGAGGATTACCTAAGAGTCAGTGATTAGGAGTGATCTCTTGAGGGGGAGACACATGAAAAAGTTTCTAGAGTTATTATTTCAATTGGTCTCAAATTCAATTACTCTGAAGATTTTTTATAGATTATGTCATTGGAAAATACTAGAATGAATGTGGAAAACCATTGAAGGAAAGTATTTGAGTTCTCATATCATGAGGTATCATGATCAGTTGATAATGGACATCCTTATTTTCTAAATCAAATCATCTTTTTTTACATTGAGAATTTTCAAGTAGACTTAGAGTGAAATGATTTAGGGAACATTACTTGAGTATGGACTGATAAGCTCTCTACAATGAAATTTTTATTTCTTTTCAATAAGGGGGAGAGAAAGTGAAATGAAAGTTCAAAAGTGAGAGAATGAAAAGTGAGTGGGAGAGAGAATATTCTCATTTTGAAATTGACACATTCTTTTAAGATAACTTTGATGTATTTCCAACAAATACAAAAGGGGGATATTATTGGGTCCACTTTCTGTATAAGTTGTATTTTTTTTCAACAGTTGTCAACAATGGTAAAAATGAAGAAGGAACTCCCAAGTGATTGGATATTGGTTGAAGTGAAGATGCCTAGAGAATTGTTATGGATTCATAGCACTATATACCATTCTTGGGTAATTCTCTACGTTTTTCAAATCCAATGATTGATGCACGGATCCCAAGTTTAAAGATCTTGTGTCAAAGGCGATATAGTTTTTACACCAATGAAGCATCATCCATTTAAGGATGATTCACATTCTTTGGAATTCAAGTTCCAAAAATAAATGGTGGAAGGGATTTGAAGATTTGAATGTGATCCTGAAAAAAGGAAAAGTGATTGTGCATTTTCTTGGTATTTAAGGTGTTTATGCATGGGGTTGGAGTGTTAAGATTGAAGGTTTCCATGCACTTAACCAAGTATTTTTATGTGCCTTACGTAAACATTTGGACCAACCCTTAAGCCAACTGAAGCCAGCTTAACCCCATCACATGTGGGACCTGAGGGTCAACCACGTTGAGGAAACCGTCCCTAGACAACCCAAAGGTAGCATGGGTTGGGCATAGTCATGCCCATAAGTAGGGCCATGTATAGGCCAAAAGGAGCATGCACAAGGGCTTGTCCATACATAGGGTGGGTGTAGAGTGCGTCTATAGAGAACATGATATGGGGCGGTACTATGGATGGAGAGGGAGTGATCTGGGTTGCAGGCGGAGCTAGTTGATACTTAAACCATGCCTCATCTGCATGTTGGATTTGATGTGGGGTGAATTTTTTAATGACCAAACTAATCTCAACCGTCCATCACATCCTACAACTTTCTCAACTGACTTATCAGCACGACATTCGATCATCTAATCTTGTCCATCCATCTCATCTGCACTACACATGTTTGAAGAAGGGTCACTTGATTCCCCCACATTGTTGTCTTCTTCCTCCAGCACTCGATGCTAGTTCTTCTACTCACTGGATATGAAGATCAAACATCCATAGAGATTCCAACCATCATTAACGTTCTAATCCACTAATTTATGGTCATATAAGAGTCACGAAATCATGAATGCAATTGAATTTTCATGCATGAAATGAATCAATGAAGTTAGAATGAGGCCAAAGCAAACGAAGTTATGAGACATTGTCTTGCACGGATAAAGCTTGGGTTGAATGAGTTGCATGTTATCGTCATCACATGCATGTGATTTTCTCCCCGTAAAAGTATAATGACCCATACTTTACACACATTGTTATTACTTCAGAATTAAAGCATACTTATTACAACATATAACAAAACCATGATAGGACCGTATATGTATAATGTCATTAGAAACTGGGAAACCTAAACAACTGGTTCATAAAGCATCTACATTGTCTCATATTTATTTCATCATATCTAGAGACCCTTTTGGAATATCCTACATAATAAGCTTCTTCCTGACCTGGGGAAAAGAAAACATACAAAAGGGTGATCTCAAATGCTCAGTAAGGGTAAACAAAGGAAATATCAATCATATCATATTCATAAGATCATAACATTTTGAGAATCTTAACCTGCAAAAGAGATCATAATATCATAACATGAGATAAATCATAGTAGTGAAATGTAATCCCAATAATCATAACATAAAACATGAAGCTTTGTGTCATACACACATAATCATAGAAAATCATTTCTTATTAGTTAATACTCATTTCCAAGACTATCATAGTGGACAAAGTCCACTTCTGAATCGAGTTCACTCCTCGTTCCAGTCCTGTATCACTGAACCATATTAACTTTCCATTCAAACCATTTCTATCTCATGAGATATAAATCTTTACCCAATTAATTGGAGGGAGATATAGGTCCCACCCATCTCATAATGAAACCATTCTTATGTGTGTTCCACAAAATCATAAATCATATATCATAGCATAACCCATGTAAAAAAATAGGATTCTTAAACAACATACCATAACATAAACCATATAATATAAAAGGACTTCATAAAAATAATTCCATCATAACATAATAAAATGAATTTAAAAATAGGGATATAAACAGAACCCTATATTATCTTTGATGGAAAATAATTTTGATAAAACACTTGAACTCCTTCTTGAGGAAAATATCCTTTCTACTTCAAAAACAATTTTCCTTTTTTAACATGTCATACAATTTTAAACTAAAAGAAGTTAATTAAAAATAAACTTGAAAACTTGTAAAGGAAGATTCATGGAAACAATGTTCTATGAAATCAGAAAAATCCATTCATGCCGTATAAGTTAAAAAAACATTCTTCTCTTACTTTGGTTGAAAAGGTCAAAAAGTATCTCCTACTGAAAACGACAAAAGATTACATTCATATTTTTTACTAAAAATTCACCAACAGATAAAATTGGATTTAAATAATTGTAGGAGGATAGAAATAATATTACATATTGAGGAAACATATATTTGGATGATAAATATGCCCCAGTAAATTCTAAAGTATAAACAATCTGGGATAAAAATAAGATTGTGAGATTTTACCTTACCTTAGGTCCGATATGATTCGTACATATTTTAACCTCCAGTATAATGATTTAAATATTATAATTGACTTATTAAAGAATCATATTCATTTTTATGATATCATATATGCTCATATTGTTATCTTCTTATCAGTAATATTTCATTGCTACTTGTTATTCGGGTGTTCATTACTTTATGTTCTTATGCATGTTTTGTCGAGTAAATTCTTATTCATATTTTTCGGTTATAGATACCTCATTTATAGAATTTTATTAGTGTAATATATATCATATTTATTCATTCAATTAATTTATATAATTATTATTCAATGAAGATCA
The DNA here is from genome assembly GCA_963277665.1 of Viscum album. Taxonomy (NCBI): domain Eukaryota; kingdom Viridiplantae; phylum Streptophyta; class Magnoliopsida; order Santalales; family Viscaceae; genus Viscum; species Viscum album. Next base: position 153,486,940 of record OY728145.1, read on the forward strand.
TGTAGAACGAGTCACATCACATCGTGGAGACGGTAGGCCGTACGTACGCACGAGCGATGATATCATTATTTTGATATTAAAATCATATATAATTGAATGTTATATAATATATAAATAATCATAATAAAGTTATATTTATTATTTATATCATGTATACTCATTATCAAACCCATCCAAATGATGAAATGTTTGAATAACAAACTACACCACGACGTGGAGACGGTAAGCCGTACCTACGCACGTGTGGTGACATTTTCATTCATATAATAGATAAAATAACTAATATGGTTGTAACATTTATAATAACATAATAGTATATTGAAGATAATAGAGCTATTATTTTATAATGGAAGCAACAAAGAAGGAGGAAGTGGAAGACGAAAGGATCTTGAAATAGGTGGTGAGATATTTACCTCTTCCTCGGGTTCTTCCTTTTGATTTGATCAAAAGGGCTCCATAGGTTGGCTTTCTGACTAAAGTAAGGCCTATAAGATGAAGGGAGGACAATTGAGAGGGTATTTGGGGACCGATACAAATGGATTTGGTGGTGTGAATTAGAGAGAATGGGGAGTTCCCTTTTATAAGAGTGGTGAGGGGCACCTTAAGAAAAACATAAAATATTATTTTATAATAAATTAATATTCGTTGTATAATGGCTCCAAAGTGACTTATATTGAGGATAGGGTGGGGATGGGTCAAAATAATCTTAACCAATATGTTTTAGACATGTTTAGGTTACCATTTTAACCTTATCATTTAGATTTAACTCTGAGTTAAATAATTTAACTTTTACCGTGTCTTCTTGTATTCTTACACTATATGGTTAATAAACTTACTATAAACTACCAAATCGAACCCCAATTGGTTCATTAATGTCATATATATTATTATATAAGTCTTTTGTCCAAACCATATATTTTTAGGAATAGAATATTCATTAATAAGTTATTATGTGTTTTAAAAACTCTTTTATGTCAATTTTGACACTATTTGGTATTTTGTTTTTGCTAAATTCATAACAGCATTATTACTTCAAAATAATTCATCTAACCAAACTTAATATGTTATATTAAACTAGAAAATTATTTTAATTCATAAAAAGTCTAAAATTACATTTATTTGGGTATTTATAATATCAATTATGTTAACATTTCATCAATAAGGTAATTACAAGATCATCATTATGTCATAAATAAATTAATTTATATAATGTCTAAAAATTATAAATAAAATACCATTATATAGGAAATTTTTGTTGATTTTTAATGAAAATTTTTATTCTAATTTATCTTATGTATAACCCTATATTAAAAATGTTTTACTTATTAAACTTTGATTTTAATTCTTTTAACTCTTCTTTGAATTAAATAATAATAAATGTCCTATTCTAATCCAAGTGGACCTAAATAGTCATATTTTATTCCTAATGTTGTTTTTGGTCGAATTAGACTTATCCAATAGAATTAGGGCATGTGTTAGGGTAATAATAATATCATTTTTACCCTTAATTACCCTTTTTACATTTAACCATAGTAAATAAAAGTAAAAAGTTACTATTCACCAAAAATTATTTTTATCTTATTGAACCAAATTTTACTCCTTGATATTAACTGTGTCTCTTGGATTTTTGAAATTAAAATCACATAAGTGGTAAAATTATGTTTTATGTAAATTTACAAATTCTCCTAGGAGGTTGGTAAAAGAACGTAAAAAGTTCAACAAACTTTTCATATATCTAAAATTATTATAAAATTACTCCAATGAATTACATTGAACTTATATAGGTATTATGTATCTATTTTGATATAAAATAAATTTTAATAAAATAAATAATTATTTAAATAAAAATTTGGTTTTAAACTATAACTCAGTCTTTTCACTATTCATCAAAAATTGAAAGTCTTAAAAAAAAAACAAAAAATTCACCCTAATCTAATTTCAATATTCAGAAACCAAAAATAAAGTCCATTTTGAAAGATAAAATTTATAAAATTTCAAAAAGTGTATATTACTATTCATAATGGATTGATTATATAATCTTTTACTAACATATCATTGTTTAGTGAAACTTGGTATTGCGAACAACGCAAGCTATCGAGGAAGGTTCCCCATGCTTGTAACGCAATCCAATACAGTGTTGTGTGTAGTGAAAGATTCCTTGGGTGTTTCATATAACATAATACATAAAAACAAAATATTTTGTCATAAAATCTCATGGTGTTACATTCTACCCCCCATAAAAAGAATTTCTCCCTCAAAATTGATCACTTAACAAATAGATGAGGATACCTCTCTCCCATCATATCCTTAAGTTCCCATGCAGATTCATCTAATTGTTGGTTCTTCCATTAAACTTTAACCAAGCGAGTGGTCTTGTTTCGTAGAACTTTTTCTCTATGATCCAGAATCTCTATTGGTTGTTCTTCATAAGAAAGATCTTGCTCTAGCTGTACTACTTCTGAGCTTAGTACATGTGAAGGATCAGGTATGTACTTTCTCAGGAGAGATACATGGAACACATCATGAACTTGAGAGAGATTTGGTGGAAGTGCCAATCGGTAAGCTACCTTCCCAACACGATCCAGTATCTCAAAAGGACCAATATACCTAGGGATCAGCTTGCCCTTCTTTCCAAATCTTATTACTCTCTTCCAAGGAGATATTCGTAAGAACACTTTATCACCCACTTCAAACTCTAGGTCTTTTCTTCAGTTGTTGGCATAATTTTTTTTTCGACTCTGAGATACTCTTATGTGTTGCTGAATAGATCTTACCTTTTCTTCCATATCATTAACAAGATCAGGTCCTAATAGATTTCTTTCCCCAATTTCATCCCAGCAAGTTGGAGTTCCGAATTTCTTTCCATAGAGAGCTTCATAAGGAGCCATTTGAATACTATAGTGAAAGCTATTATTATAATAAAATTCCACCAAAGGCTTGTGTTGATCCCAACCACCTTTGAAATCCATAGAGCAAGCTCTCAACGTGTCTTATAGAGTTTGAATTGTCCTCTCAGGCTAACCGTCTATTTGAGGATGATAACCAGTGAAGAAACTCAACTATGTATCTAGAGTATGCTGAAGACATCACCAAAACTTCTTGGTAAACCTCGGATCCCGATCAGATATAATGGAAAGTGGTACTCCATGAAATCATACCACTTCTTTCACATATATCATGGAATGCTAATCAAGAGAGAAATATTCTCTAATAGAAATGAAGTGTGCTGATTTTGTAAGACGATCAACTATAACCTAGATAACATTATTGCCTTTGGATGTTTTAGGAAGTCCAGTGACAAAGTCCATAGTGATGCTTTCCCATTTCCATTCTGGTATGGGTAATGGTTGTAACATCCCCTTAGACTTCTGTCTCTTAGAATTAACTTGCTGACAAACCAATCATCAAGAGATATATTCAGCAACATCTCTTTTCATGCCATCCCACTAGAAGTACTCCTTCAGGTCCCTATACATCTTCGTGCTTCCAGGGTGAATGGAGAATGAATAACTATGAGCTTCATCCAATATTTCCTTTTTTAATTCTGGGATGGGTGGAACACAAACCCGATTCCTGAACCTTATCATTTCATCACAATCAATGTGGAATTCAGGAACATTTCTCCCCTTTTTTTGTAACTCTACATATTCTTTTTGTGCCTCTTTAATCATCACATGTATAGATGGTTGAACATTCATTTGAGAAAGATAAGATTTTCCCCCTTCCATTATAATTACAAGATCCATCATTTGTAAATCCATAAATATTAGATCTTTTGTGATTCTCATCATGGATAAGCTAGCATGGTCTTGTCAACTTAATGCGTCCGCCACATTGTTTTCTTTCTCAGGGTGGTAATGAATTGAGAGGTCGTAATCCTTAATCAACTCTAACCATCTTCTTTGGAGCATATTCAGCTACTTTTGTGTGAAAATATACTTTAAACTTTTATGATTAGTTTAAATATCACACCTTTCACCATAAACATAATGCCTCCAAATATTTAATGCAAAGATTACATAAGCTAATTCTAAATCATGGGTTGGGTAATTTTGCTCGTGGATTTTCAACTATCGTGAGGCATAAGCTATCTCCATATCATTTTGCATGATAAAACACCCCAATCCATTCTTATATGCATCACTGTAGATCACAAAACTTTCTTCACTACAAGGCAGTGTGAGCACAGGTGCACTGAATAACCTTATTTTTAACTCCTTGAAATTCTATTCACACTCCTCCTTCCAAATGAACTTAACTCTTTTTCGAGTCAACCTGGTGAGTGGATTAGATAACCGTGAAAATATTTCACAAATCATCGATAATATCCATCCAAACCAAGAAAACTTCGAATATCTGTTATTGTTATTGGTCTCGACCATCTTTCGATAACCTATGTTTCTGCCGGATCCACAGATATCCCCTCTTTTAAGATTATGTGACCCAAAAATGAAACTTTTTGAAGCCAAAATTTACACTTGTTAAATTTGGCATAAATCCTATCCTTTCTTAGGGTCTTCAATACAATTCTCAAGTGTTCTTCATGTTTTTCCTTGCTCATTGAATAGACAAGAATATCATCTATAAAGACTACCACAAACTGATCAAGATAGTCTCTAAAGACTCTATTCATTAGATCTATGAAGACTGTAGGGGCATTAGTAAGACCAAATGGCATCACTATAAATTCATAGTGTCCATACCTTATACAGAAAGCCGTCTTTGGTATATCCTCCCTTTTGATCCTTAATTGATGATACCCTGAATGAAGATCAATCCTGGAAACGTATTGAGCTCCATGTAGTTGGTCAAATAAGTCATTAATGAATGGGAGAGGATATTTGTTCTTGATAGTGATCTTGTTAAGTTCTCGATAATCAATTTAGAGTCTCATTGATCCATCTTTCTTCTTAACAAATATAACAAGTGCTCCCCAAGGTGATGCACTAGGGCATATGAATACCTTATCAAGATTCTCTTGGAGTTGCTTCTTCAATTCCTACAACTTAATTGTGGTCATTCTATAAGGTGTATTTGAAATGGGCATAACACCCGGTATGAGTTCTATTGAAAACTCAACTTCACGATTTGGTGGAAGACCTGTCAATTCCTCTGGAAAGACATCATCAAACTCCCGTACAATGGGAATATTCTTAATCATGAGTTTCTCTATAACCATTTCAGATGAATAACCTTCATTTATTGAAATCAAGACCCATAAGATGGAAGAAATTTCCATTGGAATGTTATATTCATCCTTGCATCGATAGATGAACATAGATTGATCGGGAATATGAAATGTGACTTCCCTTCTTTGGAAATCGATATGAGCCCCATATAAGGAAAGCCAATCCATGCCAAGAATCACATAAAATTACACTATAGGAAGGATCCCAAGATTTGCAGGATGTACTTTCCCACAAACGTCAACTGGAGAAGAATTATAAACTTTTGATTCAACTGTTGTTCCATTAGGAGTTTTCATAGCTAACTCAACAGCTAATTGTTGAGGTAGTATGACAATACCCTTGGAAAATTCTTCAGAAATAAATGACTGGGTGGATCCAGAATCAAATAAAAAATTTGCTACATTAGAGTGGATGGTAAGTGTACCTTTCACCACTTCTTTATCATACTCCACATTGCCGATAGAAATTTCATGTGACTTTCCTTTGCCTTTTGACTTAAGAGTTTATTGACGTTGATCATCATCAACAACCCTTGGATTAGGGAATTGATTAGCATAATGCCCTTTTTTCCTTTGAATTGTAACATTGAAGTATAGGAGGTGCATTCTGTGTAGCCTTTTATTTGTTCACATCAATAGATATTTTTTCCCATCATTGCACCATTCAAATGCCTGATGACCTTCTTTTCCACATTTGAAACATTTACTTGTCCATTTAAGACAATTCCCTTCTTGTTTCTTTCCACACATTGAGCATAAGGGAAAACTAATCTTATTTTCAGTGTGGTCTTATGATTTCCCTCTGAATTCCATTTTCCTCTTCTTATAAAACCCATATGACAGATGGGTTACTCCAATCTCCATCTCAACCTTGAGAGCACATCGAACAATTTCCTCGTATATATTGAAGTCCTTTATGTATAACGAACTTAAAAGACTTGGTTTTAATCCACTAAAGAATAGATCGATCTTACTCTCAGGTTGGATAATAATTCCGGATGCAAACCTTGCAAGTATTATAAAATTTGTTTCGTAGGTACCAACAGATTCACCATCCTTTTTATTTAGTTCAAATAACTCCTTCTCCATATTTGTTCAAAGAATACGAGGGAAGTACTTATTGAAAAATATGTTCTTGAACTCTTCCCATTCGATGGGCTCAATTCCGTCTCTTTTCCTTGTATTTTTAATAAGATTCCACCATTGATAAACTTCACCTTCCAAACGATATACTACTAAGATGAATTTATCATGTTCAGAACATTGAAGAACTGAAAATATCTTTTCAATGGTACCGATCCATTGTTCAACCACTAATGGATCAGTAGACCTGCTGAATGAGGGTGGACGCTGCCTCATGAAGGATTCAACAAAATGTTGCTCCATCCTTTTATCGTTTGGAAGTCCTGCATGATTCATAGATTGAAAAAGTTGTGCGAGAATGGCTACAAGATTTTTCATTCCAGCTCCCATAATGTTTGGTTGCTTAGGGGTACAATCATTTCATTTCCCATAGCATTCAACATTTACACAGTTCCTTCGGGTTACAACAATTAACTAAAACCAAGAAGCATAGTGTGAGAAACACTGATAATAATAGGAAAACCACATAATCAAGAATAAAATTTCACACATAAGGTCTTATCATAGGTTATTCATGGACATTTCTAAAACACTAATATTGTGTTCTATGATTATCCATATCCTTAGGGTTCTTACTAAGGCTTTCACATCCTAGTTTCCAAAGTTTGACTATACCTTTCCTTTGATACCAACTAGAATGACCCATACTTTATATACATTGTTATTACTTCAGAATTGAAGCATACTTATTACAACATATAACAAAACAATGATAAGAACGTATAGCTATAGTGTCTTTAGAAATTGGGAAAAATAAACAAATGGTTCATAAAACACCTATATTGTCTCCAATTTATTTCATCATATCTAGAGTCCCTTTTGGCATATCCTACTTAATACCCTTATTACTGACCTGGGGAAAAGAAAACATAAAAAAGGGTGAGTTCAAATTCTCAGCAAGGGTAATGAAAGGAAATATCAATCATATCTTATTCATAAGAACATAACATTTTGAAAATCTTAACCTACAAAAGAGATCATAATATCATAACATGGGATAAATCATAGTAGTGAAATGTAATCCAAATAATCATAACATAAAACATGAATCTTTGTGGAATACACACATAATCATTGAAAATTATTTCTTATTAGTCAAGACTCATTTCCAAGACTATCATAGTGGACAAAGTCCATTTCTGAACCGAGTTCACTCCTCATTCTAGTCTTGTATCACTGAACATGATTAACTTTACATTCCAGCCATGTCTATCTCATTAGATATAAATATTTACCCAATTCATTGGAGGGAGATATAGGTCCCACCCATCTCATAATGAAACCATTATTATTTGTGTGCCACAAAATCATAAATCATATATCATAGCATAACACATGTAAAAAAAATGGGATTCTTAAACATCATTCCATCATAACATAAACTATATAAGATAAAAGGACTTCATAAAACTAATTCCATAATAACATAATCAAATCAATGTAAAAATAGGGATAGAAATAGAACCCTATATTATCTTATATGGAAAATAATTTTGATAGAATACTTGAACTCCATTCTTGAGGAAAATATCATTTCTAATTCAAAAACATTTTTCCTTTCTTAACATGTCATAAACTTTTAAACTAAAATAATTTAATTAAAAATAAACATGAAAACATGTAAAGTAAGATTCATGGAAATAATGTTATATAAAATTATAAAAATCCATTCATGCTGTATAAGTTAAAAAAACATTCTTCTCATACTTTGGCCGGAAAAGTCAAAAAGTATCTCGTACTGAAAACAACAAAAGATTCCTTTCATATATTTTACTAAAAATTCACCAATAGTTAAAATTGGATTTAAATAGTTGTAGGAGGATATAAATAATATTACATATTGAGGAAACATGGATTTTGATGATAAATATGCCCCAGTAAATTCTGAAGTATAAATAATCTCGGATAAAAATGAGATTGTGAGATTTTCCCTTACCTTAGGCCTGATATGCTTAGTACGTATCCGAACATACTTTATAATGATTTAAATAATGTTATTGACTTAATAAAGAATCATATTCACTGTTATGATATCATATATCGTCATATTCTTATCTTCTTATTAGTAATATGTCATTGTTACTTATTATTCGGGTGTTTATTACTTTATGTTCTTACGCATGTTTTGTCAAATAAATTATTATTCATCTTTTTTGGTTATAAATAACTAATTTACAGAATGGTATTAGTGTAATATATATCATATTTATTCATTCAATTCATTTATATAATTATTATTCAATGAAGATCATGTAGAACGAGTTACATCACATCGTGGAGATGGTAGGCCGTACGTACACACGAGCGATGATATCATAATTTTGATATTAAAATAGTTTATAATTGGATGGTATATCATATTTAAAGAATCATAATAATTTTATGTTTATTATTTATATTATTTAATATTCATTATCATACCCATCCAAATGATTAAATGTTTGAATAACAAACTACACCACGACGTGGAGACGGTAAGCCGTACGTACGCACGTGTGATGACTTTTTCATTCATAGGATGGATAAAATAACTAATATGGTTGTAAAATTTATAATTACATCATAGTATATATAATCTAATGGATTTATTATTTTAGAATGGAAGCAAAAAAGAAGGAGGAAGTGGAAGAAGAAAGGATCTCGAAATAGGTAGTGAGATATTTACCTCTTCCTCGAGTTCTTCCTTTTGATTTGATCAAAAGGGCTCCTTTGGTTGGCTTTATGACAAAAGTAAGGTCTCTAGGATGAAGTTAGGACAGTTTAGAGAATATTTGTGTACAGTTTTGTCGAGCCAAATGGATTTGGAGGTGTGAATTAGAGAGAAGGGGGAGTACCCTTTTATAAGAGGGGTGAGGGGCACCTTAGAAAAATCTTAAAATATTATTTTATAATAAATTTATATTTGGTTTATAATGGTTCCAAGGTGACTTATTTCTAGTATAGGGTGGTTATGGGTCGACAGTAGCTCAAAAAATAGGTTTTATACATGTTTAGGTTACCATATTAAACTTATCATTTAGATTTAACTCTAAGTTAAATAATTTAACTTTTACTGTGTCTTCTTGTATTCTTATACCATATGGTTAATAAACTCACTATAAACCACCAATATATCCCCAATTGGTTCATTAATGTCATATATATTATTATATAAGTCTTTTGGATGATCCTTATATTTTTAGGAATGGAATATTCATTAATAATTTATTATTTTTTTCAAAAACTTTTTTATGTCAATTTTGACACTATTTGGTATTTTGTTTTTTCTAAATTCATAAAAGCATTATTACTTTGAAACAAATTAATCTAACCAACCATAATATGTTATAGTAACCTTGAAAATTAGTCTAATTCATAAAAAGTCTCAAATTACATTTATTCGTGTATTTATAATATCAATTATGTTAACATTTCATTAATAAGGTAATTACGACATCATCATTGTGTCAAAAATAAACTAAATTATTTAATGTATAAAAGTTATAAATAAAATACCATTATTTAGAAAATCATTTTATATTTCTAATGAATATTTATAGTCGAATTTATCTTATGTATAACCCTATATTAAATTTTTTTTACTTATTAAACTTTGATTTTAATTCTTTTAACTCTTATTTGAATTAAATAATAATAAATGTCCTAATCCAATTAAAGTGGACCTAAATGGAAATATTTTATTCCTAAGGTTTTTTTGGTCGAATTAAACTTATCCAATAAAATTAGGATATGTGTTATGGTAATAATAATATCATTTTTACCCTTAATTACCCTATTTACTTTTAACCGTGGTAAATAAAAGTAAAAAGTTACAATTCACCAAATATTATTTTTATCTTATTGAACCACATTTTACTCCTTAATATTAACCTTGTCTTTCCTATTTTCTAAATTCAACTCACAGAAGCGGTAAAATTAAATTTTATGTAAATTTGAAAATTCTCCTAGGAGGTGGGTAAAAGACGGTAAAAAGTTCAATAATATTTTCATATATCTAAAATTATTATAAAATGACTCTAATTAATTACATTGAACTTATATAAGTATTATGTATCAATTTTTACAAAAAATAAATTTAAATAAAATAAAAAATTATTTAAATAAAAATTTGGTTTTAAACTATAACTTAGTGTTTTTCACTATTCATCAAAAATTGAAAGTTTTCAAAAAAAATTCACCCTAAGCTAATTTCGACATTCTAAATCCAAAAAAGAAGTCCATTTTGAAAGATAAAATTTATAAAATTTCAAAAAGTGGGTATTACTATTCATAATGGCTAGATTATATAATCTTTTACTAACATATCGTGGTTTAATGAAACTCGGTATTGCGTACAACATAAGCTATCGAGGAAGGTTTCTCTTGCATGTAACGCAATCCAAGATAGTGTTGTGTGTAGTGAAAGAATCCTTTGGCATTTCATATAACATAATACATAAAAACCAAATATTTCTCATAAAATCTCATTGTGTTACAAAAAGAAGCACTCATTTGAAATGGAAATAACCGCTATATCCTTCATATCTTTACATGCAGTTTGAAAATCATAAAGAACCTATAATCTTAGTTATTCATGGGAGGATTTGATGAGAATATCTTGAGTTATTTGAAAAAAAGGTTTGATTCTCACCATTAAAAATTGATTCCCTAAGGCTGAGAGAGGTGCTCCTGTTGAGACACCGGATAGCTTATGTTTCAAAGAAACAAAGAAACACTGAGAAGAGAGCTTCATGCCTTAAATAAGTGAAATTCACTCTTGAAGTGTCTTTAAAAGAAGAGAATCCACACCCGTTGTGCGAGGAATAGCCCCACGAACACATGACATATTTATCCAAAACCCTCTTTATGTCTCATGAAGAAGAACCCATGGGTACCCAATCGGTGCATGTGCACCCTTTTTGTATCTTGAAAAGAAAGAACCAATAATCTCCCTAGTTATATGATGAATAACCGCACACACTATTCATAGAAGATACATGCACTTCTTACACGAAGAGGAAGAACTGTGAACCTTTGGTTTCATGAAGAAAAGGATAGAACACCATCTTTTTTTCATGATATATCTATACTATAGGTACGGTTTTTTTGATGAAGAAGTAGATTTCATGAAGAAGGGCAGTATGCATTTTCATGAATTGATATGTGTGATTTAAAGAAGCCCAAGGCATTTTCTGTGAACATGTGAAGAGCCTGTCCAAATGGCTACACCCATTCGAGTTAGTGTTTTCCATGTGATTCGTGTACATACAAAAGAAAAAGAAGAATTAATGATTGTGCATTCAGTTTGGTTGAGAATACATCATACTAGAACTCATGTACAGGAATTGTAGACACTGAAACCTAGTTCAAAGAGAATAATGGAAAATGGAAGAAGTGAAGAGAACATGAATTCTTGAATGCATACATAAAAGGGGTGAAAATCAGTTAAATAAATATCTACTGCACCAAGAAGAAGAAAGAGAGATGTTCAATTAAATGTCACATGTATGATCTCATGCATATATGAAAAGAATAAGAGATAAGAAGATTATTCTGATGATACCCAGTGAGCCGATCCTCAATATTTGAACAATCACAAAGGTGTTTGTGATTTTATCCAAGAATAAAGAAGAAGAATTTCTAGTGTAGTTGGTTGTTGCACTAATTAAGAATAAAGGATAATTAGTGCAATTGGTTTTTAACTAAAGAAAAAGAGAGAAGAAGAAGAGAGTTACTTTGCTACTTCTTTGAAAGTAACTAAGTGAATAACACTTAATAAGATCAAATGCAGAACCTACCTTTTGAATAAGGAAGAAGATTGTATTCAGTGGTAGTATAAAGAACCAGCAAGGAAGATGGAAATTTAACTAGGTCATCACCAGTTTAGGAAGAGGATTGTTTCCCTTGACTCTTAAAAGTGTAGGGACTCACATTGTGAAGGATTATTTCGTTCCTCCATCCAATGTTTAAGGACCCAAAATGGATGAAATATTGTTTTATAATTCAATCCACTATAACATTTATCACTTTATAGTTGAGAATCCATGCACTGGTCATTCCCATGCATGGTAAGGAAGTAGCTTCTCTCATGGAGTAGTGAACCTTGTAAAAATATCATGTGTATATTTGTACTACTTTTTATTATTTCATGTGATAGGAAAAAGAGAATAATAGAATCAAGATCCTAACAGGTCTAGGGGTACATGGATAAAGATTTGTAATTGCTTTAAAAAGTCCCCAACACTAATTCAACCCCTCTCAGTGTTAGGTATATCCTAACCTGGTCCTCTCACATGCAACCTTTAAAGTAATAACCTATCATATCCATATGAGGATACATAAAACACCATTAATACCTCAATGATTTTGAGGAATATATTCTATAAATACAACATCATAACCACTCTAAAGGCTTTCTCTCTCTTCATGACTGAAATTTCCATTTTTTGATGTTCAAAATGCCAATTTATGGTTGACTGGTAATCGAAACAATGTGAAGGATAAAAAATATAACAATACATATTTGAAATAAAAAAAATTAAAGAACATCAGTCAGAAAATCCGACGAGACACTGAATCAAGAGAAACTCGCATCAGCTGGTAGGATGCCTCCCATCATCCTCAAGTGTCACACCTATCGTTATCTCCATAAAATCACCACCACCACCATCATCATCCAACACCACACTAATATGCCTAATATCACTCCAAATCCACCATGAACATTTTAAAAAACCAAATGCTACCACAATAAAAAGAAATGAACTCAATGCTTCATCAAGACACCATCATAGAAGAACCAACCTCATAAAAATACCACCATCATCAACTCTTCACCGTTATAGACTACAACGAAGGCCACCACCACAACCATAAACAAAAGTCACCCAAAACTAGATGAAAATAAACATAATCATTGAAAAATAATTAACCAAGAAAAGTCCTGACAAAAATAAACCCTACAAAACTTCATTGATGGCATGATAAAGAAACACCGAAATAAATAAATAGGAAATAAAATTCTCCATGATGTTACAATTTCCATATTTGAACATCGCCATCATCAAAGGATCATTCTCGGAACACCAATGACCACTAAACCACACATTCCAAAATCTATCTTCTTGTATTTTGGAATAATTCTACAATATCCCATATTAATTCCACCAAATGTAACACTATATAATCCACTAAAATGATATTGAATCATGTCCTAAAACCATATACATTAAAGATATAAGCATTCAATATTATTATAAGAATCATAAAAATCAGTTATATAAAGTTCCACACATTATAAATCGACATTCCATACACCATGGCATGGTGCAGAATCCTTGGATGTTTTTCCTATATAATATGAAGACCACATGAGTGGTATTTTAACTTCTAGCCATTTTGACATTCTAAATCACCTATCGACCATGAATTTATATACCACATGCATGGGGCTTTCAGTTTTGATCATTTTTAACTATAGATAACCTTTCAACCATGACAACCTTCAGTTCCCAATGACCATTTTGGGCATCCTAATTTCTCATAGGTCGGTTTCTGAAGCAACAATAATTGTACCACATGCATTGTCAAGAACACATTTTTTTCTTCTAAAACTCTAGGAAGTGAATATCCCAGATCAAAGATTCACTAAAACCTTTTTTTCTAAGGCATGTTGTATAGGGGAACCAAGTTTTTACCAAGGGGAACCACCAAAAGCATGATCCTTATTCATATGCACATTTTGGGAATTTTCTTCTCCCCATTCCTTATGCAATGGGTGTGGTCTACTCTTGTAATATTCTCCAAAGTCATCACCAAATTTTCTAGGGAATGACTATGCATATGTTGGATATTCGTTGATATAACAGGCCTTGAGCTAAGGAATGGTCTTTATATATACTTTTCAAGATGCATTAAAAATTTATTTTCCATCACAATGATCATATTTAATTTTGTGTTGTCAAAAATTATATTTTCAAAAAACCACCTTGATTTATTGAGATTATAACACAACTCATCTTGTCTTCAACCTTAACTCTCACAATATTAGTCAATGATTCACTCCTTATTTTCAAAAAATCTGTCTCAATATTTTAGTATTCCTAACATCAAGGTACTGATACTTTATAGAGAACTAGTCTTGGCATGTACGAGGTATAATTTCAAGAACTTAATAAGATTTATAATACTTGTTAATAATATGTATTATAGATTCTATAATATTTTGAGCAATATGAATTCTATTGGAGATAATTTCAATAATAAGTGATGGTTTAAATAATACTTCGAGAACAACCAAAGAAGTAACATTTTAAGTAAATATTTTTGAATGAAAGTAAATATTTTCCAGAATGTACCATGGATGAGATTATTACATCAATCTTATAGCATGGGATTGAATTTAAAAATATAGATATTTAGGCTAATGAAATGAATAATGTTTTTTCTTTTAAGTTTATTAAAGTTTCACCTTCTAGTACTTTTGATGAAAATGTAGATTATTCAGGTAATAAAAATGAAATGACTTAGATTTTTAAGACCATGTGTAAGAATATAATATATAGAAAAGGATAAAAAATTATGTTACAGAAGGGTGATAGAAAGAAATATAGAAAAGATATATTAATTTTGATGTTGAATTTTTAGAATGTAATACACCAATTTATATTAATCTAGGATGTATGAGGTAGAAAAATAAAATAAAACACATAGGTTTATTTATTTACAATATGCATGATTTTAATTATCTTACATGGATGATCTTGGAGTTTATGTTACTTTAACACATTTTTTGAATTTAAATTTTTTTCTTGATAATTCAAAATCCAACAATGTGATCATAGCCTTAACATGAATTCTTATTCATAAAATCCCATAAAAAATAGTGTTTTAAGTTATATTTAATGTTATATTCCCTATCTTAAGATACGATTCATAGGTTTTTCTTCCCAATTCAATCAGAGCTTATGATATGGGATATCATTTCCAATGATTCAGTAAAAATATATTAGATTTATAAAGGTCATGTTGTATGAAATTGGGATATCATATTTTATGATGATGTTAAATTTTGGTTCCAAAAATAGGTTATTGAATCACCTTTATAATATTATTTCATATCGTAAAATATGATATGATATGTAAGAGTCTACCATTATATAACATATCAATGGAGATGATGAAGTTATTAGTCATAAAATATAACCAATGTCACTGAAAAGTTTTAATCATCACCATCCTTTCAATCATAGATTAGTATTCCCTATGAATCATTAAAACAATTTGTATATAAAAATAATTTTTATTTAAATTCAATTTTGAATTGAATTATATAATTTATAAATTTGTATAATTTTTAAACAAAGGTATTTTGGAATATATATTTATTTATAAAAGTGTTTATAAATTAATAAATTATAAAGTATTTACAATAAATAAATATATTAAATTATTATGAAAATATTGTTGATAAATATTCCATAATATTAAGTGTTAATATTGATATACCATGTAACAAATTATATGAAATGATTTATGGCTTAAATATAAAGTTTTTTTATAAATAAAAAGGGTAATTTATAAATTGTTTATAACTAAAAGAATAATTCCAAATACACAGCCTTTATATTTTATATTCATGAAGTGTTGATAATAATTAAATTGAATTGTTAAAATTAAGGGCCTAATTTTGGATATTATTTATACAACATAAAAATAAAGTTTGATGATTTATTTTATCTAGGTTTAAAAAATTCTAAGTATGTGACAATTTTATTATGTAAATTGTTTACATAAAAGAAATTATATAAAATATTTTTTTTCATTTAATATAAAATATTTACATATTCCATATAATGAATAATATTAAGGAGTTTATTTTAATGAATATTATGTGTTTACATTCAATATTATAGAATATACACAATGAGTGACTAATATTATAATGCATTCATGATTATCATGGGTTTATAAATTTTTTATAAAATTTTATCACTTGTTTAAATATGTGAATTATTAATTTATTTTAAATTTATTATCTTTTTATTACTCATGGATATTTTTTTATATTTTGAATATGTTTGATAATGGTTTTGTTTTCTAGCTACCATTACTTTAGTTTTTAATTAAAGTTATTAGCTTGAATTTAGTTATTGAATATAGTTTATAAATATTAGGAATTTGTGTTATTATAAGTTAGAATATACTTTTAGTAATGTATCCCTGGGTATAAAGACTTTAGGTTCGACTTCCAACTAGCCTAGAGGATTATGACTTGTTCTAGAAAGGTTGTAGTTTAATATGTATTATTATAGGATTACTCTTGAGGGGATCATAAATTTCATATAACCTTTACATGAAACATTTATATACCTTGTGTATAAGATTAATTTATATATGTGTAAATATATATGGCTTCTATTTTGGGTGATTAACCTAAAATATGGGTTGTGTAAAGAGTTAAACACAAATATGGTTTAAACATATAAATATAGTAGAATGAATAATATTACAATCTAAATCACTAGAAGTATGAATATATTAAGGGAATAACATGAGATATTTTTTTGATATTAAATCCCCTTAAAAATATCAAGTGTTTGATTCCATCCCAAGAAGTAATTTCTAAGAACTCGATTATTTAGTCCGAGTGATCTCAAAGATTATTTGAGTATGGATTGTCATATGTATGGAAATTAAGTTATAAGGCTACCCTAACATTCAAGTGGATTATTCTTAATGTTACTTTGGGTCACAGTTATCTTGGACACCCTAATAGTTATGATAAAAAAGAAATAGAATTGAGTTTATATCCATATGAAGGATTTGGATAAAGAATTACCCTTACAACTATCCAAGATTCATATATGATATGATTAACAATTGTTTTCCACTAGATATTGTTATGTATTATTTATGTGGAAAAAATTGTGTAATTCATGATAAAATATGGGTATTTTTATACCATTAAATACATTTAATTTAAAAGGGGCAATTATTAGAGGGGAATCCCTTTTCCTTCACAACTTTAGACCCCCATAGGTATTGGCTTCTCTTGTTTGTCCTCCTTGAAGTTTCCTCCCATATTTCTAATAAAATAAATAATTTTGATGATGATAATAACTTAGTAATATTTCTTAAGAAAAAAATTAAAATTATATGTGTTAGAGAAACACCTTTCTGAGTAACCAAGTGTTGATGTAGTTCAATAAATATATATGGATACTTATGTGAATCATAAAATTATTCACTTGATATTTCAAAGGTATTAGAAGAAAAATGACTTAAGGTACCTTAGTCCCTACTCATATATTAAATATAATTGGATATGTAAATTAATTATGAGACTAAAGTTTTCCTTATGAATTTTTCTAGTTTAGGAATTCAGTTATTTTCATTAGTGGAAATGTTCCAAAAATGTGAATGAGTTTAAGAAATGCTTACCATATTTTCACAAAGTTTTCATAAAAAATAAATTAGGGAATTTAATGCTTAGTTTAAATTTATATATTTACAGTATAATCGGATAAATGTTCAATCAAAAAGGATAAAAGTTTCTCATAGAGTCAAATAATGTTTCTTTGAGTATCCAGTTAAGGTAATTGAAACCTAGTGTTATTAATAATTACTAAAAATTCCATAAGATTGAATTGTTTTAGGTACCTAAAGTGGATTTTGAAGCTCCATTGAATACCCATATCAAGTATCAATGTAATAAAAATTTATTCTTTAGTTTAAAAGGTGTGTTATATAAACTAATTTTTTACAAGAGTTTTAAAAATAAAACATTTAAAAATAGAGAGAAAACTTGGTTGATATTGTGATTTTCATTTAAGTGATGAAGAAAAGAGTTTATATATCAAAGGTTTGAATTTAATGGGATTTATCAAGATCAAATAAATCTAAACAAAGGGTGTTTATAGTTATCTCAATTATATTATATGATAAGATGATTTATTTTTTATCAAAGGGTTGTTATAAACAATATAAGATAATTAATTCAATACACATGGTTTATGATTCATCACATTCAATACCATATTTTGAAAATTTGGGTGGACAAAAATAATTTATATAGGAAAAAAGTGTCCATCTGGATGTTTGTTAAAATATGAGGGAATATATTCCCACCACCCATTAGTAGTATATATATTTTTTTAATAAAGTATTGTTTTCATAGAACATTGCTCTAAACACACAAAATACCATATATAATAATTAAACAATAATATATTTGTTAAATATTCCAATTAAAAATAAATAAGTATTATTTACTAATATATAGGATTTTGTGCATTATAAATGATATTTTTTATAGAATATAAAATCAAAAGTGGCTAATGGGAGTAGGTTTAGACTTAGAGAAGTCTAAAGTTATGAAATAAAATAATTATACCAGAAACAAATTAAACTAAATTTTATTTAATATCCAAATATTTTAGGATATGTAGTGATTAATTGAATTTTATATAGTTAAAATTATTAACTATTATGTAGTAAATATCACCACATCCTAATGTATTATTCCCTTCAAAATATAAAGTTAACATCACTTTATCCTAAAGAAGTTTATGATGTACTGGTATGTAATAATATAAATAGTTACAATAGTTTCCATAATATTTCAAGGAAAATATAATGGAACAAGTTCCAAGAATAATGATTACATACTTATAAGGAGTTATATATAGAAAACAAAAGATATTAACATTGTAACGTTTGATATTTCGGAGTTAAGAAGTTTAAATATATTCAAGGTGTTTAAAATTAAGATTATGATTCATAAATATCACAATTATTGAAACTTTCTTTATTTATAGTTGATAATCACTAAATATATTAGTGTAAGGGTATGATAAGATGGAAACATAGTGATGTGGTATGAATTATACACATATGTAATGAGGTTACAAAATCATTGAAATCTAGGAAAACATAAGGCTAATATGATAGTCTATTATATATGATATGATAGGCAGTAACTTATAAAAGGTTTTATTAATTATTCTCAATTTTTTTAATAACATTAAATCTATCATATAAAAGGGAATATCTTATTTATCATTATTTTAAGTTGACCATATACATGTATGTATTAATATATAATTTGGGAAGTGTAGTGATAATTTACCTTTCAAAGTACGACTATGATATATCCCTAACTAATGTTCTTCATTGAGTATTATAGTTTATTTTGAAATGATAAGGTTAACACGAGTAAGATTCTTATATAGAGATATAATATGATTACGAGGCACAAAAAGGGTTTTTTATGTTGGGTTTATCACGATGTATACCACATTGAGTGTCATACACTATGTCTTTGGTATACTAGGGGTGGATGGATCATACTTCAAATCCCTCCAACCGAAGGTTGGTGACATACCTATAATGATAACCTTAAAAATTTGATACCTTTCTTACTCAAGCATAGAGGATTATCTAATGAAGGGGTGGTTGATGATTTTATTGATCATGTCATTGGTTTAAGCTCAACTAATATGAGATTTTTTCTCTTGTATGGGGAGTATGAGATAAGGGTCATCAGTTGAGAATTACCAAGGGCTGTGTGACTACAATTAAATAGTATTTATGATGTTATTATCTATTCAGGTGAGGGTAATGCAATGTGTTCATCTATAAAGGTGAATAACATGTAATTTATTAATCAACCTTGTCAATATATATTTGGAAAATCAATAACGTATGAGTTTGATATATGGTAATAACATACTTTGTGTTCCAGGGTCATTTGATGTCTTAAAAAAGGGAATATATGATAATTCATGTAAACATGTGATGGAACTTCTGGGAACAAGTATAAAGATACATGTGTTTGATGGAGATCATGAAAAATCTCTTTATAGATTGAGTATACTTGATTTTTTTTATAGGGGATACTCTTTTCTTACATTTATGGATCCAAATATTCATATTTATTTTAAACATAATAATTTTTTGGGTCACACTTTTTGGTTTCATGAATGTATATTGAGTTTAAATTAGAGAGATTATAAAAAACTTATTTAAATGTAGTCCAAAATAGTATAGGATGTCTATTAAAAAGGTATTACATATGATTTTATACACAGTGAAGTAAGTGATAAATTTATAAAATTATTTTGGAAGATATTTTAAAGAGTTTTGGATATTATTTTAGAAGTTATTATATATTATATAATATAATGTGAAATGACATTATTTTTATAAGGAATTAGTGTAAGTGGAAGATTGATTGATATATTCCCAAAATCCCATATACATATGTTCTATTATGAACACGGTGTATTACATGATTAAGGGATATCATAAAGAATATTGTAGTTCGAAGGCCTAGTAATATCCCTAATACAAGGAGTGGTGAATTAGTGATCCATTTTTCATTTTATTAATTACTCTTTTACTCCAACTACTATAGCAGGTTCAATCATCGATCAAATAATTTTATGTCTTG
This sequence comes from Viscum album, assembly GCA_963277665.1. Classification (NCBI taxonomy): domain Eukaryota; kingdom Viridiplantae; phylum Streptophyta; class Magnoliopsida; order Santalales; family Viscaceae; genus Viscum; species Viscum album. The sequence continues at coordinate 153,507,702 of OY728145.1, forward strand.
CAACCTCATTCGAATAATTAAATAATTGAAAGACATATAACCAAAGTATTTATAAGGTTCATCCTTTAAACACAACTATTTTCTATGTTTAGGATGAGTTTTGAGACCTAGTTTATCCACTATAAATTATCTCAAGTACAGATACAAACTATATTTTAAAAAAATATCTAAGAAATCTCCCAAAGTGAAGTATCCCAAGTAATCTAATGTCCTCTTCATAATGGGTTTATTATACCAAATCCCCCTAGTTGAAGCTATCTCTAAAAAAAGATTATTATTTATCTATCTCCTAGATATTTATTTATTCTAACTCCCATCAGTTTGAATGTGTCCCTCCACACTCCTATAAACAAATCTTTGACTTCCTATATATACTGGTATAGTGGTGGGTTAAATTGGTCCTCCATTAAGCCGATGTATCATAATCTTCCAAAGGATCACTTTTCCATGACCACCTACTCACCTGATGGTATAATATCACATGTTATAATAAGGGATTCAAACTTCTCACGTTCTTCTTAGATTTAACACAATAGTAGAAATATTAGATTTCTTTTACTTATTCTTTGAAACACACAAGTACCAAGATATAGTCAGATTCTTCTTCTTCTATTACATTGAGAACTTTAGTTCTTTCCATAAACTGTAATATTCATACCAGAAATTTATTTAGTTATCTTAGATTCCTCATTTCAGTATTAAAAACTACCTTGTTTTCTTGACTGTATACATTTTCAAGGCATCACACTCATATTTCTCCTTGAGAGACTCATAGAAGATATGTGAATGTCTAAAAAATTGACATATCATATAACCTATGATATCAAATATCTCATTTTTTTAATGAATATCCTTAGTGAAAAAATAATAATTACCTTTATTTATATTTTTATTTTCTTTGTCCAAATAATTCTTTCATTTTTCTACAGCAGGCTGAACTTCTTCCTCTTCTTCAAAAAAATCTCATAGTAAATTCATATTAAACATTATCCATGACTGTGCGTGAATTTACAATAGTAGTAGTAGGACGTGGATTTTATACCTTTCCTCTCATAACATGAGAGATTCCTTTAAAACCAGTATAACTTCCATCTTAGTCTTGTACACTTAAACTAGAAACTTAACCCTTATTCCACATTCAATTATTTGAATCACAAATATTTTATAATATTTAAAAAATTAAGGAATATCTCTTTCATAATCACAAATAATTTCTTATTTAGAATTTAAATTCCTGAAAACAAAAATTTCATCAGCCATAATTTTAAAATCTGGCTATGTTTTGATGTTAAAGACTGATAGCTAGTCTATGTAACATTAGCTCAAAGTTATACAATTAGATTAAAAATTAAAACATGCACAATAATCCCATTTTGAAATATATGAAATTTATATGAAGTCATAAAAAAATTCAATGTGGTATCTCACAAAGACATACTCAACATACAAAGTCTTACACTTGCACTTGTAAAGTCATACACTAAACATGAAGTCTAAAGCCCAACACTAAAATTCATATAATTGGAAAGGAAGTCATACATTATTTCCTAGAAGTATTATATGATTAAATAACTTAATATGAGTTTTAAGAATATTTATTAACCCTCTAGAAAAATTAATATGTTGGGTCTCATAAAGATATGCACTGATAATAAAGTCTTACAAAATTGAAAGCTATAGGAAATCTCAAGTAATTAAGAATATTTCTAGTTTTGAATCCAAAATTATAGACATTCTTAAATGGATTCATGGATTTTCTAATTTAACTATGACCTTATAAAACTCTTCAAATCACATTAGAACAACTTTAAATAAATTTAATAATTATTATAATTATTCCAAACTCTTTTAGTATATTTCCATGATCCTTTATAGAATATGAATACTCATTTAAGAGTACTTAAATAAATTATCTACCTTAATATATTTAACCTTCACTCTCAGCTTCTCAAACCATCATATTCATGTAATTGTTCACTAATTATAGAACCCAATATACTCAATATTATTGGATGGATTATTAAACATATATTCTAGCTTATCCATTACTTTAAAACTATTGAATAACTTTTAAATCTAAAATTTCAATGCAGTCTAAAATAGTTCAGCGACCATCTCATCTTCCAAATTATTGAATCTATTATTGACAGTAATCCAAACATTAGTAAATTTATTTGAAACAAGGAAAAAATCTTCAATCAACTGATTTTACAACATATTTTGACAACCACACATCATCATTGCCACATCACATATTAATGAAAAATAAAATCCTCAAACTCTAAGGGGGAACTTCAATATCACCCTTTGGATTTATTATCAAAACCACTAACCCTATTATGTAAATATAATTGTTTCAAAATAAGTTTATTATCCCCCTTATTTATAAAAAACAAAGGAATTGTATCGGTATTATTATCTCAATATCTTTTTACTATTCATGAGATAATAGTTTCTATAACAACTTATTTTCCATTTCCTGTCCACCATTATAAGTTAATACAAATATAGAGAGAGAGATGGCACAACACACAACTTATCTAGGATATTTTAGTTAATAGAATATAATTATATGTGGGAAAACCTATATATAAAAATTATATAGTTCACAAAGAAATAAATGTGGTACATAAACAACAATACACATGTCACCATACTTATTTTCTCATTTGGGGGGCTATTTGTGTAGATATAGCAATAAGTAATGTGTCTGAAATTTATGAAAATAAAAAAAATAAAAAATGTTCAAGTATATGATTTTTATAACTCCTCAGTTATTTTATATTTACTTCAAAAAACACTCCCAATTTATAAACATTTTTGATATAATAAAAAAGTGTGGAAAACATGATTGGAATACCACTTCTTTCAATTTTTCATATAGCTATAAAAAATAATAGATTTACGTGGAAGACAAATTTTTATATCTCATATTCATATTATCTTACCCTTAATGGATGAATTCAACTTTTATTCATTATAAGACTTTGGCCCATGTTGCATTTGGGAACTCTTCCATGTGATGGGTTTCCCTACCAGTTTAAAAGGGGTTCATTTTTATTTTTCCTTAATAATAGGGGTTTGACCCAAATATTATTTAACTATAATGGAAATGAAAATAGTTATTGACGAGAATTTTTTTCTATCCAAAATTGAGAGTCTTAACCAAATTCCCCTTTGGTTTGATTCCTTAAATTCATTACATGTTAATACATAACCTGATATGGGGAGTGGGATCTCCGTTATCTTCATTGAGAACAAAAAGGTTGAGAGTTTTTTATCAACCATAAGACTCCATGAATTTTAGATTTAACTCTTTATAGTCTCTTCATTATATATTTGTTAAGGTATTTTTCATTAGTTTCCATGGAATTCTTGGGTTCCTTCTTTATTTCAACTCTTTACTTGAGTAGTTATATCTTATTATAAGTAATAAAAGAAAAATCATCTTCATGTGATTGCTTCTTATAATAATTTGGAATCTAAATATGATATATTTCTATGCTCTGATCGTCATGATTAATCATACCATACAATATCTTATGTTCAACCCAGTTTTTAGCCTCTGATAACCATTCAACTTATTGTGAACATTCTTGTCTATCACCAATACAAGAATTTCCTTATACCTTTCCCAACTTCATATTTTGACAAGAGTCACCTTGACCAGTTTATCCTAGTTTATCCTTTAATTTTTTATTTCTATTCACTCAAGCATCCTGTAATCCTAGTCATGGGAGAAATGTCAAGAAAGCATCAACATTGTGACCTTGTTGGTCACATATTCCAAAAATGTCTTCCAAATAGCCACAATTATTTTCTGTAGATAAACCTATAAAATTTTCATCTTCAGAATTATATTTTTTACGAAACCCAAGAATATAAGAGAAACATAATACAACATTTTACATAAATATTTATTTTATCTCAGAATAAAATGCACTCTAGAAATAAAATGTCTAGTGTATTTGGAGATAACATATATAAAAAACTCATTTTATAGAATCTTGAACATATCCCACAAATGGTATTCTTACATGACACCATTTATGATATATTTTACTTAATACTTACATTCATAACATGGGGAAATGGAAATATAATAAAGCATGAGATTATATTATCCATAAGGTAAAGCAATAAAAATATTAATCGAAGATCATAATGAAGTATAAGAAAATAATGTGGGTATGAGAATCTAATCAAGGTATATGGTATTAACAAAAGAGAATCATATCTAATAAAAACTAGATCATAAAAAATGAGACATTGAATTGTGATTTTAGTATAACAAAAGACATGGTTCATAATAGAGTGAAAAAATGAGTAAAATATATTGAACCTTTCCATCATAACAAAAATATGTTGCATAAAATATGAGTGTGGTAAAAACATATTCATAGAAATAATAAAATATGGATTACCACCAATACATTCACAAAATATTGGTATAAGCTACCAACCATTCCATAATAAAGTGGACTTGGTATAATCACCCACATCCCTTAACATAGTGGATTTGGGATAACCGCCATTATCCTATTATAATAACATGTGATATAAAACATTACCCAATGCATTGGATGACTATAACATAACCACCCACTGCATAGTTATAAACCATATATATGTGTTCTATAAGAACTTGAAATCATTTATAATTCATCATAGGTTAATTAAACCATACAAATAAATTGGGTACTTAGAAACATCTATAAAATATCATCCTAAGTTTTCTATAAAAAAAATATAGATGGTGTTATTTTAGAATATTCCAAGTGAATAATAATAAACATAAACAGATATTGACAGAGATGAAAATACAATTATAAGAGAGTAAACATTTACGTGGAGAAAGAAATATAAATACACCATTGAAATTTTTATACCTTTTAAAAAAATATTTCATAAAATAATGGGAATATAAATTTGTTTATAAATATAAGAAATATTTGAGTGGGAGCTTTATTATGAAAAACTATTATAACACCGGGAAAATACATTCATGAGGAAAATGTTATAAAAAATATTATTTTCACAGTTTTATAAAGAGTAAATATTGGTTTAAACGACTTTACAAAAAATTTAAAATACTATTTCATTGGAAGTGAAACTCAAGTACATAGAAAAATACCATAAAAAATCATATATGAATAGATAAAGATATCCAAAGAAAAATAAAGAATATGTACATATAGGAGAATGAATATGGACAAAAAATAAGATGTAAGGTTAGTTTCAATTATAATAATTAATTTAGGTAAATTATTAAAAACATAATTGCTGAAAAGGTAAGAGTATATATAAACCTCTTGAAAAAAAGTGTAGATGAAAATTGATGTGGGTTTGGAGAGAAAAATCACACCACCTTTACATGTGAATTACATGAAATATCTTTAACCTCATTAATAACAAACATGAACTTATTAATAAAATATTACAAAACCATATTTATATATGTTACCTTTTACACTATTCTACTATAATCATACATTTCAACTATATTAATTATTTATTGTTAATTTTTGTCACCAAATTTTAATAATTGTGATCCCTTCATAAAAGTTTCATAATGTTGATGTCGATCCCCATTCCTTGATTCCAATTTCATCATTTTTAGATAATTTATGTATTATCCTTTTCGTTTTATGGAAATATGGGTATGGTTTAGGAGAATAGAATCTATGATAATCATTTTTAGGTAATTTACCACTTATAATGAGTTACTTAATAATGATCAATAATTTTTGTTTCATCATTTCATAAAAAATCTATGAAATATATTGATATTTAATATCATGTATTACCAATATTAATTCCATGATACTTATTCATAGTGAAAATAATGAGTTTGGTGGAACATCTTTCATGTATATGGTTGAACTAACAAAAATAAAATAAAATTCTATATTAGCGAATGAATAATATTTTATAGATATTTAATATTAATATTATTTTATTTTATGAATAATAATGTTAATATAACATCATTAAAATAGAGTATTAGGTTTAGAAAGTTTTTATATGAGAAGTTAATTTGAAAAGTAAGGGATGAACTTTGATACTTGATGAATTCACTACCTGACAAATGTTCCTTTAGAATAAAGTATTTAAGATTACTTCATGGTTACAAAACCAATAAAATATTGATAAAGTAATTTGTAAGGTGTAAATGGGTATATAATGAAGAGATAATTAACATTTTTAGTGATTTTAAATGGGTCCCTTTATAAGTGATTTCTTAGTTTCATTTTTAAAAATATTTGTAACAACCCTAACTCTAGTAAGCCAGAGTTGGAATCTACTTTATTATATTGGAATAAGATAAAATAGATCACATCACCTTGGATAGATCATTTTAGTTGTATAGATGAACCAGATACATTCATGATTCCTAGTTTATATTTGAAATAAATTATAAAATGTATTATAAGTAAATATTCTGCATTCACGAATCTAATTCAATGATTCCTTCTTCATATCTCTGGGAAAGAAAAAAAGAGTGATCTAAAATGATTATTAAGTGATTCATATATATAAATATATCATGATTATATAATACATAATCAATATGAATCGATAAGTAAATAAACAAAATTCAATTTAGTCAATATCAGGAGAACGAAATACACCCTTGGGTAATATAAATGTAATAATCACATGGATAATAATAACTAATTTATCAATGAAGGACATACATAATATCATACATATTTATTAAGGACTTGTTCCAAGATACTTTAAAATATGGGTAGGTTTACACTAAAAAACCATTTAATAAGTCCATTAAATTGGTTTTCCTCAAGAGACATGATGATGTTGTAGGGCTCTATATATAACTGGTCCCTACTTGTAAATTCATTTCCAATTCATTAAGAAAATATTGAATCAAAATTTTAATTCATAAATAATATTCCTTATAAAAAAATATCCATATTGATTAGAGAATACATAAAACCAATATTTCCCCAAAAATCAAATAACATTCACCACAAACCAGATTATATATAAATGATATACACTTAAGATAATAAGCAAATCCATATTATAAATAATATGGATATGGAATAAAGATTTAATGTCTGACAAAATATGATCAAAAGAAAGTGAATATTTCAAGAGAAAATTAATGAATATAAGATTACTAATAGATAAAACATGACTATCATATCATAATAAATATAGGTTTTGTAATAAAATAATATCTACTTGAAATTATAAGAAAATAGAAGATTTTAAAAAATTAAATAATTTTCATTTTAATGACATATAAAACTTATTTAAAATATAAATAACTTAAAATGGTTTCATCAGTGGTAAATTACCTTGCTGCATATATTAAAACGAAACATTCCTTTTGACTTTCTCTAAAGAAAGTCGAACATGAACCTTTTTTAAAAAATTAGAATAATTCATTTAATAACTTTTAAAAATTCAAGGATAACATAAAATATATTTAATAAACCATTTTTATAAAATAGAAAATAATTTTTTAAAATAATTTTAAAAAATATGGGCATAGAAGAAAAATATACCCAGTAAAAAAGTGAAACATGACCAGCTTTTTTTTAAAACATTCTTTGTTTGATTAAAATGAAAAAGAGAGGAAAATATGGAAGAAATAATGTAATATCATTAAATATCCATGTGACAGGATAATATAAATAGTTTATCATGTATATATTATAATATTCCTTCAATAAAAACATAATAATTCCAAAAAAAATGAGATTGTAAAATAAATCATTACATCTTTGGTAACTTTGAAATTGTAACCCCTTTAAAAAGTAATATTTAATTGAAACATTAATTACCATTTCTAAATATATATTCATGTCATATAAATCAAAATGGAAGTATATACACCACATAAAATAAAATATATGCGTAATACCAAATATATATCAATGGTGTGGAAATTGAGATGAAATACCTTAACTCAATGTTCCATATTTTTTAACTTTCTTTGTACTTCAGTATAATAAATTTAGATTTAATATACATACAAATAAAAACTACATACATATCATGAATATATTATATAATCCACTTATAATATCTTATCAATTTTTTAAAGAATATTTCATTATTATAAATGTTTTGTGTGTTAACTACTTTATTTTTCATGTTTGTTTTGATTCAGCATTTATGATACTTGTGTATTGATCATGGTTATATCATCTAAAAAATGTTAAACATGAAATAAATATAATTAAGTTTCATTATATAAATATATATATACATACATATATTTATAATAATATATGAAAATTGGACATGAAAAATGAATCACATCGTTTTGTGGAGGTTGTAATCTACATGTACATATGAGTGACATTATCATTTTTAATGGGTGGAGGGGTAAGTAAGTATATGATATATTATATTTCAGAATCATAATTGTAAATAAACAGACCCCAGTAACCCAGATCTGGTAACTTACTTTATTACATTAGAATATAAATGAGGAAGACACATCCTGAAGGACCAGATAGTTTAGTACCTTTGGAAAACAAGATATATACATAAGTTCAACATTACAACTTGAAATGAAATAAATCATAGATACTCCTTTGTAAACACTCTTATTCTTTTAGATAATATTTTCATGTCATTCATTAAATTAATCTTAGAATCCTAAGAAAAAATAAGCATATTAAAGGGATGAAATATGATGCTCAGTAAGGGTAATAATTCAGAAAAAGCTAAAAAAAACATAAGGAAAATTGAATAAAAAAACACTTTCCATTAAAACAAAAACTTGAGCATAATATAGTAGGAATAAAAAATGATTAAAAATCCATAATAAAATATAAACATAAATATTATACTAGTAGAATAGTCATACCGAATTTCTAACACTGATCCCATAATGAGGGAATGCATAATGCGGGACATCATAAACATATCGTCAAGGCTTCATGCCAATACCTTAAATAAACGGGTAAAAACCCAAACTAGTTTGTCTCATGAGACTTATGGATGCACCGATGAGATATAACAAGCCCCAAATGACACTTACTAAGACCAATTAATTTCTCATATGAAAGGGGTGAAACATAATCAACATATACATTCATATTGAATCTAATATATGAAGTGTAAATAACATTCCCCAATTAGTAAACATAATCACTAAACATTTAGAGTAATATGGTGATTGGTATCAAGATATAACATCCATAGTCAAACTAATCATAAAAAATTAAATAAAATATGGTAATTATGTCATAAAATATTAATCCCAATTAAACATAATACTAAACAAGGGTGTTTAAATATATGAAAATAATCTTATAAAATAATTGATGAATTCTTGAGAGAAATACTCTTTTTTACTTTGAAAATAAGAGTTCTCTTGGAATTTTTTTTGAATAGAACTAAAAATTAACTAAGATAGTTTTTCCATAATAAAATGAGTGATTTTATAAAAATAATGGAGTCTTAAAATAGATTATTGAGTCCACTTGACAATAAGTATGAAATTTGGAAGTTCATTTTTAATTGGGCTTACTTATCATGAAGAATTGGGAAAGATCCTTATAAAAATGTAACTCTCCATCAAAGAAAGGAGAATTTTGATTTGTACACATATATAGAACCTTAAAAAAATTTATGATAAGTACATAATAATAATTTATAATTTCATTGGGGTAAATAGATAGAAAGTGTAAACCCGAAGGAAAAATGGAAGTTCAGGGAGAAACCCTTACCTTATGTCCGACTCTATTCTCTACTTGAACTTAATGTCATGGAATATGAAGTTAGACTCATTAATAATTTAATTAAGAACCTATTATACATTTATATATTTTATTATAATTATATTAAGTTCATTTATGTCCTTTTTTATAAGTTATAATATTGAATTCTGTCATTCTAGAGTGTTGATTTCCTTGATTTTCATGATTGGTTCACTAGATTGTAAATAATGGAGTTCATGTAAAATGGGTATGATTATCCAGAATTGGAATTACATATTATTAATGAAAAACACGATATTTAATTCTTATTATGTATTTTTTTCCATATATGAGGATGGATCATTATATAACATGTTAATGATAATTGTTTAGCTTAATTTTAGTGGGTTTTTGATCAAAACAAACTAGTTTTGTTCTATTGTTAAATATCATGTATATATAATGGTTCCAAAACATCAAGAAAGATATAATTCATATTTTATAATCTATTTCAACCATAAAAATGGTTTCATGACCATCATTGAAGGATAATTTGAAGAATTGTTTTTTTCATCCATGAACGTTGTAAATCGTCACCTCCCAAATGATGGTTTCGTTTTTAAAATAATAGAGAGAGAGAGAGAGAGAAATTAAGGGGATCAATAATTTATATTAAATTAATTTGATATAATTCTATTATATATATGATACTATATTTATCCTGATAATTTAGACAGAGGAGGTGACGAGAGGATAATAAAAAAATAAATTGAAATGAAATTAAAAAAAAATGATTTACCACTTGAATTATCCTCATTAAGAACCTCCTTAGAAAAAGAGGTTATGGTATTTTGGTAATACCAAGTGCTCCTGGAATTGGGGGAGAGAGTAGGGAATAGTATCTTGATATAATTTTGATACGATTCAAGTCATAGAGGTTTGAGGAGAAGAGGGGGTGAGGGGTGGTATCTATAGTGGAGGAGGGGGGGGGGTTCCTTGAATTTTTTAGTAATTAGATTACTATTTAGATCAAGACTATGAATATTTTGAGCATTATCATCAAATATATTACAATGATGAAGGATTTTTTGATATTATGGGCTTATATAATCAATATCTCATCTATGACTCAATAAATCATTTATTTAGTATTTATCATAAATTATTGTATTTTACTATTCATAAAAAATTTATTTATTTTAGAAATATACATAAAAATAACCTTAACCAATTTTTTAATGTATAAAATTCAAAAATGAACTAAATTTTATGAAAATAATTTTCTTAATATGAGAAGTTTAATTTTTAATTAAAACCTTCATTTTCCCTAGAAATACAAATTTTAAATTTATAACTAATTTTATAATACTTTCAAAAATTAACTAATGTCTTATAAAATTATCCGAAAATCATAAAACAAGAAAAAATAAATTTATGAAATTTTTTTATGAAAATAATTTTTCTTTTAAACCATTTTATTTATTATAAATTTGTAATTTAATATTTACGACTTTCAAAAATAGAAACACTTAATAATTTTTAAAATATTTACTTACTTATATTATTATATCATAAATTCATTTATAATGTTACTAAATTTTATTTATACCTTCATGGGTGAGGTTACTATTAATTAGGATGATTTAATATTCATAAGGGTAATATTACTATTCCTAATGTTGAATTACTATTTTATTGGTATGGGTTCCTTAACTTACATAAATTATTCATATTTCAATTGTTTATTCATTTATGATGTTTTTATTATGTTCTATAAGTGATTTTATGTGATTTATACTATATGAAATAAACATAAGAAGGGAAATTTCATTGATGGAGTTCTGGGTCATTACATTCCACCCTCCTACAAAAATTGCATCCTTGAAATTTTTAGATGGTCACCCCAGAAAATGATTTGGGTAGTTCTTCATCATAAGCTCCTCAAGATCCCATGTTGCCTATTCAATTTTATTATTTTTCCAAAGTATCTTTACTATCCGAGATGTCCAATTCTTCAACACCTATTTTTTAGTGTCCATATTCTGGATAGGCTCTTCAGAGTAAGATAGGTCACATTCCAATTCTATTCTTTCAGAAGTGTGTACATGTATTAGTTCTGGCATGTACTTACATAAAAAAGAGACATGGGACACATTGTGTAATTTATAAAGGCTAGGTGGAATCACCAAATTATATGATATATCTCCAACTCTCTTTATAATTTCCAAAGGACTAATATACCTGGGGCCCAGTTTCCCATTCTTCCCAAATTTTATAACACCCTTCCATGGAGATACTTTCAAGAAAATGTAATCACCCACTTGAAATTCCAAATCATTCCATCTATTATCAGTGTATCTATTTTTATTTCTTTGATCTACTTTTTTATATGGTTGAATAGTCTTTACCTTCACTGTTGTTTCCTCTACATGATATGGTACTACAATATTACTTTCATGAACATCATCCCAATATATTGGTGTTTGAAATCTCTTTCTATATAATGCTTTATATGGTGCCATTTTAATACTAGAATGGAAACTATTGTTATAGGTAAACTCTACCAAAGGTCAATACTGATCCCAAATACCTTGAAAATCAAGTGATCATGTTCTCAACATGTCTTCTAAAGTTTTAATCATCCTTTCGGACTACCCTTAAGTTTCAGGGTGATATGTTTTACTCAAATAAATCTCGGTATCCAAAACCTTATTGAGAATTTTCTATAATTTCGATGTAAATCATGGATGATGATTAAAAAAACTTAGAAAGGTGCTCCATAAAGTCTTAAAACATCCTTAATATAGAGCTTTGTAAGGCATTCCAGTGGAAATTCCTCCCTTATAGAGAGGAAATGTGCATATTTGGTACGTTGATCAACAATTATCCATATTGAATTATTAATTCTTGGATTTTTGGGTAATGTATTGACAAAATACATTTTAATGTCATCCCATTTACATGTAGGAATAGTTAGTGGTTTCATGACTCCTCTAAAATGTTTTAATTCATTCTTCACCTATTGAAAGACTAAAAATCTTGATACCTAATCAGAAATTTCACGATACATATTATCCCACCAGAAATGTTCCTTAAAATCTCTATACATCTTAGTGATACCAGGGTGTATAGAAAAATTTGAGCCATGGGAATCATCTAATAACTTCCTTTTTTATATCGGGTAGAGAGGGATCACATAGCCTCCTCCCAAATTTCAAAATTCCATCTTCATAAAAGAAGTCTTCCAACTTCTCATCATTCATATATTTAATTTTATTTTCAAGATTCTCATCAATAGGCTGAGAAATTTTAATAATTTCAAATAAGTATGATTGGGAAACCAATTAAAAAATTAGTTTTGGTTCAACTTATTTGATAATTACCATATGCATCTTTACTAGATCTATGAAACTGGATCCATTTCAATCCTCATTTTGTTTAAAACTCCATGATCCTTCCTACTCAATGCATGAAGTAACTTATTTTCCCTTCTAGGGTGATAGCGTATTATAGAATTGTAATCCTTAAGAAACTCGAGCCATCACCTTTGCCTCATATTGAGTTCTCTCTGTGAGAAGATATATTTCAAACTCTTGTGATCCATATATATCTTAAATATTTCACTATAGAGATAGTGTATCCATATATTCAGATAAAATATTACAGCTTCTAAATCAAGATCATGAGTTTAATAGTTCTATTTATGAGTTTTTAACTATCTTGATGCACATGAAATAACTCTATTGTTCTGTATAAGGACACAACTAAGTCCTTTCTTTGATGCATCAATATAAATCACAAATCCACCATTTCCTGATGTTAGATTCATGAATGGACCATTCAATAATCTCCTCTTTAATTCTTCAATTAATTCTTCACATTATTTTTACCATACAAAATTAACCCCTTAAAGCATAATCTTGGTTAATGGGCTACCTAATCTGGGAAAAATATTAATGAAATGACTATAGTAACCATCTAAAATAATAAAACTATATACCATTGTTATATTCATTGGTGTATGACTTTCCTGAACTGCCTTTTTTTTCACTGGATCAACTAAGATTCCCTCTTTAGTGACAATATGGCCATGAAAAGAAACTTTTTGAAGCCAAAAATCACACTTTTTAAAATTCCCATATAATTCATTTCATCTAAAATCTTCAGAATAACACACAAGTGATTATCATGATATTCGTAGATTTTGGATTATACCAGGATAACATAAATAAATACCCCAAAAAGTCATCAATATATTCCTTGAAAACTCTATTCATTTTATCCATGAAGAAAAGGGTGCATTGGTTAGTCCAAAAGAAATTTATGTAAACTTGTAATGCCCATACCTAGTTTGAAATGATTTCTTTGGAATTCCATCCTTCTTCACATACAATTTATGATATCTAGATTAAAGATCAATCTTTAAAAAATATTGTCCTCTATAAAGTTGATCAAATAAATCATCAATGTATGGTAGAGTATACTTGTTCTTTATCTAAATAGCATTGATCTCCCCAAACCCAATGCACATCCCCCTAGATTCATCATTCTCCTTACCAAAAGAACAGGAGCTCCCACAGGTAAAAACTAGGGTGAATACACCTCTTACTACTCATATTATCTAGTTGTTTATTCATATCAACTAATTCCACTACAGAAAGTCTATAAGGAGTCTTTGTTGTAGGCCTTGCACTTGGAATTATATCAATAGAAACTCAATTTCCGGCTCCAGAGGATTTTCAGGTAAATCCTCTGGAAATACATCAACACATTCTTGCACAATTGATACATTATCAATTTTAATATTTCTTTCCTAATACATAGATATTGTTTTATCTTCCTCCCTAAGAATTTAATTCAGTAGAGCTATTGGGGGTGTATCGGGATAATAATCAAATGACAATGTTTCTGCTCTAAAGGAAAGGAATTATTTATCATTCTCAAAAATTGTAACTTCATTCTTCTTGATATAGATTTTCACATCGTAATTTGAAATCAAATATGTAAAAAGAATTATATAAAAGTCAATAATATGTATTATGATAAGGTTTTCATCAAAATAACATTTATGTGTCATAAAAGGGACTAGTCGACACATCTTTGTTGAAATGATAATTCCCTTAAGAGTTTTGACTAGAAACTCACTTATTAAATTAGTCTAGAAATGTCTAATTTTATTGAAAAAATGGGAAGATATAAAAGAATTGTATGGCATAAAATAAAACAAATCATTCAATAAGATTGAAAAAACAATGAAATTACTTTCCACCACATCATTAGGATCTTTAACCTAAACAGTTATGATCGCAAAATCTTGGCCTTGATCCCTTGGCCTTATTTGGGGAATTTTTTCTTGAATTATATGAAATTCATGTGAATAATATCCTATCTCATTATAAATATAGCATTTAACATTGGAATATTATTTCTTTCCCTTGAATCATGGTCTTGATGGCCTTTTTCTCCACACTTTTAACAAACTCCCATTCCCTTCAGGAAAGTATTAGAGTGCTTCTTACTAGAATTACTACAAGGTGGAAAGTGAAATCTTCCCTTATTTCCCATTTACTTTTTTTCCTTTTCCAGAGTGTTCAGTATCCCTCTTCTTCTCTTGATTTCCTTTAAAGTCATAATACTTATAGAATTACCTTTTTTTCTTGATATCACATGAAACTATATCTTCATATGATGAGAAATTTTGGGAGACTAGATACTTTTAGGGGAATGGTTTTAAAGCACAAAAGTATTAAAAAATGTTAATCCTTGGGTTACATATGTTATCAGAATAATGACTTTATAAACTTGTAAATTTAGCTTCATACTTTAAAAAATTATTATCCTCCTTTTTCCTCAGACTCAGAAACTGGATTTCCATATCCGCTCACTATTCACAAAGAACGTATTTTTATAAGAAAAGTTATTTAAATTCACTGCATTCCTTGTTTTATATTTCTTCCTCCTCCTTTGTGTTTTAAATCAATGAAAACCATTTATATTCATATCCTAAAAGACTATAAATTTCTATAACAACCTTATCCCTTTCATTACATCTTAAAGCGAGAAACATCTTCTCTAAAGAACTTATCCACTGCTCGACTATAAATTAGTTCATAGTCACATTGAATGATAGAAGATGTTTTCACATAAAGTGGTCAAACATTTCTCCTCCATATTGTGGATCAGGATGCTCCATACAGGTAAGGTTATAGTTCATAAAAAGCGTCATCTTTCTTAGTATAGTTATAAGTTACTTAACATGAGTCATAGCTTCAGAACCAACACCATTATCTTAAATAAGAGATAAATTATGACATGGGATATGTGTGTTCATTTAGTTTTTATTCCTTACACTAGGATCCATTTTTAAATAATTTCATACACTTTATTAAGTTATGAATCATAAAGTATAATGATGAACTAGAAAAACACTTAACAATAATTTCAAATTTATGCATGCATATTCTAATAATCATTAGTGTGGTATCTTTGGGGATATATTTACATTTAAATCCTTCATAATGGCTTTTAAATAAAATGTAAATTATCTTAAGAATATCCCCTATGAGTTTCAAACCAGATGTGTTTTAAGGCCCCATTTTGTCTACTAGGTTACCCCAAATCAGGCCTGGGACACCATGACAGATTTTTACCCCTAGGTACATCTGTATAAGAACCACATCCACTTGTAGTATCTAGAAAAGGATGTATTTATAGGAAAATACAAATAATCTATACCTTACAAAAAATTATAGGATGTTCTTGTATGTTTATTCTCAAAGTATATCTTAGGGTTTTGTTCCTTAATCTATGTTTTCTAAATCTAGTTTCCATGGTTTATTATAAACTTCCTTCTACACCGACTAAAAAGACCCTGACCTTAGTAACCTGAATCAAGTACCTTAAATTATTATATTGGCATATAAATAAGTAAGAAACATACCTAAAGAATGAATATATTAATAGCATTGAAAAACCAGATACATACAAAAGTTCAACATTATAACATGAAATGAAATACATCATAGAATCTCCTTTAGAAATACTATTATTCATCAAGATTATCTTTGCATGTCATTCATAAAATTCATCTTTACACCCTAGGTAAAAATAAACATAAGAATGGGTTGATCTCTGATGCTCAATAAGGGTAAGAAATCGGTATAAGCTAAAAATAAACCATACCATGGATATTTTTGTAGTAAAACAATCAAATCGAATATCAAATAGTAACATCATAATGAAGGAATGATTAATGTGAGATATCATAAACAGTCCATACATAAATGGGTAAAAACCCAAACTATTTTGTCCCATGAGACCTACAGATACACCAAGGGGCTATAGCAGGCCCCACACAGCACTTAATAATTCCAATTAATTCCTAATATGAAATACTAGAAACATAATAAACATATAAATTCATATTTAGACTAACATATGAATTGAAAATAACTTTCCCCAATAAGTAAACACAATCCCCTACCATTCTGAGTAATATGGTGAATGGTATCAGGATAACACATCCAATGTCAAAATAATAATAAAACATTCAATAAAATATGGTATGTGATATCATAAAATATTAATCCAAATTAATCATAATAATCAAAAATAGTGTTTAAATATATTAAAATACTCTTATAAAATCATCATGTAATTCATAAGAAAAATACGCTTTTTTTTACTTCGAAAAGAAGATCTATTTTGGAAAAAATTTCACATAGAACCAAAAATTACCTAAGATAGTTTTTCTATAATAAAATGAGTGATTTTATAAAAATAATGGTGTCTTAAAATATATTATTGTTTCCCTTAAATTTGTTTCTACGAAAACTTAAAAACTATATAAATATTCAATACAAATATAGATGAGGATAAATGATAAGGACAACACCACCGTATGCATGGTGAAATGAAGAAGTGCGGAAGGTGGTTACCCAAGAAGAGACCAAATATTTGCAAAGAAGGACCAAAAATAGTATGTTGATTCTGCTAGAAATTTGAGATAGCATGAAGAAGTTAAAAGAAGATCAAGGTTTTCTGGACAATGTTGGTGTTGCAATAGATTCACGTTTTTTGCATCAATTTTTATTCACAAGAACATAAATTATAAATAAAAAATGAATTCTATTCTAATAGGGATCAAGCTGGTGAAGATAAAATAATCACAACATAATAAAAATCTGTATACATCAAGAAGATTTGATGCACTTAATGATAAATATTATGTTGGAAGAGGAAATGGTAAAAAAAAGTGATGAATGTACATATAAACATATATCAAAGGAAAATGATAAAATAATACCACAAAATATTGAATAGGAAAAAAGGGTATAAATATGAAGAATTATTCAAAATAGAATACACCCAAGATGTTTTAGAAGAAGTCTTCCTTAGACACAATGAAAAATAAATATCAAATCCAAAATAGGTCCAAGAATATTTACAAGGGGAGTGATACATCCAAAATAAGTAATGTAAATAATTTCTCTCAATAGAAGCTTTGTGGAATATCTTAAAAAAATTCCAGTATACTAAAATACATTTTTGTTATTTTTCCAATAGGTTTGGAGAGAGAAAGAAAATTAGAAGAATCACAACCAAAGGCTAGTGAAAATGTAATATAAAATATTACACATGAAGAAGAAGAATTTCATGTGAGGTTTTCAACAAATGATAACTCTTGTGTCAATGATATTTTTTTTGTGATATATTCAATAAATATAGACACAAAGTAGGAGGATGTTTGACAAAATTACCCTTATAATAAGAATACCTAAAGAGAATGAATATTTCATCAGAAGATGTACAAATAAAGAGAGAAGAATCATATCACACAAAGAAATGGTAGGTGTGAAAAGTGACATTGAACTATAGAAGGTACTTTCTGGCACTGTAGAATCCAAGAATATTCATCCATTTGGGCCTTCAGGCCCCCGATTTGGTCTCCGAGTCCTTTAAGGACTTCGGGCCACCCAGGACTTCGAGTCAGTTAGGACTTTAGGACACCTCAAGGACTTCAGGCCACCTTAAGGCCTTTGGGAAACCTTAAGTGCAGATTTAAACTAGACAACCTACAAAGGAACTTTCTCCAGAAGGAGGATGTGTAAGGATCTTTCACCATAAAAGAAGATAAACAGATTGCAAGAATGAGAGGGTATGACACCTGCCAATGGAAAAATCCTGTGCATGCATAGGAAATCCTAGCTGAACAACCATGTGAAGGTGGAGAGATGCTTTCATGATGAAGATACTTGGTAGGAGTAGTTCAAAGTAGTTTTTCTGTGTTTTATGTAATGTTTGTAGCCTAAAGGCAATGAATTCCTCTAAGGCCTACGTGACATGTAATACTTACTCCTACGACCCTTGTAAGGGTTCCACATCACCCCTTGAAAGGTGGATTATCAAAAATCAAAAACAAATGAAGTCCTTCATGTCATTGGAGGAGGAGGGTAAATTGAAGAAACCTAGTTGAGAAAACCATCTAAAACATACTATTTACATTGAAAAAAATGAAGACCCAACTAATTAGCTTAATCTTTTTTGGATGTTCACTAAAATATACATGAATGAGATGGATTTATACATGCATATGATGAATGATATATATATATATATAATATGATATTATGTATATTCTTAATATTTAATATATACATATGATGTATGTATTTTTCATGTATACTATGCACGAATAATATATATATATATATGATACATATATATATTACTGACTATTTCCCAAATGGTATATTCATTAGTTACAATCCATTTTGAATGGATTAAATTCATTTAATTAATTCATTGAAAATTTTCAATAATTTATACCCAATGGATATTACCACATATGATGTGTTATGTATAGGAGGAACCTCAAGATTTTACAATATAATAGGTTGAGATCCTTTACCATTGGGTGTGTGTAATGTGCAATGTATAAAAGTATTTTCTATGATATCTTCATCATAGAACTCCATTTATCTTATTTGAGAAGGTGTTAACAACAATTTCGATTTTGGGTATCCAAACAAAGTGTTCATGAATCCATTAGCTAGTGTACTTCCTCTAAGGTAGGGTGATTTTGTTCAATGATCCTTGTGATATTACTCAAAAAATATCTGTGGAAGGAAGATCAATGTTGATACAATTACATTTTCTAGGTACTCTATTTTGTGATAAAATTTACATGTTAATTTTTGTAAGATATATCTCATTTGTTTTGAGTTATCGTCCAATGTATATGATCATATGGTATTGATTAAAAACCCATAAATGGTATCAGATCATGAATATTCATGTTTTTAACATGTTCGAATCACTAATTTGTTTTAAAAAAATATAAAATTTAATTTCCATAAAACTGGACAAGGTGACAATCCCGTATGTAAGCTATATGAAGGAAAATGATATTTAACCTTATACATGTTGGCTTTGTAAAGAAACACCCTTAAAAAGAAGGTGTATGTAAGGTTAACATGTGTATTACATTTATTCAAATGGATTGTGTAATGGTAGTACCCTAACACATTAGTTCCACATAAAGATAAATATGATTTACCCTTGATACTGTAACACGATATCCTTACAAAGATGGTCTGTGTAAGTGTAACCTATTTATTATATTTATGAAGATGAGTTGTATAAAGGTAATACCATTACATAGACATGTTTATTTATGAGACATTGAAACTTTAACCTTATGCATAAAGGTATTAGAGTTTTATAAATGTCCATGATGATTACCTTTTTATAGTGTATAACATATTCAAGGTACCCTTAAGCAAAGGAGTTGCATAACGATAATACCTGTATGTAAGGGAGATGATTAAAGGTAATCTACATATTACCTTTATGCAGAAATGTTCAATTGGGTTGCATAAAGGTAAGATTTATGTTACCTTTACATAGGATTTTAAAAATATCATTTATTCTTACACAGAGTGTACACGTAATGGTAATAATGGGCACCATTATGCAGATTATGGGTTCTACGTATGGGTAAATAGAGAAGTGTTAATTATTTTATCATATTAAATGTTTTATGGTTTATGAATTGTTTTGAAATCATGTTAAAAGGTATTTTGGGAATATTTAATTTATTGGGATTTTATAAATTAGTTAAATAATTATAAATTATTTTTAGTTAATTTAATAAATAATTATGAAAAATTATTTGAAAATAATAAAGCTTAATATTCTCAAATACCTTTTGAAAAATTAAAAGCTATGACAGATGATCTAAAAAAATGTAATATTTATAAATTATAAGAGGTTATTTATAAAGTTTTTATAAATTAAAAAATATATGTGATATTTAGATTATATAAAATATTTATATAATAGATATATAATTATAAAATGTTTATAATTCATGAAATATTACAAAAAATCCATTTAATATAAAATATGAGGGTTTTTATATTAACATGAATGTAAAATGGTTATATTGTAACTAAGTTATAAAATTTTTATAATTAAAACTTATTTATGAATATTTCATAAATGTATCATGTTTTGAAAAATAAATAAATTGTTTATTTATTTTATATTCATGATTAGTAAATCATTTATGAAATATTAAAAATATGTATTCTGATTTATCTGATAAATTACTTCCAGTATAGAGCCTTGTATATCATGGTAAGCTTGATTCCATAAAATTTAGTTTTCATATACCTTATCCTTGGTTGTTTTGGTTTGGATCTAGAGAAAAATTGTTGGGAATATATTATTTATATTAGGGGTTAATGTTTTCAGGAATTGAGTACCCTATTATGTAAATTCTCTCAAGGTAGATGGACTTCCGATCAGAACACCTACTTTCTTGGAGGCTTTCATTGGCTAGGAATGTGAATGGGGCTGGCTATCTATTTCTGTGGGCTTACTAATGGACAGTTTTTCAATATCATACAACACTATGAATTTACATGAAGTGTTAATATAAGTTATTCATATGAATCATTTGGATACATAAGAATATAATTGAATTCTATTTTTGGGCGATTAATACAAACATGTGGGTTTTTAAAGAGTTACCCATTAATGCTATGTGAAATTATTAATTTGGTGGTTGGAATAGATATTTTAAAAAATAAATTGGTATAATTATTCATACAAAAAAGGAAATAAAATATAAGAATGAAATTATTACATCGGATTTAAAATTTAGGAATTTAATATACATATGGTGTATATTAAATTTATGAGACATTAAAAATGAAAAACCCTCAAATACTAAGTGTGAGAATCCTTCTGAAGAATTTTTTTTCAAGGCCTTAATCATTGAAATGAGTAGTTTCATGAAAATTCCAATCTCCCCAAGATTATATTGTGTATGGAAATAAAGTAATAAGATGATTTGGATTGTCTTTTTGGGTAATTTGATTCTAATACAGGGTACCCCTGGATTGTCCTTAGTTAGTGTATTTTTTGAATTTTATTTGGGATAAAATAGTTGGGAATCCCTAACTGTTAGGATAATAGAGGAATAGAGTTGAGTGATTCTATATGATTGATATATATAAAGGGTTATCTACTCTACTATTAAAAAGTCACAACTGTTGTGTTTGGAATGATTCTATACTTAAATAACTATATATTGAGACAAATGCCCCAAAGGTCTCATTGCTTAGTGAAATATGTATCTTGTATTGATAAATGGATATATTGTATAGGGTTATCAATTTTATTGGGCACACTATAATTAAAATTCCTTAATTAAAAGATATAAAATCCTGATATTTATCTAGTAAAAATTTCTATTATAGATAAATGAATCATCATCATTAAAGTAAACATTAAACAAAATTTTTCCAAGAGAATATTAAAGTAAGAAACTAATAATATGGGTAGATTAAGAAACATTAATGACAAGGATAAATATTCTATGTATTATAATAGTTCTTTCCTAAGTAGCTAAACATTACAAGTATTCTGTAGGTGAATCTAGATGCTCACGGAAATAAGAAATTATACATTTAATGTTCAAATGAATTTAATGAAAAATGACATATGGAATTTTAGACTTCTCTCAAATAGTCATAATGAATGGGTATGTCAATTATACTTAATATTATTGAATATGTTTGTAGATTCTGAAAAATGCCTATAATGATTATTCTGGTTAAGTAATTCATTATATTTTCATCAATGGAAATGTTTTCTGAAGATGTATTAATTAAATAAATTTTACTCTATACTATCAATATTTTTATAATAGATGAACTAGGCATAATATTTATAAGTTATGGTACTATATAGATAGTTCAAATGGGTAAAATTTAACAAATCAGAAGTCATAAAATAAAAAGACCAATAATATTTCTTTAAAAATCTAGAAAGGTTTATTGGAAACATTAGGGTAATATTTGGAATAAGTGATGATTCCATATGATGGGATTATCTAGAATACTTTAAGGGGTTTGGGAACTACCTATAATTTCAATGTCGGGTATTAATGTTATAGAAATTGATTATACAATTTTATTGGGTGTATGAAACCAAATGTTTTTTTTAAAAGTGTTGTAAATATAAAAGTGTTAAAAATAATAGTAATAGTTGAAAGATATTATAGTCGACAATCATTTGACGTAGTAATATGTTTCTATATAAGAAATTTGATTATTTTTCAAGATTATATAAATCTAACAAAAGGAATTGTGTCATCATCTCAATTATTTTATATGATAACAGTTGTTGACCAATATATTTTCTAAATAGGATGAGATGATTAATTTTATACACTTGGTTTATGATTCACTAGGATCTATAACATGTTTTGATAAGAAGATAGGGATAAAAGTGTTTTTTATAGGATACAGTTTTTACCTTGCTATCTGTTGAAATATTATTTTATTTGATTACCACCATAGTGGTGTATTTTAATGAATGAAATATTATTTTTCAATAAAATACTCTAAAAAATATAATTCCATATGATATATGGAAACAATAGTTTATTTTCCAAATATTCCTTCTAAAATAAAATAAATGTTATTTCTCAAAACACAATGTTGATTATTTTGAGTCTTAGAAGGATATTACAATGTGAATATAACGTCTAAGTGGCTAGTGGTAGTGTGATTAATATTATATAAGTTCAATGTTATCTAATAAAATTTTATGAAATTTTATGTCAAAGTGATTCTCCACTTTATATCTTAAAAATTTAGGATATTTGATAGTAAAAAAGTATATAGTTACATTTATTTACTGTAAGAAAGTGAATGTCACTGTTAATGAAAGGATTTTACCAGTCTATGGATAAAGTGATTATTAACTTAATATCCTAAACAAGTTTATAATATGTGATAGTAAAGGAAAATTTCATGGGATTCATTTCATTACCATAAGAAGTGAATATCACTATTCATAAAAGGTTTATACTGGCCAATACTCAAAGTGTATCACTTGTTATTCTAAAATGAGTTTAGGATATACTAGTAAAGTGATATTGTAAATAGCTACATTATTTATCAAATATTTTAAGGAAACATTTTTATGTATAGGGTTCCAAAGATGACGATGATGCTCTTTGAAATAGTTCTAGCAGAAAATATAAGATAAAATTATAACATTTGATATTATATTATTAAGGAGTTTGAATATAAGTTCAAATAAATGAACTCAAGGAATATGATTCCTAAGTATCAAAAATATTGAAGATAGATTTATTTATAAATTTTACTCACTAAGAAGTTAGTAGGAGTATTTTATCATATGGTCTCATAGGGATGTGATAGGAATTACATAAGGATGGAATATTAAAAAACTATTTCTCAAGAAGTAGCATGATAGACATGTATAACCTGTAGATGTTAAACAATTAAAGGATTGGTTTCATGGATGTAAACATATCATGTTTTTATAATTAAGAATATTTTCATTTATTATTCATTCACGTGTGCTGAAATTTACTATACATGAATGGTCGAACGATAAATACCACCTTAACGTAAAAACATTATGTTGTCCCTAATAAATGACCAATAAATAGTATTATGGGTTGTGATGATATGTTAATATTAGTTATAATAGTATCTTGTAATCATTTAAAAGGGTTTTATATGATATATGAATAATATATTCATGAGGTAATAAGTATAGAATTATTTCATAGATTGATCCATGAATGTATATCTCATGGAATTTCATATGGTTATAGATATACGCAGGGGCGTATTATTATTATTATTATCAATCTATCTTACTTGAGGTTTGTGAGATACCTAGCACGAAAAATATCCTGATTGGATGCCCTGCTAACTCAAGTTAACATATAAACATAGATAATACTTGGGTGGTTGGATATGTTTCTAATCATGTCATTGTTTGGAGTGAAAACAAATGGTATTTTTCCTCTTATATAACAAGTTTAAAACATCTGACCCTTTATTGAATTAAGTTGAGGAAATTCATGTCCATTCTTAGTTGTTTCACTTATTAAGCATTAAAAAACATGGATAACTTACATGTGATGATATTATCAAATAAATGAATGACATTATATGTATTCATTAACATAGTTATTCATTTTTAGATAATTAAGAAATTATGAGAGCCTAATGCTATATTAAAATATTTGATGTCTATTGGTTGCTCAGTTTCATAGAAAAATAGATTATATAGGTATATAAATGATTTTTATAATACATATTGTGGTGGACATGTTTATGTAGTGATATGATTATGTTTTATGGAGATCACACCATACCCCTTAATAGCTTAAGTTGCACTAATGCTTTTATAGAGGCTTTTATTTTCATACATCCATTAAATTGGTATTTCATAGTTTTTTTCAATGCTACTAAGGCTTGTAGGGCTACAATGTTAGGCCCCTTGGTAATGATAATTTTTTTGACAAAATGTTTTTTCTAAATGAAGAGAGTTTTATGAAAAATCATATTCAAAATAGTTTGGATGGATTCCCAATGACTGTGATGTTTTGCATAAATTTCTTAAGGTATTTTGGTGTATGTGAGAGTTTTTTAGATGTGAAAAAATATGTAAATACATGATATTCATGTATACATGGATATGATGCCAGATATATATATATATAATGATAATATATACAGTATACATTTAATATATGAATACAATGCATGTATTTTCGTGCATGTAATCAATGAATATATATATATATATATGTTATTTAAGTTATTAATTTTCTACATAACAGTGTATTCATGGGGTACAATCCATTATGAATAGATTAAAGGCTTTGCATTAATTATTTTAAAATTTTCAATTAATTAGACCCAAAAAATATTAATACATATAATGCATTATATATAAATAGAGACTTAGTATTTTCTTATATAATAGGTTGAGATTCTCTCTTGTTGGGTGTTCATAATGAATTATGTGTAAAAGTGTATATTAATATATATTCCTCCTATAACTATATTTATCTTATTTGAGAAGGTGATACTCTCATTCATATATCAAGTATCCCCACGAAGTATATTCTGATCCATTGGATATTGTATTCCCTTGGAGGTAGGGTGATGTTTTTTATTGTTCTTCATGATATTCCTCAAATACACTCTTCAGAAAGAAGATTGAGGCTACTGTAACTCACAGTTTCTAGGTTCTCTTTTTTATTATATTATTTACACATTAATTTCTTGAAGATATATATCACATGTTTTTGGTTGTATTATTCAGAATATGATAATAATATGTTCATTAGAAACCCATCAATCATCTTATATTATGTTTTTAATAATATCATAGGGGATTGAATATGAAGGAAGTTATCAAGAGGAAAACCTAAGAAGTAGTAAGTGATGTCAATTATTGATAGAAAAGATGAATAATTAACCATCCTTGAATGATTTATAAATTTTTATTCAAATAAAAATATGGTATAATATCATCTTTGATGAATTATAATATATTTATTTCATAAAATAGAGAAAAGGATAAATAAGATACTGACTTTTTTTAATCTTTAATTTAGTATCCTAAAGAACAAGTATTGAAGAAGATCATCATTGGAAAAGTTGTGGAAGTTTTAAAATCAAGACAACCACAAGTTGGAGATCCATTTTGGTTTATTATATATATTGGAACATATTGAAATTAATTATTTAAGATATTGACCATTATTAAAATATTGAGGAGTGTTTTCTTTGACGGGGAGAAAAGTTAAGAAGAATGAACCATATTTATTTTTTCTCATACAAATTTGAACATTCTGGAAAGTGATTTTTTGAAAATATCATTTATTATGTATGTATTATTTATCTATCATCCTTATTAAACAAAATTATGTTCTGAATTAATGGGGTAGAAATTGAGTTCTGTTAATGATATAAAAAATGGATGGATGAAGAAGTTCCTAGGATGATGTTAAATCCTTTTATTTGTACTTGAATGTTTTTAATATTTTTTTTTCAATCATTATAGGAGTTTTAGATTTACATTTTGGTATTAAAAATGATATATATCTTCTATATTTTCATGGAATACAGTTGGAAATTCCTTGAAGACAATTGGGTGATCTCTTTTTATTGGTGTCATTATATTTTCCTAAGGGAAACTTTTTTGTCTGCATAAAACCCTCTATTTTGTTTTCAACACCAATAATAGATTAAGTAGACATTGAGTAGTATGGTTGAAGTCACTTTTCTAAGTATGAATTTATACCAACATATCAAGAATTTTTTTTCATATCAATAAGGGGGAGATAAAATGAAATGAATGGTTTATAAGAAAGTGGTAGGGAAGGCATAACACATATTTTCATACCATTTCTATATGGTTATTGACCAATAAATAAAAATAGGGATATTATTGAGTCCACTTCTTTTAATATATATTTATTGTAAAATTTCTGTTAATATTTGTTAAAGAATATGTTCCAATTCATCGAATTATTGGATTACTCACACATATTGAAGAATAATATTGAATTTTGAATGAAGGAGAGCCCAATAATGGAGTAGATGATGATCCAATGTATTGTGTCACATTATTGTGTTCTTGATGATTACATGGAACATGTCTTTAAATTTTAATTGGAAAGCATATGAATTCTTGTGTAGGGTTATGGAATATCACTTAAGGGTATGTGAATCTTACATATAGGTATAAGAATCTTGCGTAATGTTAACATGAAAAATTCATAAATTTAAATAATTGTTACATAATGGTAATTGGGTATGGTGAAAAGGTAATAAATTCCATGTATAAGGGTACATGTCAAGCTATTTAAAGGTATACCACACATCTGAACATTCATTTGAGGCCAACCAATACATCTATAAGATTTTATAAGGGTATCTTCCATGAATATGAGACAAGCACTGGTTTGGTTCTTGTCTACCAATTTTGAGATTACCATCCCTTGGAGTCATGACAAGTATTAATCTAACCATGTGGGTTTAAAAAATCTTAGGATGCCATGTTCAGCTATTCTTGAATAGAGAACATGGATGATTACTGAGATAGTTTTATTCATAGGGTGTGACAAAAATGGTGGATATTTATTTCCATAATACATTAATTCATTAAATATTAATGAGATAAAAAAATGTAGAAACATTTGATTTCTTTCATAAAATTAATAGTACATTGCATGGGATACTCATGCATATGGTCTTTCATAAACATTAAGATGTATATTACAAACATAGTGAAACATGAAATAATGAATTATGTAAAGATAAGTGAAGAAATAAGTGGAAGAATACCAAGTCATTGTGGTATTCAAATGAGGAGTTATGGAAGGATAAACCATACGATGCGAAGTATAGTTCTCTTCTAGTGATTAAGTATCAGGATAAAATTTATCATGATAATTATAAAGTGTTCTTGAATAATATTTAAAATACGGAAGAATGAATAAATGTGAGGAACGAGATGTTTGGTAAGTATGTTGTATGTTTGAAAAAGTGAAGAATGATCATGTAAGAAATGCACATAGAAGAGTGGTTACATTGGTGAATTTCATAGACAAATGACCGACATACCTAATTCATCCATGTAGTCAAATTTACGTAGATAAATGTTTCTATATAGCCAAATGATCTATATATCCATTTTTAGTGATATAGAGAATTGATCCACATAACCAAATACTTCAGGTAGTTAATTTTTCATACATAGGAAATGTAGTGTAGTCGAGATTGAAGGTGGTTTGGTATTAAGTGGAAGTATTCCATTACTGAAGTTTGGATGGTCACATATCTATATCATTATTAAGTCAATACATGAAAATGTTTTTAATTTTTAATAAACATAGGTTTAAAGAATATTAAAAATTCTATATTATTAATTCTTGACCAAATGTAATGAAAATAAGTTATGGAATCCATTTTCTATAGTAGTTATTGGAATGAAAAGATTTAATGGTTTTGGGAGTTTAAATTAAAATACATTTATATGATATCACAAATTTTTGAATTTAAAAGCAAAGATAGAATAGAAGAACTCATAATGGAGAAACCTATCTTGAAATTATTATGATTATATACATAAGTATGGATGGATTTCAAAGAATGCTATAAGCTATTGTTTCTGATCCAATAAAAAGTTGGAAGGAAATATCTATTAGTATCTAAGAATAATATAACGATATCAATTCTTATTATTGAGATACACTATAAAGATTCAAGTAAAGAAAATAAGATCCACTGTAGTTTTTATGCACTGAAGAAGAATGTGATCATAATAGAGAATCAATGAAGAGATATGTACATATATGTTTTTCATAGGAATAATAAGAGGTTAGGAAATAATTGGATGATTTGTCCCTAAAGTTTATTGAGAGAATAAGATACTTGTTCACTCATACATTCACATGATAAGAAGAATAAAATATGAATTAATAAATTGAATAATAAGTAGTATCATATTAGTTTTATACTGTCAAGAAAACAAGAAGAGGTTGTGTGCAGTGTAGTGCATAAAAATAAGATGAGATTTTCCTCTTTATAATGCAATATGAATAAGAATAAACACATAAAAATCAAGACAACATTAAATATTTACGATATAACATATTATTATTTCACCTAAATTTATTTATAATGTTATGTGATATACCTGAGTTTGGGATGTACCAAACAAGTGTGTGGGATATACGCTCTTCACAATCAGGGGTTAATAGTGTAACACTCACATGATTTTACTAGTGTAATGTGTGACATATGGTTTTATCAGATCACACCCAGGATTAGCCTTCTCATATTGAGAGGTAAAACTTATAAATAATTGTTTCTCTTGTGTGTGTGTGTGTGTTTGGTTGGACATTAAGAAAGAAGGAAAGTGAGAATAGAAATATAGAAGAATAGAATCAATACTCCTTAACTGATAAAAGAGTTTTATAGAAAATGGGATAAAAAATAAATTTATTTATCGAAGGACCTACACCAATTCAACCCTCTCAATGTCAATTATATCCATCCATGGATCCTATTTTAAGGTTTTCATTTTAAAAGGCCAGTGGATATAAATATGATAATTAATGATATTAGATAATTACTGGTTAGAAAATCCCTCATCACCAAACATAGATATAGGATGCCTTTACCACTTAGTTTATACCTTTTTACATCATTTAACCTTTACCTTAGTAAATTAGTTTTATAGATAAATAGAAAATTGATCACCATAACTAATTTTGACATGATATTTAAAAATTAGGACACCATTTAATCAAATTCAACTTTTAAATATGTTAAATTTCACTTTTAAATGTAAATATAAAATATATAAATTTAATTTCTTTATTGAAAATTATATTTTAAAAGTTATGTGTTCATATCTATATTTCATATGAATTACCAATTAAATATTTTCTAATATATTTTTTCATTTACTAAGAAATTACATTATATTCACCACTAAAAAGTGATCAATTAGTATATTACAATGAAAGTGCACAATAATTTTAAAAAATAGTTATTTGAAAAATATTATTATAAAATTTAATCCAAATACTATTTAAATTAATTATTCATGTTCTAAAAATTTAATTTTATCAATACATTATTATTAAAATCATTCAATTAATTTCATGCTATCATTAAATCATTCTTTAATAATAATAATAATAATAATAATTAACGGATAAAAATATATTTTTATCATTAAATATTTTAGCTAAATATTATCCTTTTTAATTCATTATAGAATTATATTATTTTCAATTTATTATTAAAAATTACCCAACTCTAATATAACTGTTGTATATATGCATAGCCAATGATTACATATCCAATGACTATATTTATAATGGCCATATTTTCGACTTCTATATCTATATAACAACAATATTTCATTACTATATATATACATTCATACATTATTTAGAATCTGTCATCACATTCATTTACTTCCCTCTCATCATGTCAATTATATTTCTAATTCTATAACTTATTTCCATAGTTAAATATGAGGTGATACTCTTCAATACAAACCATATTGATAAGGTTTAAATGTTCTTGGCCTTATTATTTACATGTGTTTTTATTCCTCTTGTAATTTTCTTAATTATGCTTCATATCTCACTCTCATATTGTATTAATGTTTTTCGTTATATTGTAATATCTTTTATAACAAAATGTATCAAATTAATATATGTTCATTGTTATGTGAGAAACAAGATATTCAACATAATATATATTTTAAGGGAAAATATATTTTAAAATAATGTGTTGTTACATTCTACCCCCTTAAATTAATTTCACCCTCAAAATTTCATAAATTTGATTAAAAAAATTAAGATACTTCTACCTCATTACATCTTCTAGTATGCACATTCTTCCTCAAACTTATGATTCCTCCATGAAACTATAACTCGGTGGGTGATCTTATTTAGTAATACTATATATCTATGATCTGATATTTATAATAGTTTTTCCTCAAAAGAGAGGTCATGTTCCATTTCTACTACATCTAAGTTCAATACGTGTGAAGGTTCAAGTATGTACTTCCTCAAAAATGATATATAGAACACATCATTCACTTCAGAGAGGTTAGGTAGAAGTAAAAGAAGATAATCTATTATCCCCATGTTATTGAGGATTTGGAAAGGGACAAGGTATCTCAGGTTAAATTTTACCTTCTTCCCAAATATCAATAACCATTTTCATGGTTATATTTAAAGGAAATCCTTCTATTCATCTTCAAAATCAAGATTTGATCGATGATTATCACCATAGATCGTCTGTCAACTATTCAAATTTTTAATATACTACTGAATGGATTGAATCTTCTCTTCCATTTCCTGAGAAATATTTGGTCACTACAAATTACTCTCTGTATCTTCATCCCAACATGGTGGAGTTCAAAACCTCTTCTAATACAAACCCTTATATGGTTTCATTTGAATATCATAATGGAAACTATTGTTATATGAGAAATCCACTATGTGATGGTGTTGATCATAACTTCAATTGAAATCCATCAAAGATTATATTGGTATATCATATAGTTTCTGAATAATCCTTTTATTTTTGCCATCATTATGAGGATGAAAAATAGTTATAAAGATCAAATTTATATCTAGTTCTTATTGAATACTTCTCTAAAACTTTTTGATAAACCTTAGATCTCAATTGGATACTATTGAGAGTTACGCTCTATGAAGAATTAAAAATTACTTTATATATATCATAAAAATATTATCCTATGTGAAATCTTATCGAATAACAATAAAATTCAATGATGTTAAAAGAGAAAAAAATTTAACTGAAAAATATTTATAACCTTTAAAAGTCTTACAATGAATTATGTGGTGATATTATTTAATTTCTATATATGTATAAGTAATTTGTTTTTCATCCCCTTAGACTTATGATGTTCAGCCTTTACTTGCTATCATACCAAGAATCAAGGTATACACCCTATAATCTCCTTCTTCATATTTCCCTACTAGAAATTATTCATGAAATCTTTATCAATATTTCTGTTTCTATGATGGATAGATAATGATGAGGTATTTTCATAATTCAATAAATACTTCTTCAATTCTAGTATTAATTGAATACGTATTCATTTCAAAAATATTATAATTCCATAATTATAATAGTTTCACTTTATAATATTACCAACCATCATTTTTATGTCCATTTCATCATTATATGCCTCCTTGATCTTTAGAAGGATGGATGGTTGATCAGTCATTAGAGAAAGATAAGATTTATCCCATTACCTCATGATTTCTAGGTCCATATTTTGAAAATACGAGAGTGTTAGGCATCTTCTAATTATTATCATGGATAAGGTAGCATGAATATTCATTCTCAGTTTAACAACCACCTTGTATGATTTCCTAGGGAGGTAATATATTGAGAAGTCATAGTCCTCATGTAATGCATTGATTCAAATCTCCTGGTCTAGGATGGTGTGCTACATGACCTCATACACGCCTCATTGTATGCAAGAGGTTTCGACAAGCTGTGAGGGTTCAAATGGTGTAGTGGGGATATTATTTTCTTAGTATCAATAATAATACAACAAAATAATTAAAAGAAAATAATAATATCCAAAAAATACATAACATAACTTATTAATAAAAAAATTCATCACAGATGGCATGTAAAATATCACTGAATCTTATAATGTAATTAACCAAGGACCGCCAATGTGGTAGGTAAACCCAATATAATATTATAAGAAAAAATATTTCAATTATCTAGAGTCTATACTAGTATCAACTTGGTCACCACACTCTATATCATTAGATACTTTCTATAGGTTCCTTACCATTTTCTGGATCCCTGATCATGGGGTTTGTATGCACATTGAGCTTCCTATGTAGGGTGTGGGTATAAACATAGTAAGGTGACTCCAATTATTTATTATCATATGTGTACAACCATAAGAGTCATATTTCATGATAATATGTAAATTCAAATGAAATCAATAATCAATCATGTGTCATGTGATCATGCACTAAAAAACATTCTATCAACCTTTACCATACAAATTTCACCACCATATTGGATGGAAAATCATAACAAAATTCATGATCATGGGTTTGATAAAAGGCCACCAAATAACTCTAATCACTAACATGAAAAAAAATACTTGGGTTGTCCTAGAAGGACATCATACCCCATCATTTTCATGGATCACGCCACAAGGTCTTCCTAACCCATATTTACCTCCAGTTGATCCACAAGGCCTTCATGATCTACCACTTCCTCAATCCATGCCTAAATTCTATCATAACCCTACCATGTGTCTTCGTCTATCATTTTTATCATCTTATGATTCAAATTCTCCCCCTATAAGAGATAACCACGCCATAAATACCATTTTTCATTTTTTAATATTATAAAAAACATTCATTTTACATATATTAACACCCAAAAAACATAACACATATAAGCATAGACATAACATATTAAGCATGAGCTTTGACAACCACTTTGTCACAAACTGAATCTGGTCACCATCCAAACCATCTCCCAACCTAGCCCGTGACAAAGCCTGAAGGGCATTCCCAATCCTCAAGAGCTGGAATAGGTTCCCAGGTATCATAAACTAAAAATTGGGAATGATTTACCAATGTTTATAAACATACAATGAAAAACAAGTCCAATAAAACGAATCTGGATTTTTTCAAAAAAAAAATCATCTTTTATAAATTTTTTGAATTGAATTACACAATTTAAAACAATGATAAAAGGCAATTACAAAGGTAAAAAACCAAAAATTATATCCCAAGAACCTCCACATGGAAAGAGGCACCACTCTCAAGTCATCTCCACAAGACAACACAATAAAGGACCTGCTAGAATCCCGAATAACTGGCACTAAAAACTGTACCCAAACCAATGATAGAAATAACCAAGTCTACTTACACCCAAATGTGTAATTAGGGTGTGTGAAAAATCTCAGAAGGATATCACCCCTAATAGATTCCA
Source organism: Viscum album (assembly GCA_963277665.1). Classification (NCBI taxonomy): domain Eukaryota; kingdom Viridiplantae; phylum Streptophyta; class Magnoliopsida; order Santalales; family Viscaceae; genus Viscum; species Viscum album. The sequence goes on from OY728145.1 coordinate 153,542,269, forward strand.
TGTGATAAAAATTTAGATATTAAAAGCTTGCATATTTTTCAAAACGTTAAATGCTAGCTACAATTTCTAAAAGATGCACCTTTAAATAAAAGCAATTTTCAAGTTGTCTATTTTAAAGAATCAAAACATTTGAAAGAAATGGAAAAGCTACTAAATATCTCCATCCAATAATACTATATTCCAAAATTAATCATAAATCATCTAATGATCAAAAGAAATAGGAAATAACCCATATGAACTAGCTCATTGTGGGTCCCAGGTACCACATATCTCGGGGAAAGTAACCATCACAATATCTGTTCTCATGAACGAGCCACTAGTAGGGAACATAACAATAACCTAGTGATCCCCCATCATAATAATCATAGTTTTTTTAGTTTTGTAAGTATCAATCCTGCTACAAGAAATTGAGGCCAAACTCCACGCGATCACTAGCATACTAGTACACATCCACCCACCAAGTTACCCTAGTTTACCTCTTGTGCTAAAAAAAGTTCAACAAATCAAGAAAAATAATTTTCACCTGAAAATACCATTTCCACAATACACATTAACCAAACATCCCCCATGTATATTACACAAGTCACATAATCTCCCTTTTTATACAAATTGGTTTTTAAATCCAACTCACACCAAAATGGCCCACAAAACATTTTTCATATCTTTCATAATCCAAAAAATCCTTTAACAATTTTATAATATATTTCCCAAGATTCTAAACATCGCATAACAACCCACTCAAATGTTACATAATACTATTTTCATAAAAAATGTCCATTTCGTATCTCCCACTCACACAAAATAGCCTAAAAACATGTTTCGCACCCACATCACAATTTAATAAATCACCTCAAAAAATTACAAAACATTACTAAAATATTTGACATACAAAATAACAACTTTTTCTTTCATAAACTCATTTTAAGTACATAATACTACAAAAAAGGTAAATAATCATCCTTTTCTCACTTTTTTCAACTCATTAAATCATTTACAATTTTCATAAAAGTAACCCAAGGGGTATAACTATGTTTTTTCCACAAAACCCATTTCTAAATCCTCTTTCAAAGCCAAAATAACACCAATAGCAATAAAAAACAAAATTGAAATCCCTATAGATATTTATCTTTCCAATATCATGTATTATAAAATCACCTCAAATAATACTACAAATTATGCACATGAAAAATACACTTTTTCATAAAATGCTTTCAAGAGGCACTACATGGTTTCACTCATAAAACCCATTCAAAAACCCTCTTTAAATCCCATAATCACACCAAGACCCTACCAAAGAAGAATTGGCATCACAAAAAACATTTAAAAAACCACTTGTATATGTTAGAACATAACCCAAATAGTACCACAAGAGTTTCACATAGAAATACACCCAATTTAAATCAAAATGAAACAATTGAATTAAATTCATAACCAAATCCAGAAAAAATAGTTTTCTCACCACACATAACAAATGAGAAACATGAAAAATCCATAAAACAAGAAAAATAACTCATCAAGAAATGGTTACACATGGGATCACATTTTTTTTGAGTCAAACCACTACAATCTTGGTGCGAAACATTAACCACACCACCGCCGCACCAAATGGGAGATAAAACCAACCTAAATCCACAATATTTCACCAAAAATATACAAATTCAAAACCTAGGTTCTAACCCTTACTTTTGGACAAAATGGAACTTCCGGAAATGTGGAAGAAACCCTAATGAAAGGGAAAAAATCAAAGAGAGAAACACTTACTTGAAGAGAAGTTGAAGAAATCACCCCAAATAAACTAAATGATGAATCTCCAAGCAAAACAACCTTATTGTGAGGTAAGAATTAGGCTGAAGAGGTCATGTGGGGAACAGAATTGTGGAAAAAGAGTGAAAATGAATGATTTATGAAGGAAGAAAGTTACCTTATCCAATCTGGGTGGTTTGAGAAAGCCTGAAAGGATTCTCTATAATTCGCGGTTCACATGTGATCCAAAAATGTGAAACCAATAAAGGGGGTTATCCTAGGGTAATTGGTTTCAAGAGGGAGGTTTAATCACTGAAAAAAATGAATGAGATATTAAACAATTAAAACAATAATTTAAAGCAGAAAATAGGATTATGGGGAGGCTCAATACCTTAAATAAAAACCAAAATACACCATGATCATGGATTTAAAAAGGCTCCAAATTTACATGGTGGTGTTAATAGGTCAGGGAATAAAAAGTATGAATTGGAATGGATGAAAAAATTTGAAAAATAAAGGAGTTATAAACAAAACAAAACTGGTTTTTAAATATAGAAATGGGCTCACAGTTTAGCCCAAAATTTAAAAACCCACCATTTCCACCAAAATTAATGAGAAACCCCCAAAACAAATCAAGAATGGAAATTAAATTAAAAATACCATTAAAATATGTCTTTAATGTGACAATTCATCCCACCATAAAACTTTACACCCTCAGAAATTCACACCAAGGACAAAATCAGAAACCAAACCCAACCGAAAGACCAAAATGGAATCCTTTGCCAAGATTCACCCCCAAAGGCCAAAACACCCCTAGTGATCAATTAGGCCAGTAATACTCTCACAAAAAAATCTTACACCACTCTCCAAAAACTATTAAGAAAATTTAGACTTTATACCAAAAGAAAACTACTCAATCTCCATTCGAACAAGATTCTAAAAATTTACCCAAACGAACAAGAACAAAAAACAAGGTTCTTTTTTTAACCAAAATGTTGGGCATTCTCCAATCCCATTGTTTACCCAAGGAAGATGTAGGTAGTTAGATATCTCTAAATAAGACTACCTACCTCTAATAAAATAACAAGAACCAGACTGAGTTACTAGTACCAGGAGCCACAAATAGGCTCACCACCATAAGAGAAATTTTAATTTTTTTCTCGAGGTAGAATCAAGACACCAATAGGGGGATTCCTGAATAGACTCCTTGATACAAGGGTTAGGCTTCCATTAGAACTATCCAAAATAACTTACATGAGAATCATAGTGGGTCTCCCCACCATAAGAACGAACCATATTAACCTACTGAATTGAAAAGGCCCCAGAATTAATGAGTTGGCATGACCGCACAGTTTGAGAAACTATGAATTAACCGTGGGGATCATTCTGTTTGCATGGCCTCTAAGAACATAGTCACTAAAAATCATGCAAAACTTTTTTCTCAAACTGTCTAGAAAAATTCCCAACCATGCGCCAAAAACTCAAAGGAAAACAATGGGGAAAAGAATAACATTGGGCGATAACATGGGCACAAGGCCCTTTACTTCTTTCCACAAAACAAGAACAAGAAAAGCAAGATGATGAAACTAGTAGTTTAAACTATTACCATATTTTATACTGAGGATATAACTTTGTTCAAGGGTCTTAATGAACCTAGGATATCCCTTGACTACACGCCAACTTCTCTCCGGGACTTATGGCTGGAGCTCAAATGATTGAAGCATCTCCAGCCTAGTAGTTTGGCTTGGGAACCCCTGAACAAAATTTCTTCTTCTGATGCTACAAAAAACAATACTATAATCCCTGATAAGCTTACCAAGACATGAAACATTCAAAACTCACTTTACCCTAACCCTAAATTTCATTGAAACAAAGGCTTAGAAGATGCACACAGATCACACCTTGTTTCTTTGGGTAAGAAAAAATAGAAGGAAGTGTCACATATAAACACCTTTCTCTAAAATAGAGGATTTTTAATGTTTTTCCAAGGGATACATTCTCCCAACATAATAGATACTCTCAGAGGATTTCACAACATTCACCTTTACAGTTAAACCATCACACGACATTACAAGGCATCACTGAACATGGCCATTGCGACTAATAGAAACAATACATAGAAAGGGACCTTATAAAAAGTCCCCAAACAACACACAATTCCAGAAAGTGTCCATAATAGCCTCTCATGACCAGATTTCCCACACTAGTTGTTTAACACCAACCCCTGCTTCAAAGAGACTATGAAGGACCTATAGGCCCTCCTAGATACCATCCATGCAAACAACCTCAGGCTAATTTCACCTTCAACGTATCAGGTAACTTAAGAAACTAAGGTCTCTTTAAAACATCCATGAGAACTCTCTTAATACAAGAGGTTTAAAAAAAGAATTAATGAATGGAAATGGTGTAAAATCAATATCCAATGTTAGAGAAAATGATTCCTTATATTGATCAACTAGAGGATCTTCAAACGGTGAAACAACCTGGGCTACACTTCAATTGTGCACTAACCCTTAATATGGGTGTACCTAATCCAATGAGAAAACCCCAGGACCCAACCGAGCTGGTCCATTGGTAAAAACATTAAAAAAACCATATCCAAACACATGAAGGGAACCACCATAAATGCATCATGAAACATTTCTCAAAAGATAATACTAATCAGTTCTTTTACCCAGCTTACCGAGCAAACACAAACCCAAAAACATGGTTCTAACGAGAGGGGTTCTTGGACTGAAATCATCACACAACATCAAAATTTTCAAAACACACATAATACACACCATCCCAAAATAGTCATCGAAACATCATGTTTTCCTTTTAAAACATTCCTTGGAAAAGAAAATGTTTCTACGGTTAGCGTATCCACCTATGATACCCCATGGGCCTCACACATGCATGTTTCTATGCCATAATAGGCACCCTCCTCATATCTATCCTGAAACCCATCCATCCATTCCTTAAACCATCCATCATCCAGCACAAACCCATGCATCTGGTCTCTCATGTAAATACCAATGGTTAAAACAAAAATTATTTCCACTTTTCAAAATCAAAACTGTCAACCAGTACCGTTTTTTCTCAAAACCGCAAACCACAAAATCAAACCTAAATTAAAGCTTCCCAAAATTTTTTAGAAAGGAACAATCGTTAAAATTAAAACTCTCTTTAAACACATTCACATCACATTCAAAACATCTCATCCCATTAAAACACATTTAAATATTTTTATAAAATTCTATTGGAAACATTTTTTCAAAACCAACCACGACATAGTTCATGCTTTCAAAAGAGGTGAAAACACACCATTTTCCATTCCAATACCATTCTGAAAATTCAGTTCTACAATTTCAAAAATCTAAAAATTCCCCCTTTATTGGAAAATTGTTTCACAAAAACTTTACGCTTCTTAAAACCATGTCATTTTTGCTTTCAAATTGAACTTCTAATATTTCAAAACTAAAGGACACAAGACAATGCGAGGGGAAACTAGTTGTGATGGGTGACTTGGATATATGGTTGGCAGCCATACACCAATCAATTCACCATCACATAGAGTGTTCTATGGAAATATCCTTGGCTTCACATGGCTTTCTAGGCCCTGCGATATCAGTGAGACCATTAACCCTACTCTCTTGTCATTTCCCTTAGTCATCATCAATCCAAGAAAACCAAAGGACTCTTATAAATCCCTTCTTCCCTTGGAATATCGAATCCCGTCATGAGGTGTGGTGATCCAGCACACTACCAATAACCATAATAACAAGTATTGAAAATCCTAACCCCAGAGTATCATGACTATTACCCAAATAATGTGACTGAAAGAGATAAATAGAACCTCTTTTGATAGCATTTTGTCACAAACCAAATATGGTCACCATCCAAACTGGTACCTGACCCTTCCTGCGAATAATCTCGAAGGGAATTCCTGATCCCCACAGGCTGTCACAAGTGCCTGGGTTTCATAAAGTGAAAATTATAAACAATTTACCCAAGTTTATAAATGTACAATGACAAACAAGTCCAATAAAATGAATCAGGATTTTTCAAACTAAATCCTCTTTTACAAAAGTTCAGAATTGAATTAAACAATTTAAAACAATGCTCAAAGACTATTAAAAAGGTATAAAACCAAAAATTATATCCCAATAACCTCTACATGGAAAGATGCACCACCCTCAAGCCATCTCCATAAGACAGCACCACGAAGGACCTGGTAGAATCCCGAACCACTAGCACGAAAAATTGAACCCAAACCTGTGACAGAAATAACCAAGTCTACTTATACACAAAGGTGTAAGTAGATTGTGAGAAAAATCCCAGTAGGATACCACCACTAAGAGATTCCATGTGATAAAAATTTAAATGTGAAAATCATGCTAGTTTTTCAAAACGTGAAATGCTAGCAACAAATTTTAAAAGATGCACCTTTAAATAAAAGCAGTTTTCAAGTTGTCTATTTTAAAGAATGAAAACTTTTGAAAGAAATTGAAATGATATTTAATTTCTCTATCCGATAATAATATATGTCAACGGTATGAAAAAATCTTCTAATGAGCACAAGAAATAGAAAGTAACCCCTAGGCACTAGCTCGTTCTGGGTCCTAGGTACCTCGTATCTCGATGAAAGTAACTATCACAATATCTATTCTCATGCACAAACCACTAGTACGGAACATACCCATAACCTAGTGGTCCCACATAATAATCATAATAGTTTATTTATTGTTGTAAGTGTCAATATTTCTATGTAAAACTGAGTCCAAACCCCACGGGATCAATTGCATACTAGTACACGTCCACCCACCTAGATACCCGAGTTTCCCTCTTGTTCTCAAACAAGTTCAAAAAATCAAGAAAAATAGTTTTCACATGAAAATACTACTTCCACATCATACATTAACAAAATAGTCCCCATGTATATCACACAAGTCACATCATCCCCCTTTTTATTCGAATTGGTTTTGAAATCCAACTCACACAAAAATATCTCACAACACATTTTTCATATCTTTCACAATTCAAAAAACTCTTTAGCAATTTTATAAAATCATTCCCAAGATTCTAAAAATCAAATAAAATCCCACTCACATGTTACATGATACCCTTTTCATAAAAAAGTCTATCTTTCACATCACACTCACACAAAATAACCTGAAAACATGTTTCACACCCACATTAAATTTGCATAAATCACCTCAACAAATTACAAAAATTAGCAAAACATTTAACATAAAAATCGACCACTTTTTCATTCAAAAACTCATTTTAAGAACATACTACCTCAAAAACAGTACATAATCATCCTTTTCACACTTTGTGTAACTCATTAAATCCTTTACAATTTTCATAAAACCAACCCAAGGGGTATAACGATGTTTTTCCCACAAAAACCATTTACAAATACTCTTTCAAAGTAAAAATCTCTCCTATTCCAATCCAAAACAGAATTAACAATCCTAGAGATATTTATTTATCCACTCTCATGTATTATAAAATCAACTCAAATAATACCACCAAAGATGCACATGGAAAACACACATGTTCATAAAACACTTTCAAAAGGCATTACATGGTTTTACTCATAAAACCCACTCAAAAACACTCTTTAAAACCCTAAATCACACCAAGACCCTACCAAAGAAGAATTGGTAGCCCAAAAAACATTTACCAAACCACTTGAATATGTAAGAGTATAACACAAATAATACCATAAGAGTTTCACATGGAAATACACCCAATGTAAATAAAAATGAAACTATAGAATTAAATTATTAACCAAATCTAGAAAGAATAGTATTCACATCACGCATAAAAAATTAAGAACATGAAAAATTAGTAAAACAAGTAAACTAACTCACCAAGAAATGGTTACATGTGGGATCACCTACCTTTTGAGTCAAAACATTTGAATCTTGGCGCGAAACATTAACCGCACCACCGCCGAACCAAAAAAGGATATAAACCCAACCTAAAATGACACTATTTCACAAAACATACACAAACTAAAAACCTAGGTTCTAACCCAAACTTCTGGACATAAGGGAACTTCATGAAAGGTGGAGGAAACCCTAATGAAAGGGAAGAAATCGAAGAGAAAAGCACTCACTTGAAGAGAAGTTGAAGAAATCACCACAAATAATCAAAATGTTGAATCTCAAAGAAAAAAACCTAATAATGAGGATCTATTGAGGCTAAGGTGGTTATTTGGGGACTGAAATGGGGGAAAAAGAGTGAAAAATGAATGATTTATGAACAAGTAATTTACCTTCTCTAATCTAAACTATTTGAGAAACCCTGAAAAGATTCTCCCTAATTTGTGGTCCAATGAGATCCAAAAATGAAAAACCGATAATGGGGGTGATTCTCGTGAAATTAGCTATGATAGGGTGTTTGAATAATTGAAAAAAAAAAGAAAACATGAAGGAGATATTAAATAATTAAAAACATAATTTAAAGTAGAAAATTGGATTACGGGCATGCCCAATACCTTAAATAAAAACCCAAATACACCATGATTATGGATTTTTAAAGGCTCCAAATTGACATGGTGGTAATAGTAGGTCAGGGGAGGCTAATTAGAAATTGTAACAGATGAAAAATGGTAAAAAATGAAGGAGTTATAAAAGATACAAAATTGGTTTTTATATCTGGAAAAGGGCTCATGGTTTGGAACAAATTTTAAAATCCCACAATTTCCACCAAAATGCATGAGAAACCACCAAAAATAAGGAAGAATGGAAATTAAATTAAAAATACCTTTAAAATAAGTCACGTATATAACACAAAAACAAATAAACACACACATTTGATCACTATCAAGTATGGGTCTCACAGGATACATATGCTAACACACGCAATCAATATCAATGAAGACACTTTATAGAAGAAATCTATATGCTAATGAACTTCTTTGCTCAAGTGTGTTGAAAAAAATGAATGATATTTTTCATGTGATGACACCCAAATCATGGTTGAGTACCAACTAGATCCAATAACCATGTTAAGCATTCCCAATAAAAACCACTATAAATGAAATATATCAATCCAATCAAAGGGAAGGTTTATAATGCTCTATATTTGATTTTGATATTATAGAAACCAAAGGGTTGATCAAGTCTTTGGGATCTGAAAGGATGAGAAAGAGAACATACCAAAATATTTCAATGAATTCATCTACAACATCAACCCTGAAGAGAAGAGGAGGAATATGGGTTATCAAAGAAGAGATTGATTCAAAACCATGTCAAGAATCCCCTAAATAAACTCATTCATTTTACCTTTTGAAACACACAAATAATATGAATATTGGGGGATGATTTTCCCATTTCAGAAAATTGAAAAAACTATCCCCACAACGTAGTGATTCCCACTAGGACATGGTGATTCCCAGTACAACTATGGTGGCTTCGATCACCCCAATCTTAGGAAGATCCACCACAATAACCCACCCTGGCGTAAGAGTAATTCTTTGGTTGGTATGACCCTACATGGCCTTCAACCATAGTGTGGTGATGAAATCAATGCCTTGGTTCATATAGATACTCTCAATCTTTCATGTATGATACCATTCCCATCCATTGATCATGTTGGTCTCCCTATTCCACTCAGGAAGATTCCATGCATAACATAACTTTTACCATGGCACGGTCTTGGCTATAATAATCTAAAAAATTCTCAATTTACACCCAATTCTCCTAGGAACCATCTGATATATCCTGAACCCATGTTAAACCATCAAAATTATCCAGATTATACAACTTTAAAATCAATGATGTTACTAATATCCAACTGTAATGACTTATCATCCTAGAGAAGTGTATCTTATGGTCTTGCTTGAACAACAATGGGAACTAAGACTGCACATTTTATTCTCATTATCTGGTCTCCTATTGGATACTTCCATGCCAACATATAAATTTAAAAAGTTGAATATTCTACTCCCATAGCACTTTTCCATTATGGTCCATAATTTGAATTGAATGCTCCAGAAACAACGCCTCAAGTTCCAACTCAATATCCACACTGTCGATCAAATTCACAGGATCAAGATCATACTATAGAAGATGTGACACATGTAACATTTTATTATTACATAAATATTGATGGGAAATACCAAATTAGTGATTAATTATTCTAATATTTACACTGATAAAAAAATATTCTAAAAACCATGGTTCCAGTTTCCCTCACCTCCACTAGCGACGATGCCCCAACTGAGGTGACCCACACAGGAAAACCCAATTTCCAAAAGGAATATCCAATAGTTAAAAAAATTGATTATAATATGATTTTTTATACTCTGAGTGATAAACAAACATATATTGATCAACTAAAACCTCTCAATTGTCTCTTGCACCACACTGGACGCAATGATAGTAGCCTCACCTGCCTTGTGCTAAAAAAATAGTGAATGATATAGATAACCTCAAAAGGATAAATATGAATCAAATAATGGAAACTATTATTGAATATAAACTCTAATAAGACCATATAATCATCCCATTCCCCGAAAAAATCTAGAACACATTACCTAATGATATCTCCCATGATCTGGATTTTCCTATCTAACATTTTATTAGTCTATAGATTATATGTTGTACTCATCTTTTACTGATCCCCCATATCCTTCCAAAATACTTTATAAAAACTTTAAATAAACATGAATTTCTATATAATATGTTATTTAATGAAACTATAGGTATTCATATAATCTCCCAAACATAAATCTTTCCCAACTCATCTATAAATTGAGTCACTCATATCGGTAAGAAATGTTCCACCTTCATCTGTTAATCAACTATCAACCATAAAACATCCTGAATACTTAAATTCTTGGGGAAACCCATCATGAATTAAATCATACCCTCTTAACCCTTACACAAAATCATGAAAACTAGTTGAATACAACTTCTTAGTAACTAATGTTCCACCTTGATTATCTAGAATGTTAGAGAATGAGAAACAAAGCTTGCAATGTCTCTATACATCCTTGCCCACGGGAAGCATATCCTAATATCATGGTACATCAAACCAATGATAGGAATGAGATTACATCATCATATTTTTCTTGATATAATTAGGGACCACATTCCTCCATGAACATTGACCACATAATTACTAGTTATTGGCCATCTAGGAATTGGGTCACTTTCCGCTAACCAATCCCACATCACTAAGCATTCAGGATATGAATCTCAACTACCCTTAACCTAATCCAATATGTCAATATGATAAATAAAGGAGAAAAACTAACTACCACTTGGTCCATAGATGAATCCACCAACCATGTAGCCAAAAATCTCATCAAGCACCATTCCTCCTCTTTTAGTCACTCTCTATGCTCCTACATTTTTATACTAAGAGTAACTGTAATAAAATAACCTTTACCTATAGAATAAGACATTTCAAAATAAAATATATGCAAATACTCCACCCAATTACTATATATGAGATTCATGTACTACTAATAGAAGATTTAATGTAGGTTCTTGTGGTCTGTATATATGAAAAATCTCTTACCAAAGAGATAATGGTTCCAACAGTTTAAGGCATGGACCACAACTACCAAATCCAAGTCATGCATTGGGTTGTTTATCCCATGGATTCAATGTTTGTAAGACCCATTAGCCAATAACTAATACATATAAATTAGAATAAATAAAAAACAAACACATAAGGAATCAAAATAAACTACATATCCAATCCTAGTCCCATGTAATAATAGGATCAGAGTTGTCATCAATATTATATTATGTTCTCAGAAGGAATATTCACAATTATGAAACCATTAAAACTTTACCCACTTCATAATAAATCATTCAATTAGAATTTTCAAATAGAATAAGTACTGAATGAATAGTTGGTAGTACCTAGAAAATCCTAGGAAGTTCCTGATCTCAAATACATTCCTAGGTAATTCTTAATACATCACTACCTATACCTTATACAAATCAACTATGATTCCTATCTCAGAAATAACATTCCCATGAAATCACACATATTGAATAAAAAAGTGACACTTTGAAATCTCAAATTAATTTTAATTCACTATAACTTTAATAATAATGATCTTAATGTGTCTAGAATAAATCTACAGGGTCTGTGAGTATATGAGGATATCATAAATGAACAACATAATGAAGGATTTATGATATGGATAGAAGATCCTATTCATGAGATCTATGAACACCACTAGTTATTTTTTCAACCTAAATGGTTTGATAAGATACTCATAAAACCTATATCTACTATTAATTGTTTTATTAGTAATATCCTTCTATCTAAAATAAATCTTGTGTTATCTTGATCATAGATCTATCTTGGATAACAACCAATATCACTGTAATTGATCAAAAAAGTCTTTGATCCTCAGTAAACTATATTTATTGTTCACTATAAACTTATTTAACTTACTATAGTCCAAAAAAACTAGATACTTCTTTCCAAATTCTTTGTGAAAAACATTAGAGGACCCTAAAGAGAGATTATTGGTCTGATAAAACCGTTCACCTTCAAATCCATGAGTTTCACATTATGCTCCTTAAACAAAAACAATAAAATATAATATGTATATAAAGACATATGTTTCACCCCAACATGAATTCATTATCAAATTTAATTCCACTATTAAGAGAAATCTGTAAGAATTCATCAGGGAATACATCATGATATAGGTACACTATTAGAGGAAAAGAGGAGGGATATACCACATGATCCATAGTATAAACTATTCCCACTACCTTCACCATGGTAGCCTTAATCTATATTAGGTCATGAACAATTCTACCTGATCCAAAAATACATTCTCCATTATAATTAATTTATATCCCTTATTAAAGGAAACTAGTAATTTCATCATATAATAATTGATGTGACACCCTTAACTGATCATCTATTCCATTGTAAAGATCACATAGAATCAATTCATCTCAATAATCGTGAAACATGATAGATTTCCATACCCAATAACTACTACAGGACATTCTGGGCATATTTGGAGGTGATCCAATTTCTTCCCCAAGGGTGTGTCATGAGATAAAAACTCAAAATATAACCTTAAAAAGAAATAAATTCTAGAAAAAACTAGATTAGATATAAATGAATGGGAATATAATATATCAAACAATGTAGAAGATAGTGTATATCTGATTAGTACCATACCTCAAATATTCAATGGTCTATCTCAACTGTTAGATGAGACCTAGTCCACTACATAAACAATATCTACCTCAACTCAATAGTCTGACCCTTGAGGCACAAAACTCATCTAGGTCACTGAAGTTTTTGGTACCCATACACACTATTGAAGATCCCATACAGATCTGTGGGTCATGATCCATCTCGACCCCATACCCCTACTAGTTAATATCTACAATTATCTTGAACAAAATTACTAAACATTCCCTATCACGCCACACTAGTGAAACTTATCCAGTGGTCCTAAGAAAAATTTGTGATAGCTACCATTCTATGCAAAGTTTAAACACCAGGAACCTACTCCTCTCATAGAGGGAGATAATGAAAATATTGTTTTCTTAAATTACATACTGATATCTTATTTTATATCCTCATACATCTTCTTCTTACTACTAGAAGAGAAATTCACTTTTAGACTAGGAAGTCCACCAACGGATCCAGTTTGATTTAGAAGATGACCTGGATCTCTTTCATCTTCTAAGCCATTCCCAATCATCAAGTTCTTGTGAATAAATTTTAGATTTATCATCTAGTAAATATTTTTGACTTTTCAGCATATCTATAGATGTATATTAGTTTATAATTTGAAGGAATTCTATATACCATTCCCATCCCTGAGAGGAGGAAAAAAAGAAACTACATGAAACAATTAAAGTAAGGAGACAACAGAATTTATCCCTATTAAAGTTCCATAAACTCTTGATCATGGTATATATTTAGAAAAACCTGGATTAAATCATCAAAGAAGTTATCATTAAAGGTTTCTAATTTAAGATCACCATGTCTACCAGCCTAGTTCATAATATCAAATGACATATTGGTGAGTCCCTAAAGTATAAAATTATAAATATTTATCCACAAATATTATAGGTTATCTAGTAGATTAAATATTACATCAATGGCTTAAATATAGTCCTCATCATCCTATAGGTCTCCTGTTCCCTTAAAGATCAAAAGATGATTAAGCTAGAAGTCCTAGTCATAATCAACCATTATCCTAGAAACTCCTCCACCTTGAATAGGAACATTGAAGAAGACTCCTAGTTATAATGGTTCCACTACTTGAACTACATGATAATATGAAAGATAATACTAAACTACATCATCTTATCTAACTTATGGTGTAATAGGACCATCTTCCCTAGAAGAAGCATTCTAACCTTCTTTCCCTGGTAGCCTCATAAAATGTTTTGTAGGTATTATTATATGTAATTCCAAATGAAAACTCTAAAAATTCATATCATCTTAATTAGAATATCGACCAAAGTTTTTTATAGGCACATATAAAGTATTTATATAGGAATAACTATCATAAGAGGCTACCCATAGTGATATAGTCTAACCTTCTTAGTACTACCCAAGGCCTATGCCCCATCTTCTGTGAAATATTCCGACCTTGAATAATGGTATCTACCTATTTAATTTTTTTAAACACCATTTTCTTGGTTAATAAAATGGTTCTGGGGTTTATGAAAAGTTTTTGGGGTGTTCTGGGGGTTTAGGGCATAGTAAAGGTGGATAAAGATCCAATATATGCTGATATCAAGGTTATTAGTAATAGTGTTCCTTATCCACACATCTTGTAGATGGGGTGTGTAAGGTTAGTGAAACAATATAGGATACCACCCAGAAATCAAGCAGCCCGGTTCCTCCTCTTGGATAGTGGAAAGCACACAAGCTTTGCATAGTTTTTCAAACCATGTAGGAGGCTGGCCAGACCGTGTTGCCTGGTTCACTATCATATAGAAAAAGATGCACAGTTGGCACACAGTTTGGATAACTAAGAGGTCACACCATGAACCACTTAAAAGGTGGAAGATTACCATATTACCATCTCAAGGTAAAATTTTTATTCCATGATTTTTCACTCCATTCGACCCCCTTCATATTGAGTGATGAAACATTTGTCCCCTCTTCCTTCTTGGGTGATTCTCAATCGGTTCTTGTCCATTTGGTGATTGTTTGGGTGAAAATAGAAGATCCAGGTGAGTCTAATGCTCCCGTTCCTTCCTTTTTATGAAGTAGGGCTTGTAGATCCATTCTACTTATTCAGAAGAACTAAAACATTCATTGTCTAATAGAATCTTTTATGGGGATTTGATTTTTGTTTGAATATGAATGCAGGTCTAGGATTAAGCAAGAAGTTGTCTATGAACAAGATCATAGTGGCCTTAAAGCTTTTCCACATAGTCTAATTTTAATATATGTTTATGGGATTATTCAAATGTACTACCTTATTTCTTTTTAAGGTCCTTGATTTTAAAAAGTTATTAAGGCCTTTGATTGAGGTGTAAAACCCTTAAAGGAACCCATGGAGATCATTTACAATGTGAAACTAAACCTAGGTCTACCCTTATGGTGTTCCAAACCCTTGAAAATGGTGAAATGAGTTGGTAAACTTTGAGGTAGGGTAATTATGTAAATTAATGGATTGTGAATTGTGTTTGGGGCATCCAGGATTGGTTAATAGGATAACTGGGATGTTTCCATGTTATTTTTTTATGTTCCCAAAGGTTTTTTAAATTTTTTAAGTGATGTGTTTTTGGATTTGACCCATCCATGTTTTTCAATGAAAAAATAGATGTTTGAGAGTGATAAATGTTTTGAAAAGAGGCATTGAACTCAAATTATTTTAAATGGGGTAATTATTATGGGATTTCAAATGATTTTTTCAAATGGGGGTGTTCTAAGGCCCGAAACATAAAAAATAAATACTATCATGTAATTTGTAGTAGAATTTACATTTGAGGGTCTTTTCAGTTTAGAGTTTTAGATAATTAGGAAAAAATCTTATAAGGTAAAACCATACATTACAAGTGGACACTTATACTCAGTATCCATTTTTTCACCAAAGAAAAAATTCCAAAAAAAAACATGGTTTCTTTTTATAACATCAAAATCCTCATATTTTCCTCATCATTGTCCCTACATATCTATGAACCCTATAGAAAAAATTTTAAAACTTGGTTTGAGCACAAAAAGATCAGTATTGGACATAAAAGTGAAGAAATCCACTAATCTAGTGAAATATATGAAAACCAATTTATTTTTATGTGATTAAACGAAACAAAACATTTTCATATGAATAATACACATATTTTGTCTCAAATAGAACCATTAAAACTAATAGCATGAAATTAAAACTATTTTAGGTGACTTAGAGAATCAAATATATTAAAACCTTTCAAAACCATTGAAATTGGAATAACCATACATCCAAATTCCATTATTATTATTAACCAATTAATTAAAGATCTATAATGGGGACCACCTTTCTTTTAAGCTATATCGGCCTAACCTGTGATTAATAATGGGGATCATCGCTTCGTATAAGCTATATTGGGCTCACACGTGAGCTATAATGGGTCTCAAATCTTTGTATAAGTTGTATTGGGCTCACCTATTAGCTATAATGAGAATAAAACCATAATATAAGATATATCAAGATCAACCATTTCATATAATTCTCGTGTAACATATCATTAATAAAACACTTTCATCATAAAACCCTTTGAAAAACTCTTTTAATCCTATATGAAAACACTTTTGGATAAAAATACAATTTTCTTTAAAGAATAAATTTTCAATACCAAAACAACATTTTCCTTAAAAACCATTTTTAATATAAAAATACCCAAAAAGATAAATATTGTTATTCATTTATGGATACATGGAATATTTTAAAGAAAGATGACAATAAAATAATCACCATAATGGTTAAAATATAATTGTAATCATGAGTATTAAGAAAAAACATTCATTTTTTTTGTATCTCAAAACATTCAGTATAAAACATGTAAAAGGATTCATTTTAAAAACCTTTCAATGAAATTATAAACAAATATAAAATTTCATTTATAATCCTTTTATATCCATATAAATAAATATGTAAAATGATATCAAGAATTTTTACATGGAGAAAATATTTGATAATTAAATATTTAAACATTTAATGTTTTTCATACCACTTTAAATATTTAAATATTAATCCCCAAAAAAGAATAAAAATTTTAAAAATATTAAATAACATGATAATAAATAAATTAATTACATGATAAGTAAAAGGGCCTGTATATACACATAATAAAATATGGTTGGTGTATAACACCAAAATATGACTTAATCTAAGATATTAATATGAAATACCTTACCTTTATTTTGATTTGTCATGTATATTATTTATCTTCCGAAATAAAAAACACTTCAGAAAATTTTTAAAGTTTATTACTCCTTTCATATCATGTTATAAGAATTACTTAATTATTTAATCTCACATTGGAATTTTTGAGGATATTATGTACATGAGTATAAAATGAACTTGGTTTTATGTATATAGTAAAAGTGGTAATATATCAATAATATATAGAATAATATTAATGACATGGTTATATTATTTATACATAAATTATACATTTAAATCAAACCGTTATGTATGGTTCTGAAAAACGAACTACGTTATAATCATGGAGATGGCAGTCCATACGTACACATGAGTAAGGTTTCCATTTTTCAATGATCATTACAAAAAAAGGGTAAGTATTTTTTAAAATTTATAGAATGGTAATAATACCATTAATTTTATATTAATAATTTATATATATTTATATATATCATTTATGTCATGTGGTGAGGAAAAAAGAATCACAACAATTCGTGGAGGTGATAGTTCACACGTATGCATGAACAACGTCATAATTTTCGTGTGAATGGAAAAGTCAGAATGTAAATGATATATGATTCCAACCTAATGATAAATGTGCCATTAATATAAAATATAAACATTAATTCTATCTTAAAAACAATCATTGAGAGATGGCGATGATGAACGAATTATATAAGTTCATGGTGGTGATGGTTCACACATACACACAAATGATTAATTACTTTCACATTAGATGGAATTGGAGATGCATTTAGGTGATTATTCTAACATTATAAAAACTAATTATATTGAGGATACTAGATCTATTTTTTCATAATGGTTGAATAATATTCTAAGGATGTGTAATAAGAAATAAAACACAAACTTAATTAAAATCAATAACTCTTCCTTGCATGATCTCCTTTGATTAACAATTTAACACTTATAAAGAGGGTTTTTTGTATAAAATAAGGCCTTTAAAATCCAAGAATGGATTATAGGAATGTATTTAGGTATATATTGTCTGAAAAATTGGGTTTTAAGTGTCAATTAATGATAATAACTAGTGACCTTTTATGAGGGAGGGTATGGTCACCCTTAGAATCCATCAACGAATTAAATTAAAAGAAATTACATTTATTTTACAATTGTCTAAAAATTGAGTTATTCATAAGAGAGGTTGAGGATAGGTCAAAATATATTCATATAATGAAAATTTGATAGGTTTTCATTATTATTTTAATCCTTATTTTTTTTTTGTTTTAACCATTTTTTACCCTTTTAACTCTTACCGCATTATATAGTAATTTACACTTTGAGGGTTAACATAATTAATATAACATTAAAAAATACCAATAAATGAGTCATTTATGAAATTTTAGGATTTATAAAAATTAAATTTATTAATATTATATTTTCATAAATTCTATATCATTTAATAAAACATTTTATATTTTAAAATACCATTAGTGTCTATTTTGACACTATTCAATTCTTGAATTTTTAAAAATATAATAAAAACATGATATATTAAAAAATAACTCTTTAAAAACATCAATAATATGTCAAATTAATATATAAAAGATGTTTATGACATTAATTAAATTGAAATTTATTTATTTTAATATTTTTAATATCATTTATTTGATATTTCCATTAATTAAACAATTACTCATCAAAATTGTTCAAGTATTTAATTTTATTATTTAATCCCTAAAAATTAAAAACAAAATATAAATTTTAATATAAATCCTTTAGAATTAAAATATCTATTTATCGTCAAATTTATCTTCTGTATAACATCATATTAGAAATATTTCACGTGTTAAAAACAAAAGTATGCCAAAATTGATTTTTCTTTGAATAAAATAATAAAAAGGGTTAAAGACCTCCGAGTATCTCAAAGTGGAAATAAAATCATAACATGGAAGATTTTTTTCAAAATTAACTCATAAAATAAAATTAGGACAAGTTTTAGGAAAATTTTATAATATTTATAATATTATTTTTACGCAGAATTACCCAATTTAGCATTAACCATGTTAATAATTTTTTACTAAATTTACTTTTCATAATGTAAAAAAATAAAAGGAAAATATTTACATAATTAGGACCTTATTATTCAAAATCTTTAATCAATTTTTAAAAATTCAAAAAAATTAAATTGAATAAATTAATGAAAAAATAATCTCATTGACGAAACAAGAAAATGAGTTTTTAAAGTAAAAACCTTCAAAATTTCACAAAGTTTTTATATCAAATTTCAATGTAAAATTGATTCCAATGACCTAAATTGGATTAAATGATAAAAACTTGTTTTCATTGTACTTTAAAACCATTCAAAAAATATAATTTAATAATATAAATAAATTTGATGCAATAATAGTTTTCAATTAAAATGCATTATTATTTTACTATTCATAAACACATGAAACTTATAAGAAAAAAACCAAAAAATCTACCAATGTTAATTTTGATACTCCACTTCCAAATAATAATTTTATTTTTCAAATTAATTTATAAAAGTTCCAAAAAAATATATTTAAAACAACTACACCCTCAAAAAGTGGCAAAACTATTGTATTTTTGAAAAACACTTCTCTTCTATGTAAAATTGGATTTGTTCTTATATCATTAATAGAAAACACATAAAATGAATGTTAAACATTATATTGAATATTATAATTATATAGTTAATTAAAATAATCCAAAAAAGAGTGATTTTTTATTTATTGGTATAAAACACAGCTTTTAACATTTATATAGTTTTTTAGAAAAACATTTTAATTTATTTTTCAAAAGGTTTTACTTTAATTTATATTTAAATGGTAAAATAATTCATTATATATACATGTGTAAACCATATTTTCATAATTAAATTTACACAATTCATTCCCTCCATTCTAATGATTGTTATAATGGTGACATTTAAATAATAATATTTAATTGTTCATTTAAACTTGATGTGTCTTATCATTTATAATATCAAACATAGTCTTCAATTTTTAAAAACTAGATATGTTACATTCAAACCCCCTTAATAAATTATTTCCCCACAATTTGAACTTGGGATAAAAAATAAAGAATTTTAAGTTTCAAAATATCTTTCCTCAAATCCCACATCATAAAAAACAATTCACGAGACTTCCACTTTAAAATAAACCGAGGTAAGTATGAAGGTAACTTTAGATAACACATACTAGTGTTTCATATAGGAAAACATGGGAAGGAAGATAAAAAACTATCAAGTTCTGATAAAGAGTGATAGATAACATGATCATGAAAAAATTAACAATCACAAAACCATAAATATGTTGTTGGTTAAAAATCTAATTGATTTATCTATAATAAATGTAAACATATAATGTTTTTATTTCATGATTATTTTCATAGAGTTGAGGAATTATTTTAATATCTAAGAACATAATGAAATATACTTGATATATTTCTATTTTATAAGAATAATTTAATCCTCATAACATTTTCAAAATTATGATGTACATCCCTAAAATAAACATAATCATATAAGATCATATAAACCCTAATCATTATAAATACCTTAAAACATACGCCCAAAAGTAAATACATACAAATTATTAAACAAAATCCTTACATAAACATAAAACTGAAAAAAAGTTCCAAAAAAGTCTTTAATCACTTATGATCACATCTCTTAAAACCTCATAAGGAGTGTCCAAAACCATGAACATATAGTTAGACATTGAAAAATTCTTGGCTCTCTGGAGGTTCCATAACTTCACTAGATGTCTCAAAATCAACTATAATACGAGCAAAAAATGTGTGCACAACTTTTTGTTTTTGATCATGATGATTTCCACCCTAAGTAAATTTCTCCAGAAACATATTTTCTTAATGTCATAACTAATTGAAACTAAATAATCTTACTGTAGAATATCTATTTGTTATCTCATTATTGGACTGTTTATGACTATTTTCCTTACAATCATGAACCTTGTGGCCAAACATACCACACTGGTTACACATTCCAGATCTTGACATAGATTCCCCAAAAATTATTTTACCACACATGGAAGAAGTTTTAGGCTTACCTCATAAATTCTTATTTGGTTTATTATCTATTTAATTCCACCTTGAACATTTCATAATCTTATATTCTCATAGAATGTAATAATCAAAAAAGTCTATTTATACTTTATTCGAACAATGAACCAAATTTTCATAACTTTTAAATTCTTGAGAGTCTAAAGATCTTTGTAGAGTTGGTTTCAATCCTAAGTAAAATATATTAATTTTACCATCAATGTCAGGAATATAATTCAGAACATACATAGAGAATATTTTGAATTTTTCTTCATAAATATTAACTGAATCACTGTCCTTTTTCTTTAATTATAATAATCATTTCTCAATCCTAACATGAACAACTATAGGGAAATATGTCTCAAGGAAAATATCCTAAATTCTTCCCCTTCCATGGAATCAAGATAATTTTTCTCCCTAGTATTATTAACCAATGACCACCATTGATCATATTTTCCTTCAAAATGATAGTTGGAAAGATATACTTTTTATTGTTTTGAACATCCCATAACATGAAATATATTTCATAGGGAATTGATCTATCCATCAACTACCACAGGATCAGTTGATCCATTAAATTATAGGGGATGTTTCCTCATAAAATGTTCCACAACTGACATCTTTATCTTTGGTTGATCTGGATGATCTCATGCATGGATTATACCACAATTTGTATCTTATGTCAAATGATCCATGACAACAACAAAATTGTTAGTTTCAATTTTAACCGTATCATGATGTTGATTTGGAATGTTTTTCCCCTCTCAATGCCTTCCCATTACAACTATCCTACTTCCTTTACAAAAAACCATTATTTATTAAGAAGGTGGTGCATCGGTCAAAGACCAAGACACAATTTATTAAGAAAAAGAAAGGATAACTACATGAGTCTGAACTAAATAATCTAATTACAATCTTTATCATAAAGAGGGAGAAGCTCAACCAGAAAGTCATCCTTCTATGTTATTCCCCGGTTCATTCCCTTGTTAGCAAGAAAATCCGAAACCATGTTCTCTTATAAAAAGGCATGTGTGCCAATGAGGTTCGTCCCCATAAGTGAAGCATGGCAGTTCATCCAACAAGAGGTCATTGGCTAGGCAAGATGCACCACACCCTCCCAAATAGCATGGACAATTGGGGTTGAATCACATTCAATCCAAAAAATGTTCCAACCCCTTTTCTTGGAAAATCTAATAAGATGTATCACATCCATCATTTCTACATCCATAAATGATGAAACATCATATCTTCCAAATAAGCACCCATGACACTGACCAAGGTAGACTCTGAAGATAGAACCACAACCCACGGGACCCGAGTTGCATTTAGAAGCACCATCCACATTCACCTTGATCCATCATGGGAGAGGGGATTGGAAGAACACCTAAAAATTGAACCACAAATTTATTTAGATCCCATCAATCTGAATTCGACTAATGATCTCAATGTATCCAACAATATTGTTGTGATGAGATTTCTGGGTCGAAGCTGCATCCCTAGTAGAAATGAGAATTCACGTCCTACCTACATTAAGAATGAATGAGAAATTGTTGTGAACAATAGAATTTCTATCATACCATATCACATGGAGGAGTTCATAAAAAATAGTTATGAAGAGTTTCATGATCTTTTGAGATGAATATAGTTCCACACATCACTTTAATTGAGATCTTATAGAGTCGAGGAGTAACCATCTATAGTAAAAAATGTCCGAAATATAATTCCAAAGGGCAGAGGCTATAGAACAAGATAAGAACAGATGGTTAGTATATTCTCTGTGCAAATGAAAAAAAAGAAAACTTGTAGAAAATATGGACCCCAAAAGAGAGAAGAAAAACCTCTGTGGGGACATGATTGTGGGCAAGACGCAGAACTAGAGTATGTCTTGACGGTTTAATCCAAGGTTTGTCAAAATATATCAACCAACAAAAATAAATATCAGCGTTTTAAAAACAGTGTTTATAGAAACTTTTTGAATCAAGGACACCATTTTGAGAAGGCTATGAAATAAAAAAATCCTTTGAATTAGATAAGTAATAATTATAAATAAAATGAATGTTGTTATCAAGAATGTTGAATATATAGGATTTAATGACTTATTTTATATAGGTTTAAGTATTTTATAAAAGGTAATTAAGAGAGATGTTAGGTCCACAAGGCTGAATACCCTGAGAGGGTGGGGGGGAACCAGGGTATGACTAATTTAAAATTAAAGCCAGTTTTGATCTTGTTTCACTGTTAAGAAAAACACTCTTCTCTCTCTTTCCTCTTGCATAGTATAAATAGAAAGTGAAGCAAGCACATGACACATCAATTTTTACTTGGTTCACCGCTAAGTGATACGCCCAAGGATCATACACCGATAGGTTTTCAGACGTACCAAATTCTACTAAACTTCACTAGCTTTGGATTAAAAGGTTTGGCCACAGTCACTCTGTCCCAAGCTTAATTCCTTACAAAGTTCAGGGTCAGCTCACTGCTTTCCCAAGGGTCACTCCCTGTTTCTCTCTCTCTGGCTCACTGCCGGTGGAGAGGATCGCCTTCTTCATATTCCTTTACTTAATGCTCCAGAAAGGATCCACTCACAGTTTATAGACCTGTAGGTCTCTTCGTTTGCATGAACGAATGCATCTTCTTCTATATGTAGATGCTCTGTTGAAGTCCAACTTTCACCTGTAGATAAATCTCTCTTTTCACCGAAGGTATCAGGAAAACTTCTAGCTTCCACGCAGCCCGAAAACACTGTAAGAAAAACAAACTTACTTAGTGCGCAAGTCTAATCCAGTGTGAAAGTATTGTCTTGCAAGTCACAACTGGAGTGAAAGTCTACCTTAGAAACTTGTGCGACACAATCTTCTGCAACTCAAAACATGCACGACTCACTTCTCTTTGCGCCCAAACCAATATTGGCAAGCAACTAACAACAACCGCCATTCTTAAAATCTGGCACGCAAGTCCCACTTGCACGACACACCACCACTTGCATGACATCCACACCTACACAACAAGAGCTCTGATTTTTTAAAGTGTTGAACTCCATTAAAAATGAGGAGGGGTGGAATAGTATTTATAGGCATTTGGTCAACCTGCGCAGTAGCACGCAAGTCACCCCTCGGTGCACAAGTCTCGGCGCGCAGGTCTCTTTCCCTGCAAGTCACTTGCGCGACCAAACCAAATACTTGCATGACCCTATTTAGTTTTCCATATTTTGATATTTTGATCTTGAAAAACAACAGGCTCGCAAGTTCTCAAGCATCCAAGGTATCGGCGCGCAAGTCTCTTCATGGCACGCAAGTCACATGTGCGACCACACCAATACTTGTGAGACCCTTATCCATTTACCATATTTTGATGATATGATCTTCAAAAATGTATAGCTCACAAGTTTCCTATCCCTTAAGACCTCGGTGCGCAAGTCCCTTTTCCAAAAACACTTTTCTCCATTTTTCAATTTTCAGGCACAAAATTTTTTCAAACTCTGGAAAACAGTGCCACCTTATATTTATTCTTTTTGTACTGCCTCTAGATCATCCATTCCTTTGTCGAAGTTCTTGAATCAAACATTGTTCGTTAACCAAAACTTTTGAACTCAACATGCCACCATGAAATCCCATTTCTCAACAAATTTGTACGTCATTGTTTTTCTATCAACAATCACAACACTGATGTCCACTTTTTCAACAAACACAATCACCTCAAAAATTCTTCAATGATGCCTTGAGGGATTTTTTCCCAACAATCTCCACCATTGGGTTTATTGAAAACTCTTCCATAAAAATATACATCGTTAATTATTCATCCACCATTCACCTATTGCGGTTCCAATAGAGATCAAGGATTTACTCAACACATACTCTAAGCCCACATGATCAATGCTCGACGTGAGAAACAAGAGTGAATGAAAAGTTCATCAATGAATCACTTCATCTCTAACACCCACTATTGACATCACACTAATACCAATTTTTACCAAACTGATACTAATCGTTGGAAATATTCTCACCACATTCCAACACCACTCTTATGATTTTATCACGATCCTCAGATATCGTGATATCTATTCTTTGAACGATCACTTCTAGCATCGTCAGATTTAATACTCTCCCCCTTTCTGCTCACAAATTCAACTCTTATCAGCTTAAAAACCTCTTTAGACCTATTTCTTGTATTGTCCAAGCTATGATCTGGCTATGCATGTTCAACTAGCCTCAGCTCCCCCTATCTGGATGCTCCACCTGTCAGCTTCTCCTGGTAACTTTCATGATTTCTAAAATAGCCACATTGTCTCTCCCTTGAACAATCACTTATTTCTCCCCCTTTGTCAACTAACCCAAAGGTCAATCCTTTGCAGTATGTAACATAGTAGATAACACATATCAGCATGCTAGGAAAAAAAACATCATACCTCGGGGAGGGGGGCGGGTTCCACATCCATACTCTTTCAAGTGTGGGGAGTCGACTGAACTCCTAGAGCCAGTCGATGCCTTTCAAAATCTTCTTTAGTTAATGCCTTTTTCAAAATGTCTGAAACCTGTAGCTCTGTAGGCACATACTCCAACTTCACAATTCCCTACTCATCCTTCTCCTTGATAAAATGATACTTTATCTCAATGTGCTTTGTCCTTGAGTGATATACGGGATTTTTGTTTAGATTTATAACACTTGAGTTATCACACTGGATTCCGATCAGAGACTTCACTTCAACTCCCATATCTTCAAGCTGCTGCTTTATCCACAATAACTGTGTGCATGCTTGAGTGGCCAAAAATATACTCAGCTTCCGCGATGCTCAATGAAATGCAATATTGATTCTTTTTTAGCCAAGAAATACACAATCCACCCAGATAAAATGCACCAACTGACGTTTATTTTCTATCATCTGCTGAACCGGACCAGTCTGCACCAGTATATCCCAATAACTCTGTCTGAGATTTGTCAGTATATGTCAAGTTGAAATATACTATGCCCTGGATATACCGAAGTATTATTTTCACTGTAAGAATGTGGATTTACTTGGGATTACTCTGATGTCTCGCTGCTTGGAATGTGGATAAAACAATATTAGGCCTTGTCGTGGTCAAATACGACAAACTTCCTATAATTTGGCTGTATTCTATGATATGAACTACCTTGTCATCCTCATATATTGATAATTTCATCCGGGTAGCAACCGGAGTCTTCATCTCCTTGGATTTCTCCATGCCAAACCTTCTTAAAACCTCTTTGGCATATTTGGATTGAGAAATCAATGTTCCATTACTTCCTTGTGTCACCTGTAGACCAAGGAAACATGTTAGCTCACCAATCATTTACATTTCAAACTCATTTTTCATGAATTCGGAAAATTGTCTGTACTGACCTCCATCTGATCCGCCAAATATTATTTCATCGACATAAACCAACAACATCATCCTTTTATTACTATCGTTGCTGAAATAGAGATTGTAATCAACTACCCCACGCTAGAAACTATGTTTCTTCAAGTACCGATCAAACCTTGAGTACCATGCTCTTGGTGCTTGTTTCATCCCATACAACGCCTTCTTCAGCCTAAAAACATTTTTCTCATCCTCATGAATGAGAAAACCATCTGGCTACTCAATATACACCTCCTTTTCCAGAACACCATTCAAGAATACAGATTTGACATCCATCTGAAACACTTTGAACTTTCTTTGCACTGCTACGGCCAAAAATAGTCTGATTGTCTCCAGCCTTGCAACTGGTGAAAATGTCTCATCAACATCTATTCCTTCTATATGGGAGTATCCCTTGCAAACTAGCCGTGAATTTTTCCGAATCACTGTTCCATATTCATTCATCATGTTCCGATAGACCCATTTAGTCTCGATGACATTATTGTTTGCTGGTATCAAAAAAATCTCCCGCATATCATTCTTCTCAATTTGATCAAGCTCTCCATTCATATCCTGAACCCAGTTTTCATATTCAGTTGCATCAGAAAAACATTTCGGCTCCACATGTGATAAAAATAATGTTTGATGCAATGAATTCATTCTTTGAGTCTAAACTGGAGCTGTCTGATCACCAATGATATTTTGTCTATCAATTTCACCTTGACTCTTTGGCTTCCTTGCAGACATAGACTTGACACTTTCTTGTTCATCATCAGTATCTTCTTCTAAGTCAGCCTTTGCCACTTCTACTCCCCCAGTGTTTCTTTCCTCATCAGCACTTTAATCCAGAAACTTTTCACTAGGTCGTTGAGCATTCTATTCATTTTCAACTATAGTGGCATCATTTCTCTCAACAATTTTTCACAGCCTTTTGTTGAAGCATTTATATGCATTTCTTTTCCCTAAATATCCAAGGAATATCCCCTCCTCTCCTCATGAATCAAACATCCTATTATTTTATTTGTTGAGTATAAAACAGTTACTTCCAAAGATTAGAAATTATTTCAACATTGGTTTCTTTCCGTACAAAATTTCATACGGAGTCTTCCCTTCCTTCAGACACAACAGAGACCTGTTCAAAATATAGACCTATGTCAAACCTGCTTCCTTTCAAAAAATTTCTAGTAGGTCCTTTTCATTAAGCATCATTATCGAAATGTTACTGATGATTTGATTTCTCCTATCAAACACTCCATTATATTGGAGAGTTCTCACTAATGAAACTAGATGCCTTATTCCATGTTTCTTGAGATAGTATTCAAATTGAATATTTGTGAATTCTGTTCCATTATCAGTACGAAACTTCTGAATTTTATTCCCAAGCATCATTTCTGATTCCCTCCAATACTGCTTTATGAAACTGAACACCTCTATCTTATGTTTAACAATAAATACCCAGGCCATTCTGTTATAATCATCGATGAAAAGAACATTGTTCCTTTGCCCATTTATAGTTCGTCATGGGATAGGTCTACATACATCCGCATGAACTAATTAGAACACTCTAGTTGATTTTTGTACCTTTGGCCTATATATATTTCTGATAATCTTCCCTTGTTGGAATGAATCACACATATGAGTGCGATCACGCGATAGTTTTGGAAGGTCTCTAGCAGCATCACACTTTACCAGATCTTCCATGGATGGTTGGCATAGATGACCAAGTCTCTTATGCCACGACTGATTTTCTTCTTCTCTGGATAAAAAGAACGTATCTTCTTCCCTACCTACAAGGTAAATATTTCCCTTTGTCCTTTTTCCATGCAGAATAGCTGCTCTATATTTTCCTTTCACAACACACATCTTCTTGGTATATCAGATAGAAATCCTAGAGTCACATAGTTGACTGACACTGAGAATTTTATGACTAAGACACTATACTACCAAGAAATCAGCACGTCTCATTTCTTTTCCCCCAAACTTGGCTTTCCCTGAGCCAATAATCTGCAGTCCTTCATCGTTTCCAAATTTGACAACTCCTTCTTTGGCATATTTTATACCTGTAACAAGATCTTTATTACCCGTCATGTGAGATGTGGAACTACTATCAATGATCCACACACCAGAGCAATCTAATGCTTTAAGGGAAATCTTTGCCACCACGGCTTTCTCATTTTTCTTCTTCTTGGTCCATACTTTTTCCTTCACACTCAGCATATATTGAGGCTTCTGTTCTTTCTCAGAGTATAATGGACCAGCTTCATCTTGCAAAGCCAGAAATCTATTCTGCATTTTTAACTCACCTGTCGGTTTATTGATCTGCTGCTTGCGAACATTTTGATTCTTCTTTGGCACATTTATCTGAATGGTCGAAGTGTAGTACCTAGCCATGTGCCCAAATCATCTACACCAAAAACAATGTCCTTCAAAATATGTTCTTGAAAATTGTTCTCTATTTGGCTGCCACCTCTATTCGTGTTCCCTTCTGTATCTTTTGGCTATGGAACACACATACTATGAATTTCCCATATTTCCACAACAATAACACCTGATATAAGGTGAATTTATTTGTGTTACTTCAGCACTATGAGTTTCCCCTTGGGATCTCTGAATATTCTGATTCTTCTTGATGCCCAAATCAACCTTCAATCTCAGGACGAGAGCTTGCGGTCTGACTTCAATTGCCACAGATTTTTGCTTTTGATCAAGCCCAGAATCATCCTTAACGTTTGATCTCAATTGCTGCTTCATTCCTGCTGAACTACTAGGATCCTCTTTCATTTTTTCAGTTTTTAGACTGACCTACTTTCCCAATAATGTATTGGGAATCAAGGGTTTTTCATGGTCTTTAACTTTTCTCCGCAGACCGACAACATCTTTTTCAAGCTCTTCAATACGCTTGACGTGATCTTTCACTCTTCTGTTCCAGCCATCAATCTCCATTTTATATTCTTCAATCGTGAGTTTATACTCATTGACTGATTCTGAGTTCTCTGGTGTTGATAACTTGAGTTTTTCAATTTCTTCCATAAACTCAGACTTCTCTTATTCCTACTACTACATATAGAGTTTGGAATCATGAACAACTTTATTGGCATTCTTCATTTTGGCTCTCTAAACATCTATCTCCTCAAGAGTTGCTTCCAATTCGGCTTCCATATCAAATCTTCCTTCAACTTCTTCTTCTTCTTCCCCAGCGTCATTTTCTTCCTTTTCTTGAGATCTATAAACGAACTCCATCATATCATTTTCTCCTCAATCTTTGCAGTTCTCTATTTCCTCAACCTCTTCAACCTCAGACTCATCTGAACTATTTATTTCTTGTGAAAGAAGATTATTCTTCTTGAAGAAATTTCTCTTGAACTACTTCTTCCCTTTCATATAGGCTGGAGATTTCTTCATGGGAATTTCAACATCATCTTCATCATTTTATTCTCGAAACTTTTTGGGGCATCTTTCTATGAGATGTCCAACCTTTCCACATCTAAAGCATGCAAGAGGAAGTTTCCCTTTGAAATTTCCTTTTTCTCTTTGAAGATTTGAGGAGAGGAATGACATTACCTCATCTATCTCTTCTTCCTCCTGAGAATATTCAATGGTGAGTTTCTTCATGGCCTTAAATGCCACCTCTTTGGATTTCCCCTTTTACACAACATCATTATCTTCATTTCTCATTTCATATGAAATAAGGGTGCTGTGAAGGTTATCTAATGTCAGTTCTTTTAGGTCTTTATCTTCCAAAACAGAAACTTTCGGATTGAACTAAGGTTGAGTTTTTCTCAAGATGCGCTTCACAATTTTTATATCTTCGATAATTTCACCAAGACCTCACATATCTTCTACCACAGCATTTACCCTATCAATGAATGCATCAACAGACTCATTCGGGTTCATTCTCAGATCTTTATACTTGTTCTACAACAATTGTAGCTTTTCCTCTCTAACCTTTGTATCCCCTTCCTATATGTTCAATAACTTTTCCCATATAGCATGTGACGTTTTCCAAGACATCACCTTTGTATATATAGGACTGGATAGGGCTCCACCTAAGGCATTTATTGCTTTGGAATCAACATCCAACTCCTTATACTCAGCTTCTGATAATACACCACTATTAAGATCAGCTGTTAGGCCATGCATTGCTCCCGTGAAAATGTCCATTCCCAAGGATCGTAAGTAGTGTTGCATCTGATTATTCCATAGTTAAAAATTGTTTCCATCGAAGATCAGAATCCTTTTATGATTAGTGACCTCCATTGAGAGAAGAACTACTGTCAACCTTTCCCTATGATACCAATTGTTAGGTCCACAAGGCTGAATACCCTGAGAGGGGGGGGGGGGTGAATCAGGGTATGACTAATTTAAAATTAAAGCCCATTTTGATCTTGTTTTGCTGTAAAAAAAACACTCTCCTCTATATTTCCTGTTGCACATTATAAACAAAAAGTAAAGGAATCATAAGACACATAAATTTTTACTTGGTTCACCGCTAAGGGCTCCGTCCAAGGAGCATACGCCGACAGGTTTTCGGACGTACCAAATTCCACTAAACTTCACTAGCTGTGGATTACAAGGTTTGGGCATAGTCAATCTATCCCAGGCTCACTGCCTTAAAAAGTTCAGGGTCAGCTCACTACTTTCCCAAGGGTCACTCTATTATGCTCTCTCTTTGGCTCACTACCGGTGGAGAGGATCACCTTCTTCCTCTTCCTTTGATCACTACTCTGGAATTGATCCACTCACAGTTTATAGACCTGTAGGTCTCTTCATTTGCATGAAAGAATGCATCTTCGTCTTTATGTAGATGCTCTTTTGAAGTCCAACTTTTACCCATAGATGAATCTCTCTTTGCATCAAAGGTATCAAAAAAGCTTCCAGCTTCCACGTAGCCCGAAAACACTGTTAGAAAAACAACCTTACATGGCACGCAAGTCTAATCCGGTGTTCAAGTATCGGCGTGCAAGTCACAACTGGCGTGCAAGTATAACTTAGACACTTGTGCGACACAAGATTCTGCAACTCCAAACTTGCGTGACTCACTTCCCTTTACTCCCAAACCAATATTGGCGTGCAAATAACAACATCCGCCCTTCTTCAAATCTGGCGCGCATGTCCCACTTACGTGACACACCACCCCTTGAGCGACTTCCACACCTGCATGATGGGAGCTCTGATTTTTGAAGGTGTTGAACTCCGTTAAAAATGAAGAGGGGTGGTCCAGTATTTATAGGAATTTGGTCAACCTGTGCGGCGACGTGCATGTCACCCCTCGGTGCGCAAGTCTCGGCGCGCAGGTCTCTTCCCCAGCAAGTCACTTGCGCGACCAAACCAAATACTTGTGAGACCCTCTTTCCTTTGCCATATTTTTATCTTCTGATATTAAAAAAAATAAGTGCACAAGTTCTCAAGCATCCAAGGTGTCGGCGCACAAGTCTCTTCAAGGCATGCAAGTCACCTGCGTGACCACACCAATACTTACATGACCCTTATCCCTTTGCCATATTTTGATGATCTGATCTTCAAAAACATATGGAACGTAAGTTTCCTATCCTCCAAGACCTCAGCGCACAAGTCCCTTCCCCAAAAACACTTTTCTCCATTAGTCGATTTTGAGGTCCAAAAATTTGGCAGACACTAGAAAATGGCACCACCTTGTATCTATTCTTTTTGTACTTCCTCCAGATCATCCATTCCTTTGTTGAAGTTCTTGAATCAAACATTGATGTTTAACCACAGATTTTGAACTCAACATGCCACCATGAAATCCTTTTTGTCAACAAATTTGTATGTCATTGTTTTGCTTTGTCAACAATCACAACACTAATGTCCACTTTTTCAACAAACACAATCACCTCAAAAATGCTTCAATGATGCCTTGAGGTATTTTTTCCCAACAACAGACCATAGAGATAAAGGGGGGGGGGGGGTTCAAGACCATTTATCCAGCTGAAAATTCATGGAAGAATCCATACTAACCATCCATCTAGAATTATTCATAATATTTTAAAAAGATTTCCTAATGGACGTCCAGATATAAGAGTTAATATTATTCAAATTACCCTTCTTTAACATCAAAATGAATCTTTTTTAAGAAAATAAATGGTGTCATAATTGTTATGGATTTTCCTCTAGGTGAGTTTTTATTGAAGGGAATCATTAAAAAGACTAAGATTTTTTATGCCAAGACAACCTTTCTTTAATGGTTTTCATCAAGTGGCCCAGGGGATGGTTACCAACTACTTTTCAATAATGCTACCAGTCCAAACAATATTCATTATGTAAACATTCATTATCTTCAGAAGAACAGCAATCCATTTGTAGACCATCATCGAGTAGACCATTTTTGAGACAATAGTAGACTTCCACAGATAGTTCCTACGGTCTATAGAAAGGGTCTTATCCATCTAGGAGGATAGTTTATTTATGAACTGACCAAAAACATTGAAAAAGTACATAGATTTGGGTCTTCCAAAAAATATTGGAACTCCAAGATAGTTGAAAGGGGAGGATCCTTTTTTGATGCCTAGACTATTGATGAAACTATTTTTTCTGGAAGAAGAGATTTTTGTTCAAAAGAAAACTTAGTATTTGTTCCATCTTATAGATTGAATAGATATTTATTCATAATGAGAAAAGGTGTTTTTTATGTTTTGAATATTATTTTTATCTCCTTTTACTAATAAGATAATGTCATCAGCATATAGAAGATGTATAGGCACATATAACTTTCAAGCAGCCTGAATAGGTTTGAGCTTGTTTTGATCCACAAGGCGAGTGGGAAATCTTCTTAGATAATCCTCCGAAATAGAAAATAGAATGGAAGATAATGGATCACCTTGTCTGACTCCCTTGGTGCATTTAAAGTAACCTTTAGGGTAACCATTGATAAGTATTGAGGTTGAATCCAATTTGAATAAGAAATTTATCCTTCTTATGAAAGTGTCATTAAATCCAAAAGACTGAAGGACTTTGAAGATGAATCCCCAATCCATGGTATCAACGTCTTTCGTAATATCAAGCTTAATGGAAAT
Source organism: Viscum album (assembly GCA_963277665.1). Taxonomy (NCBI): domain Eukaryota; kingdom Viridiplantae; phylum Streptophyta; class Magnoliopsida; order Santalales; family Viscaceae; genus Viscum; species Viscum album. Next base: position 153,575,802 of record OY728145.1, read on the forward strand.
ATTTCCTCCTCTGTTGGATTTATTGAGGGTGTTGGTACATTCAAATGATAGGAAAATGCAGTCTTGTATAGACCGCCCTTTGATGAAGCCAAATTGAGTCTATGAAAAAAATTTATTGCATAATATAGAATTTGTATTGGAAAGAAGCTTTGAAGTGATTTTTTAAATAGAGTTAATAAGAGTAATATACTAGAAAAGATAAATTTTAGAGGCGTTTTCTACTTTTGGAATTATAGTATAAAATTTATAATCTAGTCCATCACAAACACTACCATTAGAAAAAAAATAACATGTTTTCAAACATCTGTGTGAATAATCTCCCATTATTGTTGTAAAAAACAATTGTTAAAGTCGTCAGGGCCTGGGGCACTATCAGGGTTAAGGATAAAGACAGTGTATTCAATTTCCTGGTCAAGAGGGATGCTAAGAAGATACAATTGTCTTACTCATTCACCATAACCCGAATGGCCTCTAGAATGAGGTCATTGTTGAAATTTGGGACATTAATAATATTATCAAAGTAAGATACTACATGATTGGAAATTCCCTCCTCAGATTCAAGGAGTACATAATCATCCTTATGAAGTGAAAGGGGTCTCGAAACATTTCTGATTCTTTGAAGAGAGTTTTAGAACATAGTATTTCTATCACCATCAGAAAGACATTTTGTTTTAAATTTTTTTTAAGTATGTTGTCTTTAATGGTAAGAAGATAATTAAGTTTCATGGAAGTGTTTATTTCAGGCTACGAGTCTAAAGAGAAACCAGAGCTAGTAGAAGTGGATTGAATTTGGATATGTTCATTCTCAAGGTTAGTGATTTTCTTGTATATTTTCATATATTTAGCACTTCACCTACCTTTGAGACATAGTTTAAGGTGATTTAATTTGTTAGAACAAGCAATAGCATCATTGAGATGATTCATAGAGTCCCAATAGTTTTTTATGATGTTAGAACATTCCAGGTCTACAGAACAAGAATTGTTAAATCTGAATGGGAGGATGGGTTTAACTATTTTGGTGAAAAGATTAACAAGAATGGGATGATGTTCCGAATTATGTTTAGGCAAGGTGATGCTAGAAATTGTGTCCCAAGTGTCCAGAAAAGGTATATTTGTAAAAACCTAATCCAATTTGCTGGAGGCAACCATAATGTAGTGTCTTTTATACCAAGTGGACTTGGAACCAGTGAGGTTAATTTATACTAGGTCACAATATTCAATTTATGTTCTAAATTCTCTTGAGGAAATTGAAGAATGGGACACGCCAATTTTCTCACTAGAGGAAAAAAGAGCATTAAATTGACCGATCACAAACTAGGGATCTTGAATGATGGTAGCTAACCCATAAATATCATGCCAAAGGGACCTTTGGTCTTGATATCTATTCTTAGTATAAATCATGGTATAAAAAATATGTGTGCCATTAAGGAAACAATCACAAGTGAACATTTGTTACAAACTTTTGAAAGCATGAACATTTTGTAAGGAATCATGTTAGAAAATCCAAAGAGATTAAATAGTATTACCCTCTTTTCAAGAACATAGAAAATTATATCCATAAGTATAATGGTGCAAAAATTTCAAGGAAAAGTTGGTTTTTGGTTTGGCAATAGAAAATATTTTAGGACGATGAGTCAAGAGAATTATTTTAAGAACATTATAAGTATCAGGGTTAGCAATGACCTGAATGTTCCAAAAGAATAAATCCATTAAAACATGGTTTTAGGGGCCGGACACCCTTTTTTTCTTTTGAGCCACCCGACCCCTTATTATTATTGGATATCGTGACAATTTGAGAAGAAGTTGGAGTGGATTTACTTTCCTATTTACCTATAAGAGAAATAAAATAAATGTTAGTAGTACCTGCATTAAAAGTGGTCTGATTTGTTTCAATTATTTTAGTATTCAAAGGGGTCTCCATGGGTATGTCCATTGAATCTACTAATGGGGTTACATTATGATAGAGAGTGTTCATAACAGGATTCGGGGGGTGTCAAAATAGTGGAAGATAATATAACTGGATGATGTTGAATTTTCACTGCCACTGTTTTCTCATTGGTTAAGTCTATGCAAGGTTGAGGGATCATACCTATGTTTTCATCTAGGAGGGCCAAAGAAGAAGATTCATCAAAGAGCATCCCATAATTAGTTCTACAATCTAAGCTCTCAGTGATGCCCTTATCTTGTGAGAATGCATTTCCAAAAGAATGTCCAACACTCGTGGGTGATGCAGAAGCCAAAAAAATGGAACCGTGTTATCAGCAGAATATCCATCGACCTTAATGGCATCAAAGAGCTCCTATTTTTTCTCAATGTAAGTATAGTTGTTGTTTTCCAATACGTTGCCTCTAACAACCTCACTATAAGGACTTGAGTGACCTTAAATAGAGTCCCCAAGTTCTGAAGATAAAAAGACACCATATCTTGAGACTATAGAAGATGCATAACAAGATAGAGAACTATTATCAGATGCAAGGAAAGAACTCTTATTGTCATTAAGTATCTCCTGTTGCCTTTTAGTGCGAGGAGGATTGCTATTTTCTAGGTCTGTGCCACTAAAATTCTCACCGTATGGATCTAGAAGACCTGCATTAGTGTGTGTAAATTCTGAGGAGATTAAGTTATCAGAGACTTCGACTACTGAGGCATCTTGGTGCTGATCACAATAATCCATAACTAATTTTTCAATTTCCTCTTGAATAATTTGATCCATGTTGGCCTCCTTTTCGTCCTTTACAAACATAGACCAATTCGTACCTGAAGTCTCTTCCAAATCTGTTTCCTTCTTCACCCATATCTCTGATAGTTTATTGAGTGGTTCAGACTTGTCAAAGGTAGCACTATTATCCTTCATTCCCCTTATAACGTCAGTCCATCCCTCATCCCTTAGTTGGGAAATTTGGGTTTTCATGACTCTACAATTCATCAAATAATGACCTAAAATTTTACAGAGATCGCAAAATGGTGGACTATTCTCAAATTCAATCCAGACCAATGTTTTGTAGTCTTTAAAATTGAAACAAATGACCTCCGCCAGCTTGGAGTAAAGATCAACTTCAACCATAACTCAAGAGTATAATCCAATATCTACATTTAAGGTACACTTGGCGATATTGAGAGGAGTAACATTGTTGGACACCCAGTGATTTAGGATCTTGGGATGCCAAAAGAACAATATTAAACCATGAAATATAACCTGTATTTGGGCCATATTATTCCTAAAGGTATGTGGGTTAATGGTATAGTTCCATTTAGAGATTCTAATAACACCAGGTTTTAGTTGCAAGTTCCCTAATTTCCAGACTCTATTGATCTCTTTCTAGGATCTTAATATCATATTAAAATAACCACTTTTGATTGGAATAGGTTTCCAATCAGAGAATCCCCATACATGAACAATATTATTCTTCAAATTAGCATTCGACCAAGATTTGACCCCTTTAATGTATGAAATTTGACCGATAACCAAGAACTTACACATCTGTGTTCTTTATTGTACCACCCTAGGGTTAGCTTCGACTGCATATCTACCATCCTCAAGTCTCTTGTATAGTTAAACTTTCACCATAGTAGATTTTCCAAGATCTGTTCCTTTGATCGCTTTCACTAATGTTATCCCTCTAGATCTTTCGACCGGAGGGGAATCTTCATTTTCACCTTGAAATCATGACCTTGGAACAGAATTTCCCATTCAGGATCAAAACTTACCATGATAAACCATAATCAAGATGATCCAAATCAAGAATAAAAAACGATGAGTGTAAACCCTAGCCATCGTAAGGAGAGGGAAACCATCTCGCCAGTATCCTATTCTGATTCCACCCAGAAAAACATTACGAACATATATATTTTAGAAGAATCAACAAGGTAATATTAAAATTCTACATCATTTCAAATTAACCATAATGTTTTATCTTTTAATGGAATTCTATTGACATTATCCTAACCTCAAAAGTTTTCTAAACCATCCTTTGATTCCAACTAAAAGCCCCATAAAATAAACATTACATATTTAAATGTTGTTTGAACTAGAATTCAAATTCGATAATCTTTTCATATTAGTGATTTGTATAATTTGGACAAAGTCTAAGAAAGTAAACCCATACATTACAAGTGGACACTAATACTCAATATCCATTTTTTCACAAAATAAAACATTCTAAAATAAAACATGCTTTATTTACATAACATAAGAATTCCTATACGGTACTCATCCTTGTCCCTACTAATCCTTTATCCATATGGAAAACATTTTTAAACTTTGGATTGGAAAAACAAGCATAATAAGGGACATAAAGAAGAAGAAAACCATTAGTCTAGTGAAATAAATGAAAACCCATATATTGTTATTTGATAGAATGAAACATTAAAAACTCATATGAATAGAAAAAATATGTTTTTCTCATAAATAATCATTAGAACAAATATCAATATATTAAAACTCTTTTAGGTGACTTAGATAATCATATACCTAAATCCCTTTCAAAACCCTTTCAATTGGAATAACCATACAAATGAATTCCAATATTATTGTTAAATAAGTTATTGGAGATCTATAATGGGGATAATTATTTATAAAATCTATATTGGTCTCAACCATGATCTATAATGTAGATCATCCCTTCATATATTCTATATTGGGCTCACCCGTGAGCTATAATGGGGCTCAACCCATCATATTAGCTATATCGGGATCACCCGTGAGCTATAATGATGTTCAAACCTTTTTATAATCCAAAACAGGATCAAACATTTCATATAATGCTCAAGTACCATATCATTAATAAAACTGTTTCATCAAAAAACAATTAAAAGACTCTTTTAATCCCATATGAAAACACTTTCGGGTAAAAATACCATTTTCTTTCAAAAATAAAATTTCAATACCAATACACCCTTTTACTTGAATACCCATTTTTAATACCAACATAACCAAAAAAATAAATATGGGTTTTCATTTACGGAGACATGGAATCTTACAATCGAATGTGATAATAAAATAATGGCCATGAAAGTGGAAAAGTCATTGTCACAAGAGTGTTAAGAATAGAACATTCCTTTTTTTCATTCGTCAAAATGGTCCATATAAAACATTTAAAAAGATTACATTTTAAATCCTTGGAATTAAATTAAAAGTATACATAAATGTTTTCTTAGAATTCTTTTAGATTCATATAAATAAATACTTAAAATGATATCCATAACAATGACATGGAGAAAAAATATTTGATATCTAAATATTTAAACATTTAAGGTGTCTCACACCACTTTGAACATTTAAATCTTAATATGCATAAAAGAATAAAATTTTAAAAAACATTAAATAACATGATAATAAATATATTAATGACAGGATAATTAAAAGGTTATTTATATACACCTAATAAAATAAGGTTGGTGTATAACATCAAAATATTCCTCAAAGGAAGGAGATTGAGACGAAATCCCTTTCCTTAAGTCGGATTGTCACATATGTTTTTTATATTCTGGAATAATAAACATAGGTTAATTTGTTTAGTTTATATAATTTTTTTTAATGTTTATTATTTATTTTATATCATGTTATAAAAATTAATTAATTATTTAATCTCATGCTGAACATTTTGATGATATTCGGCACATGAGTCCAAAATGAATTTGGTATGATACTTATAGTCAAAGTGTTCCTAAGTACATAATCTCAAGAAAAATATTCATGAAATGGTTATAATATTTATACATAAATTATACTTTCAAATCCAAACCTTATGTATGTTTATTAATTATGAAGCACATTATAATCATGGAGATGTTACCTCGTACGTATGCATGAGTAACGTTTCCATTTTTCAATGATCATTAGGGAAAGATGGTAAGTATTGTTTTAACTTTATAGAATTAAAATAATATAATTAATATCATAATAATAATTTATATATACTTATATATATCATCCATGTGATTTGGTGATGAAAAATGAATCACATTGCTTTGTGGAGGTGATAATTGATACGCACACACCAATAACATTATCATATTATCGTGCATAGAAATGTTAGTATGTAAATGAAATATTATTATTTAATAATGATAAATATTTCATTAATATCATAGAGAAACCTTATCTCTATCATTACAACCAGTCTTGAGAGATGATTATAGAAAAAAATTATATTGGTTCGTGCAGGTGATAGTTCCCACATAAGAATAAACAATTAATTATTTTCCCATTTGATGGAAGTGAAGATGGATTTAAGTGATGATATTAAAATAATAAAATCTCATTATATTTAGGATACTAGAGTTATTATTTCATCATGTCTGAATAATATTTGAAGGAATGGGATGAAGAAATAATACAAAAACACTTATTTACGAACCATACCTTTTCCTTGGACGATCTCCTCTGATTAACACCATAACACCTCTAAGAGAAGAGTTATGTCGAAAATAATGCCTCTAGAATGTGTGGAGGGATTATAATAAGGGATTTTGGTAGATATGCTCCAAATAAAAATGGGGTTTAAGTGTGAAGAAATGATAATAAGCAGTCCCCTTTTATAAGAGAGGGGAGGAGAACTCTTGGAATTATTCAAAGTATTAAATTAATAAAATTTAAATTTTTATTGCCAATGGATCCAAATTGAGTTATTTAAAATATTTTATTTTTATGGGTATACATACACTCATCTAATGAATATTATATGGGTTTTTCTTAACCCTTATAGTTTTGTTTTAACCCTTATTTTACCCTTTTAACTCTTACCATGTTATCTTGTAATTTACAGTTTGAGGGTTAATATAATTAATATAACACACCAAAAAACCAATAATGGAGTCATTTATGACATTATAGTACTTATAAAATCTTTTCTTTAAAATATTTTATTTTTATATATTTTATATCATTTAATAAAATATTTTATATCTTAAAATACCATTAGAGTCAATTTGGAAATTATTCATTTCTTGATTTTTTAAAAATATCATAACAACATGATATATTATAAATTAATATTTTAAAACATCAATAACAAGTGAATGGAATATATAAAATTTATGTGTTACGTTAATTATAACAAATTTTATTTATTTTAATATTGTTAACATCATTTATTTGATATTTCCTTTAATTAAACAATTACTACATCATCATTTTCAAAGCCTTTAATTTTTTTATTTATTCCCAAAAAATTAAAAATAAAATATCACGATCAAGATAGATCTTTTTATATTTAAAACTAATATTTATAGTCAAATTTATCTTCTATATAACCTCGTATTAAAAATATTTTCCTTGTTAAAAACTAAAGTATTACAAAACTGACTTATCTTTGAATAAAATAATATAAAAGGGTAAAATTCTTCTAAGTGACTCCAAGTAGACATAAAATTTTCCCATAGAATATTTTGGTTGAAAATAACTCATCCAATTAAATTAGGGATAGTTTTATGGTAATATTATAATATTTGTAATATTATTTTTACAATTAATTACAAGATTTAGCTTTAACCGTGCTATAAATGTTTTATTAAAGTTACTATTTCTAATTTAAAAAAATAATCGAAAAATATTTACATAATTTTTATATTATTATTCCAAATATGGATTATAAATTTTAAATCTAAAATCAAATAAAATTTATAAATTAATTAAAAAATAATCCCCTTGAAGTAACGAGAAAAGTAGTTTTAAAGTAAAAATGTTCAAACGTTCACAAAGTATTTATATCTAATTTAAAAGTGAAATTGATTAAAATAACCTAATTTGAATTATATTATAAAATATTGTTTTAATTATAATTTTAAACCATTAAAAAAAATTTAATTTATCATTATAAACAAATTTTATTAAAAAGTAGTTTTCAATTAAAATGCATTATTTTTACTATTCATCAAAAGAGAAAACTGGTGAATAAAATATAAAAAATTAATCCAAAGTAAAATTTGGTACTCTTCTTCTAAATAAAAAGTTTATTTTTTCAAATTTAATTTATTAAAGTGTCAAAAACCATATTTAAACAATGTGCGCCATCAAAAGGCAGCAAAACTACCTTTTAAAAAAAACCTCTTTTATTTGTAAAATTGGATTTGTTCTTATATTGTTTCTATAAAACACATAAAATGAAATTTAAAAATTATATTGAATATATTATTTATATATATATTTCTCTAATATATTCCAAAAAGGGTGATTTTTTTTTTATTGGTATAAAAGTTACTTTTTCACATTTAAATTGTTTTTAAAACAATATATTCTTTTATTTTAAAAACGGTTTTACATTATTTTATAATTAATTATTCAAATAAATTATTATATATATACAAACATAATCTATATTTTTTTAAATCAATTAATACTATTTATTCCCTCTATTCTAACTACTATGTAATAACGGTAACATTTAAATAATAATATTTAATTTTTCATTTTAACTTGATGTGGTGTATCAGGTACTCTATCAAAAAAAATAATTACTTTTATAAAACTCGTGATGTTACATGTGTGGCCCCATTTATTTTTAAAATACTTAATGATTGTTTTAAATGGTTGGAAAAGGAAATGAAATCCTTGGGGAATGTTTTATTTTTTCAAAGAGTAAGGTTCGTGTATTAAATAGTGGATTCATTATAACTTTAAATGAGTATTTTAAACTGTGTTTTATAATATGATATAGTTTTATAGGTCCTTTAGTACCATTTTAATTGAAATTATTAGTGGATTAGTTTAATATAACCCATAACAATTATGTGGTGATGTTAACAATGAAAGGAACTAAATGATGAATGTTTGGAGTTGATGATATATCATAAGGGGTGTTTAGCATAATGGTAAATGTGTTATTCATTATAATGGGATTTGTGTAATGAGTTATGTTTATAAATGATAAATGAGTTATGTAAATAATCATGCGCACATGGATTGGTGGTATACAAGACTTTTCTTTGAGGTTCTACCCCTATGGGTCTTATTAGACCAAGGCTATATACCCCACCCCTATAATGTATAAATTAGGGAGTTGGATTGAGGCTATATTCCCCTAAACAATTCATATTATATTGCTACCTAGAATGAGGTTCCAAATTTAGTGTTATATATTTTTTATTTGGGATTTAGGAATGAGGCTCTATGCTTCCCAATGTATGGTCCTGGCATGGGTTGGGATGTCAGAATAAGGATATATGCTTCCCACACATATGAACATGACTTGATTACCAGACCAAGCCCCTCATGTGAGTTGATAAATTATGATTAGTAGATTCCCCCTTGTTTTTTAAAAGTGTTTAACCCCTTATGCTATATCTGAGTCTTCTGGTGTGACAAGAGGTAGTTTTGTTTTTTGGTTTCCCCTATAGAACTAAATGGTTAAACGATTTATTGATAATTTATTAATGGTGACATATATGGATATCTTTATTTATTTTTTTTCCCTTATTTATTTATTACATTGGGGTTATTTTCAAATACTATTTTATAGACTGGTTATTTCTTTAGACACCATTGGTGGTGGCCTTTATAGTTTTAATCACACTCTTCTTAGGCCACCCTGTCACATGGGTACCAAAAAGATATTACTTGTTTTAGGTACAAGTTTAGGAGATGAAAATGGCCTTTGTTTCATGCATGGGATATTTGGTTAGATCATGGAATGTTAGGACCATGTGGGGAATAAGGTCCATTCTTGGGTCTTTTGGTAGTTTTTTGTTTGGGATTTTATTTTCCTGACCACCTGATATGTAGTGTATTCATCATATTATTATAACATGTGCTACTTGGTTACTAATTGGAATTTATCATATGTTATCAATTTATTTGTTCTTACTACTTATTATATCTATGGATTTTATTTATATTTTGTAATTACTTTTAAAAGTAGGTATAGTCTTCCCAATATTTCATCATAGACCCGCACTACTAATTGGAAGCCTCTGGCGCATTGGGAGGTGCACATGAGTTCATGTGATGACCCAACATGCGACACGAGACATAGTGGCCACTAGGTTTGGGATGTCACAAGGTGGTATCAGATCATATATTTCGTCTTACTATTTGAGACATGGTTGATAGAAGATATGGATGTTGTTGGGCTTGTAAATAAGCTCGTTCTTGGGTTCCATCCACCCCACATATAAATCCATGTTTCTAGGAGTGGGGATTGATGTTCAGTGTTGTGATTTTATAGTTGATTGTTATTTACACTTCGAGTGGTGAACTAGGATGTGATACTATCTATTTATGTGGTTTTATCTCTTGGTCTTATATGGAAAGATAGGGCGTGTGAGTTCATACATCATGCGATGCACATATGATTGGTAGGCCATCCATATGTTGGCGTTGATTAGTATTTCCTTGGGATTTATGTCTTAGTAGTGAAATATTTAGTCTATTGTTTATAACTATTTATATTCCCTTGAAGATGGTATTAAGTGAATTTTTTTAAAAAAATGAATTTCAATAAAGCATGTATTTTTGAAATGTTGGGTTAAAAAAAGGGATTTGGAAAGTGTAAATATTTGGGGTTTTCAAATGGAATGTTTTGATTTTTTTTGGGTTTTAAACATGTTAAAGTTGATTACAGAAGAACACAAAATAATATAACCTTTATGAAAAATGGTGCAGGTATCCCTAGTGTTAATATCGGAACCAACTTATGGGTGGTTTGTGCAGTGAGAGTTCTCTAGTTTATGACATTGGTTGTGGGTCGTAAGGATTTGTGGGATTTGATGTTTGGTATAAGTGATGTGCTTGGTATACCCTTGATAGGGCTGTGGCTTTGGGTTATGAGATATTGTCCTCTAGTGCGGGTGTGGTAACCCTTGTAGGTTGTGACCATGCGAGCCATTTTTTCGACCAAAGAGTTAATGTTTTTAGGGTGAAATAGATGCAACGTGTCTTAGATTGGAGACATGAGTGCCACCCACGAGCATCAAGTTGTTTAAGGATTGATGGATATGGATTAGAGAGAGAGAACCAGTAGTTTTTTTCTTGATGTTACTCTAATTTATGGATATGGTATCATTTGACTTTCGAGAAGACCTGTGAGAAGGGTCGACTGGGGTTACTAGTTACTTGGGTGTGTATAAAATAGGTAAACATTTTGGACTTAGAAAATTACCCAGTGAGAGTGTTTCCTAGTGCAGGGTCAGACTAGAGTGATCAGTGAAAACGGTTAATGGTTTCAGAGGAGTGACTTAAGTTGTGTCTATGAGCCAACAGTCTTGAAAAATTGAGTGGATCATGAGGGGAGGTTAGCATGGTGTTGTAGGTGCCATCAAATTTGGAGCATTGGGTGGTTTCTTCTAAAGTTGAATCAAATCCTGGTTGTTTCCATCGAGTTTTGGTAAAAGTGCATGGATCTGCCTTAGTTTCATTCTCAGGAGGTACCTGAGTGCTTGTGGTCTGTTGTAAGATTAGTTTTGGGAAGTGGAAATGGTCATTTAGAGCCTTTTCCTATATCATTGATGGTTTATGATGCAAGAATCAATTTTTATTTTGGGAAAACTAGACAAGGGACACCAAAGCTTGGATGGATGCTTCTGGTATGAAAGTGACACCTGAGGTGGTGGTGGTCACATGGTTGGGATTTATTGTATGCCTAGTTTGTTTATTGTATGAGGATATTGAGAATTCCTCGTGTCCAATGAGGATGATATACCAGGAGGTAAGGTCATATGAGTGAGTGGAGGTTGGACATAGATCTAGAGATGTACAACTCATGATATAGAGATGGGTTCAGTGTGGTCGTAGAAATGTGTAGGACCTTGAGGGCTTTCATGAGGTCCAGATGTGGGCACTCATTGGAGAGGCACGATGCCGTTTCAAATATGTGAATAGGTGGCTCCAGATAAGAAACTATCATAATTCTATGTGATTATAGGGGAAAGTGTCGATTTTCATGAGATAGTTGGGTTTTGGATTGGTGTGGTGGTCATTATGTTCCCATATGAATCACCAGGGTCAGTATAGAATAACTCGATTGGGGTAATGATATTAGTTCCATAGTTAATATTGGGTTATAACCTCTTAAGAGAGGTCCATTAATTAGTAGTGTGTTTTGGTTGGAAATAACATTTGAGTTATGGTGACTAAGCATTGATGAGATGTTGGTGGGAAGGGAATCCTAGGACATTCAGCACGTTTTGTTTTTCCCATGGTGGGAGGTGACATTGGTGATGGATAGTTCATGATGACATTTGTCGATAAATTCTTAGAGTACATTTAACTAGGGATGATCATTTCTAATATATTGACATTATCCCAGGTATGGTGAGAGATATCTAGCTTTACACCTAGCTACCAAAATGTGTTTTTGTTGGAAATGGATCCTCTTAGTGGATATGCCCATGGATCAGTATATGTGGATCCGTATGGTGGGAATTACACCATCAACTAGTTATAAGAGAGGTCCTCAAGATGGGATGAATGTCAATGAATGCCATAGGTTCCATTATCAAAATCCAAGAAAGGGTTGCAGTTGATGTTTGTTTTTTTGTTCCGGGAAAATCTAGACAACCACATCCAAGTTTTTTGGTTTATATTATGATCGAAGGATGAGCCATGGTGGTTTAAATGTCTTGAGGGAAGCAGTGACAATGATACCCCTAAGGTGGGGAGTGGCATGTCAGTCATGGATGTATGATGTAGACTGCATAGTGGATTCAGTGGCATGAGGTTTGCAATGAGTATCATAAAGGGTGCATGTTTGGGTTTCTTGGGTAATTTTATGTAGTCCATGGATGTGGTGCTAGATCAAGATGATAGATGGCTTCAGACTCGGGATGGTTTGAGGTAATCAAAGTAATTACATCGAAGATGTGTTTGTGGGTGATGTAGATCAGGAAAACATTTTTTGGATCATAGGGTTTTATGATGGTCAAGTTTCATCATAGAAAGAGAATGGACTCTCATAGGTGCATGAAAATGATGGAGGTATGCAATAAGAAAGAAGGAGTCATGTACAGGTGGAGGGGTAACATGACAACAGTGGAAGTTGGGCACTGAAAGATTGAGTCCACTGATATAGCCCCAATCAGATGAGAATAAGATAATAGATGCGGTATGATATAAGAGACCTCTGGTAAATGTAGGTATTATAAGTGAACAATGGTAATGGGTATGTGTATTGAGGAAGAACCAAGTTGAATTTAGTTGAGATATGGATGATGGAAGTGTGACTAATAAAGTTATTTTCAACATCAAATATTAATGCAAGAGTTGGGTGTAGTTCATGTGGAAGTTGGGAATGGTGAGTTGGGAAACATGTTAGGTAAGCTGTGATTGTGGATTTGAGGTTCTATTGGTCTCTTTTTCGATGTTGGAGGTCCCCAACATCGAGTAATAATTGTAGAGAGATAAATTGTAGGGTGAGGAGCACCATATCAGGTGTTCCGGTGATTATGTGAGTGGTTTTATATATTGGATGGGCCTGTATTTGAATTATTTTAGTGTTTTGGTTCTGATAATAATCATCGGATCAGGATTTGACAAGTTGAGTACCATGAAGTGAAGGATATTCTTGGGTTATGCTATGAGGGTTCAGATATGGTGTGAGGCGTTTTGGCCTTGAGTTTTGAATCAATGTAGGTTGGGAAATGTGGTTGGAATATGAATTTTACATCAAGTGATGCTAAGATTGGGTCACTGTTATATTATTCAACGAATATGGTGAGATGGTTCTACGAAATTTGGTCCATGAGTTGTGGAGTGGATTGGAATTAGGGTGTTCTCATTGGCTCTCCCAGGGCAGTGTTGTTATTTGGAGGCATCCTTTAATGTGGTCATTTAGTGATGATAACCCTAATTTTATCATTTGATTTATGTTTGTGATGATGAGTTTTAGGTAGATTAATCCTTGAGGATCATTAGGTTAATGGTTGTGAATTTTTATGGGGGAAGTTTCCTCAGGGTAGGACTAGTTATTTGGTCTGAATATTGTGATGGTATGACCGAGTTCTGGGTGAACATTAGAAGATGAAATCTGATAGGTGGGTCCATGGACTGACCATTGGCCATGGAGTCTTAATGGTTCTTGGGATGTATGTCTTGGGGACGATCCATTATAAGGTGGGGAGGATGTAAGATCTTGACCTTGTATATAGTATGTCCCTAATTAATTTTTTTTTAAAATACCTTTTGTTTTGGTTAATGAAATAGATTTCAGGTGTAGGGGAAATTTTGGGGGTGTTCTGGTGGTTTGGGCATGATAAAGAAGTAAAATAGGCCAATCTATGTTGAGATAATGGTTGGTACGTGTTTAGTGGTTACCATTTTCCTTAACCATATAACCTACAAAAGGGGGGTGAAATATTAAGGGAACTGTACAACCTAGTTTCTCCCTTGGATGGCGGCGAGTGCACGGGCTCTGCAAAATTTTTCAAACTGTGAAGGTGGCCAATTAGACCTTGCAGCATGGTTCCCTCTCAAAAAGAGGGATACACATAATTGGAACATGATTTGGAAAACAATTCGTCTAAACCATGAAACACTTTAAAAGTGAGAAATTACATTTCCCCCTCTTAGGAATAAATGTTTTGTTGACCTTTTATTTTAATGAGCACAAAATCATGTTTTTAATAATACTCATGAATTTCACATTCTCTAATAAGTAATCTGTATTAAGAGAACATTTGATAAATCTGTATAAGTATGAGATACCATTTTGACCGGACAACGTTGCCCATGACACACTGTCAGGACATCACACTGTTAGACTATCATACTGCTGGACTAATGAATTTAAAAAGTTTGAGACATCATTGGTCGATACACCTTCAAGATGTCATGCCTCAAGAAAAAATATATATATTGATATGAGATTGTACCATATAAAGAACTGTCAAAGTTACATAGTCAGTATAATACCACCAACACGACATTTTGGATATGTCTAAGACCCCATCAGAGCATACTCCACCAGACCAGACACCCTTATTTGAGACAACACGATCATAGTAAAAATTTGGAAATGTATAAGACACCACCAATGTCATGCCACCATAATAATTCACTATCAAGTGAGACACCACCATATCCTAATAAACCATCATTATTTTTATTAATTTTCATATTTTGAATTACCTTTCTATAATGAATATATTCATTTAATTTAATTCTATTTACTATTTTAATAATTGGATCTTAAATTCCCAACAAAAAGCATGTCAAAACATGTGTATGAGGGAGAAACTTATTAAAATGTTCATGCTTCTAATAAAATTATAAAACACTCCATCGTGCAGGTAGATATGTGAAAAATAGATATACAGAGGGATACAGACAAACCAAATAAAATAGATATAGTGGTGAAATGTGAATATAAGAAATTTAACGTCCTAAATACAAGTAGATATCACCTGTTATGAACACTCGAATACAGAAGCCAAAGCATCATCATATCCAGTGTTTTTCTCTAGTCATAAAACATGAGTTTTCCACTCTATTTTCCAAAATATTTTGAAACAACTTGACTCAAGCGTCATTACTGATTCAACTCAAGTGTCACAAGTTGCATTACAACAAACAAATCACTTCTAAACTCTATACTCTTTAATTTCATAGTTCTATTTTGTTTCATAACTTCTTCAGTAGTGTGTTTTCTTACTCTTCTTTACTACACATACACTGTATCCTACAATAAATTGTAAGATACACGATATCTTGTCAAAAACATTTCTTATTTGTTTCTCCCATGGATAAGAGTGGTAGAGGTCACTATGTGTCTTGTATCATTTTACTCCCATGAATAACTATGGTAGTGGTCATGTGTGACCTGGATAGTTATAAACTATTGTATTAACTCAATCCAAGTTGCGAATCATCTAGTTAATTTTATATAAATTGCTTGGTCACGGGTGATAAAAAAGTATAGAGGAGTAAGTCTTAACATGTGAATGAACCTCCTGTATTTATTCTTTCTAATGTTTGTTTTAATTTTGTTTTATTTTATTTCCACTCTAAAACTGAAAATTATTTTTAACTGTAAATAAAAAATATATATATAACTTGGTATTTTATATTAATTCATGTTCATATAGTATTTTGATCAAATGAAATAATTTTAAAGGATTTAATAATAATTTATATTATTCATTTAAGACCTAGTCAATCATTAAACAAATCCTTAAAAATATTAAGATATATATTATACTGCATATTTTGATAAAAATTCCCATATTTAAACATTTGGGGGATTTAGAAATAATCATTTTAAAATAATTTTAAATTTGGTACTCAATTTACACCCCTCTTGAGATACTCACTCCAACCAATATTTGAAATCAAATGTGTTTTGTTTCGTTGATATTCAGGTTTTCAAACTTGTTTTAAATATGATTTTAGTTATACTTTAATAATCTTAAATTTCTATTAGTTCTAAATTTAGTTTTTTAATATGGATATTCTTCAAGAAGGTTTTTCTACCAACAAACCTCCTTTCATCAATGGTAACAATTATGAAAAATGGAAAATAAAGACGAAAATGATCATAGAGAGTATGAGATTTGATAATTGGTATGCTATAAAAGATTAATATATAATAACTGATATTTCTAGAAGCACTTGGGATGATACAAAAAATCAGAATACATTAATAATTGTTAATCTATTAATTCCCTGTACTATTCCCTTTGTGATGAAGACTTAAATAGTATTTATTCTTGTAAAACTAATTTTGAGTTTTGGGATACGTTTTATGTTTCCCATCAGGTAACACCAAATGTTAAATAAATGAAGCTTAATAGATATACTATTAAATATGATAATTTTACGATGAAAACTAAGGAGACCATTTCTGATATGTATCTCAGGTTTAATGATACTGTACCATGATCTCACTGGGAAATCCTGTATCTGACAAGGACCAGATAATGTGATTTCTAAGATGCCTACCTGAAATATGGAGAGGCACTTAAGTTTTGATAAGATAATCGTGTGATATATGTAAAATACATGTGAAATAGTTGACTGTTAAGCTTATAATGTATTAAGAAGAGCTAAAAGTAAATCTTGAGGAAGATGAAGAACATAAAAGAAGGTCTTTGGCTTTCAAGAATACTACCAACAGACAAAGAAAGAAAAAAGTGAAGGAAAAGGTCCAAGATGTAGATTCATGTGCTAGTAAATATGATTTTGATAGTGATGAGGAAATGGATCACCAGGCCATAAGGTTTAAGAAATTTTATAGAAATAAATGTTTTTTTTAGAAAACCAAACTATAAATGAAAATTAGACAATAGAGGAAATTGGAAGAAAAAGGATGATGATATAAGGGAAGTTGGATGCTATGAATTTAAGAGAAATGTCCAACTAAAATATAACTATCCAAAGATGAAATAAAAAATAAAATATGTATATAAGGATATAAAATTCAAGAAATCCATAAAATCCACCTGAAGTGCATCTGAGGACCTGCCAAGTGAATTATATTTTTCACCTTATGAAAATCAAGACAGAGAAAACAAATGTTTCATGACAAAAACAAGTGAGGTATCTACATTACTTACTATTTATAGTATTTTCTCATTGAGTGTGTTTGATAATTATGACAATGAACAGAATTATTATGATAATATGTCAAATTCAGAATTATTGGACTACTAAAATATGTTAGAATACACATTTAATGTTAAAGGATAAACACAATGTTTGGAAAAGACAACATGCTCTAACTGTAAACTGTAAATCTGAAATATCTATAGAAAAAAGAATAGTTTTCAACTACTCAAAGAAAACAATGAACTAAAACTATCTAATGAGAAATTAAATAATGACCTTGAAAATTTTAAAAATGGTAGAGAAAAACATACATAAATCTTGGGAAATAATTTTTCTCCTATATATGTTATTAGGATAAGATATGAATCCTCATAGAGGAGAATAACTAAGAATAATTTTCTTCCTAAATCTAGAGCTAAAAGATCTACGGCTAAGCATTATTCAAAAGGACCCAGATTTTTTTTATTTATAATAATCTACAATCTATATATAGGAAATCGATATGGGAAATGTGGGTTCCCAAAGCATTTATAACTAACATTTCTGGACTCAAAAATATTTCTGTAGCAAAATTATTTCTTCTTTAAAACGTTTTTTGTATGAAAAATTATAGAATACCTCTAGTAGAAGTATATAGTACTTGGATAGTGCCTATTAAAGACATATGACATGATACTATTCTTGCATCAAGAGCCTTATCAAGGTTTATAATGTCCATGTCATTTTTGGTGGCAATTTAAAAGAAACAAATCAACGACCTAGGATAGATTGGTAATAAAAAAATTAGTTTTTATTTCAATAGTTTTATATGTTTTTGGTTTAAAATATAATTCCCTTATCATTTCTCAGATTTTTGATTATGATTTTTATGATAAGTTTGATAATTATGACTACACTATTTTAAATTCTTAATTTTTTTAAATTTTTACTTCCTTTAGAAGTGACAATGTTGATGCAATTGATTTAAATTATTTAGTTTCTCAAAATGTTTCCTACTTAAGTTCCTTTCACAATGAATCTTGTCGTTGGCATAGGATACTAGGATGTTGTAGCATTCACTCACTTAAGAAGCTAACTATAAAAATGGTTATTTAGGTATCTAGCTAAGATTTAGTTTCCAACTAATAATGTCTATAACCCCTATAGGAAAAGAGAAACAACATAGTGTTACTTTTAAACTAATGAAATAAGTTTAAACTTCTCATCCTCTTGAGTTAGTTCACATGGATTTTCTTGGACCTTATAAAGTTTCAATTCCTAAAGGGAAGCATTATGTTTATGTTCTGGTGGATGACTATTCTAGGTGTACTTGGGTATATTTTCTAGCTCACAAAATTGAATATCGCTCTTACTTTATCAAGTATTTTAAATCTATTGAAAATATTGGTGGACTTAAGATTAAAAACATAAGGAGTGAAAATGGTTGTGAGTTTGAAAATAAATATTTTGAATCTTTTTTCTCACAAAATGGCTACACTCAAAACTTATTTGATACTTGGAAACCCTAGTAAGGTGGACTTGTTGAAATAATAAATCAAACTATACAAGAGATAGCCCAGACCATGATAAATGAGTATGAACTACCTATCTATTTTTGGACAGAAGCTTTCCATACAACCTCTAATATTATATATAGAGTTTTGGAAAAACCTATTCTTAAAATAATCCCTATGATTTGTGGAATAATAGGAAATTTAAGGTTAAAAAATTCAGAGTTTTTAGTTGTAAAGTACTTATTTTTAACACTAAGGATGATTTTGAAAAAATTTCCTCCAAATATGAAGAAGGTACTTTACTTGGTTACTCAGTCTATAGAAAATCCTATAGAGTGTTATATAAGAATACAAAAACTATAGAATAATATGTTCATGTAAAATTCAATGAAACTCATCTCTATGAGCCTTAAATATCATTATAAAACATTGGGGATTATTTATCTTCTTTGAACTTAAATTCCATACCATTAGATTATACTATCAAACAACCAGAAAAATTATCTAGTTTTTAAAAAAATTTAGAACTTATGAAAATAGAAAATCCAAAAGTGACCAGTCCCAATTTATATAGATATGTCAGAACTAATAATTACCATCCTTCAGATTCTGTGGAAGGTGACCTAAATTGAGGAACCCAAAAAAGATTTTCTGTCAGAAACTGGGTTGAACATAAAGCATTATTGTCTTAGCTTGAACATAAGAACATCATTGAAGCTATTAATGATGAATTTTGGGTAACAGAAATGCAAGAAGAATTAAATTCGTTTTAAACAAACAAATTTTAGAAAATTTGACATTGAGATAAAGACACCTTAACTTTTGGAACTAAATGTTTGTTTAGGAATAAAGTTTATGAATTAGATACTATAGTTAGAAACAAGGATATACTAGTAGCATAAGGTTTTTGTAAAGAATAATGGATTGAATATGAGGAAACCTTTTCACCTATATCCAAACTTGAATCCATAAGTATTATTCTTGATTATGAAGCCCATCTAGATTTCATGATTTATCAAATGGATGTCAAGGGTGTATTATTAAATGGTTTTATAATTGAGGATGTTTTTTCAGAACAACTCCTTGGTTTTCAAAATCCCCAATTTCCAAATCAAGTCTTTAAATTAACCAAATATTTATAAGGTTTAAAACAATCTCCTAGAGTTTTGTATGATAGAGTCAACAATTCTCTAATTTTAAAAGGATTCTCAAAAGAAATAGATGATCATACTATTTTCACAAAACAAATTTAAAAATATGCATTAATAGTAAAAATCTATGTTGATGATATTGTTTTTGGATCATAAAAAAATTTTATTTGTACTAATTTTTATAGAATGATGAAAAATGAATTTAAAACGAGTTTAATGGGTTAAATCAAATTCTTTCATGGATTTCATATTTTTAAAAATATAGAAATAATTGTTTTGAATCAAAGTAAATACAAAAAAGTTCTTCTAAAAATTTTTATCTTGGATATCGCTAGGAGTTGTGATACTCCTATGAGGACCACCTGTAAATTGGATCTTGATGAAACTAGGATACCATATGATCAGAATAGTTACAAATGTATGATTGGAATAATTATTTATTTGACTTTAATTTGAGTAGATATTATGTTTAGTGTGTATATGTGTGGTCATTTTAAAGAAAAACCAAAATAGTCACATCTTGTTGCTGTTAAAGGAATTTTAAAATACTTCAAGTATACTATAAATTTTGGATTTTTTTACCCAAGAGGGAAAGAATTTTATTAATTAGTTATTCTAATATTTATTTGGGATGATGTATGTTAGATTGAAAAATCACCTCTAGAACATGTCATTTTTAGGCAAGTCTATAGTTTCGTAGTGTAGTAAAACGAAAAATTATGATGCATTGTCTATTGTTAAAGCTAAATACATAGCTACAGGTAGTTGTTATGCACATATTTTTTTGATGAAACATACTATAATAGACTATGGATATTAATTATGACATGTATCCATAAACTATGACATTTAAAGTGTAATAAACATATATAAAAATCTTGCCTTTCATTTTAGAATAAATAATATTGATATAAGACATCATCTTTTGAGAGATAATTTTCAAAAGGGAGATATCAATCATGAATTTGTTATAATATAACATCAGTTAGAAGATAAATTCACTACGACTTTGAATTTTTAGAGACTGAATTATGTCATACATGAATTAGGAATTATATATTTTGGTTATGTTTAATGACATTCCATTATAATGACATGTTGTTGGTTTGTCATGTCATTGGATTATCATGCCATTGGATTGTCATGTTGTTGGATCATCATGTTATTGGATTGTCATTCCACTAGTTTGTCACACTATTGACTTTTCATGCCATTACATTTCACGACTTTTCAAATTTGTTTTATCTGTTTCTCGATATTTCAAACTGATGGTTTATTTCCCGATTTATTATATTTACTGAAACTAGATGTGTGTTTGTGTCTTGATATTAAATTTAAATTCAAGTATAATTTATATTTTAAAATACCTAATATTCAAAATGATATTAAAGTGGAATAATGTGTATTCCCAATAAACATTGAGCCCACATGATACGCGCACATTTCTCTCTCGTGCCTAGTGCAACTGTTTACCTCCTAAATTTCAACCATTCTCTCCACATTCGATCGAGATTTCCAATATGACCTAAATGATGATAATTATATATACATTTTACCTTTATCCATATATGTAAAAAAATTATAAGAAGAAGAAGAAAGATCATTATGATCCTACTCTAGTTTCTTCAGTTAATCCCGAGCTTGCCAACATAGTTATTGTTTCTTAAAACAAAGTTCATTTGTAGTGAAAATTGTTCAGCAAGCCTCTGGTACATAATGTTCCCAAAAACTAAGGGTGGTTGGAGTGGTTTTTGTAAAAGAAGAGGCCTTTTTACCAAAACATGGTATATGAGTTTTACCATAATGTTGAGTTTTCATTCAATAAAGATGGTGAAAATTTAATTAAAAGTCATGTCAAAGGACATGTGTTTGGTATTTCATCAATAAAATAGGATAATTGTTTAAATGTTCCTCATGAAAGAGTGTTTTATTATTACCATAAAATAATTCCAGAAGCTAATGACTTTTTATTTATGAGGACTCCCTTGTTGTGATAATAGAAGTTGGCACAACTAGAAAGACAATTTCCTTATAATTGGATGGAGACTATAGGTTTTTCTTCAAGTTTGTGTAGCATATGGTTTTTCCCAAGAAGGGTGATTTTTCTACTCTAAGACACCAAGATGTGTATCTTATTTCTCTGATGAAATAAGGTCACAATATTAGTCTTTGTAGATATATAATGGTAAATATGTGAAAAATAATAAAACCATCCTCCAGATTAAATTCGGTATTCCACACAAAGATTATTTCTTCAATATTAGAGGCCAAGGGCCTAGTTTGTGATGATGAAGAGTCTAGTACAAATTGTGGTGGGTTTTGTCTTACAAGTTCCACATGTTCAAAAAATAAAATCAACTGAAACTCATGGATGAAACAATCAGTTAGAGATTATGATAAGTTGAATATTGAGTTTAATCTTGTTGATCATCAAAACAGTCCTAAGGATTATGTTTTTGAAATTTTAAAGCATGATGAAATAGTGGAATAATCTAATGATAAATAATAATAATCTATGTTGGAATTAGAAATGTAATAAGATGTGGATGCATGGAGTGACCCTGACCTTTGTCTAAAAGCATCTCCCATTACCTTTGGAGCTCTTATTCTCCATTAGAGGTTTCCAAAAAGGGAAAACTTGGTAAAGAGTGATGAATAAGAGACTGAGGTATTTGGAGAGGATTAATATAAAATTTCTAAATCCATTGATGCTGATGATGATGATGAGGAAGAAGAAAAGGAAGGAGAATATGAGAGTGGAAGTGATGGAGAATATTATTAAACTGATGATGATAATGGATAAATCAAGAAGATAGATGGGGAAATGAATTCGGAGCCTAAGGATGAATTGTTTGAGGGGGATCATTCCACATTAGTAGATATTTTTCCGTAAGCTCCACCTGTTGATGTTGTTGAGGCTAGCTTAGTTTCCACTAGTCATGAGGTTCCAGATTCTATTGTGGATGAGTAGTTAAGTGTTATAGCTGTTGTGGAGTAGCATGATGCCAAAAAAGTGGAAAAAGATATTATTGAGGTAGAATTTATATAAGTTTAGTTTGTTGGTGTAAATGTTCATAATTCTCAAATGGACGAAAATTTAGAAGCTAAGTCCAATTCTTTTCATCCCCAAAATGACGTTGAGATAAAATATTCACTAACTAAATATTTCCCCTACATCTATTTAAACAAATATTTTAGACTGCTGGGTGGACCCTATGAATGAGTAGTGGGGGAATTTCCCTAATATTTTAAGAAGCCCTCCAAAGAGTGATAAACCTACAGTTTTTGTTCAATGTGATCCTATGGTATCCTTGATACCCCATGTTGATCTGGAAGGTCTTCTTGAAAAGTTTAATTATATGATACCACTTGTACCAGCACCCGATCTAGCTCCTCCAGTTGTTCCAATGAATATAGTCACTCAAGCTGACTTGAATGTTTTTAGTGAGAGGTTATTTTATGAGTTTCAAAAGTGTGTCAGGAACCAATACCCTCTTTTGAAAAATCTCAGAGAAAATGATGATAGGTACTTATTTGAGTTGGTTATCTAGCATATCCAACCAAAAATGATGCATCACATTTCTAATATAGATATTGAGCATAAGAGGATAGGTGGTGAACTGGAATCTCTGATGTCTATGATTTTAGAAAAGAGACCTGAGTTTAATGCTTCTTTGTCTAATATCCTTAAAAGCATTGAAGACACCTGTTCTGATACTTATATTTCTGCTACACCTCATCCTCTAGTGCTTGATGTTGATGTCATCTGATTAGTAATTAAAGAATATGTTGCACCTACATCTAGTTATACGTCTAGTGGAGAACCCATGTTTATGTTAGATATTCTAAGGAAGTTTGAGTAAGGAACTGAGCATGATCTTATGATGATCATGAAATATTACAAATATATGAATAATGATAGATAAAATATAACCAATTACATCAGTTTTTATCTCTCTCAGATCTATACCAAGTATGAAATGGTTTCTAATTTCATATTCTTGGTTGAGAGTTTGAGAATTCATTATATGAGTCAATCATTCTAAGAGATAGTTAGACAGATCAATTAGATGACCCCAATATTGAACAAGTTTTTGGAAGATAAGGGTGAATTAATTAGTTCTATAGAAATTGGTGGAAAATAATAATGTATTTCATAAATCTCATGAATCATTTTCTTCATGTTCAAGGCTACGTAGTGTTTTCTAAGCCATACATTCCAATTACTTAGTTCCCTTTCAGACCCAAAGTTATTGGTTGTTCCCCTATACCTCTTCCTCCAGTTTTCAGACATTTACTATGGATCCTTCAAAATACGTGTGCTAGATCAGGTGAGTTTTTTGGAAGATATTATACTTTGGGAACTCTCTAGTCGTTCTATCGGTTTTCCTTCTACTCTACCTCAGGTTGATCCTACTGCCTTGGATAACGAGCAAAGGAATGATAGGGATATAGGAAACAATCTGATGGAACCCTTTCCCAATCCTTAACCTTTATATTTCGTTGGATTAGAATGAAATGTATTTTATGGTGTCTATATTGTAATAACTTTGTACTCATAATTTTGACTATTTTTCGTAAATTTTATTATGTATTTTTAATTTTTTTCGACCATTAAAATATTTTAATCTCTTACTTCTATTTTATTTTACTGATATTCTTTACCTTTGGGATAATAAAAAAAGGAGGAGTGTTCTTATGGAATACTTTATTTTTGGGAGAATTGTTATGGAATACATGTCTTTATGGATAATTTTTATGGTATCTATGTGTTTGAATGCAATTCATGGAATACTATTTTTATGTTGTCTAAACATATTATGTTTGCTACTATTGTTTCGTGACACTTATCTTTGATAATTAATATTTTTTTATTATTTTCCTTGAGTCATATACACATACTGTGAATAATAAGTCTTGATTTATATTTGGATCTTACCCTTGATATCATGTTTAAAATTCTGTAATATGCATGATGACCTATTTTTACTTTTATAATATTTTTTTGATGCCATGTTTTTTATCATCAAAATGGGGGAGACTGCTAACCTTATAGTTTTAATGATCATAAAATCAAATTTTTAATAACATAGATGTGTTTATTATTTTCCAGTAATTAATATATATTTTGATAATAGGTGATAAATCTGTCTAAGTATGAGACACAGTTGAGACAATACACCGTTTTCCATGACACACCGCCTGAATATCACATAGTTAGACTATCATACCACTGGACTGAATAATTGAAAAATTATGAAACACCATCAGTCGACACACCGCTAGAATGTCATGCTTCTAGAAAAAAAATGTTGCTAAGTATGAGATACCTCCAGATGAGACACTGTCAAAATAAAACTGTCAGTATCATACCATGAAAATGTGATTTTGGATAAGTGTAAGATACCATTAGAGCATACAATGTCATTCTAGACACCGTTAGTTGAGACACCTCCAGAATTGTGGAAATTTGGATAAGTATAAACCACTAGCAACGTCATGCCTCCAAGATAAGACATTGTTAAGAGAGACACTACTAGGTCCTATGACACAATCACTATTTTTATTACTTTACACATTTTGAATTACTTTACTCCAATGACTATATTCATCAAATTTAATGAAATTTTGTATTTTAATGATTATATCTTAAATTTCTGATAGAAATAAAGTTAGAACATGAAGTATGAGGAAATATATTTTTTGGATGTCTATGATACTGATAAAATTGGAGCACACTCCCTCATACATGCAAACATGTAAAAAAGAGATATACAAATAGATATAAACAGACAGAATAAAATAGATTCTGTGGTGAAATTCAAAGATAAAATATTGAATTCAATGAATTCAAAAAGAAATTACCTACTTCAAACACTCGACCGAGGAATCCAAAGCATCATTATATCCAGCATTTTCCACCAGTTAGAAAAGAAGAGCCACGACACTATATTTTTCTAAACTTTTTTTAATGAACCTTACTCAAGCATCATTTCTGACTCAACTCAAGAGATATAAGCTACATTGAAACATATTGATCACTTATAAACTCTATAATACTTGACTGATTAGTTGTGGTTAGTTTTATTACTTCACGAGTAGTGTGTGTTCTTACTTTGCTTTACCACACACACAATGTATCTTGTGCTAAATTGTTAGATACTTGATATATTCTCAAATACATTTATCATATGTTTTTCCCATAGATAACTATGTGACCTATTTTATTTTACTCCCAGATAAAACTATGGAAGAGTTCGTGTGTGACCTAGATAGTTGTAAACTAGTGTATTAACCCGACCCAGGTTTTGGATCATCTAGTTTATTTTAAATAAATAGCTTGGTGGTGGGTGATCTTCAAGTGGAGGGGACTATGTATTGAATTTACACTGAACCTCTTGTACCATTATTTCCACTATGTGTTTTAATTTTGTTTTTATTTAAAAATGAAGACTATTTTTAACTTTAAAATGTTTATCTTAATTTGTTTTCAAATATTATTTTGATCAAGTAAACCTATTTAAACGGAATTAATAATATTATATATTAATCATTTGAGACCCAATAAATATTTAGATAAATATTTAGAATGATTATGATATAAATAATACCACTTATTTTGATAATCATTATTTATTTAAACATTTGGGGGATTTCTAAATAATCTCTTTTTAATAACTTTTTATTGGGTATTCAATTCACACCCCTCTTGAGATACTCACTCAGACCAATATGTTTCCCCCCTATATTTCACCCTATTCGACCTTCTCTATATTAGGTGATGAACCAATAACCCCTCTTCCTCCTTGGGTTATTATCCTTCGATTCATGGATATTTGGTGAGAATTTGGATGAAAATAAAAGATCCGGGTGAGTCTAACACTCATCTACCTTTCTTTTTCCGTATTAGGTCTTATAGAATCATTCTACTTATTCTGAATACTTAAGCCCCAATTTTCCAACATAATATTGGATGGTATTGGATTATTGTTTGAGTTCAAATCAAGGGATAGGTTTAAGAGAGCGATTTCCTACAAACATGAGGTAGGTGGTTTGAAAGATCTTCCCACAATCTTATTGCTATATATGTGTATATGGTTATGAAAACGTAATAACTTGTTGAATATTAATTTCCTTGGATTTTTAAAGTGATTTGGAACTCATATTTATGCGTGAGACCCTTCATGCCCCCCATGGGGGGTTTTTGACAATGTGAGACCAAACCTATCCCTACCCTTAATGTGTGAAAAACAATAAAAAATGAATAAATGAATTAGTAAATGTTGAGATAGTGAATTTTTTGAAATCTATGGGTTGTGAATTTTGTTTGTCATATGTGGGTTTTGTTAATAGAATAACAATAATTTTTCAATGTTAATTTTACATGGGACCATAGGTTTTTTGAAATGTTTTAATTGATATGTATTGGGTTTTTGACCCAGCAAAGGTTTTCAATGAAGTAATTTATGTTTGAAGAATAGAAATGTTTTTCAAAGGATGTGTTGAACACAAATGATTTGAAAAGGGTTTCTTATTATTGGATTTTAAATGATGATTTAAAATTTGGGTGTGTCCCTCTTTATTTTAAAAATGATTAATTATTGTTTTGAATGGGTGGAATTGAAATAAAATCCACAAGTAATGTTTTAGTTTTTCAAATAGGAAGTGCAATGTTTTAATGGGTGGATTTAAGATGATTTAAAATGATAATTTTTATTTTTTTATGAAATTATATAGTTTTAAAGTACTATTGGGACCATAGTAATGGAAATGGCATATGTAATAGAAACCATAAAGATTATGTGGGAATGTTTACATAGTTATGAAATGAACTAAATGATGAACATGATTAGTTGATGATATAGAATTATGGGCTGTTTAGAATAATAGTCAATGTGGTAATGGGTTATGCCTTGTAAATGGGGTATTTTTAATGAGTAATGCTTGCTAATGAAAAAGGTCTTATGCTTAAAGATGCATGTGCACATGGCTAGATGGTGTGTGAGGTATTTAGATGAGATTTTACACCCACAGGTTGGGTTGGATTGAGGATATAAACCCCACCCAAATAATGAAAGGGTTATGGAGTCAGACTGAGTCTCTATACACATAACAATTGCATAGAATGAGACTAAATGAGCATAGGATCCCAAGTAATTATTTTTTATTACTGAGTTGGGATGTTAGACTGAGGATCTTTTCTTTCTGATGTATGGTCACAACATGGGTTGATATGTAATAATGAGGCTCTATGATTCCCAATCATATGGACATGATGTGATTACCGGACCGAGGATTAGGGGTGAGTTGATAAATTTCAATTAGTGGATTTCAACTTCTACTTTAAAATTGTATAACCCCATATGCAATGGATTATGATTTTGGTGTAAAAAAGGTATTTTAATTGATTGGTTTACTCTAGATAATGAAATGGTTAGAATGGTTTTTTTATAATTTATTAATGGTTACATATATAGATATTAATATTTCTTTTCTTACAAATTTATTTACTACACTGAGTTATCTTCATAAAATGTTTTATAGAATACTTATTTATATAGACACCATTGATGGTGGACTACTGAGTTGTTCTCACACCCTACTCAAGATACTATAGAACTTGGGTACCCAAATAGATGTTACTTGTTTTCAGGTATAGGTTCAGGACACAAACCTAGTGTTTGGTTCAATCATGGGATATTTGGTTGGGGAACATGATTTTAGGAACATGATGGGAATGGAGTATGGGCTTGGTATTTTTTGGTATTTTTGGTTTGGGATTTTATTTGGATGACCACCTAACATGTAGTGTATTCATCATATTGTTATTGAACGTGTTACTTGTTTATTTCTTATAATTTATCATATGTTTTCCACTAATTTGTTCATGATGTTTATTATATCTGTGGATATTATTTCTATTGTAAAATTACTCTAAAAAGTGGGTATAGTCTTCCTAATGTTTCACTATAGACCCGCACAACTAGTTGGATGCCTCTAGAATATGGTGAGGCATGCCCGAGGTTATGTGACGACCCAGATAGGGGCACTAGATATAGTGTTAACTGGGTTGGGATGTTACATTATGAACCTTCACATAATTCATAATCATATATATATATATATATAGAAATATGAATTCTCAAGTTTAAATAATCCAAATTTAAGAGTAGTATTCCACAAAAAACAATAAAAATATTAATAAATTTAATTAAAAGAAATACCATGCATAACAATTAATAAATATATATTACATGTGATACTATGAGAAAAGTCATGATTCTTGATATCACCAAAATCCCATAAAATGTATCAGGTCAACATAATTCGGAATAATGAAAAACTTTAAATCCACAATTGTAATGATAGTCCTATAACTGATAACTCATAGGTTGGTTACATAAGTTTTGGTCCAGAACTTATATGAATCCCCTACACTAGTCCCACACAACCTATCTAATTTCTACCTTTCCTAAAACAAATTCAAGAAGAATGAAAATAAAACCATCTATAATACTATTTTGTAATGCCCCGACCTGGATCGCTCTGTTCAGGCCAGTGAGATACACTACCTCAAGCATGAATCCCTATAAAAAGGTGTTTACTGACTTGTAATGAGGATCCAAGGGGTGTGTTTGGGAGAGTTTAAACAAAGTATCAATAACATTACACTAGAATCATGAAAATGAAATAATAATAACCCAAAAGGCATAATGGAAGTAATTAATAACATTACAATGTAATGAACTAAGGTCCCATAATGTGGTAGGTGAACCTAATATTACAATACAAGGACAAAAATTATAGTGTTTTCTTGGAGTACATATCAGTATTGCCTTAGTAAACACACTCCATCTCCTCAGCTACCTGTCACGAGCCCCTTACCCATTCTTGGATCCCTGACCATGAGGTCTACACATGCATCAATATTTCCATGGAATGATTTATTATAAACCTAATAAGACACAACCAATTAACCCTTAACATAAGTTCCCATGTATAAGAGATTTATACAATGATATGAAGCAAATGCACAAGAGATAAATAGCCAAACACATGCTGATCAATCATGTGCTAACCAAGACTCCATGAACCTTGACTGTACCTATTATGGCTCTATTCAAGAAGGGAATAAATAGTGTAAGTCATGATAATTGTTTGACCATAAGTCCAATTTATAATGTTCATAATTCATATGGTCAACAATCCCTTAGTCAGAGCATAAGGTCATTATTCCCCATCTATTCTCTATGTTAGGCCACAAGGCCATAACACCCCATATATGCCTTTGTTTGGGCTACAAGGATGACACACCATACAAATGCATCAGTTTAGGCCTCAAGGCCATCATACCCTAGCCCTGTGTCCAAATACATTATTTTAATCATTGCATTCATCACAGGTTCCCCCTCTAAGGGTTAACCAATCCATAAAGGTTAAATTTCCACTTACTTCTATAGGTAAAAACCTCCATAGGGAATACATTAAAACAAAACCGGTAACACCAAATATATGAAAAAATAATTAATATCGATAATGATAATCAAAAATCACACAGACATGTGATAATTATCATGCGTGGTTCTCATAGGCTACACACACATAAAATCAATTTCACATAATCAACATTATATATGAACTTTATATGGTATGAAACATCATAACACAAGAACAGTGATGCCAATCGTCGATATTTTTCATGTTCCAATTCCCAAATCACACATTGAACAGAAGAAAATAAAAAATGTACAGTAACGATCCACAAAAACACCATCAATAGAAGATATGTAGTTATTGAAGGGAAGATTTGCAAATCAATAAATCAGATTCCGATCTTGTGGAAGTTGATAGATCAATATATACATCATGTTCCAAAGTGAATATAATAAAAATGTCCCATAAAATCACCATGGATTCTTCAACACCATAATTGTCACAACTAATCCCCTGAGGCCCATGCTGTGACTACCCAAAGCCCACCTTCTATAGGCTACAAGTTGGCGACTAGCACCAGAAAGGCGTATCCCTAAAATGTGATAGAATTTATTTTAAACATGTATAAACAGAAAGACTAGAACACAACAAGATGAAATAATGAAGTAAACATTCTGTAGTAATAGTGGGTACTAAAAGTAAGGGGCCGAAATACAAGCCCAAATAGAAAGATACAAGTACAACTGAAAACAAAAAATAGCTCTTGAGGTTGTCCACCAGGGATCCTACCTAAAGGGTAGGTAAAACTCATCTTCACTACTCTTTACATCACCCATTAATGTCACCTCTATCCAGTTTCATGTTTTAGCTCCCTGAGTATCAGTCATGGCTACCTATCATATGCACAAGACACAACAAGGTGTGGGTGAAGCTCGTGAATGGGTGAGTATAACAATACTCAACAGGGACCCTGAGAACCCCAAAGGTATCTTATAATTCCATAGAGGAATATCACAATAATGAACTCAATCACAAAGCACAAAAGAAATAGACACAACTCAAACGAGGTATAACATAAGTATAGTAGTACATATGATTAGTCGTAAGGCTAAATCATATTACTTTTTCAAGGTGCACTGCTTCTGACCCACATATGATCGATAATTAATAATCCCCATATGACCCACATAGGATTGATAGGTGCTGATTCACATAGAATCAATGGGTGTTGATTCACACAGAATTGATGGGTTCCAATTCACATAGAATCATTGGGTGTTGATTCAGATAGAATCACTGGGTGATCATTCACTGAGAATCACTGGGTACTGATTCACATAGAATCGATGGGTGTTGATTCACACTGAATCACTAGGTGCAGATTTACACAAAATCGCTGGGTTCTAATTCACACAGAATCGCTGGGTGCTGATTCACACAGAATTCCTCTTAATTCTTCACATCTCAGCGAGACATAAGATTTCTGCTCATATTACACCTGTCTCTGGGAGAAACTGATCCTCAAGCCATCAGTCATATTTCAACTGGAACAGAGTCCCTTAAAGAAGATACCCCATGATCCTTCATGTCATAAGGGTTCAACTCAATAGACAACACGTCAATCGGATGCCCGGTTTGTAAGTTATTGGAATTTTAGTGCTGAGGCCCAGTTGGATTCGGGGTCGATCCAACACGGTCATACTCCATATTTCTTGAAAACTCTCATGGAGTATCTCAAAAGGGACGTCTTGCTCAAAGGATCCTAGTGCTGCTGAAGGTTCGTCAAACAGAAGTATGGTTCACAAGATACGGTCTTTTAGGCGTAACTGGGCCCAATGGGTTCAGGTACAGTCTGACCTGGTTTGGCTGACACAGCCCGACCCGACCTGGTTCAGTCCGACCCAGTTGGGCTGACCTGTCCCAACCCGACCTAGTTCTGTCTGATCTAGTTCGGGTTGACCAGAACTGGGCTGGTTCTGACCCGGCCCAGGCCGAACCAGCCGTGGATGGCCTAGTTAGGCAGGGCCGCAGACCGGCACATCCCTCCAGGCGATCCGATCTATTTGGTGGTGGGACCCTCGCGGGGGTCGCGCGGTCCACCTACTAAATGGCTCAAAGGATTTGTTCGGCTCCTTAATTGGTTTCACCATGTGGCGCTACCTCGTCTCCTACAGGACCAGCTGTGAGTGGATTTGTCCTTCGCTGCGGCTTTATAGACCTGACCTGATCATTGTGGCGCGCAACGGCGCACCACCCTACCATTACAGTGGCCACCCATGCCGGCCGCCCCTTCAGTCTACCGTGGTGCCAAGCAGCACCAACCTCCTCTGCGGCCGACAAACACCGGCCGCTGGCTCCGATCACCGATGTTGTGCCGATGAATTTTCCACGGGCCACCGAGTGTGCTATGGGGGGCCGTTCTTCCTTCTGGATGCGCCTAAAGTCCTCCTTGGAAGCCGCTGTCATTTCACGCCTCTCAGTTTCAAGGTTTCGTCAAGTTGGAACAACCTTACATTGAAGAACACAATGAAAATAAAGCGAGGGAGGGTCTGTGCCTTGTTCGTTTGGCCCGTTCCCTCCGCGTTAGCATTATAACAAGGGAGTAATTTAAAAATCACATTAAAATGTTGATAAACCAAATTAAAATATCCCGAAACTACCACCTGTAAAATCAAGAACATGGAGAAGAATCATGGGAAATTATTGAATTAAAAGACAACCGTACATCGAGAATTGTTGGAGTCGTCTTAGTGGTGGAAGGAGAATCTGCACTTTGATGAAGCCGTCGACGTTTGTTTCTCCCGGTTCATTGTCACCCGAGATTCCATCTTCATTGGTGGAGGGTTTCATGTCACTTCTCCAGAGGTTTCATTCTTAGTGGATCCGTGTCAAAACTCTACCCCAAGCCTCATTTAACTGGAAGTTGAATAGGGTGAGTAACGTACTGAGGAATTTATGAGGTTCTTTAATTGACATAGTCATTGTGCCACATTAATTACACAAGGGGTGGTTATGCAACAAAAGAGTAACATGGAATTTAATTTCCCATATTAAATATTGGACTACCTTTGTGGTTCCAGCCACCGCTGTAACGACACAAAGTTTCATTAATGGAAATCCCTCTTGATCTAATTAAATGTCTTTTTATGTTTATATAAAATGTGAACTTCATTTATTTTATGTTGAGAATTTTTGACCGTTGATAATATAGCCATTGAACAGTGATCACATGATTAGTATAAATACAGGGCCTTAACAAATCCAAATTTACTCGGTCAAAAGAAGCGATGGCCTCATCCAGTAGAATTTCTCCATACGAAGACAATTTGTCGGTGCTCGGAAAAGAGGTGACGTCCTTGGGCTTCGCTCTTGACCAAACCCAAGCTGAGCTTCATCATGTCAATCTTGAACGAGACTGTTTACGGGAAAAGTGGAAGTTGATTGAAATTACCACTCGAGCAATGTTATTCGAGCCACCCCAAGAGTCCTTCACTATCACACACCTTACCCTTAGCTCATATGCGGTTGTTTTAAGGGGTTATCTAACTAATCGATAGTACTATGTTAATGTACATTTTTTTTCTTGTATATAATAATGAATATAATTTCATGTCATTATTGATACATTGTAAATAGTTTTTAAAGTAAAAATGGTGTTTTTAGTTATTATTTAATTAAGAAATCTATTTTATTAAATTAAGGTAATTTTGAATTAAATAATATTTGAATAAAATATTATTATTATTATCATTAGATTAATTTTATTATATATAAATGATCATATAATTGTATGAATGCAATTATAATTTTTATTAAGGTTTGAAAGCCATTATTGTCAAAACCCATGAATTTTCGATAAATGACGATTTTTATTTTAAAAATGAAAATTAACATATTTAGAAAATTATTTAGATAAAATAAATGTTATTTTTGGAATCATGACATCAAAATTATCCAATGGTGAATTTTTCATAATTTGCTGAGGCAGTCAAGGTTTTGACTAAAAATTAAATTCCGTTTAAATATATAATGTGTTTAATGACATCATAATAACCCAATAGTTATGTAATAAATTTCTATAATAATTATCTTCTTCCAATATATGTTTTACCATTAAAATAATTTTATTTTGGGTTTGTTTGGCTTACTTGTCAAAGCATTAATGGACCCCTCAAGACTTACTAAACACCTTGTATGTTTAAATTAATTTCCATGGGAGTATAAATCATCTCTACATAAGCAACCCTATTATTTTAAAAAGTTCGGACTTTGGCCTTATAAAATATTGTTTTCCTCTTCCATTTTACAAAAAACATGGGCATAAACCATAGGATGGTTTGTGGTTTGGATTAATTTAATGTAAGGGGACCCAAACTTAAATAATAAACAATTCCCTCACCTTTCCTATATAATCCCACCCAAACTCCCACTTCCTCCTCATTAAAAGCCTTTGGAGTTCGTCCAACCTCTGCCCTACTCTCTCTAGAATCCTCCAAAGGTTCCCCAAGCTCCCAATAAGCCTCTCACAAGCCTCTCTCTAGCCATTGGAAGCACACTTCCAAGTAAGGGTTTTTTCTTCCTTTCTCATTTTTGTCCAATTTTCTTTATGTTGTTTTGCCCTTTTGATTTCAATTATGAATGTTGGGGTATGGTTTCACACCCCCCTCATACTTTTCTCTTTATGTTTTAATTATGAGAGAACCTTTCTCTCTCATTAAATGCCTCACATGTACACCCGTTACTATGTCGAAATTCCGAAAGGAACTTCTCTCTTCTCTTTTACATTCAAGCAATACTTTTGTATCATGAATCTAAATTCCATAACAATTTTTGGGACATGTATCTATATGAACTCCTTAATTTCCATTACATGTAATTATTATGAGGAACCCCTTTCTCTCTCATCATCCATTTTTATGAATTGTTATGTCACGTCGTTACGCTGCCGAAATCACACCGATTTTCTAAGCCAATGTCATTGTGTAGTGAATACCATGACCATTTCTACATCAAGGGTATTCACCTTTATGCACATTTACTTATTTATTATAAATTATCATGTATGAATTCCACATTCCTTAATTTTGGAATAAATGAATATGTTTTATGAATCCATATTTTATGATCGATGTGGCACACTTATACATGAAATGAAATGTTTAAGAAGGGTGCGCCCTTATAGCACTCCAATGCATTGGGTAAAGTAGAGTATCATGATACATCATGTGAAATGAGTGTTGAATCATTCTAATTCAAGTGCAACGAGGGTTTACTCGTGCTTCATGTGCAATGAGGATTTACTCATGCTCCATGTGCAATGGGCCTTGGCTCATGCTAATTCCATGTTAAGTGTTGTTGCCACATTTCTATGTTATGATTATCATGATTTATCATGCCTTTATGTTCATGTTTCTCTTGTGCTCTATTGATATGCCTAATGTCTAACATGTATTGTACTCCTCATGTTATTCCATGTGTATTCCCTTACTG
Source organism: Viscum album (assembly GCA_963277665.1). Taxonomy (NCBI): domain Eukaryota; kingdom Viridiplantae; phylum Streptophyta; class Magnoliopsida; order Santalales; family Viscaceae; genus Viscum; species Viscum album. The sequence goes on from OY728145.1 coordinate 153,611,843, forward strand.
GGCTTTATAGCTCACCATTTTCTTATGCATATCCTTAGGTTATCCCATGCAATGATAAGTATGAGGGAATGTAGTGGTCATGTAAAGTATGTTTTCAATAAAGATGTTGTATTTCACGTTTCATGTTTTTATGTAATGATCCTAAGCCCCAAAGACACTAAACCTCTTGATCTTCTTTGTTGTATCAAGTGAAGTTTTATGTAATAAATCATGTTTATGTTTCTAATAAAAGCAGGGTTGTCATAGTTGGTATTAGAGGATAGGTTTAGTTATTTTTGGGATTAGGATTAGAAAACCCTAGTAAAGCCTTAGAGACAAGACTAAGTACAATATAAGCATCCCTAAGTTATGGTGAGTATTGAGTAAGTGGTTTATCAAGAAAATACATCCTTGTCTGGATACGAGCAGGTAGAGGTGACTCTGGCATTGATGTATCATAGGGGTAAAACATGAAAACACCACTTTGGGCTAGACTCGAATGGGAACTGGTGCACGACAACAGGCCTTGCTGCACTCTTGGTTACGACACTCCTAGGGGATATGTTTTGATAAATTCACAAGCTTAGTATGAACCCTTATTAAGGGAATTAAAAAAAAATTCCCCTAAGAATGCATGTTTGAAAGTAGAGCATGAAAAGACTAGATTGAAGCCTATAGACTCATGAGTTAAGGAAATAAAAGTTTATTTATAAGTCATCAAATTTTGTCTTCGGATTATCCTTTATGTGTTACCCCTAACTTTTCTTTTATTCCAGCCAATGGCTGGTAATAAGAGGACTCAGGCTAACAGCCGATGTGAAGATTCGTGTGATGACTGTACTAATGAGATGCCCAATCCAATGGGAGCAAGAATCGCAAACTTTGTCATGCTTCTCTCTCAGCTAACTCAAGTTTTGAATAGAAACACGGGTCAAGAGGAACGTTCAACTCCCCCCCCCTATGAAAGAACAAGTCGTTATCGAGAGCTTCTTGAGACAAAGGCCTCCTAATTTTAGTGGATCATCTGATCCCACGATCGCTGAACAATGAATCAACTCCATTGAAAATATCTTCTCCATCCTTCAATGATCTGAAAAAGATAAGGTTCTCTTTGAGGCTTATCGTATGGAAGGTGAAGCTGATCAATGGTGGAGGTTGATCAAAAATAAGAATCCTGAGGAGGAGATCGAGGCGTTGGAATGGAAGGATTTTTGGAAGATGTTTTTTGATAAAACTTTTCCATGCACCCTCCGGCTTAAGATGGAAATGGACTTCCTTTCCCTCAAGAAAAAAGTTGAAGAATCTATTGGAGCGTAGAAGGAAAACTTCACAAGGCTTGCGCAATATGCTTCCAGCTTTTTCATTACCCCCAAATTCAAGGTTGGCCACTTCATTGGTGGGATGAATCCTAGCCCGCAGAAAGTATTTGCGATCTGTGACATCAACAGCTATGAGGAAATTGTCCGATGTGCCCTCAAGGTCAAAATGGAGATCGAAGAATCATAGGGGTATCATTGGGACAAGAAGTGTAATGTAGACTTCAATGCGGGCGGTCCGATGGATAAATCAAACAGTGCTAAGAAGATCCAGCACCCCACTTGCCAAAAGTGCAGAAAGAAGCACCCTGGAAATTGCCTCAAGGGGACAAGGAAATGATTTAGGTGTGGAAGAGAAGGGAACCTAGATATTAACTATCGGCAAGAAAGACCTACAACTACGATAGAGAAGAAGAACGCTCCGTTCAAACCTCAAACCGTTGTTCAATGCTAAAAATTCAAAGAACCAAGTCATTTTGCAAATCAGTTCCCTAATCCAAGGTTTTTCAGAGGCAACCAACAACCTCCAAGGCAGCAAGGAAGAGCTTTTTCCATCACTTCTGCCAAAGTGAACCCCAAAAACGAAGTGGTGATAGGTACGCTAGTTATTCATTCAAGAAAAGCGAACAATCTTTTTTTTTCAGGTTCCACGCATTCTTTTATATCTCGAATGTTTAGTAGAACAATCCCAGAACCACCACAAATCATGGAAGTAAAGATGTCGGTGAGTATGAAAAATGGGAAAATCATTGCATCCCATGAATATAAGTCCTCCCCTATTATAATATGTGGATTGAATTTCCCAGCGAACCTCTTCATAACCCCTCTGGTGGAATTTGATGAAATTCTTAGCATGGATTGGATTTCCTTATATAGAGCCAACATAAATTGCTGGGAGAGGGAAATCACTCTCCATATGGAGAATTGACCCCCAATTATTTACAAGTGTAAAGAGGAAGATGAATATCCTTTAGCTCCATCATCTCAAGAATGTATATTACTGCCCTATGAGCACGCGTATCTAGCTCAGATGATTGCGTCCAAGGAAGAAACCATCCTTGAAGAAATTCCTATTATGAGGGAATTCAATGAAGTGTTTCCCAATGAACTGCTTGGTCTTCCTCCTAGAAGAGATGTTGAATTCTCAATTGATCTTATACATGGGGCATTACCAATATCCAAGACTCCATATAGAATAGCTATTGTAGAGATTGAAGACCGGAAGAAACAACTACTAGAGAATCAGGATAAAGGGTTTATACACCCAAGTGCTTCACCATGGGGTGCACTAGTCCTCTTCATCAAGAAGACGGATAAGTCAATGTGGCTTTGCATCGATTATCGTGAACTTAACAAAATCACGGTAAAGAACAAGTATCCTCTCCCATGAATTGATGAATTGTTCGATCAGCTGCGTGGAGCACAATACATCTCCAAGGTGGACTTTCGGTCGGGATATTATCAAGTAAGGGTGAAGAAGGAAGATATCCCCAAGACTGCTTTTCGCAGAAGATACGGGCACTATGAATTCATAGTAATGCCTTTCAGACTCACTAATTCTCCAGCAATCATCATGGACTTAATAAATAGAGTCTTTAGAGATTACCTAGACAAATTTGTGGATGTCTTTATAGACGATATTCTAATATACTCCAAAACCAAAGAGGATCATGAGGAGCATTTAAGAACTCTACTAGAGACTTTGCGCAAGGAGAAGCTCTATGAAAAGTACATAAAGTGTGAGTTCTAGTTGAAGGAGGTCTCATTATTGGTCCATATCATCACATGCAATGGGATATCTGTGGATCCCTCCAAAACAGATGCAATTGAGGGATGGCTGAGGCCAACATCGGTAACGGATATCCGTAGCTTCTTGGGGTTAGATGGATATTATCGATGATTTGTGTGGAATTTATCACGATTGTCCAACCCTATTACCAAGCTAACTCAAAAGGGAGTAAAGTTTTCTTGGAGTGATGAATGTGAAGAAAACTTCAAGGAGTTGAAAAGGAGGCCTATCACTGCTCCCGTGCTCACTTTACCCACAAGTGGGGAAATTTTTGTGGTATTCAGTGATGCTTCGGTGAAGGCCTTAGGTTGTGTGGTAATGCAGAATGATAAAGTGATATCCTATGTCTCAAGGTAGTTGAAAATCAATGAGAGAAACTATCCAACGCATGATCTGGAGTTGGTGGCAGTGATCTTTGACTTGGAAATCTGGCGGCATTATCTCTATGGGGAGAAATGTGAGATATATACTGACCACAAGAGCCTTAAATATATATTAACACCGAAAGAGATTAATATGCACCAGAGTAGATGGATAGAGCTCATCAAGGATTACGACTGTTCATTACATTACCACCCTGGGAAGGTGAACAAGGTGGCAGATGCCCTATGTAGAAAGGACCCGACGATTCTATCAATGATGAGAATAGAGAAGGATCCGATCTTCTTAGACTTTATGAATATGGACATGGGAATCATAATTATTGGAACATCGTAAATCCTTTCACAATTTGTTGCTCAACCATATCTTCTGGAAAGGTTAAAGGATGCTCAAAAGGATGATGTGGGAATTCAAGAAAAAGCGGAAGCTATCAAAAAAGGGAAATCATTGGAGTTTAATGTTAATGAAGACATAATTGTGTGATTTGGGAAAAGACTATGTGTTCCATCGAGTCAGGAGCTGAAGAAGGAACTTTTGGATGATGCACATAGTTCAAATTTCTCTATTCACCCATGGAGCACAAAGATGTATCAAGATCTCTAAGAAAACTTTTGGTGGGATAATATGAAGAAGGATATCGCTGAATATACATCAAAGTTCCTGGAGTGTTAGCAAGTTAAGGAAGAGAGGTAGATGTATAAGGGTATGATGCAACAATTGCCCATACCAGAATGGAAATGGGAGAACATCACCATGGACTTTGTCACCAAACTTCCAAGGTCATCCAAACGCAATAATGCAATCTGGGTTGTTGTGGATCGTCTTACAAATACTGCACACTTCATTGCTATTTGGGGGGATTTCCCTTGGATCAACTGGAACAGATATATATCATGGGAGTGGTAAGGTTGCATGGAGTGCCACTATCTATTGTATCTGACCGAGATCTAAGATTCACCTCTATGTTTTGGAAGAGTCTTCAACATGCTCGGAACTTCAGTACGGCCTATCATCCTCAAACTGATGGCCAATCTGAGCGGACTATCCAAACACTTGAGGACATGTTGCGAGCATGCTCATTGGACTTTAAAGGAGGATGGGATCAACATCTTCTTCTGGTTGAGTTCTCTTATAATAACAGCTTCCACTCAAGCATCAAAATGGCACCATATGAAGCCCTTTATGGGAAAAGGTGCAGATCACCAGCGTGTTGGGATGAGGTCGATGAACGTAAGCTGCTTGGACCAGAAATGGTCGATGAAATGGTAAAGAAGGTGAAAACCATTCAACAGTATATCAAGGCAGCCTGGAGTTGACAAAAGAGTTATAAAGATAACCGTCGATGAGAACTTGAGTTTAAAGTTGGAGACATGGTTTTTCTACGCATATCTCCGTGGAAAAAGGTCACAAGGTTTGGAAAGAAAGTGAAGTTAAGTTCAAGGAACATCGGCCCCTACGAGATTCTTGATCATGTTGGGGCTGTGGCCTATCGACTAGCACTTCCACCTACCATGGAGAAAGTACATGATGTATTTCATGTATCCCTCTTAAGGAAGTACATACATGACCCTTCACATGTACTCTCTTATGAGGTGGTACAATTAGAAGATGATCTTTCTTACTAGGAGAAACAAGTGAAGATCTTAGATCATAGAGAAAAAGTTCTACGAAATAAGACAATGCCCCTCGTGAAGGTGTTGTGGAGAAACCAAAAGTTTGAAGAAGTGACTTGGGAATCAGAGGGAATGATGAAGCTGAGTTACCCACAGATGTTTTAGTGTGGGAAAAGGAAAATTTCAAGGGTGAAATTTCTTAAGGGTGGAATATTGTAATGAACCAAAGTTTCATTAATGGAAATCCCTCTTGATCTAATTAAATGTATCTTTATGTTTATATAAAATGTCAACTTCATTGGTATTTTGTTGAGAATTTTTTACCGTTTCTAATATAGCCGTTGAATAGTGATCACATGATTAGTATAAATATAGGGCCATAAAAAATCCAAATTTACTCAGAAAAAAGAAGCGATGGCCTCATCCAGTAGAATTGCTTCATACAAATTCCATTTTTTCAGAGCTCGGAAAAGAGGTGGCATCCTTGGGCTTTTCTCTTGACCAACCCCAAGATGAGCTTCATTATGTCAAGATCGAACAGGACCGTCCACGAGAAAAGTGTAAGTTGATAGAAATTTCCACTCTAGCGATGTTATCCGAGCCACCCCAAGAGTCCGTCACCTTCGCACACCTTACCCTTAGGTCTTATGTAGATGTTTTAAGGGGTTATGTAACTAATCGATATTACTATGTTCATGTACATTATTTTTTTGTATATATTAATGAATATAATTTCTTGTCATTATTGATACATTGTAAATAGTTGTTAAAGTACAAATGGTGTTTTTAGTTATTATTTAATTAAGAAATCTATTTTATTAAATTAAGATATTTTTGAATTAAATAATATTTTAATAAAATAATATAATTATAATTATTAGATTAATTTTATTATATATAAATGATCATATAATTTTAGGAATGCAATTATAATTTTTATTATGGTTTGAAATCCATTTTTGTCAAAACCCGTGAATTTTTGATAAATGTCGGTTTTTATTTTAAAAGTAAAAATTAACATATTTATAAAATTATTTAGATAAAATAAATGTTATTTTTTGAATCATGACGTCGAAATTATCCAATGGTGAATTTTTCATAATTTTCTGAGACAGTCAAATGTTTGAGTATAAATTAAATACCGTTTAAATATATAATGTGTTTTATGACATCATAATGACCCAATAGTGATGTAATAAAATACTATAATCTTTATGTTCGGCCAATATATGTTTTAGCATTAAAATAATTTAATTTTGGGTTTGTTTGGCTTACTTTTCAAAGCATTAATGGACCCCTCAAGACTTACTAAACACCTTGCCTTTTTAAATTAATTTCCATGGGAGTATGACTCACCTCCACATAAGAAAACATATTATTTTAAGAAGTTCGGACTTTGGCCATATAAAATATTTTTTTCTCTTCCCTTTTCAAAAACCATGGGATGGTTTGTGGTTTGGATTAATTTAATGTAAGGGGACCCAAACCAAAATAATAATGAATTCCCTCACATTTACTATATAAACCCACCCAAACTCCCACTTCCTCCTCACTCAAAGCCTTTGGAGTTCGTCCAACCTCTTCCCTAATCTCTCTATAATCCTCCCAAGGTGCCCCATGCTCCCAATAAGCCTCTCAGAAGCCTCTCTCTAGCCTTTGGAAGCACACTTCCAAGTAAGGGTTTTTTCTTCTTTCTCATTTTTGTCCAATTTTCTTTAAGTTGTTTTGCCCTTTTAATTTCAATTATGAATGTTGGGATTTGGTTTCTCACCTCCTTCATACTTCCCTCTTTATGTTTGAATGATGGGAGACCCTTTCTCTCTCATTAAATTCTTCCCATGTACACCCGTTACTATGCCGAAATTCCGAAAGGAACTTCTCTCACCTCTTTTACATTCAAGCAATACTTTTGTATCATGAATCTAAATTCCATTAAAATTGTTGGTACATGTATCTATATGACCTACTTAATTTAAATTACATGTAAATATTATTAGGAACTCCTTTATCTCTCATAAACCATTTTTATGAATTCCTATGTCACGTCGTTACACTGCCGAAATCACACCGATTTTCTAAGCCAATGTCTTTGTGTAGTGAATACCATGCCCATTTCTACATCAAGGGTATTCACCTTTATGCACATTTAATTATTGATTATAAAGTTTCATGTATGAATTAAACATTACTTTATCGTGGAATAAATTAATATGTTTTATGAATCCATGTTTTATGATCCATGTGGCACACTTATGCATGAAATGAAATGATTAAGAAGGGTGCACCCTTATAGTGCTCCAATGCATTGGGTAAAGTATAGTACCATGATACGTCATGTGCAATGAGTGTTGACTCATTCTAATTCATGTGAAATGAGGGTTTACTCATGCTTCATGTGCAATGAGGATTTACTCATGCTCAATGTGCAATGGGACTTGGCTCAAACTAATTCCATGTTAAGTGTTGTTGCCACATTTCCATGTTATGATTATCATTCTTTATCACGCCTTTATGTTCATGTTTCTCTTGTGATCTATTGATATGCATAATTTCTAACATATATTGTACTCCTCATGTTATTACATGTGTATTCCCTTACTGGGCTCTATAGCTCACCCTTTTCTTATTCATGTCCTTAGGTTATCCCATGCAATGCTAAGTACAAGGGAATGCAGTGGTCATGTAAAGGAAGTTTTCAATAAATATGTTCTATTTCATGTTTCAAGTTTTTATGTAATGATCCTAATCCCCAAAGACACTAAACCTCTCAATCTTCATTTTTGTATCAAGTGAAGTTTTATGTAATAAGTCATGTTTAATTTTGTAATAAAAGCAGGGTAGTCATAACCGCCACTCAACTGGTGGTTAGAAGAAAAAGTGAAATAAAATAATAATCTCTATATTATTTTATTATTTCTTTAAAATCCATAAAAACAAATTTTTTTCCCAACCTACTATAGTCTAAGTGAAGCTTCTCGTAAGAGAATATCCGCATTGCAAATTCAATGGTGCCCTCATATTTTTAATCCAATCACCGGTTCAAAAGATTTAAATTGTCGCCCACACATTTACTGAACAAACCTTAAAAAAGTTTAAAAATTATTAACAGTCACCCTTGACCCATGTTGGTTGAGGTTAGGCTTTGCCTAAAGGAAAAACGCCCTCACGAGCTCAAAATTACTCTCATATTTTCAATTCGAGTTACCATTTAGGAGTTATTGGTGTTAACAATAAAATATTTTTTAGTTAATTATTCTATTTGCGGCCAAAAACTAACTTCCACTGCTAGCCAGCGCCGATTAATCTTAGGATACAACTATGAAAATCATACACTCTTGAGTTTAGTGGTGGTCTCATATTTTTAATCCAAGTCACCATTTCTGAGTTATAAGCATTTGAGAAATAAAATAATTTTATTTAATAATTTTATTTATGGTTATGCCAAATTTATGTTTTCTCACTTGAGGCATTCACCTACTAAACTTATGTTGGACCTAGGGTAAACTCACCATTCTGAACACAATGGTGCCTCTGTATTTTTCATCTGGGCATTCATTTAAGAGTTATTACACTTTTTATAAAAAATACTCATACCCTCTTTTTAAAACATAATATTTTATGACAGAACATTCTGGGCACTCCGTGCCTCGAAATCAAGTGCCGTCAGATTTTGCAGTGTCGTAAAAAGAACATATAATTAATAAAAATTTATATGGAATTTATGGTTCTTTAAAACCATCCCTCATGATAATTGTAATATAAAGGGATATTATTGAGTCCATAATCTTTTATAGGGCCCTAAACAACTCATTTTGGGTGAATTGATCACATGACCCACCCTAAAATACCAATATGGTATTGATGAGTGGGTTTTGCACAAGTTCCACTGAGTGTGAGTGATGGTAAAGTTCCACATAAAAATTAATTACATTCCAATGGTGATATATAGTTCTATGGATGCTCCCCAGAATAATGACATTCCCATGTACCATGCATGAAAAATGGAAGCACTGCGTGAAAATCAAAGCATTGTTTGAAAACTCGGCATGTAACCATACAATTTTATGCCAAAATCACTGTCAACATAAAATTTTTGTGTGACCATGATCTAGTGGAAAAGTATTAAGAATAATGAAAAGTGGGTTTTGTGACCAAGGAGTTCCATGACAATGGATGAGTATTTTTTCTAAAAAAATAATCTCGCTCCCATCATTGGGGAGGATCTTAAGAATAAGAAGTGATTCTATGCTATGTGAAAAAATCACTCTTTCATGATAGTGCACAAAAATATTTATCATGGACCCTAAAAGATATTGAATTTTTACTATAGGTCTCTTGTGGGACCAAACATTACTTGTCAAGTGGTAGAGTGATCCTCGCACAGCTCCTCCCAAGGATGGTCAAGTGAAAGTAAAGTGAATCTACCTATGCACAAACATGATCTGAATGCAACTCTCAAAATTATGTGGAACTATGATTCTTGAATACATCAATTTACATTCTTCTTGATCCCCTTTTTGTGATGATTTTGAGCACAACCCAACCTAGTTGAGCGTAACAACTTTTGGGTCCCTTACCTAAATCTCCCTATGCCCCAAGTGCATTAATTACCCGACCTATTTTCTTGTATTATAGGCACCATAATTCCCATTTATTATCATCATAGAGAACATAACATTGGAATACTAATTGAACACTTATCCATGTTAGTGTAAATGACATGTCCTACCCAAAGGGACATGAGAAATGGTCACGTAATCCCTAATAGTGGAATTTCTGATTTAAAATATGAAGCTTTCTTGGTTGAGGGTCCTTATGCTAGATCTTTTAAACATATTGGCATGGTACCCCTTGATGATTGATTCCAAAAATTTCAAACTTGTGTGACATAAAAATTCCTAGCTCCATATCCTAGTTGTATGAAGTTAAATTTGATGGAAACTTCCTCAACACATGACGTGAAACTATAGCCTTACCCTATGTGATATACACAGAATTCCCCATGTATGATCATCATGGGATGAAACTTCTCCCAACACATGGTATTTCACCCTTATTTCAACACCACCATGGTAGCTTCTAAATGTAATCCCCAGACCAACCCTATTTGATGCTCATTTCACAACACAAGCATCATTATCAGAAGATGTTAAACTTCATGGATTGGTCCTATCAGATGAAATTAAAATACTACATAGAACTACATGGGTTTTTATCCATGACATATATACATGGTAAGTATAATGTATCCCTGAGGTTCAATCACAACATGGGTAAATTATGAAGGTGTTCCTCCTTAAGGATGCACCTCTTAGATCCACCTTCATGGGGTGTTCTGATCCATTGTTAAACTATCAAGGTGTTCCCTCCAAGGGATGCACCTCGAGGATCCAAATTCATGTAGAGTTGTGATCCATTGTTAATGTTTCTAGGTGTTCCATCCTAGGGAAGAACCACTAGGATCCACCTCCATGGAGAGTTTTAATCCATTGGTAAACATTCCATATATTCACATCTGGGGACTCACATCCTATATCTACCTCTATGGGGCATTATGATCCATTGGTAAACCATCCAGGTGTTCTATCATTAGGAACCTCCCAAATATACCTCCAAGGGTAGTTATGATACATTGAAAAACTATCCATGTGCCCCCTCTTGGAGATGTATCTCCCAAATCTTCCTCAATGGTGCATTCTGATCATCAGAAAACTACCAAAGTGTTGTCTTCTAGAGAAACACCTCCTTGATCCATCTCAACAAGAATTTTAGATATATCTCTTCAAGACGTTAAACCAATACCAAACCTATCCCATAAGAAATTAACCCTATTCTTTTCTCGACAATATGTTAAACTCATGCCCCGATTCATCTTACCAAGATGATTTGATCTATATCAATAGGGTGTAGAACATGTGACATTCCCCAGAATACCTACCCCATAAATTAAACATGGGATGCCTTTTGTAAAAGTCCTTGGAACAATTATTCCCATGGAATTGATTATCTCATGATTAACATGGGATTAATTGGGTTCTTCACCTAAGATTCCTTACATGATATTCCCTCTAGGGAGGAATATTTATAGGTGACCAATGTGTCCAATTTCCATTCATTCCCATATATTCCCAACATGAATACTCTCCAAATCGAAGGTTTCTACCCTATCAGGAAAGATGCAGAGTAATTAACTATAATCCATATAGACATTTCTTCAAGAACTATTTCCAGGAATATGAATTAATCTAAAAGGAAGACCAAAACTAGAAGTGAATTACAAGGAGGAATCCATGGAAGGAGGAACTGACATCCCATCTTCTTGTTTCAATCAAGGAGAATACATCACTAGAAAAAGTGATGAAAGAAACATACATTTAGAATGTGAGAATGCTAGGAAACTAATGCACACTGCACATGACCCCAGGGAAAAAATCTGAAATAGAAATGGTGAATGTGATGTGAAACTATTCTCTTCAGTATAAGGACTAGTAAAGTTTTGGAAATCATCATATTTTCATGTCATTTGATTCAACCATTCGGTGCTAGGTCCCACCATTAAAATTTTGGGACCATCATGAAACTCACCTACATATTGGGGTAGTTACCATTTGTGTATCCATGGTTTAAGACATTGTTATCCTGTATACTTATCTACTTCAGAATATTGCATGAATTTTCGGTATTAGGAATCAATTTTCTTGTACCTCTATTAAAGGATAAATCTTCATGCCTTACATGACTCAATATTCAGGAAGAAAAGAACATAGTTCTAGAAGGATTCAATGAATAAGAAACATTGGTGTGAAAATTATTCATAACTCCTACTCCACCCTAAATTACACCATGACTTTGGATATCTAGTGCTCACACACCGTATCACCCTCATAGATCTTCTAGATGAGGGTGACCAACACCCTCATATGTCAGTATGAGTAGGAGGGGGTCATCTAAAATAGGTATACAACTTTATAGGACCTGGAAGCTTTAAAACCTCATAGACACTACCTCCCTTGAGGGCCATTTAAAGGGAAACCCACCCCTGTTCCCCCAATGAATCGCTTCTGGGGCATCTACCTGAAGCACTCTGATGACTAACTCCACTATTCTGAGTAGGTAGGGGACGTTCAAGTCCTGAAATCAATGAATAATACCTTATAGATTCAAAGGATGGATCCCAACCAGACTCATCAATGATAGCACCAACCAACCCATAGGCTGAAGAGAAATTGGACTTCATCCCCGCCCCGACTCCGGCCTCATGCACCCGATAGAGACATCAGGGGAGGACCCTAGATAATTCCCAACATGGTGAATATAAAATGGATCCCATGGCCGCTACAACTATATATGTATCCCGCTGTATCCATATAATAGTGGAAAATGGATATTTCTTTTCTTGATTGGGATCGAGACCTCATCCACCTCATAAGGAGTCCAAGTTGACACTTTCAATAACTAAAACCATAGAAAAATATTACCGATTTTCTTGTAATGAGGTGAATTAATGCATAAGTCCACTATACATCATATCCAACCAGAGAATAGGTTTTCCTTACTCTTTAAACAACTTGCATGAATGTCCTCCCAATGCCATTACCAGCTAAGGTGGAGGTCATACAGACTCTAATACTAACACAAGTTGAGGTCCTCCCCACTTCGTTAATAGTTAGCATGAAGGCCCTCCTCATGATCCTACCAATCAGAGTGTAGGTTCTCCCCACTCCTTCAATAATAAAAACATAGTTCATCATGATTCCATAAAAAACTAAGGGGATTTCATCGACACTCCTTTGACAGTTAGCACAAATACCCTCCCCAAACTCCTGGTTCTCGACACGGAGTTACTCCCTTTGTTCTTTCCAACTGGAGTGGAGGTCCTCTAAAATCCTTCACCATTGAAATAAGAGGTCCACCAAATGATATAAGAAATCAATATGGAGGTTATATTATAGAAAAATATACACTTTACCCTGAATAACTATCCTGGGGTATAAGGGAGAACACTCACCATTGAAGGAGAAATCCTAGGAAGCGCCAAGTTGTTGCTGACCTATTAGAAATCATAGATTCTAAGGAAATAAGAAAATTGAAATAGAGCCTACACCCCAGATTTAAGAGTCTGAGGAATGATATAGTGATTAGAGATTCCCCATCCCTTAATTTGATGTCTATAGTATCCTCAGATCTCTCTGTAGGTACTTTTAAATGGAGGATGTTCTGTCCCATTTCGAAGGGCTCACAGTGAATCTTCCTTAATCGCTACTAGTTTCCCTCCTCTCCACCTCCAACTGAGAATTTGGTGATCGTTTAGGGTTAGATTTTGTGACTTTTGATTGTAATAACTATTAAAAGTCATAGATAAAAACCTCTCACCTCGCACACAAGGTAGTGGTGAACAACCCATCCTATAAGGATATGATGACGAGGTTAGAACCACCTTGGAGAGACATTCCATCACTCAACAACCATCTCACTCACACAATGACTCCAATATTGGAAATATAGTAGAAGATATTGTATAAATATGTTCCACCACCTATATATTGACCTTCAATGATCAGATATTGGTCCAAAAAAGAGTAGGAACCTTCCTCTGAGGAAGATGGACTATGGGATGTTTTGTCCCCTGACCATTTATCAGTGGTATTTTGGATGCTAGCAGATTCAAATTTGGAAAATATGAAATCCCTTCCCAAGGGTCAGCCTATGTGTTTTCTCTAGATTATATGTGATATGGTCCACTACCTCTGGGATCATCAGTTTACCTACCTGATAAGCCGGAAGCACCTCAATGTCATTAACAAGTAGTACCAAAGGGTTGAGATGGAAGTGCTGTTAGTGACTCAGCACAATGTGTGGTATGGTTACTACTATATCCTTCAAAAAACATGTTTAAAGATACTCATAGTTATTTATTGAATTATGGAAGAATAATCTTCATATATACAAACATAGGCTGAGGATAATATACTTCTCTCAATTTCATCCCTATCATACTGAAGAACGACATACCCACCTACAGCGAGAGTCACACTATGGCCACTTTCATAGTTAATATGGTTACCCCAATCCTTATAGAGTACCTAATGGATAGGGAGATCAAGACATGTCTTGATAGGGAATATCCACCCCAGGGAAGTCAGAGTACCGGGAAGACCCTTCAGTAGGTGTATTCACTCCTCAATAGGGGAAGACACATGGCCTCAAAGTCTCCTCAAATAAGGAATTACGGCCCACAAGATGACATATTGAAAAGGTTAAGGTCCATGTTTAGAACATGATATATTCAAGGTTTCATCAATAATAGAGGAAGATCCTATGGTAGTCACCTTACTATAGCAATATGAGGAGTACAAAATATTCATTATTGACCCTGTTTATATGAAACATTTGGATTATGAATATTACCTAAGGGACCCCACATCTCATCAAGTAGGGAACCAAGTACTACTTGGGTAGATTTTCCCAGTAGATCTTGGTGGTCCCATGAACCCTGTTACAGTAGAGAATAGAGGATATGGAAAGTGAAAGAGATATAAGTCACTGAATCCTCCCAATAAGTCTGATTATACTTGTCAGGATCTAGGCCATTCTTCTCCTTGAATTGGTGTGATAATTCTTTGAGTTGATGAGCCATTCAATGCATTGGTTCCCATAGAACACCTCCATGATAGGGACCCTCAACAATATTACTTGATAGCTACTCTAACTGCTCATCTTGAGGCCCTATAAACCCAATAGGTATAAATCCCACCTAACAGAAAGTCATAACCAACGTGGGTGGACAATATAGGAGCACCGCCAAAATTTGGTAATCCTAGATTTACCCCATTTAATGGGATATGTGACTAACTGAAGTATTTGGAAAACATTATTTCAAGGCGTTTACCCATTGTGGAGACCTGAGAGCAGCATGAGGCCGCTAAGGTTTAGTGTTTTGTTTAGACACTATAAGGACCCAAGTTTTCATGGTATATAGAGCTTACTATAGAGTCCATTTCTAGTTAGGAGGAGCTTAAAAGGTAGTTTCTCTACTAGTTTATTTATACCACATGTAATACAAGTATTTATGACATCTTAAATTTCATGAAGACTTCTGATGAGTGACTCACAGAGTTTGTTTCCCTGTAAAACGTCCTCACATATTCACTTGAGATGATAATGTTCTAACAGAAGTCACTAAAAATATGCATGGGGAACATCAAGGGTGATATTGTCCCTACCCACATCACCAGAACATTAAATTTGGATTCAATTATTTTTATTATAAATAAAAAAATCTAGTAGAAACCTTGATGGTGTCTAGACAACAGTCATTCTCGTTGCCTCTTCCATCTCCCATAAGAAGGCCTGCCAAAATAAAGATTGCCACCACAGTGCACTCACTGGACCCAAGATGTTAGATTTGTTAGATCCTTTTCCAAAATTGTCTCTTTAGGTGCATAATCCATATCAAATGGAACATTATATTTTTTAAAACTTCTATGTACAACCCCACTATCTGTATCCACATAAGTGAGAGAATGTGGCTCCAAACCATCATCAAGGAAATGCTCCTAGGGTGGCCTTCAAAAATAGGAGGAGACATACGTATTCATTTATAGATTCATGGGTCCTAGGATAATTAATATTTTCTTTGAATTAAGGGATATATATGTTTCTAGAGTATAGGAAGCCCTAGGAGGTTGGACACAACGACCACCCCAATTATTTACTGTACCACACGATCCTTAGACACACCATGAAGAAATGATATGTGTTAAAATATTAGATCCAAGACCAAGTGGATCATGGTTTTGTTAAGTTGGGTGATGTTTCGAAATTAGTGACACATGTCTCTACCGACCTTGATAGCAATATTCAAGGCTATTATGAATGGAAGTAGGTTTTTACTCATAGGACATAGAAACATGATGAATGGTTGGATCATAAGGTAGTTGTTTATGCCCATGGTGTCATCCATGATCTCTTAGGTACGCCATAAACTTCTATAGTTTCCACACCTCCTCAAGATGCTAGTTCTATATATGGTCACATCTGTCAAAATATCAAAATAAAATGCATAGATGGTGAAAGGGAGATCAATGTCCCTTGTTATTGTAGGATACATCTCACACTCTCAGAAATTTCATTCGCCCTAAGTTGGGGAATGCGTCAAATATCCTCTCAACCCTAGATGAAATCACTTATGATGAACAACAGTATTAACCCATGAATTCCATTGAACTGGTAGACCACTTCACGAACCCTAATTGTGAGGAATTATATGTAAGCCTCATAGATACTGCTGCCCAATACCTTCAAAGGAAACTTAGAGGACATGAAATCCACTTGAATTCTTAGAACATCACCTCAAATCAGGCCATACATTCTAAAAATACCAGGTAGCAGGTTTTGTGCAATGATCAGCAAACACTGTCTTCCCATTCTAGCCCATCCTGTATGCCTCTATATCCCACTATGTTTTTTAGCAAGAAACTGAACAATGAATATTTCATGATCATCCATGGAAAACTAGAGCCAACACTCAACCAATAGAGAATCATCTAGTAATTGTTTAGCGAAGGATATCTAGTCAGTAGAAGAATGTCAACAAAACTAGTCAACCTCCATTTTTCAATTTAGTAAAATCTGCTTCACCCCCACCAAGGAACAACCCTATGTTGGAACAAATATTCTCTTTTCATGGAATTACAATGCGTTCAAGAACCCTACTAGAATTCCCATAAGTATTTAGATCTTATAGGTTGTACACTTTTCAAAATAAATGTGTAATCCCCATGAAGAATCCTATAAAGTACTTATTTAGATTGAATTTGAGGTAGATTCCGCAGACGCAAACTCTACATAAGAGTTTGAGCAAGAGGAATTACAAGAATTCATTTCATTTTCCTTGGAATGAAAAATAATTATCATTAAGGGGAGTATAAACCTACTATACATCACAATCCAGTTCAATGGAATTGAAATATTTTACTACTTGGTGGACAGTGGTTCCACGATTAACATCATTCTGACACAGACACTCTATAAGCTGGGACTGACTGAAGAAAAGTTTACACCATCTAACCTGAAAATTTTGGGATACGATAAGAGTGAGAATAAATCTCATGGAAAATTTCAACTGTTGACTCATTTTGTTGGCTTGATAGTAAGTACTGAATTCATGGTAGTCTCTCAGCATATTTCCTAAAATGAACTAATAAAAATTCCCTAGATTAATTTTCACATAGAAGTCCCCTCCTTGAATCACTAGTTCCTCAAGTACTCCCTTATGGTTGAGTTGGAGCCCTTAAGGGTGATAAATCCCCCTTTGATTCATATGAATCCTATTATATGGAAACTAACTACTATAATATGGAGAGGAAGAAGGTTCAAACTAATATGTTTTAATCAAATAAATTCTCTAAATGAGTGAAAAACACTACAATAAACCCATGGTCAAACATGAATAATTCCTCCATTTTCTTGATTCATCGATTAGAATCCAGAACATCAGACTTATGAGGTTTCTTAGTTGTCTTCAAGAAGAAGGGTTTTGTCATTCCCAAGAATATGGAGTTTCTTCAGATTAACTAGTACTCCTAAAGTAGACAGGATTTGGTTATACTCAAATCCCATACTCCTGTATCATACTGATTAGTTCTCCCTATGGCCACCATTTTATGATATTCTCTAACGTTCTGTAGAGCATGGTAGAATTAATGGAAGCTGACTCAATACCATTACTTTGACATCATGAATGGACCCCGCAATAAAAGGATGGATAGAATTAGATCATAATATTCTATCACCACATTTTATATAGAGTTGGAACCCCTCAGTGAGGATTTCGTGTTCACCTAAGCATGAACTAGTTGTAACACCCTAACCCCATAATCATAGAGCTGATACCTTAATTTATTATATTGACATTATTATATGGAATTATACCATGAATGACCAATTATATTATCAGTTTTGGAAAACTATATACATACATGGAACCCAATTTACATTAGTGATAAAAAACATAATACGTAACAAATTAAAATTCTCTACATCCTTGGAACTCATTCTAAGAATTTATTATCATATCCTGGGGAAATGAAATAAAATAAAGGCAGCCTCAAATGATCAGTAAGGGTTAAGTAAAGAGGAAGAAATAAGCAATGAAAATAATCAATATGGAAAGTTAAATAACTAAAAAACCATTCCAGGAAGTCAATAAACTAAGAATGAAGTGAATCCATTGATTTGTTCATAGTGAAAATCCCTGAGATACCAATAAGATGAATGATGGAAGATATTAATTATTGGATTCCATGTTTCCTAGGTACACAAAACCTTTACCATTAAGAACCTTCACTATATGGTTTAAAACATACTATTTATAAACCAATTTGATTTGGAAAACCTTAACTCTACTTTCAAGACCTTTCACAAGACAATTTAAAACATACTATTTACAAACGCAAAGGGATTGTTCAACTAAATTAATCAAATGAGACTACCGATGCATCAGGGGTCTTTAATTAACTAGTCCCCAACCTATATCTTTCATGTCAAAATCAATAATCATATATCAAATAATCTATTTTATTTCATGAATAATGTTCCTTGTCAAATATCTGTTCTGAGTAAAGGATACTGATTTATCAATATTTCCCCAATAAATCAATAACTTTCATAGTAAACGCCATATGTAAAAATTGAATACAGTTTAGGAAATAATCATATCCAACATACAAGAATATGGATATCACAATTAAATTTATCATTAAATAAAATATTATTACCAGCAAGTGATTTTTTAAGAGAATGTTAACAATCACAAAAGAAAGTGAGATGACAAGATAAATTTTTCCAGTTGGTAATTTTCATGTTAAATCCCATTGGATGAGATAATTCAAATAAAAACATTAAATACCATGAAGATAAATTTATTCATGATATAATATATCAAAAGGATAATTATATACACCACAAAAAATAATTAAGTGGTGAATATGAAATTTATCTAACTGATGTATAAAGTGAAATTAAATACCCTTACATTTAGTATAAATTGTCATGTTTATCTTTATCATCATAAATAATTGAATTATTATAATTATTTACTTATTTGGGAAACTTTTTAATGTTTATTATTAATTTTATTTCACTTATTATAGTTCTTTGTACAACTACATAAACAATTATTTTGTTGTTATAAGTTTTGACCAAATTCGGTTCATGTGTCAAAAATGACATTGGTAGGTCGACTATGGTAAAAATAATGAATATAAACCATATCCAAAATAATAAAAATGAAATAATTATGTATTTATACACAAATTATACTTTTTAAAATAATCATGAATTAGTTTTATGAAAAATGGACCAACATTACAATTAGGGCGACGGTAGTCCATACATATGCATGAGTAACGTTCCCATTTTTTCAATTTTCATTATGGAAAGAAGATAAGTAAAATTTTTTATTTACAGAATAATAATTTTATCATAAATATCATTTTATTTAATCATATATAATTATATATAAAATTATTATGATGTAAAATGAATCACATCATGTTGACGAGGTGGTTGTGCACACATCCCCGAATGACATTATCACTTTTTTAGTGTCTGAAAAAGGGTAATAAAGAAAATGAAATATTAACTTTCTAGAAACTTATTTATGTCACTAATATCATAATGTTTTTTATATATTACATATTATAAATTAAACCCTTCCTTAAAACATTCCATGTAATTTTTGAACGTATCACGTCACTTTGAGGAGGTAGTAGTCTACAAGTCCACAAACGATGTTATAGTATTTCTACAAAATGGAAAGGATGAGTGTATGTGTTATATAAAAATTATATAAGTATTAATAAAAAATAAATATCATATATATAATTAATTTTTTTTTACCATAAATGAAAATCATGGGAGGTGGTAAAGGAAAAAATTATGAAATCATTTTGAGAGGCAGAAGTCCACCATACACATGAATGTTAATTTCATTACCCATTTTATGGAATTTTGTGTAGGTGTAGGTTGGATCATAAACATAAAAAAATATCATTATATTTAGGATATGTTTTTATCATATAATTAGGCAATAATAATAATATAATGGGTTGAGGAACAAATAAAATAACAGTGATCACTGAAGAATGTTACCTCTTGTTCGTGTAAAACCTTCTGGTTTTCACTAAAGGACTTCTTTAGTTGTGTTTCTTCTAAAATAAAGGATTCTAGGTTTAGGGTAGGGATATTTGGAAATTTTTTTTTTAGGGTCAGGATGATCTATATTTATTGTGAGTTTTGAAGAAGTGGGGAGAGTTAATTCCTTTTTATAGTGTTTGGGAAGTGGTATTCTTGTAAATATAAAAAGTTATACACTATTGAGAGATCTCACTTACCCCATGCACCAAAAAAATAAAAAATGGATTAAAGTTTAATTAAGGATAAAAAAAATCAAAACACGCAAAAATAAAATCATTTTTATCATTTTTTCCCTTATTCTTTACATTTCCTTATTGTTTTATCTTGGATTTTTATTTTGGAAACTTGTTTTATAACCTATGTAATTCATAAATTAAGACTAAATTAAATTTATAATTATAATAAAATTTATAAGAAATTATTATAATATATTATATTTAATTTATAAGATAAAATTCCTATATGTGTTGTAAATTAATTTAATAAAAGTATATATAACATGAAAAAATACTTCTTTAACCCTAATAGTGCTATTAATGTTTTTACTATTTTGGGATCGATAGGTTAATTATACAAGATAAATGATTATATTGAAAGACCATATTAAATAATTTATTAATACTTAAATATATTTTTTACGAATATAATATTTTTATTAATTTTAAATCTGTTATTAAAATATCATTTATTACAAAATGATAGTAATATCAATTTTGACATTATTTACTTAATTCAAATTTAAAATTATCCATAAAATGATGAAATTAAAATATATTAATTTAAAATACATTAAATATGACCCATTAATCTAAAAAATAAGGTAACATAATAATTCAATCAATGTTTATCACTTTTAATATTTTTGGTATCATTTATTTTATTTAATTATTAACCAAATAATCATCGCAACAGAATTTCTTAAGCATTTTAAGTAACTTAATCATCTCTCAAAATTAATGATAAATTATTGTTATAAAAGACCTAATTTATATTTAAAAAGGATATTTATAACCTAAAATATGATGTTTTTCCATATCCCATGGATTTATAAATGTTAAAGGTAAGGAATGTTCTGTTTTTTCTTTTCCCTCAAATAACTTATTTTATAGGTCACTTTCATGGAATAGTACCCCAATAACTCATAAAATTATAATAAATATGTGATATGTTAAAAATGTGGGCATACAATTGATTTTGGACAATTTCTAGGTCATTTTCCCCTTAAGATTAAAGTTTAACCACTACGTAAACTAATTTTTACCTTAATAGTTGTAATTAATTTTAAATACATTGAATAATATTTTTTGTTACAAACTCATTTTATATTATTAGACTACATATATAATAATTATTCAATATATTGAATTTTTTTTTAAATTCAATTCAAAAAAGTGGAAAATTTAAATTTAAATCTAATCCTGTAGACGTGGTGTGAAAGCGTGTTTTTAAAGTTAAAATGTTGAGAAGTTCTTTATGTTTTTATATCTTAATTCAATATAAAAATGATTATTGTGATCTAAATTAGATTAAAAGATGTATAATTGATATATTGATGCATTAAAATCAATTTTAAATATAATTTAACATTAATAATTATTTAAACAAAAATATAGTTTTCAACTAAAATACAATATTTTTTTACTATTCGTCAAAAATTGAAACTTCTCATAAAAATAACAAAAAACCACCCAAAGAAAATTCTAACAACCCAAATTGGAAAAAGAAGTTTTTTTACAAATAAAATTTAAAAAGGTGCTAAAATTTAGTTTTGAAATTGGTGCTCCATTAAAATGTGGTAAAACTCTCTCGTGCGCGTAACATAAGTTAACTCAGTGTTATGTTTAGTGTGAGCTTAATATGGTGTTTCACATAAAGAAATCTAGAAAAAAAATTAAATTGATTCTAAAATGAAAATATTGTAATGTGTTGGGGTGTTATATTCTACCCCCATAATTAAATTTTACCCTCAAAATTTATACTTGATCTCTATAATCAAGGGTTTGACATTTGAAAATATGATTATTGAAAAAACCACATCATAAATAGGGTTAATAACACATCTTATTAATAGTAGAGGTAAGTAAGTACAATAGTCATGTAACTAGGATACCAATTATGATATCTTAGGTGGGAAATAAAAACATGGGCATGGAAGAAAAATGTAAATAACTATAGTCATTGGTCACAAGAGTGTAAGAGATAAATTTAAAGATAAGCCCCTCAAAACCGTAAATATTTGATAATCTAAATGACCATTTTATTAATTTGATATTAACGTAATAGGATAAACATTTTAATTTGAGATCATTCTACTAGAGTGGAATAATTACTTTACTCTGTAATAATATATTTAAGAATACCTACTTAATATGTTTCTATTTCATAAACACAATATTATCATTTGGTTATGCCTTAATATATTTCCAATTCATCTCATAACATAGGTTGCATCATATGGTGAAGTAATATATCATCATCTAAAACCTTATCCAATGATAAAATTAATTCCTTCATCATGTATTCTCCAAATATTTAGTGATAACTTTAATTACCATAAAACTTTAATGTAAACGTGAATGATTACTTATTACTTAAGAAAAACATGTATTATTGAATATATTCATTAAATCAAAAAATGTTTTAAAATCATTAAATGATATCATAGACCACATTTAAAAAAATCACTAGTTAGTTCCAAGGTAGTCCTTAAAATCCAATATACTTTATCCACATCAATAATATCTTTATCCAAACATCATTTTATCAACATCAGGAACATGTAAAGGGTTATCTTTCCCTCAAACATGTGATTTCACAAAACATTAACTTTCTACTAAATCTATATTCTTGGTACCATTCAACATATGCTTTCAAATACTCAATGAAAAGTACTACAATAAAATCCTTATATATTTTATGATTCTCATGACCAGTACTTTGCTCAAATGACATAATTGTTAAATCCAAACATCAGTTTATTAATTGCTCTTATTTGACCATTGTAGTACAAACAACTTGAATATGATCCATTAGCCTCTTTTGGGGTATATTCCTTTGACACTCGTGAAACTTATTTTTGTAGTGTACCATCTACTTATAGGTGAAGAATTGTACATTGCAAATTCTTTTCTTATCCTTATAATCAAAATAAATATGGAATTTATCTCTACACTTGTAGAAATTTCCCATTCCTTTTAATAATTTACTAGGGTGATTATTTCTACAATATTTATATGTTGGAAAATACTTATTTTCCTTCTTCCCTTTATCAATATTTTTCACATCAACACTATTGTTTTTGTGCTTCCCTATGAATCCATAATACATAGATAATTATTTCTCTATCTTATTAGAACATGATACTATGTCCTCATATAAGAAGAATTTTTAGGAGACAAGTTTCCTTCAAAATTTTTTCTTAAGAACATAAAATAAATTATCATTCTTATTCTTTGGATCATATACAGTGGCAAGGTTCATATTCCTTCTTATAGGTGCTATTTCTAAATGATAATATAGACTTGTTTTTATCTTATCATGTAAAATCCCAACACTAGTGAAATATAAAACATATATTGAAAATTTTATGTGTAGATAATATCATAATCATAAACATGGTTACATTGGGATGTTCTTATATACTTATCATAAAGGTTTATCATAGGCTTATGTTTTCTAATATAGGTTCTCCAAAATCTAGTTTCCAAGTTTTCTACTAAACTTCCTTTGATACCAACTATAACACCCTGACATGAGAAGCCTAGTGTTAGTGCCTTACTTTGTTACATTGGAATGATTACAAGGAGTTAAATCTTGAAGCACCAATAAATTTAACAGTTTTGGAAAACTAGATACATGCATGGAACTGAATTTACCTTGGGGATGAATAACATAATAAATAACAAAGTAAAATGATTTTCATCCTTGAAACACATTCCAAGAATTTATATTAATATCACTAAGAAAGGAAATAAATTAAGGGCGAGATCAAATGAACAATAAATGTTAAGTATAGTGGATGAAATAATAAATCAATGATACTAATAATAATGGAAAGGTAAATAACTAAAAACACATTCAATAAAATCAATAACCTGATATTGATGTTCATCTATATAAATTTTTATAGTTAAAATAATCTAGATAATAAAAAAAATAATAAAATGATTAACTATTGGATGACTTGTTTCCTAGGTACATAGAACATTTACCCTCAAAACATTTCACAAGAAGGTTTAAAACATTCTGGTTTCAAACAAATCTAGTTTGGGCATCCTTAACTCAATTTTCAAGATCTTTCAAAAGACACATTAGAACATACTGGTTGTAAATGCGAAGGGTTTTCCTAGATAAATTCTTCCAATGAGACTTCTGATGCATCAAGGGGATTTCATTAACCAATCCCCAACCTATTTCTTTCATGTCCAAATAATTCTTCATATATCAAATATTCAATTTAAATTCATGAAAAAAGTGGATTATAAAATATCTGTTGAGTAAATTATACATATTTATCAATATTTTCACTATATATCAATAACATTTAAAGTAAAGAACTAATGTAAAAATGGAATATGGTTTAGGGAATAATCATATCCATTATACAATAATATTTTTGTATCATAATGAAATATAATTTTCAATGATAAATTATTATGAGAAATTGATTATTGTAAGATAAAGTTAACAATCCTTAAATAAAGTGATATGGTAGGAAAACACATACAAGTTGGTAATTTTCAAGTTAAAAGTTCTTGTTTGAGATAATTAAAAGTTAAATTTTAAATACCACAAATATAAAAGTATTAGTTATATAATATATCAAATTATTTAGTAGATACACCACACTAAAGAAGTAAGTGGTGAAAATGAAATTTATCACATGGATTTAAAAAGTCAGATGAAAATACCTTACCATGAGTCTGACTTGTCACATGTGTGTCTATATTCCTGAAGAATAAAATAAGGTGGTCAGGCATGGAAAGCGAGGTGGGAATGAATTTGGTGGAGTGTGTGTTGAAGGATTGAGAACTAGAGCTGGGATTGTTTTGTGAAATGACATAGATACATGGAAGGAAGAAACTAGAAACCAAAAAGTTAATGTATACCATCATGAAAACAGAAACTTCACTCTCAGGTTCCATTCAATTTAAAGAGACCAATGGATTGGTTAAAATTTGATGGAGCATGGTGTTCTTGCCACTAACACCCTAACTATAGGATGTTCCCACATAATTTCCAGCAAGAAGGAGGCCCCATAGAAATAGACTTGCATAGAACTAGCCAATAGGAGCCCAACATACCAGTAAGACCCAAAAATATATTCCCAAATGAACATAGCACATTAGAAAATTACATACAAAATACCAAACCAAAAAAGATTTTTTATAGAATAATTAACCAGTATTTCATGGATTACATAAAAGATAATTTTAAATTTTTTTAAACAAATACTCAACCATTGAAATTAAAATAACAAAATTATCAGATTTTGTTCTTTGAAAGAATAATATGTCCTATACGTGTGTTTTGATAGATTTTTATTAACATAAAAGTAAACCAAGAACTACAATATCCACCCATCATGACTACTCTTAGCGTGTGCCACAACAACACAAAAACATCCCATACCTAAATTTATACTAATATTATAATAATAAAATAAAACATGGTCATAAATAAAAACTAACTATCTTTAAAAATACAAACTATTCTTATCATTTATACCCAAGTCTCTATCGAATCTAATAAAACTCCAAAGCATATTGAGAACAACATTCTACACCACCTTCCTTAGGGGTAAAATAAAGTGAATTTTAAATGTTAAAAAATATCAAAAAATAATGTTAATAGTAAAAGGTAATAGAAAAAAATAACAAAATCCTAAAAGATTACAAGATAATGATATTCACCTATTCCCAAACAGCTTGTACCCACCCAAAAAATACCCTTCCCACTGGTGACCTGTTAGAACGTAGAAGGGTCAATTGTAGGAAATGAAAATATGTGACTAACTAGAAACTCAAACTATTTTTATCTAAATGGATCAGAACTAAACTACAGAGCATCCTCAGTATCTAAACCAAGACATACCAGAATTGTTTGGGCCACAATATTATTATTTTTAATGTTCGAACAATATATTTTAATATTGTTGGTCCTAACACACTCAAAACATTAAAAATTCATAAATCAGTTCTTATACTTCCATTAATTTTCATTGTTCTATGATGACCTCTAACACTCAATAATTATAGTATGGTTGTAAACCAATTAACATATTCATTAAAACAATCTGTTTGAATATTGTGATATAAAAAAACAGGCGTAACCCCCTCTAACATTATGAAATCAATACCATAAATTATCAAATCACATTAAAAACTAAAAAATCATCAATAGAGGTTAAAATAATTAATTCATAATATTTATCATTAAATTTAAAATATATATTAGATAAATACATAATCACTTGTTAAACGATTCAAGGTGGACATGAACATAAAAACTCAGATTAATCTTAAAATCACAAGGAATAATTTTCTTGTAAAGACTAATTAGAAATATTTTGGTCACATATAAATGTTTTAGTTTCAACTTGATATAATTAGCAGTGTTTTTATGCGAAATATCAAAAATTTATTTGTCTCATAAGTTTTAGAGTAACAAATAACGAGCATTTTATAAAACACCATGGTTGACATTTGCAAATGTTGAAGGCGATGGACCATCACCAGATATAGAAACTATTGGTTTTTAGAATCATTCTAGGTGTCTTTAAGTTTTTTTTAGACTATAAGCACATACATATCAACTCTAAATATAATAAAATATTTCTCACCATCAAACATCGTGGCTTCAAATATAGAATGTGACATCACGCTGAATGATTACAGGATTTGATACCAATTATGAGGGTTCAAATAGATTATATTGACTGAATTTAATATCTCATAATATTGAATAAGTGAATCAATTTAAATGATTCTAATTGAGAGGTTATAAGAATTTAATAAAATAGAAGCAAGATAGATATAGAAAATGAAATGAAAGAAAATAAAATGAGTAATAGTAATGAAAATGAATGATTTATGTGGTTCAAACAAGTTTGGTCCTATTCCAAAGTAATAATATCACCATAAATATTTATTATTATAAAAAAAAGAATTTAAAATTGAGGATTAAAGTAGATATAACAATGATAAAGAACACAAATGAAATTTAATCCTAGAGACCCTATCCATCTAAGAGACAAAATTGAATCTTTTCTCAAAGTTGTTAATATACAACCTTGAACTGGATGGATTCATACACGCATCCCCAATACTGACTGAGAAAAATAAGAAGATAAATCATAGAAATGATGGAAAAAATAATGGCAACCTTACAAAATCTGGACTATACCATGAACCCGAAAAGTGGTCATGGAATAAGATCAACAGTGCTACCAAGGATGAGACTTCATGAAGTCATCACAATAAAATAAGGGTAACAAGTGGTGAATCTCCAATACAGTTCGACACTAGACCATCGACTATGGGAAATGATGGGAGAATATCAGAAGGTATTCTATATGTTAACCTTTATTCTCTCTGAAATGAATGTCGGAAGGGATTTGACCACCTCTCTCAAGATGAATAATAAAAGCTTAATTGATATGACTGGAAATAATGTAGAGGAAAATGAGTTGATTGATGATCAAGAATTGTAGGTAAAAAGCATATATATGTATGAGTGTGTGTGGAAGGATCGAGAACCAGAGCTAGAAATGAAAATGATGAACCGACATAGACACATGGATGGAAGAAACCAAAAGCCAACATGGGAGTGCAGATCATCTAGAAAACCCAAAATCCTATCTCAAAAGATATATAAATTGGGGAGATCAAAATCTAGGATAAAAATAGAACGATCAAAGGTTTCCAATCATAAACACCCCAACTAGAAGGCATTATTTGAGGAGGTCTTGTGAGTTTGAGGACCAATATAAGCATGCTAACACAGAACCGACCAACAAGAGACCAATGCACCATAAAGGCCTAGGAAGAAAAGCCCAAATTATTAGCTCCCATAAAGAACAAGTACATAGGATCCTAAACCAAAAGAAAATTTTCATCATAGCAATAAAACGACATAATTTTTCAAGGAAAACATGAAAGAAAATTACACTTGGAAAACAAAATTTAAGAGTGATCCTTTGTTTTTCTTAGAGGTGTATCCTTATAATTGTACCTAAAATATATAGTGTGTAGTTTATGGGGAACTAATGTTGATATCATAATTAAAACACATCAATTAAATATATTTATGTTGTCTCACATGGGATAAATATTTTTATGGCATGGTGAATGATGACACTTTTATTTTTATCTACATGGTATGCTGAGGAGAAATGAAAAACATGTGACACTATAGAGCTCATTTATTGGATCAAGTATATAGGAAACTGAATTTTGATATACATAGTTTTTTGTGTCTATAATGGAAGTTATTCTTGGTTATTATATATCATTACATTAAGAAAAACAGAACTTCTCAACTATATATTACATTCCCATCATAAATTAAACCTCATCAAGTGATAATTATACATCGAAACATTATTGTTAACCAACAAAGTGTCGTTATATCAATACACATGATATGATAGTGACAATGGCAATGTATATATCCAACATAATATATGATATTGGGTTAAATCTATTTATAGGAACTGTTTGAGCATATTATGTTGATCCAATATAATTGGATTTTCAATACTCTATTTCTACACCATTTTAATTCTTCGTATTATTGTCAAAATATTACATTAGACTATAATGTGCAGTTTTAAGAGTTTATAAAATTTTAGTGTGATGACGGAATAATTTCATGTTATGTGACCTATCATGTATAGAATGATGCACACTTTTATATGTGAATATATTATTTATGAGTAGATAGTTGAGACTACATTTATATCAATGTAATGTAAAATGTTAAGATAAGAAATGATAAGAATAAAATTCCTTTTAAAAAATTTTTTTTGGTGCCCCTTTAAGATAATAACAACATTTTAAGGTCATTATGAGATTAAATTAGAGAGAATGTAATATAAAAAATAATGCGACCTTACAATATGATGATAATTTATTATAAATGAGAAGTGTGGGATTGTGTTTGTCAGTGATATGTGTAGTTTAAACGGATTGTATCATTTACATTACTTATATTTTCTTTAAAGAAAACCATTTCATAATTCTAGATCATTTTAAAGATTATGTAAATTTTTATCCCTTAAGTAGAACACTTCATTAATATTAATATGATGAAAATAGTTATTTCTGAATTATGATTTTAAATACAGAGAGAAAAATGGCAGTGAAAAAAAATACAATGCAAGATGCGAAGTGCTAAAACATTGTGAATCCACACTTTTCCATTCTTCTATAATTTTGAATTGCGAAAGATGACTTTCTAGTTTTCCATATCATTATAGTTCAATCTATTATATGAAAGTCCATGGATATTTTATTATACAACAATGACGAACATCTTAAACAAATAGTAGTTTTAATATTTTATTATTTTGTTGATATGTAATTGTCTTTGTATTTTGAATTTTTTAATTGAGGTTTAACACCAACTGAAACATAGTTGTTCCTCAAAAAAACAATGTGTCTGGTTATGCTAACCTAATAAAAAAAGAACATCAAAAAGTTTGTTCCTATAATGGTAAAAGGATTGTTTTGGGTTATCCATCGTGGTGTGAATAATATTGGGTTTAAGTTGTTCTTTCATGTGTGAAAAATGAAGGTTTTAATAATTTTATGTATTATTTAAAAGTGAGTTATATCCCTAGTGGATATCCATACTATCAGGTTTCATAGTTTTAAGAGTATATACAAGATATTTTTGATCTAAACTACTATAAATTTTATGTAGATTCATTTTTATTTAATTAATTCATACTCTCCACACACCATCTTTAAATAAAATTTATTTCACTCAAATTTTGATATTTGTTCCCCTTTGAATTTTGAATTGGTTATTTATTTACTATGATTAATTTAATATTGAAAATTAACCCCTATTTTATTTACCACTCAAATCATAGGAGCTAAAATCAATATCATTTAACTATAGTTATACTCAATCTCATGTAAATGAACTCTATCTATAGGTGTTTAAGATAAAAAAATACACTCTAGAAATATAATCAAAATAATATACAGGATATTAGAAAGTTAGTTCTATGAATGGGGGTTTGTGGTTCATGATATTGGAATTCAAATAAAATGCTAAAAATTTGGTTAAATTATTAATGGAAAATGAAAAATATTCAATTAAACTCCATGAAAACACTCTTCCCACTATCTATAAAGATCACCGTCTACCACTTCATTTCCCCCATTTTTTATTTTGGGGATCACTAACTATCTTAAATAATAGACACAAATTTTCTTTTATTTTATCTTTTTATTAGAATTTATATAAGGAAAAATTTGTCACACCCTTGGAAGTAAAACCAAAATAGCACTTCTATACCTACCATAAATCTCCTCCTAACACTAATTGTAATAGTTAGAATTAGAAGAAAGAAAGTGGAAACCAAATGTAACTCCTAGTTATTTATATTATATAACATCTTAATAAAATAATAGAGGATTAATGTAAACACAATAAAAACATATTTTAAACCATTCTCCCAATAATAAATAGAGAATTTTCCATACCATTCTATTTCATAAAAAACCATTGAGAAACATTATGAATGAAATAAAACACATTCTTTAAGATTAATTTTAATCATTCAACAATGTCAAATATTTAGGTCTGGATTAGTAAATCATCTTATAATGAATATTTCTATATATTAATGTGTTTGGTCTATTGGCCTAATATAAAAACAAGCATATGGTAGATCTCAAGATAACAAGGGATATTAAAGTAACCAAATATGGAATTATCAATTTTAATATATTTAAAAATATTCAAGTTATGAAAATAATTATAATACAAGTCTTAGTAATGTGTGATATTTATTGACATATTTTATTATAATTTTTTTGTATTATGTTATATATATTTAGTTATGGTTTGTGTTTATTTTGTAAAATATATTTTGACTTGTATTATTTTTTATTTTTGAAATAAAAATTCATTTAAAAAATATATAATCTAATTTGGTCCCATTTACATTTATTTATTTACAAATATATTTTTAGCTTCTCATATGTTACTTTTTATTTTTTTAAGTGAGTGTAACATGGTTCTCAACATGAATAAATATAATTTAATGGTGATTTATTTTGGAAATTAAAAGATACCTTAATTAATTATAGAAAAAATCTTTGTAAAGGAATAAATTACTATATAATAAAATATGTTTAACCCAAAATTTTCAACCAATATTAGAAAAAACATTATAATGTGCAAGATGATACGGTCTCGTATAAATATCTAGGGTGAGTGATTGGTGATGTCTGATCATGAGAGGGATCGAGAGCATATGTAGTGTGGGAAAGTAATACTCACATATTAAAGGGGATAATTATAAGATTGAAAAGGGAGTACTAAAGTATACACCTAGGTAGTACGACTTAGCACCAATCGAGATGATGATGGGAGAATCAAGGCTTTTGATTCACCCAATTTTCCCTCAAAAAGTATAATGCAATAGAGGGGTGAATTTTATAAGATCATAATAATGATTTGAGTAGCCACACAATCTAATTTTTTTCACTATTAACCCTCAGATCATGGAACCAAAAGATATTATTTTCAAATAATGTGTTGCACTGGGATTCTACAATAGAATCCATCAGGGGAATCCCTAAATTGTAATTTATCACATTAAATAAAAATTACAAGACTTATCCAACCCCAGTAAAACCAATAAATCTCCATAAAATACTATCATTGGATACTAAATGTTGATGAACTTTAAGGAAATGGCATGCCATTATAACTTCCTAACATTTAATTTTTACATTATAATTTTCTTGATCCTCATACTAGGTTTCCTTGAGGAATGTAAAGTAGTTGCAATAAATGATATTTCACCATCAATATTACAGTGAATAATAAATGATTATGTGGTCCTGATATTATTTATAACCCAAATATATTCTGCTCCACACTAGAAAAAAATGGTAATCCTTAGAGCTGGAGATTAAATTCATTAATGGGGAATCATCAAGAAAATTTTTAGCCACAGGTCTAATATCAGATAAAAATGGGATGCATGCATAGGACGTGAATAACTTCATACATATATACGTTCCCAAATATGGTAATATGTTATAGGGATTAGTGTTGGAGGTCTATTTTGAAGAGTGGGGGGGGGGGGAGATTCAAGGAAGATATTGAATCACCTAGATCCCACTAGTAGTTGAAGAGGAGAAACAATTATATAAAAAATGAAAAATATTTAAGATGTTTTGCCACATGGATGAGATAAAATGAAGTTAGATGAAAAATCGAGTCTTCCCATGAATGTAGAAAAATCTTACAGAGTTGACATGAAGCTAATTTTCATTTATACTGAAATAATATTAAATAATAACGAACCAATATATATTATTCAATAGTCAAACTTCCATTAATTCAACTCATTCTCATTCCATTGTTTCCACATTTTCTTACTTCATCCTATCATTCATTAGAGTATGAAACAAAAAAACCCACAAGAATAAGAGAACCCACACATCACAATATGGGTGATATTATTACAATTTTATTATTTATTTTTTTAAATATGATTGGATAAACAGTTTTTTGGGGGATAAAATAGATATAATTTTTATTTTCCTTCATAATAATTGAAACATGTATTTTTGTAATTCACACTATTGTTATTAATAATTTAATTAGTTGAACACTCATTTATTGATATGAGGGAAAGGGTGATTGGTATATAGTGGAAATTCAAACCATTAATTAAAGTTGTGTTCATTAAATTATAATTTATGAGGATTCAAGGGATAGAATTATTACTAAATTGCAGAAAATATATTGAAACAATGATTTTAGGAAAGAAAAGAAACCTTATGGGACTCTTTATTTTAGTTGAAAGTACATAGATACCATGAGAGTTATGTTTAAGGAATATGTGATTTTTATAATTAAAGTTTTATTGTAAATTTAATTAAAAAAAATCATCAATTTGATCACCACCATGAATTCCCCACACCTTTTCAATTGATTCAACACTATAAAAAATTTACACATACTAACCACTGTTAAGTATTTTTTTACAACCACGCTTAATATAAAATACTGTAAATATTTTAATTATTTCCATGAATAAAAGAACCCTCATTAATTTTAGTTTTCATTATTTATAAATAAATGAATTATGGAATGGACCAATATTCAATCCCTATAAAGATGAACCAGTTAATCATTAGTATTGTGGATCACTAACCTTTTACACTTGTAGAGATAGTTCTAATAGAACTATAACAATTTATCATGAAACTTTATATACTATTTTCAAGGATAGGAATATTTTATCCAATAATTTACAATATATATCAAATTATATATTTTTTACTTTCTAATAAATTTCACTGAGGTTGATAAGATACCTCACAAGAATCCTTTCTAGTATCCGGACTATTTGGTCTAGTTTTTTAGGATTATTTTCACGAAAAAAAATTTATATTCATATGGAAATTTTACTAAAAAATTGGATTTGATAGTTTAATAGAAGGATCACATCAAGACCTATAGTAGGCATGATCTCCCAAAACATAACCCTTTATAACTTTTCATATTTATTTAATGTAACTACATATCTCCACCAAAAAATATTTACCAACAAGAATACATCATCCACCCCATATAGATCATCAATAAGAACAACTGCAGAAAAATAAAATAAAATAATATAAATAAAAAAACAACATAGAAAAAATAATAATATAATGGATATATCTAAACCAAATAAGAACAAGCTCCATAAAATGAAGAAAAAACCACCCAAAAATTCAAAAACCACTATAGTGAACCACCTATAATTTAAAAAAATAATCTGAATCATAATAAACACCTTCATATATCATCTCATATCTCATAAAAATTCCCATTACACAATATCAGTCCTCAAATGGTTTCCGAAACATGGAAATGCAGCTTCTATATAGAAAACACCCATCATTGATACTGGAGGGATAAAATCACTAATTTTGTTCAAGTAGATGACTAGAAATCAAATGAATATAGGGAAATGTACAAGGATAACTAATAGTAATTACTACACCACTAATTACAACACTCTTTACTTATGAAAATTTTTAAATGACAGACTAATTTCAATGGGAAATTAAATTAATGACATTGTAGTTGGATAATGTTTTAGAAATAATACTATAGGAGTTAAAGAATATTTAACATAGGCTTCTAATGAGTTCAAAATATAAGGATGAAAGATCAAGAAGGATAATTTTCAAGTAATGATCAATTTCAATGTTTATAAAGTATTATATTCTATATTTACAAAATTAGTTAAAATATTTTGTATCAAGCAACTAAGAAAAGAGAGACAATGTTTTTTATATAGAAATTTTGGGTATTGTTTTTTTATATAGGATATTTGAAATTATAATAGAAAAATCATCAATTTAAGTGGAATAAAACAACCAAGAAGTGATAAAAAACACCTTGTGGTTGATGATATATTCAAAAATTTATTTAATCATGGTTGGATATATCTTGAGAACTTATACCATGCTATAAAATATATAGACATAAAGTGGGATAAAAAAATCTAAGAATTATATAATTATAAGAAAGTTTTAGTTAGTTCAGTAATATTGGTCTCAAATATATATTTGAAACACAATCCAATATAATTTGAAGTATACAAAGGGTCTGAAATGATTTTGTAGCATCTTCAAAGCATTCAATCCAAATTATCATGTAATGAACAAAAATTTGAAAACATTATGAAAACCTTAAAATCCCACATTTATTATACCCATGATAGTTCTCTATAATGGATACAAGGATAGGTAAATTTTATGAAAATACCTATGAGTGTATCCAAAACATTTAATAAAAATTGGGGAATTTATCTAAAAAAATTTAAGGGGAATCAAGAGGTTAGACTAAATAAATCTTAATCCAACCCAACCTGAATGGGTAATTGGAGTCTCTATAAGGAATAAAATAGATCATGAGTTAATATGGTTGTATGATGTTTTTAATGAGATATAGATGGAGGAATAAGCTACTAAAATTCCATAATTTGAGAAAATATATTTAGAAGAATAAAAAGATGAAGAAGACCCAAAAAATTCATAATTGAAACAACCTGATGGACTTGAAATCTATTAATAGAAACACAAAATAAATACAGTAAAAAGTAGAAGAAATGAGGTTTTTAATGAGGGGAATGATATTGAATAATATAAACCCCTTATACTACCAATGGAAATAGACATTAAATTGAATAAAAGAGTTCCATATAGCCTTATAAGAACTTTTCAGCTATAATAATGTTATACATTCTATACAAATTAAAAAATTATAATTCTAAGAAGGGAAAGTAAAATAGAAAAAAATACCTTTGAGGTAGTTAAAATACGATGGTTCATAGAAAAATAACTTGAAATTAAAATGAAATATTATAAAAGGATGTGATAAATAGGTATATAATTTATAACTAAATATTTATTAATAGATTATGTTGAATTGGAAGTGAATTGGTGGGGATATAAAGATTAATACTTATATGAAACATAAAAAATAAAAATATTTAGGTAGGGTGTTATAGATTTTTGGGCATTGTATGTTCAATAATATTCCATAATTTAAGATCAATTTGGTTTCCCATTAAATAAATTCCATTTACCTAGGTTCCATGATAGAACATAATAATTTATTGGTATGTTTAGATATTTTTAAACAAGTTATATTTGGAGAAAACTAAACATAGGAATATCCTTTTTCTAGTTAAAGTTGTTTTTTTGAAAACATTTCTATTCAATCATGCTGATCATTAATTTATTTTACCAAAAAAATAACATTAGAAATAAAAAGGTAAAGGAAACATGGAAATGAATTGAAAAAAAACTTAAATAAAAGACCACAATAGAAGGGAAGGGTTCCACCATCACTTAATTCTCATATTTCATGATACTTAAACACATTTCTTAAATCTTAAAAATCATCTACCTTATTTTTCATACATTTTTCACATAATAATAATAATATTGTGTGTGAGATTAGGGTTAGTGGGTAATTTGTTAAGAATTTTGAATAAACACATTGTCCACATTTTATGTATCATTATATAAGTGCTAAATAATCCAATGAAAATGTTGAATTTCTTATTTATAATACAAAAGTAATGAAATTCAATTGTATAGGATTAAGTTGGGTCAAAATATTGTATATAATCATTAGATTAATTAAATAAACATTGAATGAAATTGTTACTGAACAAGAGTAACTGATCAATGATTTATTATAAACAATAATTGGATTAATAATTTGAATTGATTTATTAGGAGGAGTTGGAAGCCAATCTAAAATATCTGTAGATATCATGGAATAAGGGTTTTTGTGTGAAAAAATATAATTCAATGAATAATGTTGTTGGAATAGTTACCCTATATAATATTAACATTTCATGATAAAAAAATCCATAGTTTATTTGTAACAAACCTGATTATTAGGTTTAGTCCATTTAAAAAAAATTATGAAAGCCTTTGAAGTATATTTAGATGACGAAAAGAGTGTTAGTGGTCATTCACACTCTAATTATTAATATAGTGCCCTAGCCTTAAACCTTACTTAATCTTGAGTTATTACAAGATTACACATTGAGGATCTTTTCAGGTTTAGAGTTTTAGAGAATTAGATCATAAAACATTCATTATATTCCACATTTAAACAAAGTGGTTACAAAAATTATAGTATTCATTTTTCCCATCAACAGAAACATATTTAAAATAAAACATGGATTTTTTCTGGACACTTCCTTAACATTATCATCATATCATGTACCATTACCTTGACCTGTGAAAAACATTTCAGAAAACTTGGGATGAGCATAAAAATATCAGTAAGGGATATAAAAGTACGAAATGAAAACATTAGTCCATGTATGAAATCATAATTTACTCATAAAATATAATCACTTGAACATACCTAATCAAATCATGAATAAATCATAGAAATCATAAGAAATAAAGGTAACTTGAGGCATTCATAACATTCGTATATAGGGAGTAACCCTCTTGGTTACATTTGGAATACCCATCACCGTATATTCCCTAAATCTCTTCGGAGAAACCTTAATGTTTAACCCATTCGCATTACCCAATGCATTGGAGAGCTATATCGGGCTCACCCACCCTTAGTTTATCACAGAACCACCCGTCTTCATAAACAATTCCCAAGAACCATAAAATAATCATAACACATAACTTAAGCATAAAGGAAAGATAAAATTCCCACATTTCAATAACAATATAACATTATAAGATAATGAATCCATTGTAAAAACGATTTTCAAAACCATTTAAAACATTTAATAAAGTGATTTTTGAATCAAAGTGTCCCACACCACATTGAAGTTTTTAACATTTTAAACCATTAATATACATATAATTAAATCCTTAAAACCATTTTTAAAACATGGTTTTTAATGATAAATATTTATAAGAATAAATCATTAAAACATTTTAAATGATATTTTAGTTAAAGGGTTTTTAACAAAATGAGAGACACTTGAATACCATAATTGAGGAATAACATTTAATCAAAACTTTATAATATCATGAGAATAAATGGATTAATGATATAATATTCCAAGGGACAGTATATACACCATATAAGAGTGAATTGTTGCATAACAACAATTAAGTCTCAATAGAAATGTAAAATGAGATGAAATCCCTTATAAAGAATGTATCCTTAAATTAAAGATAAATCAATCTAATAATTATGTGTGAAAAATATAAATACACCCAATATAAGTGGATATTAAGTGTAAAACAATCAAAGGTCATTCACACATATTCAAAGGATGACATATTCAATAACTACATGTTGAACCCAAAGAAATCAAAATTGGGTTAAGAAGTTCCCTTGGTAAAATTCGACAGCCTAACGGCATCACTTTATAATTCATAAAATTAGTTGATGAGAGAGAAAATGGTATCTCATCACTTGGACATACAATTTACATCTATAAGTATATATAAGAACATATCCCAACATAAAAAGATGTAAATTAAATGACATAACAAAAGAAGTCTTTTAAAAAGGGGAGGATGAAAGGTTCCTTTACCGATTTGGGAAACTTTCGAAACGTACACGCCATGAAATAAGGGTCATAAGATGAAGATGTAACTACCCATAAATGAGAGTGTATTATACAAATAGAAAATAATGGGCATTACATACCCCACACAAAAGTAAATAGTAGCCAATGGAGTATCAATCTCACAGGAATAAAAAGTGAGATAAAAATCCCCTTATGAAAATTCGGAAGCCTAACAACGCCACATAAAACTTCCAAAAATGGATTGATGAGATAAAATAGGGTATCTAATCATATTAAAATAAAATTTACAACAATATGAATATAAAATAACTTCCCCCCACATAAGAAAGAGGATATTAAAGTAAGTTACAAAAAAAGAGTACTTAAAAATAAAGAGAGAGGTAGGATCCCTTACCTCGGGTCTGACTTGACTCGATCATTCATTAACCTCCTGAATAATAAACTTGAGTTAAAATATACTTTCTTAAGAACTTTTTTCAAGTTCATTTGTCCTTTTATATAACTTATTACCATGTTATGAACACTATGTAATTATTTAAGTTAATAATGGTCGTTTTGTCGATCATTGCTACTTGAGTAAAAAATTAACTCTTTACAATTACAAGTTTGTTCATGAGGTAAAATATACATTATATCCAGAATTATATTAATTATTTAGATATCATATATATCATATATATGAATTATATAAATGCATTTATAATATTCCATAACATTTAGAGGTAAGAAATGAAATTCACCATTCATGGAGACGGTAAGCCGTGCGTACGCATGAACGCTACTTCCATTTCTATTTCATATTTAATGGAATTAAAACATAATGATACATAATAGTATTATAATTCCAGTATTTTATCATATATAATATCATTAAATCTATCCTTTATACCTAACACATATGGTATTAATGAATCAAATCACTTTGAGGGGGCGGTAGTCCGCACTTCCTAAAATGAAGATATCGTGTTTACCCTTAAAGGAAGCCATAAAGGTATGCCAGAAATAAAAAATACAGAAGCTTAAGGAAAACATAAACATATTATATATCCTATATAAATATATTTACATCTTAATGGCCACCCTTGAAGGTGTTAAAATAATATTGAACAATCATCGATTCGTGAGGCCGAAATTCACCATCCATAGAAACAATATGTTCTTTAAGCATTAGATGTAGGTGTGTGTAAGTGTAGCTATAATACTTCTTATAACAACATCCTAGTATATTGAATATAATGTATTTGTTACAAAAGAAATGAATAAAAATATTTTAGGGGGTTGGAGAAGCAAAATAAAACAAAAGAACACAAGTGAAGACATTACCTTAAAATCGGGTAACTCCCTTTGGTTTGAACCAAAAGGGTTTCTTGAAGAGCTCCCTGCCTAAGGTAAGGCTTCTAAGATTAGTATAGGGATGTGGAGAGATGATATGGTCATGGGTTGGCCGATACAAAGGCTTGAGAGGTGTGGGTAAGGTGGTAGAGGTGGGGGCCTTTTATAAGAGAAGAGGAGGGGCACTCTTGGAAAGTTATAAAAAAGGTTAAATTATTTTCAAATATGTTTCAGAATTTAATGGTCCCACATTGATATATTTTGAGGATAAGGTGATAAGGGTTATAAATCCACCAAACCAATAGGTTTTTGACATGTGTAGGTCTTAGAGTTTACATTATCTTTACATTTTATTTAAATTGTTAAATAATGAGGTAATCGCTGCATCATCATGATGTCATAAATAATTTAATTTATTTAATTTCTAAAAATTATAAAAAAATACTATGATGTAGGAAATATATTTATCTTTCCAATGACTATTTATAGTCAAAAATATGACTTGTATATACCCATGTAAAAAAATGGTTTAGTAAAACAATACATGTTTGTGTCATTTTTACTTTTACTTTAAACAAAAGGCATTAATGTCATTATCTTACCCAAGTGGCTCCATGGGGTCCCAAAAATCGACCCATTGGTTGTCTTGGTCGGCCATGACTCATCCAATAGGGTTAGGAAAAGTGTCAAGATATTTTCATTTTATTACAATATCATTTTTACCTTAAATCATAGTAATTACCTTTAATCGCGATTAATAAAACTTAAAAGTTAATATTCACCAAAAATTATTTTAATCTCATTGAACCAAATTTTACTTCCTAATGAAAACCATGTATGTCGGATTTTTTAAAATCAAATCACAGAAGTGGTAAAGTTTATTTTAAATGAAAAATCAGTTTCTTTAACTACCACTTAGTGGTTTCAATATTCATAAAAAATTGAAGTTTTTCAGAAAAATACCAAAAATTCATTCTAAGATATATTTGATTTTCCGAATTCAAAAATGATGTCTATTTTGTAAAATTAAACACATATAATTTACAATAATTAATTTGATAATTAATTCCCATTGTCAGAACAAATAGCGTGTTTTTAAGAAACAATATCTATCAAAAGATTGACACTCGTTTATGTCCAATATCAAAGTGATATTAATTCCAACTAACACCATTGGATTAAATGGTAAAAATATATTCTAATTTAACTTTAAAACCAATTAAAAAGATAATCTAACTATATAAATAAATTAGATTAAAAAGAGGTTTTGAATTAAAATACAACACTTTTCACTATTCATTAAAAAATGAACATTATCAGAAAAATACCAGAAATTAATCCAAAGTAAATTTCAATATGAAAATCATAAAGAATAAGTTTAGTTTGACAAATATAGCTTATAAAAATGTCAAAATATTGATTTAAAAAATCGTTTTCCATCAAAAGGCGGTAAAACAATCTTTAAAACATATAAGAGTATTTATTCTTAAAATTAGATTCATTTAGATTTTAAGCCTCTAACATTTATTTGATAAATGTAAAAATATTTAACAAACATATGTAATAATTTGGTAGTTATTTCTGTTCATTCCCTCCATTACAACGACTAGGCGTTAACTATTTTAATATTATTATATTATTAGTGTGCAATGTAAGATTTCAAAGAAACTCATTGTTGCATATTGGGTACGCCATCGAGAATAGCATTCCCATTAAAGTAGTATTAACATTTTATTCAAAAATATTGATAAACATTAAAATGTAATATTATTTATTTACCTGGGATGTTACATCCTTCCCCCCTTTTAGGAATTGCGTCCCCGTAATTTCAAAATTGGGCTTGGAAACTCCATTGAAAGTCCCACATCGGAACAAGATTCAGTAAAACTATAACTTAAAAAGAATGGGAGAGAAGTACAAAGGTCACCCGAGTTAACCCATACTAGGATTACAAGTATGAAAATATGGATATGGAGGAAAAAACAAAGGGTCATGTTCTGATGGAGAGTGATAGTAAACATGTCTAGGAGAAAGTTAACCATAAGAAAATCACAAGCTTATGATGGGTTAAAAGGTATTCGATTCCCCAATTGAAAAAGTTAACAGACAACATTTTTGTTTTAAGTTACTCTTAATTGAGGAATTTTTTTGAGCTTAACTAAATCCTAATGAAACGTACTGACTTGTCATGTAGACTTTCAACTTTTACTAGATTCCTTAATGAAACTCATATTTTCTCCAAAAGATGAGTATTTAGGAAGGCTTGTTCGCATTAAGAGTACTATAATCAACTTCTTGAGAATCACCTAATCCACAAAAGAGAACTATATATTTCCCATGTCTTTAGATATCAAACAAAACCAAACCAAAAAGTTTAGTACGAGATCAAATAATACCCAAAAAGGATATTTTTGTTTACAAAATGAAAAACTACTCCTAATCTCCAAAATTTGTCCAACAATACGCAAAGTTCAACAAAGACCATTTAATAAAAAAATATCCATAAAATTCATCAAAGTAATCCAAACTAAGATTGAAACCCAAATATATGAAGGATTTAATCACATTGTCTTCCAAAGTAAATCTTAACATTTATCTCCAAATAACACCAGTTTCTCTTAAAGTCTCATACTGAAAAGTCACTATCCTAATCACATATCCACCATGATAGGTTAATAATTTACACAGATAACCCAAAATAAACTTACTCTTGATTCATAAAATCATCTAACTAAAAATATTATTTCAAAATAACCAGGGACATCACGTAGTCCAGTGGTAGGCGATAAACACTAGTCGTACTTTGGTTGTGGGTTCGATTCCTGTAGCTTCGTCCGACGTGACGGTTTGTCACACGGTCTGCGTCATTTCCCTTTTCCAAAACTATATAATTCTTAAAACAACCCCCCAAAAAGAGATAAAATCTTCAAAAATAACCATAACATATTTCAACCTCAATTTTACCTCATGACTTTCATCTTCCATTATAACATATAGAAACCCATAATTACCTCAAAAGTAAGGATCATATAAACCCTAATGGTTACCTTTATAATTATTACATGAACTTCCACATCGAGTTGGTCATCTCGTACATGATGCATTAGAGAACATACCAAGTTTCAAGTGGTTGATCATGACTCCTTGATAGTTGGTTTAGAACCACCATAATATTCCTCATTGAATCCCCCATTTCATCCAGTCTCTTAATCAGAGAACCACTAAAGTTTCCTTCAAACCCATTGTTACTTTGGTGCCTGCTAGATCCACCCATTTACTAAAAACAGAAATGTTAGTGTGAGTATATCCACAAAACCATCATGTACTAATGAGGAAGATAAACACTAAGATATACTTACTCATTCACTTTATCTTAAACTAGGAATCTTTCTGAAATCCTAACCGTTATGGTAATGTCACTTATGCTTAGAGAATACCCTAACCTCTAAAATTATCTAAACCGACCTCTGATACCAACTATAAGGCCCCATCCTTAAACATTACTTAATGTTGAGTTATTACAGTATTACAAATTGAGGATATTTTCAGGTTTAGAGTTTTAGAGAATTAGATCATAAAACTTGCATTACATTCCACAGTTAAACAAAGTGGTTATATAAAAGAGAGTATTAATTTTTCCCATCAACGGAAACATATTTAAAATAAAACATGGATTCTATGTTGACACTTCCTTAACACAATCATCATATCATGTAACATTACCTTGACCTGTGAAAAACATTTCAAAAAACTTGGGATGAGTATAAAAATCTCAGTAAGGGATATAAAAGTACTAAATGAAACATTAGTCCATGTATGAAATCATACTTTACTCATAAAACATAATCACTTTAACATACCTCCTCAAATCATGAATAAATCATAGAAATCATAAGACATAAAGGTAACTTCAGGCATTCATAACATTATTACATAGGGAGTAACCCTATTGGTTACGTTTTGAATACCCATCCCAATATATTCCCTAAATCCCTTCGGAGAAACCTTAACGTTTAACCCCTTTGCATTACCCAATGCATTGAACAGCTATATCGGGCTCACCCGCCCTTAGTTTATCACGGAACCACCCATCTTCATAAACAATGCCCAAGAAACATAACATAATCATAGCACATAGCTGAAGAATAAAGGAAAGATAACATTCCCACATTGCAATAACAATATAACATTTTAAGATAATGAATCCATTCTAAAAACCATTTTCAAAACCATTTAAAACATTTAATAAAGTGATTTTTGAATCAAAGTGTCCCATATCAATTTGAAGTTTTTAACATTTTAAACCATTAATATCCATATAATTAAAT
Source organism: Viscum album (assembly GCA_963277665.1). Lineage (NCBI taxonomy): Eukaryota > Viridiplantae > Streptophyta > Magnoliopsida > Santalales > Viscaceae > Viscum > Viscum album. Next base: position 153,656,059 of record OY728145.1, read on the forward strand.
CCTTAAAACCATTTTGAAAACATGGATATTAATGATAAATATTTATAAGAATAAATCATTAAAACATTTAAAATGATATTTTTGGTAAAGGGTTTTTTACAAAATGAGAGACACTTGAATACCGTAATTGAGGAATAACATTTAATCAAAACATTATAATATCATGATAATAAATGTATTCATGATATAATATTCCAAGGGACCGTATATAAACCATATAAGAGTGAATTGGTGCATAACAACAATGAAGTCTCAATTGAAATGTAAAATGAGATGAAATCCCTTATAAAGAATGTATCCTTAAATTAAAGATAAATCAATCTCATAATTATGTGTGACAAATATAAATACACCCAATATAAGTGGATATTTATTGTAAAAAAATCAACGGTCATTCACACATATTCAAAGGATGACATATTCAATAACTACATGTTGAACCCAAAGAAATCGAAATTGGGTTAAGAAGTTCCCTTGGTAAAATTCGACAGCCTAACAGTGTCACTTTAAAATTATTAAAATTAGTTTATGAGAGAGAAAATGGTATCTCATCACATGGACACAGAATTTACATCTATAAGGATATATAAGAACATATCCCAACATAAAAATATGTAAATTAAAAGACATAACAAAAGAAGTCTTTTAAAAAGAGGAGGGTGAAAGGTTCCCTTACCGATTTGGGAAACTTTTGAAACGTACACCCCATGAAAGAAGGGTAATACAATGAAAATGTAACTATTAATAAATGAGAGTATATTATAAAAATATTAAAATAATGGTCATTACATACACCACGCAAAAGGAAATATTGGCCAATGTAGCATGAATCTCACAGGAATAAAAAGTGAGATAAACATCCCCTTATGAAAATGCGGCAGCCTAACGGCGCCACATAAAACTTACAAAAATGGATTGATGAGATAAAATAGGGTCTATAATCATATTAACATAAAATTTACATCAAGAGGAATATAAAATAACTTACTCCAACATAAGAAAGAGGAGCTTAATGTAAGTTACATAAAAAGAGTACTTAAAAATTAAGAGAGAGGTAGGATCCCTTACCTCGGGTCTGACATGACTCGATCACTCTTTAACCTCCTGAATAATAAACATGAGTTAATTTCTACTTTATTAAGAACTTTTTTCAAGTTCATTATTCCTTTTATATCACTTATTACCATGTTATGAACACTATGTAATTATTTAAGTTAATAATGGTCGTTTTGTCGATCATTGCTACTTGAGTAAAAAATAATCTCTTTATAATTACAAGTTTGTTCATGGGGTAAAATATACATTATATACAGAATTATATTAATTATTTATATATCATATATATAATATATATCCATTATATAAATGCATTTATAATATTACATATCATTTAGAGGTATGAAATGAAATGCACCGTTCATGGAGACGGTAAGCCGTACGTACGCATGAACGCTACTTCCATTTCTATTTCATATTTAATGGAATTAAAACATAATGATAAATAATAGTATTATAATTCCATTATGGTATCATATATAATATCATTAAATATATCCTTTATACGTACCACATATGGTATTAACGAATCAAATCACTTTGAGGGGGTGATAGTCTACACTTCCTAAAATGAAGATATCGTGTTTACCCATAATGGAAGCCATAAAGGTATTCCATAAATGAAAAATAAATAATCTTAAGGAAAACATAAACATATTTTATATCCTATATAAATATAGTGACATCTTAATGGCCACCTTTGAAGGTGTTAAAAGAATATTGAACAGTCATCGTTTCCTGAGGCAGAAATTCACCATCCACAGAAACAGTATGCTTTTTAACCATTAGATGTAGGTGTGTGTAAGTGTAGCACGAATCCCTCTTATAAAAACATCCTAGTATATTTAATATACTGGATTTGTTACAAAAGAAATGAATAAAAATAGTTTAGGGGGTTGTAGAAGCAAAATAAAACAAAAGAACACAAGTGAAGACATTACCATAAAATTGGTTAACTCCCTTTGCTTTGAACCAAAAGGGTTTCTTGAAGAGCATCCTTACTAAGGTAAGGCTTCTAGTATTAGGAGAGGGCTATTGAGAGATGATATGAGAAGGGGTTGGATGAGAAAAAGGATTGAGAGGTGTGGGTAAGGTGGTAGAGGTGGGGGCTTTTATAAGAGAAGAGGAGGGACACTCTTGGAAAGTTATATAAAAGGTTACATTATTTTAAAATGAGTTTCGGATTTTAAAGGTCCCAAATTGATATATTTCGAGTATAAGGTGATAAGGGTTCTAAATACACCCATACAATAGGTTTTTGACATGTTTAGGTCTTATATTTTACATTATCTTTTCATTTTATTTAAATCGTTAAATAATGAGGTAATCGCTACATCATCATGATGTCATAAATAATTTAATTTATTTAATTTCTAAAAATTATAAAAAAAATACTATGATGTAGGAAATCTTTTTATATTTCTAATTACCATTTATAGTCTAAAATATAACTTGTATAACCCTATGTAAAAATTGTTTTAGTAAAACAATACATGTTTGTGTCATTTTTACTTTTACTTTAAATAAAAGGCATTAATGTCATTATCTTACCCATGTGGCTCCATGGAGTCCCCAAAAATCGACCCATGGGTTTTCTGGGTCGGCCATGACTCATACAATAGGGTTATGACAAGTTTCAAGATATTTTCATTTTATTATAATATCATTTTTACCTTAAATCACACTAATTACCTTTAATCGCGATTAATAAAACTTAAAAGTTACTATTCACCAAAAATTATTTTAATCACATTGAACCAAATTTTACTTCATAATGAAAACCATGTATGTAGGATTTTTGAAAATCAAATCACAAAAGTGGTAATGTTTCATTTAAACGAAAAATCAGTTTCTTTAACTACCACATAGTGGATTCACAACTCATCAAAAATTGATGTTTTTCAGAAAAATACCAAAAATTCACCTTAAGATATATTTGATATTCCAAAATAAAAAATGATGTTTATTTTAAAAAATTAAAAACATATAATTTACAATAATTAAATTAATAAATAATTCCCATTGTCAGAACAAATTGCGTGTTTTTAAGAAACAATATCTATCAAAAGATTGACATTCATTTATGTCCAATCTTAAAGTGATATTAATTACAATGACCACCATTGGATTAAATGATAAAAATATATTCTAATTTAACTTTAAAACCAATCAAAATGATAATATAACTATATAAATAAATTAGATTAAAAAGTGGTTTTGAATTAAAATACAACACTTTTCACTATTCATTAAAAAATGAACATTATCAGAAAAATACCAGAAATTTATACAAAGTAAATTTCAATGTCCCAATCATAAAGAATAAGTTTATTTTGACAAATATAGCTTATAAAATTCTCAAAAGATATATTTAAAAAATGGTTCTCCATTAAAAGGCGGTAAAACTATCTTTTAAAAATATTAGAGTATTTATTCTTAAAATTGGATTAATTTGGATTTTAAGCCTCTAACATTTATTGGATAAATGTAAAAATATTTAACAAACATATGTAATAATTTTGTAGTTATTTCTGTTCATTCCCTCAATTACAACGGCTAGGCGTTAACTATTTTAATATTATTATATTATTAGTGTGGAACGTAAAATTTCAAAGAAACTCGTTGTTGCGTATTGGGTACGCCATAGAGCATAGCATTACCATTAAAGTATTATTACCATTTTACTCACAAATATTGATAAAAATTAGAATGTAATATTATTTATTTACCTGGGATGTTACAATTAACATATAAATTTTTTCAAATGTTTATATTTCTCAAACATTCAATATTATATATCATTTAATTAGATCCTTGGATGAATAAAATTGGAAAAATTGAGTCTGAAATATAGTCTCTACCCTAGGAATGATATAAGTTTTATTTGTATCGAGTTTTGAGAGAATAGACAATTGAAGAACGTGATAATAACAAATAAATTAAATAATTAATTTAATTTAATATTTATTTTCTATTAAATAGGACTTTAAATATTTATATATTTCAATGATGGATCACAAGGTTTATTCTCCTAACCTTATAAATTTTGATACAGGGAAAGTGAGATTTTAGTGGGCATTGGCATTGGAGTTTGACTTAGGATTAGGTAATCATCACTGAAGACAACACGTGTATATAATTTTTCCATTCAATAATGGATCTTCAGGGAGTGAATTATGGATATAAATTATTATTTAAAATCATATAAACTAAATGTTTTTTTTCACCCATAATTTATCAGTTATTGAGGTAGGGTTTTGTATGGTGAATTTTACCTCGTTTTAATATCGATTCGAATATGGATTGATTCCAAATAATAAAAAATATAATAAAAATCCCCCAAAATCATTAATTAATGTTTCTATTTTGATTTATATATTTGATAATCATAGTAATTAGAGGGATTAAATTATTCATATTTTATCTCCTATCCTCAAACCCAGTCATTGAATGGTGAAAAAATTGATCAAGACCATTGTTTATTCCTCACTTTGTTATTTTGTAGGTTTTTCCCTCCCTTATCTATGTTATTGTCATTAATATTCAATTATGTGGTGTTTATACCAATTCCATGTATCAATTTAATTGTAATATTGATCATGGGTTTCTCGAATTGATGTCATAGGTTTAACAAAAAAATTAAAGCATTATAGAGTTTAAAAAATAATAAAAAATTATGATGACAGATCAAGGATGACTATATTTTCATGTCAAGGTTTTTGGATGAATTTGTTTTCAAAAAATGTGTGATGATTCGATTATCAAATGAGGAAAGTTTAAAATATAACTTATAAATGATCATTATTGATAGTCAGTATGACTCTAGTAGTTTTGGTTGTGTTTTTTGAAAAAATGATGAAGGAGGATTTGAAAATTGAAGAAACATCACCGATCTACAAAATTGGTAATTTACCATCAATATACAACATGTTTCAAAATAATACACTTCATGCAACCTCTTTCATTTGGTTCTATAGTTTCATATGAAGTTAAATATCACAAAACCATGTGACATATTCACAAAACATGTGACATATTCACAAAACACGTGACAATTAATCAGCTAGGTTTGAATGTACCTTATTTACATGCCCAAGGACCCACATGGTCCCACATAGGTTGTGTGATGGGAAAAACCTAGGGTACCTTTATAGGTACATGGATCAGGTAGAAGAGGTTACACAATGAGTACATCAATGGACATGTAATGTTGTGTGTCCCTTATACATGTTGTGTAGTTGGTTCTGAACATTCCATGCTGGATAATAGAACACGAACAATAGGCCAACTTGGTATAACACATTGTGTACCCCTATTTAACACTATATAATTCCAATTAGAATGGTATAGTCATTAGATGTGGTTTTGTGCCTCATTTTACATTGTGGAGTTTTTATCTCACATGATGGGTAAAGGATCCTCCTTAAGTGTTTTTTTATTTTACACATCTAAATTCAGGTATGAGATCCTTCATCAGTGTAATGAGATGAATTTAGGTATTTCACCCATAGATGGGCTAGTGATCCTCTATCCATGGAGTATAATTTCAACCATCAATAGATCTCGGACATGATATAGATCTTCTAATGGAGTATAATTTCACTCGTCCATAGAGATCGAATGTGACAAGAATCCTCCATTGGAGTTGCCATCTCCCATAAATTCATTGGGACGTGTGCACCAATTATCATATGAGGGAGTGGCCATGGGATATTCTTGATACTTATAAATTGTATGTTGGGAATGATGAGTTTTGTGGATGGTTGGGAGTTTAATACTACACTCTGGGAGGTGTATCATTCTATGAGCATATTTGGTTTTCTCTTTTTATTTTATCAATTGTGTATGGTTTCAAGCCAACTATTTCCATTTATGCTTTACAATATGGCTATTTTTTCATATCCTATCTTGTATTTAAATATTCACCCTATCATAGGCTCTACCTGCATGTGTTATGTATTATGTAGACATTAAGATATTCCATGGAGATCTAGGGGTCCTCATATAGTCTATTCTTAGTTTCACATGATGGTTGTGGTTATAGAATTGTTGTAAGATAGTAGGTTGCATTATGAGTTTTATTTCTCCATTTGTTTACATTAGACATACTTATTTTTTATTGGTCATATATTTTTAAAACTTTAATTTGAAAAGGTATTATCATACTCAATTTTTTGATATTAGCGGTTATGTATAAATTTATTATTCATGTTTTTAAATTTCCACATTACTATGATATGTATGGGGATATGTGAGCATGTGTAAATGTACATTAGGATAAGGCTAATGATATATGTGATGTGTTTATTTAGTGCTAGTCACAAACCCATCACCAATTGAGGTGGGATTGGGGTGTAAAATTTAATTTTTTGATTCACGATGGCCCCCCTGAAAGGATGATATGTGATAGAGTGGTATGTGATCATTGGTTGTACTAGGATAAAATTTAGAGATAGAATAGTTGTTATGATTTGCTTGGGATTTACGGAAACCGGGTTTATATTTATTTTGTTTAGATCTCGAGTCAGAGACCCTAGTGGTGGTGTTGTGACTAACATAACAGTACACCAAGACTTCAATAATTCGTTTGTTGACTCAAAACACCAATAAAATGGTTATAAGAAAAACAATGACACACACACCATATATAATGAGTTTTATTTTTCATGTCTTTATTGAGTAATCTCCCAAGGTATTTTCTTTTTATTATGTTTCATGTTAACTATTTGAGGATATCCTTATACAGCATACAAATTGAGATTCTATAATAGGATCACGATAAGGGTAATTTGAGTAATGAGGCATTAGTTATGAGACCCGATCATGAGATGATCCCTCAAAGTGAACAAAAAGTGATGTATTCGCTAATAAGGAAACATTAATACCCACAAATAATATTTTAGGTGGAATATTTATTTCATATTGGGTAATTTTTTTATTTCAAATTACTAGAGGATGACACATATAGGTTGAGTGTGCTTCATGAATTTAAATATAGATTCTGTTTGGGTTTCAGGGAAATATATATCTGCAGGTTTCTAGAAGATGAAATAAGATTAAAAAAATCATAGAATAAGAGGATACAACATGAATAAATAACCCTAGAAGGATCCAGAGATCTTGAGGATATGTGATTCTATTATCATGATGGATGAGATCATATTGTGTGGGATTTTTTGATCCGTCGAGAAAGAATAAGTAGACGGGCCACCGAGGTAGAGAAAATGTTGTGAGAATGATGATTTTTAAGGGGTAGGTCAGGGTAGAGGAATCAAGAGAGCTACAAGGGTGGTTGATTCTATGATTTGATACCTTCCCCACTAACTCTAAGTGGTCCTCACCAAGCTTTGGAAACATGGAGTTAGATATGTGGTTAGTTTTAAGTAGTTAAGTAATCTATCCAAGAGGCTCTCAGCATGATCAAAATTGATTTCAGTTAATTCTCTAACATATATTGAGTTTTGATAGATACATTTATGATATATTATTTTCATTCCTTATCCATCATCCTAGAATAAAAGGTACCTTAGAACCACTTACCTAACCATTGTGACTGGAGACTCTTATCGGAGGGGATTCTATGATCACACTCTTATTCCAGTGGTGTTATTTGGAAATTAGTGGACATAGTTTATTATGGGTAAATTTCATTACTATGATGATACATCATGATTCCATTATTAGTATGGACTATATATCCACCATCCATTCTGAATTTGACTATTTCTGATGGACGATGTGTTGAACCCAAGAAGACTGGTCTATATTTTACATAACTACTATAAAGGAATTCATGGAAGAGAAAGATAGGATCATGTTAAATATATTATATACCATTTAAAATTATTTTTCTATCATAAATCTTGGTGAAATATACTCAATGGTGGTTTGGTTCACAAAATTGTTAGAGGGGTACTCAAATATCATCACTAATTATATTCCTGGGTTAAATCCTTATCAACAGGTCAAATTCTATGTTTAATTTCACCCTGAGGCCACTCTTAAATATTTATTATTATATCATATGGTTCCCACTGATCTTTATTATTTGAGATTATAGTTGGAGGACCTTCAAAATAATGACTATATCTGATCCTTTGTGCCTCTTGGGCAGTACGAATATTATTCTCCAATAAGGAAAATGTGAGTTTGTGGTTGTGTGTGGATTAATATCATATATAAAATGTGACTATTAAGATTTATTATCCACTATCAATTATTGAATAACTATTTGATCCACTTATAAAGGGAAATGGGTTCTTCAAAATTGATATCATGTTAGGATATCACCATATGTGGATACATGAGGAGGATATAATGAACATGTCGTCCTCATGTCCGATCTATCATTTAGAGTAGATGGTGGTTTAATTTTATGTATGGAACACCATTAAAATATTAGCGGGGTTCATGAATCTAATATTTTATCATTTCCTAGATTCTTATATGGTGCTCTTTACTAAATGAATTATCATTTACTCAGTGTTTGAGGATAAGAATGTAGAGCATTTGAATTTTTCCCATGACATTCCAAGAAAGTATCGGTTGTTTAGATGAGTCTTGAAATGTTATTTGTGGAATATTAATTTCCAATTCATGGGGAATATTATATCATAAGAAGGATTAGTTGTATACTCAATGAATATTTACATTGTTCTAGCTTGGGATCTACCCAAGAGCATGAGTGGGGTACAACATTCTCTTGCGTGGGATGGCTATTATCGAAGATTCATTCTAGACATATCTAGGATTTAAACTCCTTGGAAATCCTTGACCTTTATGGGGAATGAATTTATCTTGTTAGAGAAATGATCTAATTCCATTGAGGAGTTCTGATGTTTTGTGACTAACACTTCCATACAATGGTTTCAATAAAAGGGGGTTGAATAAATTGTGTTTTGTGATAACTCGATATTTGGGATTTGGTGTGTGATGATGCATAGGTAGGTAGTGACGGCCTATATATTTAGGTAGTGGAGAAACCATGAGTAGAATTATGTAACTCTTGGCTTGTATTTGGCAATTTTGTTGGTCAGCCTAAAGACTTGGAAACCATACCTTCTTGTTGAGAAGTTTTTAATTTATTATGAAAACTGGTATCTTTATTTCTCCTTTAAGAAGAGTAATCCCAACCTGAGATAGAGGTTATGGATGTAATTCATATAGAATTATGACTTTTATATATTCTATATTACTATTAGGGGTAATGAAATTGCAGATTCTCTTAAAATGAAATATCATTCCTAGTTTATAAGAGATGAATTAGATTAGTTGAACCCATTGAAATTATCTATAATGGATGATTTAAGATTACTATACATCCAATCAATGGTTTTGAGCCATCTACTTATCCATTGTATGATATAATAACAACTTAATGGTGATGATTCTTGAGGACTTGCATAATCATATTTTTATTTGGAATGATCCTTATTTTTTGAAGGTGAAGAGGATGTCATTGTCATTTGAGTGTTGATTGTGGTGCATGTTTCTATTCAAGAGTAGGTGCTGAGATAGTTCCATACATCTCTATTATAAGTACATCCTAGTGTGTTAAATATGTACATTTTTCTTTAGTGGGTTTTTGGGTGGCTTATTATGAAGAAGAGTGTGGTAGAGTTTGTCTCCTGATGAATTACTTTTCTACATGTGAAGGCTAAGATTTCGGTTTTGATAGGTCTTATTTAATCCCTCAAGGTTCCAGAGTGTAAATGGGATAATATATCAATATATTTATAAATAGTAATTATTTGATAGGTCATGTATATAATTGAGTGATTGTCGAATTAATCACTAAGTCATCCCACATTCATTTCATTTGAGAGTACGTATTGTTGGAAATTTTGGTATACTTGTATGTGCAGAATATTATCGGACTTCATGGAGTACTAGGAATGATTTTATCTGAATATAATTCCTGATTTACATCTCAGTTATAGAGATATTTTCCAGATGCATTGGGGAACTAGTTTTTTTATAAGAATTAATTTTCCACCATACACTATTTTTTGGAGTAATAAAAATATTCAGATCCTAGAGGACATGCTAAGGGATTTTATTTTGGTTTTCAACCTGATCTTCTTGGAACATTTTAAAGCTGTGGGGTTTTCATATAATAAAAGTTATCACTCCATGATTATAATGGTTTCATTTGAGGACCTTTTTAAGAGATGCTATAGGTCACCATTGTTCTCATCTGAGTTGGGAGAGTGAGAAGTGACGGGACTAGAGTTTGTACAGTCAATGAATCAGAAGATTCAGATCATTCAAGAATAGATGAGGATAGTGAAAAACAATAAAAACTTATATACATATGTTTTATAAAGGACTTTTGATTTTGAGTACTGTGATTATGTGGTCCTTAAGGCCTCACCTTGATGTGAGTTACATAGATTCAAATGACCAAGCATGTTATATCTAAGGTACAATGGTTTCTTTTAGATTCTTTACAGGGTTTGTAAGGTTTCATACCACCTAGATTTATCCCCACTAATATAATGTGTCCATGAAGTCTTCTATGATTCATATCTAAGGAAATACATGCATGATCCAAAGAATGTAATCGACTAGGGAGAGCTGAAAATTGAAGGCTTTGGAAACTCAGTGAAGTAACCTATGGTGATTGGGGATCAATATTAGAGGATCCTTTTAGGGTTAGAAACCCTTGAGTGAATGTCATATGGCATGATGAAAATATTTAGGATATATCTTGGGAGTGTGAGGACTAGATTCAAGCTAAATACTTCACCTTTACGAGGGAGTTGTTATTTTATGGATGAATTGTCTATTTTTTGGGATAATTTCACAACCTTGGTATTTTGGATAGGACTATTGAATGTTTTTTACAAATGAATTATAATTATATTTGGGTGATGGTGTGAGTATTAAGGTTTTTTTGAATCCTAACATTGAACATTTAATTTTATTTAAATATTTATAATAACACACATGTGATGTGATATATCTTATAATAAGAGTATTAAATATAGAAACTACAGTAACTATTGAGTCTAGAAAATAGCATTTACATAATGAACAAAATAATTTTCATTATCATCTAGTTGAAAGATGATACAAATTCATTAGACAAGATAAAACTAACAAATATAATAATAAATATAATTTATTTTTTATATTTTAACCTAAATTTTTCTCATTTATATCATTCCCTAAAGGATCCCTAAGGTACAATTTGTTACCCTTGACATTATGAGAGAGATAGAGAGAAAGAGATTTTGGTGGGAATTGATGTTGGTGGAAAACTTGGGTTTAGGGAATCACCACTAAAGACAACATAAATATCAATTCTTCACTAATCGATCATGTATCTTCATGGAGTGGATAAAGAAAACATTAGATTATTTTAAATAATCATTAGTGAAAATGTTTTCCCCAATTATCAAGGAATTATATAGGTAATGAGTTTTTGGATAATTTCCCCTACATTTGATATCAATTCGATCATGGATTGGTTCCAAACAATCTAAAATGTATTTTGAAAATTTACAAGCCCATTAATTTGTGATATTATTTGGATTTATGAATTTAAAAATCATTTTTATTGGAGTTATGATCTTATTATTATTTCATACCATCTACTCAAAACCCATTAGTGAAACATGTACAAATACAACACAACCATTTTTCATTTCTTACATTGGAGTTTTTTGGGTTTTTTCATCCCTTTTACATGAATTCATTTATGGTAAACAATTGGATGGTTGTTCGACCATTTTTATGGAATCATTTCATCACATGATCTATCATGGGTTCTAAAAATTGATGTTACAAACTTAACATCCCAAATAATGGAATTATAGAGGTTTGAAAATAATGATAAAATTATGAATAAGGATTAGGGGTGGCCATATTTTTTATTCTAGCCATTAGGATGAAAAAATTTGATATAACTGATGATGATTTGATTCTACTCTGAGAGATGACCAAATTATGATATCAATCAAATATTTTATGATGTTCAACGAAATTTAAGAAATTTTTGGTGTGAATTTTTTAAATTTTTGAAAGAGGATTTAAAAATGGAAGTAACATTTAAGATCTGAAATAAATAAATTTCCGAACTACATGTTGTGTGTTATGGAAGAACACATGTTGTGTATCCTTTTTTGATAGTGCTAGAGTTTCAAATTGAGTTAAATATCACATTACTATGAGACTTATTCACTCTCAGTATGACCCCTACCCAACTAGGTTGGTGTGTATTTAATGTTTGTTCCTAGGGAACCATGTGGCACCACACACCATGTGTACTATGGCACAACCCATGTACCTTCATATGTACATGGAATGGGAATAAGTGTGTTCACACTGAGTACCCCTATGGACTTGGTACACTGTACGTCCCTTATACATGCCTTGTAGTTATGGTTGGACACACTTTCTAGGATCATCGAACCTGACTAGGTGGAAAACTTTGGATGACAAATTGTTTACCCCTAGTACATGTTGTGAAGTTTCGTTTGTATTGGGATATTTTTGTAGACACACTTTTCCCCCTAATTATTCCATGGTGGAGCTGGTATCTAACCTTTTGGGATAGGTATCCTCCCAAAGATTATTCATTTTACCCATATACATTTGGGGATGGGATTATTCATTAGTGGAATGAGATAGAGTTAGGCATTTCACTTTCTTATAGGGAAGAGATCCAATATATATGGAGTATAATTTCATCCATCCATATAGATTGATTGGTATAGGTTGCCTCCACTGGGATAAATCGTTTCACATCCATAGTTTTCATATATGACTCAGATCCTCTCCTGGTGTTGTTATTTCACCAATAGTAAAAGGGAATGGTTCCCTAATCAAAATATAAGGGATTTACCATATGAGTTTCTTGTGATATTGAAATTATATTTTGTTAATACAAAGTTGCTTAGTTGGATGTATGTTTTATAATTAACTTTGGGATATGTATCATTATATAAGAATATATAGTTTTATACCTTCCTTTTCCCTCTTGAGTATGGTTTCAAGATATGTAATTATTTTTATGCTTTTCCACATGCTGAATTTGGGGTTTTCGATTGGGTATGTACATACTCACATTGTCATGGGACTTTCCCAATCATGTATTTCCTTATAAAGACAACATGCTTTTTGCTAGATATATTGGGGTTCCTTGTGAGGGTGGTGTTTAGTGGTGCATGAAAGCTATGGGAGCTGGATTGATAAACTGGTGGTTTCACACTGATACAACATTCCCATTTCTTTATAGGATGGACATACTTACCAGTTTTTGGGAATATATATTTACCCACAATACATTGACTGTGTTTTTTCATACTGGATTGTGGGATATTAGAGAGTTTTTCAAGAATTATTTATTTTAGGTTTTCACTATATGAATTTATCTTATGTGTATGTAAATACATGTGTATACATAAAGCTATATATAGATAGAGGCCTCTAATAGGTGTGATATTCCTACTCACTAAGAGTCACTATCCCCACACCAATTGGACGGGGGCTTGGGGTGTTACTTACAACATGAATCTTTCCTGAGAGGACCCCCAACAGGTTGGGATATGATATTTTCATTACCTAAGAGTTTATTTATGATTGATCATTGGTATATACAAGCTTCTTAATGTGAAATTATTTTTTGAATTTATCATGTTTATGTTGAAGATGTTTTTCCTAGTATAGTATATAACATATAATGAAATTACACTTATATATTCAATAAGAATTGGAAATTATTATTCCTTATCTAAGTATAAAAAATCATGGGATATTAAGAAAATATAATATATTCTAACACTTAGGAATTTTATTATTATGCATGTAGTTAGAATACATAGACCTATTATAAAATTTATGAATTTTATAATCAATGAGATCTTATGTATCAATAATAGATGTTACACATGGTGAGTTTACTTCTACATATTGAGATTTAATAATATATATTGAGGTTAAAGATATTTATTATTATATTAAAGTCAATACACATTAGTACGTATCAATAGAACTTATACAAATGTATTCAAGTATAATGTATTATTAAAATGGTAATATTATTATTACATATTTATATTTCAAATATTATAATGTAGTATCTTATTTACATTTTATAAGAGAGAATTTATGAACTTTGAAAAGGTTCATTAATAAAAAGATAATTTTAATAGAAATGATTGAATGCGTTTAATTTACTATATTTTTAGAAAGATTAAATATTTCCAACAAGTATGGTGTTTCCGTTTTTAAAGAGAATGTTAATACACATGTTTATTAATTATAATTAATATTATTATTTTATAATATAAAAATTGAGAAATATGAGTTATTGAAAACTGAAGATAATGAATATAGGAAAAACATATTAGTAATTTCTATTTTTTGATTTTTAAATACAATTTTTCTGAATGTTCTGTAATTTTTATTCCGATAACAACATAAATATTGATAGAATGAAATAAAAAAACGAAAGAATAATTAGTAAAGATACCAATTGAGAATTGGAGATTATATTTTTTATCAAAAAATGATAACATTATAAAGTGCATATATCATTTTCTATAGAGAAATATGTGAAGATAGGATGAAGTTGGTTTCCATTAAACATCTCTTGTGAATTCATCTTCACATTGAAAAAGCATTTTGTGTTTTATATTATTTTATGATGTTATTAGAAAAATAGACTCATGAAATCAAACTAAAAATACAAAGATTATTTTTTTGGACATTATATAGATGAATAAATTGTTATATAGTATTTGTGAGAACTATCATTTATAGATTTATAGTGAATTAAGAAAGATGGATATATATGAAAACTTTATGGATTAGAATAAGTTGGATACTAAATGGGAAACTTGAATTCTATGTTTGAGAAAGAGAAATGATAATGATAAAGAGAGAAACCCTCCTAGGATCATTGAGCATGAAGTCTATTTAATTTATCAAACTATATCTCAAGGATGAAGATTTGGAGAAGTTCAGTTGATGTTAGAATTTATAGTACAGTGAGATACATTAAAATAATAATATTTATATATTTAAATTCTAGATGTATTTGGGATGATGATTGAATAGATTTATAATTAATATTATATTGTCCAAATCATTTAAATACATTTTAGATATTTGTTTTATGTAATTGGTAATTTCTTAAGAATATTAGATGAAGTCCTGGTCTTAATAAAAGGAATCTTGAAATTATGTATCTGAATTTAAAAAATAATGTTAATTTAATTTAATAAGTTTCTCCATATAATTTTGTAAGATGCATTAGAGAAAACCATTTATTTCTTAGGGGTTATCGATGACAGATTTATAGAAAAAAGGAAAGGGGAAGCTATAGACAACAAATCATAACGACTATCACAAATTTCATAAGAGTAACTCTAGAAAAATTAATATATTAATTACAACCATATAATGATGAAATATTATTAACTACAAATGAAAAATTTAGACTTTAAGAGTCATTATTACTTTTAATCTGTGAAATTAATCTTTTTTTAAGGGTCATTGGGATCTCATAAGAGTCATTTAGACTTTTCCTAAAATTAATGATGAAACTGTAAGGGTTAATAACATTCCATAATAATTATATTTCAAAGTGAATAAGATTCATTTACTATAATGTAAAATAACTTGAGATAGAGAATCAAAATACTTCTGGAATATCATAGATTTATAAGAGTTATTTATTCTGATGAAATGATTTTAGTTTGTAAATTTGGAGAAATCCAAAATTCTTAGAGTCATTTATAAATCTGTTGACTTAGCCAAAATATAAATAAGTTACAAGAATAAAATTATTTATGAGAAAAAATAAAAATGTTACATAATTTTTTCCTCAATGTATTAAACATAAAAATACTCAAATGTGATTAGGGTTCATTGTAATAAACAGAGAGGCCTCACACCCCAACAGAAGATGCCACACTATGAATGTTTTCTGTATAATGTAATAAAGATATGGATTTTTATTATAGAATACATAGAATTATTAATGAATTATATTACTAATATAATGAAATATTTAAATAGATAATTTGAAATATATTAAATGAATTTGAATGGGTTTATATTGGATAAATAATATATGTATTTATTATTATTTTTAAATGATGATTTTTTACTATCAAGATTCAAGAGTTATTTCGGTAGTTAAATATAGAAATATATCATGGTGATTTCTGTAGGATATAAATATTAAAATAATAAAAAGCTAAAATCTATTGAAATCCAAATACTATATCATAAAAAATAAATTCTTTCCATATATCAAAGAGGGAGACTGATGATACTTTAAAAAGACAACTTATTGTGTTGTGGAATCTGAAGAAGGAAGAAGAATAGAAATAAGAATGACCCATGTACTACCCTATGATACACTTCAATCATAGAATATTATTAATAATAGGAAAAAAGAAAGATTATTGAATAATTAAAATAATATTCTTATATCATAGCATATGAAAAAGAGAAATAGAGAAAAAATCATGAACTATTACATTTAATCATTAGTCGAGACTCCAAAAATTTTAGTTCATATTGATGAATATCATAGTGATATTGAGTTTAAGAACAAAGTTGACTTGTATACAGTGTTTATAATTACATTATTGTAGTTTATGAAATATTTTTTTAGGAATAAAACCTTACTACGGTGAGGGAATGAAATCTGGAGAAGAAGGGATATATGTTTTAATACGTTTATGAAAGACCAATAAATATAGGTTGTTCCATTATAAACAATAATATTATTCCAATTGTGGGACTTAGTGGATTTCTATAGATACATAATCCCCAAGTTATCATTCAAAAGTGTATGATTAAATCTTAAGGAAAGTGAATGATATATTCCAAACCATTTTATGCATTTTAGATTTGATGATACCTTTTTAATATACATGTATTCACCATAATATTAATAGTGAAAATATTTCTCTTAGTGAGAGTTGATCATGGAAAGAAGTATATCTCTACACTATTGTGAAACCATAGAAAAAACCATCTTATTGATTCTATTTTATATACTCACTGTATTTCATGTGGTGGTATGTTTTGAGAGAACATAGATATATCTATACCTTTAAATAGATACAATTAGTTGAATAGTGAGAGATAAATTCAAAATTATATGTGAATTACATAAAAATTTCAAACCTAATTCACCCCTCTTAGGTGAATTCATGGTCTACTAATAATTTCAATGTTATTAGATGTAATCTAGGTTACATATGATTGGTTTTATAATCTTTCCCTGTTGTTTTTTATTAAAACATTTGAAGGGAATATTTTATGAAAATTATAATGTTTCATAGATATATAAATAATCTTATATCCCTTTCAAATATTTAATGAAGGTATCAAACAAAACCCTAAAAACAATAAGAAATATTATCCAATGAAATTAAAGAACATCTCAAAAGTAAATGAGGACTCACCACTAGTGAGACACTATACATATGGTAATTTATATGGTAAATTTTTTTTATTATGGTCCTCTAGATGAATCAAGATATAGAGGTAAAGAGTATTTGGATTATTCTTCAATTAAAAAAATTCAACACCTCTACATTATAATTATTTATTATCTGAAGAAATTTCTTATGGAAGTTGTCACTAAAATGTTTGGGTTCTATAAGGGAAAATATAATTTACAAGAATAACTAAAATTTGAAGTTGATGAGATAGAAGATGAATTAACTAAAACTTTTAACTAGTACATCACTGTCACTAAATTAATTGATGTTAAAGAAAAATTCATATTACCTAGAAATGAATCTATTTAGACGGTAAAAAAAGAGTTGTAAAGAAATTTTAATTATATAGATGTGACTATGATTGTTTTAGAGGATAATATCCATGATTTAGGAAATTCCCACAATATTGATATTGATATTAAGTATTCCCAATTAGAGATCAAAGATTGCAAGATTAATGAAATTGATAATTATTTTCTATAAAGTATAAAAAATCATGAATATTATACTGGTATGTTCAAGTTATATTGTGAAGAATGCTTTATATTAGCTAAGGATGGGAAGATTTTACTCATTTTTAAGGATCATGAACATGAGGTGAAATTTAAAAAATAAAAAATTACTAAAAGGCTATAATTTTTAAACAATAGCAATGTAGGTTTTTCCACGTAATCATATAATGAGAGTAATATATTTGTAATGAAATGTGTTGGTTGAAGTAATAGATTTGGATAATCCAAGAGTCTCTTAAATACATGATCTTAAAAAAGGTAACTCTTATCCTAGATATTTTTTCCTATACTATTTCACATGTCATAAACCTTCTAAAATTGTATAAATGGATACTATTTTGAATATGTCTCACATGAATTTGAGGTTTTTTATATTTTTGACAATAATGAAGGATTTTATTCAACATCACATGTCTTCTATTGTATAAATCCATTCTTTAAATGATGAAAGCCTTGTATAACCTTCTCTGGTCAGTTATATCGGAAAGTGGACTACATCTCCTACCACCCATCATACTTATTTAGTATTGGGATCATAAGATCCTTAATCTTATAACAATGGAAGACAAATATACCTACTTATCCAAATAAATGTGAAAATGTATGATTTTTTTTGGTTAGACTGGTGATGAATTATTTTGATATTCCTTACTCTTACATATTAGTGTTGTTATAATTATAACGAGTAGTTTCTTTTCTATTAATCCCAACTACTAAATTCTTTCACATGGTTCTAGATTCATTCGATGATGAATCATGTATTTATTTTTATTCAAATAAATCTATTGTGGTAGTTGAATTATATAAATGGACACTAATTTCTAAATTTGAAAATTATATCTAATCTCTTAATTATATTTTGAAGTTCATTTAATCATGGAAATTATTAAGGCTACCAAAGGACACTATCTTTATCCAGAGAGATCATAGAATCCAACTTTCATATCTAGAAGACTCCATATCATTCTGGGTTAGATTAATGACAACAAGTAGTTGAAAAAACATTAAATTATACTATAAGTCCATGATGGTGAGAGAAGTGGGAGACTCAACATGAGTAAAAATTTATGTGAAATGACTTGGATTACCAATGCCTTCTCCAATACAACCATCTTGAAGGGCATTAGGGTTTTTTTTGGGATTTATCCATATAAGGATGATTAAGCATTGAACATGTATAATAACATGATGTATTATATTTTTATTGAGATAGGAAACTCCTCACCCTTCAATATGTTTATTTTTCTTCAATTCATCTCCTTTATAAATCAATAGTTGGATCTTTATTTATTTAACACGGTTTGGTGAAGTTGAGTTAAATATTGAATTTATTGGACTACAAGATAAATTGAAATAATTACATTTGAGTGTTGAAATGATTCATGTATTTAGGGTTAGTGGTAATTAGTTTTTTAAATATTATTTTTTCTAAAAAAACATTTAAACTTATTTGACAAGTTTTTGAGTTAACTGGAAATTATTTAATGTGATTACAAAAATTATTGTGATTAATCAAGGATTTATAAGAACACTATAGTGGATGTAAAATAATTTCTTAGTCTTGAAAGAACACTAGATTTCAGAAGGGCTATAACATGATTTGTTAAGAGTTAAAAAAAACCATGTGTTCTTATGTCATATCCAAGAATACATGTTGAAAAATTGATAACGTGAATAATGATATTATTAATTATAATGATCATTACGAATGCCATTATATTACCTAAAACAATTCCTAAGATTCATTCCTTTAGTATCAAGATGAAATTTTACTATGTACAAAATACACTATGAGACCATAAGAGTCAGTCCCAATTTTTATAAGGGACATTGAACAATACCTTAAGGGAATTAGTATTTCATTAGATTCAATAGAACTCTTTATTGGAGTCATGAATAAATCATAATGAATAACCCCATTTTATAAGAATAATTTTAGGGAGTATATATTATTTCTAAATATCAATTGCAATGAAAAATAATAAAATGCATGGAATATCATAGATTCATAAGAGTCATGCACTCCAATTAAATGACTTGAGTTTGGAATTTTAGTATAGTTCTAAATAATAATATTAATTTTTTTGAATTCTCAACATAGCCAAAATAAAAGGAAATTATAGAATTAAAATATAAATAAGGAAAAAAAACCACTTGATGAAAATTTTATTCCTCGATGTATTAAACATCACAATAATCCAATAAAATAGTTGTTTATAATAATAAATTGAATGTTTTTTCACAATAATAGAATATTCCACATCATTGAGGTTTTCTATAGGTACTAATGAAACCATATAGATTTATTGTATAATTTTTTAACCTATCAAGCAAGAATATAGAATTTATTATAGTATATTTAAAAATAAATTTTGACTATAATTTAATGAATTTTAATGAGTTTAAATTAGATAAATAATAGATATATTTTTTAATAGTTTTAAATGAGGATATTGTGCTTATAGGTTTCAATAGATATTTCTATATTTAAATATGGAAACAATATCATGGTGATTTATGTAGGATAAATATTACAGTAGAAGAAGAAGTTAAAATATACTAAGAACCTAATACTATATAAAAAATGCTCTCTATGTATCGAAGACAAATAAAAATGATAATTTGGGAAGTAGACATTATGAATCCCCGAACATAAAGAATATAGAGGAAAAATGTTAAAGAAGACCCACATATTTTCATATGATACTCTTTTATAATATAATATTATAGAGGAAAAGAATGATAAGGAAAGAAGCAATATTATAGCTGTATATCAAAGAAAAGTATTGAGAGAAATAGAGAGACTAATAAAAACTATTGATATTCATCACCTATTGATACACTAAAAATATTGAGTTTCTATGAATAAAGATCATATTGAGATTTAGCTGAAGAAGATGGTTGACATTAATGAAGTTTTATTGATTACATTCTGATGTTTCAAGAAATATTAATTAACGAAAAACATCTTAATATAAGAATTATATGAAATCCAAATCATAAGTAAGATTATATTCATAATGTTTATGAAGGGATATTGGAGACCGATGGTTCCAGTATAAAAAATGATGTCATTATAGTTGGTAGACTGGGGGTATTCCAGGAGATAACCACTTTCGCATGGTAGTAATGGGACATATATGGTACCTTCCATAGAAAATTGGATGATACCACCCAAACATTGTGTGAATTTTAGAGTGTATGATACATTATCATGTACTTATAATCATTTTAATATTAATTGTGATAATTTGTTTCTCAGTAAGTGTGGAGCATAATAAGGAATAGATACCAAACTAGGGTTGAACCATATAAAAACAATGCACATTAATTGTATATTTATTATTCTCTATATTACATATGGTGGTAATTTTTGAGAGTGTGTTGAAAAATTCATACCTCATAACCAAGATAGAGGTTTAAATAGTGAGAGGGGAATTCAATGGGAAAATAGAATTTAATAAAAAGGTCACACCTAATTTATCCATATCTAAGGTGACCACACCATCCACAAGGACATTCAATTCTGTTTACTCATTGTGTTACTATATTGAATAAGATATGTATATAGATACCTAATATCGAAACTTTATATACATAATTTTTCTCCAAATATGATTTAATTTTTATAAATATAACATCTATAGAATTGTAGTCAAATCTAATATCACCACTATATTTGTTTAAGTGTAAACCAATTTTTCTATGTGTAGGAGTGAGACCGTGAATAAGTCTTATTTCAAAGGGGAGGGAGATCCTTGTTGAATGATATTATAAAAAAGAAAAATAAGGTCTCAAATTCGTTCACCCATGTGTGAAAACCCTTGAAAATGGATCTGAATAAAATCACCATACATGTATTGGGTGTTAGTGGAGTGGAGTAGGGGTAGATTATCAAAACCATTATTACAATATAATAACATACTTTATAAAATATTATGTTTTATTTATTTTCACTACATAATATATTTTTAAAAGGATGATAGATTTTGAAGAATAATTAAAGATATAAGTTACTTTTTTAGAATGTGAAATTCAATAACTCAATTAACCACCACAAGAGTCATTGAAATTAACAACTGGGCTAACACTTAGAACCATAAATTTATTTTTAGGTCTATAAATTGGTTAATTAATACTTAAAGATTAACTCTTGTTACTACAATGGATTATCTAAGAGAAGGTATCTTAATTGTTAGATATCCTTAATTATGGTGAGAATTATGGTCTCTATATGATAAGTATGATTATTTTACATAATATTTGGGAATTGAAAGTATTTATGATGGTAATGAAACCTTATGAGATAATTTATATTGATGTTTAAATTTGGTGTGCTGGATTAGAGGCTGAGTATGATTTAAATTTAAATTCCATGAATGGAATTATCCTTGGATTTGGATGTGATGAGTTTAATAATGTTTCTCAATGTACTACTACACATGATATGTGGGCAATAATAGTTTCTTCGTTTAATAATAGTGACAATGAGACACAATTAATATATAATTCTAAAAAATTGAGTTTTTATATCAATGTTTGATACTTTTAGAATGTTTTATAGATAAAAAATTATATAGTAAAATGAAAGACTCAATGATATTTTAAATATTATTACAAACTTATGTACGAATATTCTAGAATTAGATCAACATTTTAATGTTTTATGAGTTTTACCAAATAAATTGAGTGTAATATATACAAAAATTATAAAATCTACACTAGTTGAGGATTTGAAAATGACAAATATGTTATGTACTCTCATGATGTATAAACTTGAAGTTAAAGAAGATACTATTGAATATCATTTAATTAGAAAATATAGTAATAATTTTATAGATTATTCTTTAAAGTATGAGAATAAATCCAATGAAATATAATATGAGTGATAGAATAAAGGAAAATTTTGTATTCCAAATTCTATTTATGAGATTTATTAATTTTATAAAATATTTAATAATTTTTATTATAGGATACAGGGTTTCTAAATATCATTTAATAATTTAAAAAATAATTATTGAAATTAAAATAACATTAGATACTACAAATGTAGAATATTTAGAAAATCAAACCTGAATTTCCTCAAATTAAAAGAGAAATAAAAATGAAAAGAACTTCCAAATAATATAATATTATTGATATATTAGAAATAGATATATGAAAGATACTAGGAGTGTGTTTACTTATTCTAGTGATGAATCTCATTCTGAATATAATGTTGTGAAATAAAAGAAATAAGATAATATGTGTTTTATATAGAAAACTAAAGATAAATATTCTTTTAAATCTCTTATCCCAAATTGTGATGATTACCTTTTAGTTTAGCTTAACTAATATTGCTATACTATTGAAGATAAATTAAATTCATTAATGAAAAATCAAGAATTCCTTTATGAAATATTTTGATATTATTATTGGTGAAAATAATGATTTATCTCATTTGATTAAATAATTGAATTATAAATTTGTTAAAGTTGAATCATCTTGTATTAGGAAATATTTTAGAATTAATGAATTGATAAATAATGTTTTTTACTTAATTATGAATGATGGAATTTTTATTTCACTAGAGGAATTCATAAATAAAATTCTTAGCTATTGAGAGAATGCTAATTTTATGAAATAAAGATGAATCGGGGGACAAAAATGAAAGATTTAGATAAATTTTATAATTAATATTTTAGAAGAAAAAGCATGTCTAATTTTTTTTTCTTTCATTTTCTCATTTCTATATGTTATATAAATGATTTGAGTTTCAAATACCCTAAAATTTGTGGTGTTAAGAATGGAATTTTTTCTAATGATTTATCTAATATTAGGGCTTTAGATTGAAATCCTAAAAATTAGACATGGAATGAAAATACCATAATTACTAATGAACATGTATCCCAATGTGTATTGGTTTTAAATGATATGCCTGATCAATTTATTTGGGAATGATCCAAAAAATATAAAGATAAAATGGTATATGAATATTCACTTTTCAAGACATATGATTTGAGATATATGAAATTTATATTATTTATCAAATATTTAAAGTGTCCATGTCACATTTTGAGATAATGATACATGCCTAGTAATAAATTTTTCTGTGTTGATAGGTTAAAGAATAATCTGATATGTATATGTCTACTTTATGATGAAGGCTATTTAGTTTATTTTTAAAAAAATAATTCTCTATTTATAATGATATGTCACTAAAATTTAAAGCACTGAAAATTAATATCTCCTATTATATAGATATGGATTATTTGTATCACACCCTTACCATGTAATTTATTTTATTTGAATCTCTTCTTGACCTTAGATCATTTGGCTGTGGTTTGGCTTCGATTCCTAGTTGGAACATTTGAGTTTTGGAAGTCTTCATGTGAGTAATTTAGTGGGAAATTGAGATTTTGGGCTTGAAAATAGGTGGAACAAGGTTGTCACATGATTAGGGGAAAC
This sequence comes from Viscum album, assembly GCA_963277665.1. NCBI lineage: Eukaryota > Viridiplantae > Streptophyta > Magnoliopsida > Santalales > Viscaceae > Viscum > Viscum album. The sequence continues at coordinate 153,680,543 of OY728145.1, forward strand.
CATGTGTCGTCACCCAGAAAACCATGCAGTAAAAGATCATTTTGGATAGTGGAGACCATACAGTTGGGGAACTATTTGGAAGGACACATGGTTGGTGCATAGTTAAGAAAAACAAGTGAGTTTCCCAAGTCATTAATAATTGGAAATTAATTATTGTTCCCTAGGTTGTTTTAATCCTATTTCTGTTTTCTCCTCCCTTGCACGACCTAGGCACACCACAAGAGCTCCCAAGAATCCAAACATTGGCCCACCTTTTCCCATGGATGTGTTTTGGAGGTTCAAAAGTTATTTTTCTTGGTTTTTGTTCGATTTCCACATCCTTTCTCTTTTATATCTTGATTTCATGGTTTCCATTGGCGGGGTTTCATCTTGTAAGAACCCTAAGACTTAGGGATTATGTATGGGTTATTTTCCTTAAATTATAGGGTGTACAGGTTGGGTCTTGGGGTGCATCCTACCTTCTCTCCATATTTGTTTGCATTCACATGTCATTGAGGTCGGTGATTCCATCTATTTCCTTTTTGAAACATATATTTGATGCTTGAGCTCTCCTAAACTATTTATTAATTTGTTTACCTTTCCTGTGTTTTTTTATTATTAATTAATTTTGTGTTTTTATGATGGTAAATTACTATGAAATGGTTTTTAAGGGTTTATTTAATTATACCAAGATCTAAATTCATGCGTGGTGTTTTATAAAATTTTATTCAAAATTTTAAGGTACAATTTCGTTATATGTGTGGTGTTCTCTTTTGGGCATGTTTTTAAAATGTGGTTGGGTCTTGAGTTGGGTGTTGTTTATAGAATTTGGTGATTTTTATGGTGTGATTCTTATGTGTGGCTTGTTAGGTTGGTTTAAAATAAAGTGATTATTGTGTAAAAATAATGTTTTCAAAGTGGTTTAATTTGTTAATTTCTGATAAGATTTTTTTCAAAAAGAACTTTATTTTGTTTAAATTATCCCACTTTGTTGTGCTTTATAAATTAATTTAATGGATTGTGTGAATGGGGGGAATTTTTTCATCAAAGGATTTGATGTGTAAATGTGTTTAATGTTTAATTTTCAAATGATGTGGGATTTTTTCTTATGGGATTATTTTTTGTGAAACTGAAATGGGGAATTATATTGGTGAAAGTGTTGTGGAAATGTTTTTCTAAAATGTATTTAGTATGCCTATGGATTTAAAAATGGGTATTTTACAATGAGAATGATTGGATATCTTATGTGATCATTTTTTGTCTTTTCCAAAAGGGGTTTTATTTTTTGTGATAGGAGTGTAATGGTCTATTTGGAGCTTCTATGTTATTTCATGTTTTAATGTTGTCATGGAGATGGTTTTGGATTTGAAATTTAAGGGACCATTTGGAATAAGTTTTGTGAAATTGGTATTTCATATTGACTTTAAAAATGGTTTGGAAATGGATTTGTAAATACATTCAGTATAAAAATATTAAAGGATTGGTGGTTGCTTTGTGTTGTTTTGAAAATTTTGATTTGTAACTTAGGGGATGTGGAGTCCTGGTTGGAACACTATGAAGTGTTTGAGAAGTTGGATTGATGTTAAGTGATGTGAATGCCCAATTGGAACCCTGTGGCATCTTGGAAATTTTTTAGAACATATGTGGCATATGGGTCTGATGGGAATGTTGTAATGTTTTGGAAAATGGATTGAAAACATGGACAGTGTGAGACCAAGTTGGTATTTAAAAATTATAGAGAAAGTTATTTTTGAAACTAAAATTATTTACATCTTGATTTGAAATTGTGAGATCGGAAACTATATAGAGGATTCCCCAAGAGAGGGGAGTCACATAGGTGGTCTCAATGTCCTTATTAGGAAAGAACGATGGTAGTGGGTTTTCATTTATCCATGCATGTGAGGACATTTCTATTCACCATGTACTATTATCATGGGATTTGGGGGGAATCATGTAGAAGTCTAAGTGATGTTTTATTTTCGACCCAGAGTAAGATCTATTGGAACCCCTAGATTTGAGGAGAGGTAAGGTAGGACATGCCACTGGATTGGATTGTTTAGAGTTACTAGATAGTTATTGAATGTAGAGTAGCACCATATTCCAACTGGGGAGTCCGAACTAAGTATGTAAAAGGATTTCTTATAAATATGTTTAGGAATTTATCATGATTATTATTTGTATGTTTTGTTTATTTATACTACTTTTTATTTTAGAACTACTAGTTTATGACAGCTGGTTTTGTTTCTATTAATTTATTCTTATCCCTTTTTATGACATGGTATGTATTTATAATTGGGACTTTTCTTGGAAGTGGGTTATAAAAAGTGGATATCTTTTTCAAAAATAATGCCACGAGTGTTGTTTTAAGATGGAAATTTTTGGAAATCCATGTTTACTTGTATAAATTATTTTAAATACTATTTTATAAATGTATTTCAAAATAGTGTTTATGGAATGTTTTTGGAATGGAAATTCATTTAATCTATGGTGATTACCTACTAAGCTGTTTAAGATAACACCCAACTTGTGCCACTTCACCTCGGTAGACCTGAATTGTATTGAAGGTTAAGGTTTCTGGTTTAGTTATAACATATAATAAGGTCGGCCTTATGGTTTGTGGTGACCAATAGGTTATGTGGAGATCATGTCAGAATGGTTTGATCTTAGTTTTGTATTTACTTATATTTGATTAGCTATTGTTGTATCTGGATCAGTTTGGTATTTATTTATATTCAGTTATTGTAGGTTATGTTGTGTGCTCAATTTTTTTATTTGATATTTTTTTGGAAAACATTATTCTCATTATTATGACATTGATACCTAACACTAGTTTCCACCCCATAGGATCGATAACACTCTTCAGACCACGTATCCGACCTGGTAAGGTGTCAGTTCGAATGGAATCCTAGACTGGTTTATGTCAAAATGGAATCAGAGGAGGCCCTTGTTTTTTGTGGTGTAAGGTAGATCATATATTAAAACTATAGGGAGTCTGGTGGTTCGTATTTGAAGGGCTTCCTGAACCCTTACTCATTCTGATCATTGTGTTTCTAGGGGTAGTTTTTGGATTTGAGTCTTCTCTTTGTTTTGGTTTGTGTGGACGAGTAATTCAAATGGAGGTGATTTAGTGTTATGTTGTGATATCACATAGGGTTGGGACCCATGTGGAGTCCTATTACATGGTTTAAGGTCCTCTTAGTTGTTAATTAATACATGGGGAATGTCCCACAAACCATGTCACTCTCTTAGTCATGACCAATAGTTCCTCATCCTAGTAGTTTGGTGTGAGTTTTTTTTGTTTTCGTTTCGATTAGTGTATGTGGGATTTTAAAATAGAAATGAATTTTTTAAATGGAAATTATTTATTTCATGTCTTTTTCAGATTGACAAGAATGGGTTTAAAAGATAAAGAGATTGGGATTGAAAATTTTGTGAATGCTTGGGTTTGATGAAAAAATGGTATATGTGACCATTGGTATTCCTTATGAACGTTTTAATATGTGTTAGTATGTGTGTAAATTGAATTTTGACATGTATTCAGGGATGATTTGAGTTTAAGTGGGATTAATGCCTATGTGATGGTTCATAGGATTCCATGAGTGCATATTTTAAAATCAAAGGTTTGACCTGGTTTATTCCAGAAAGGTTCTAAAAAGGAAAATGATTTCTAGGTTGGGTTTTCATTAAAAAGTGGGTTCTTATTTTTAAAAAAATGGATTTTGGTATTTGGAAAGTAGCTTTGAAATAAGGCGTTTTTGGAATTGGTATGAAATGATATTTTTGAAAAGAGGATTTTTGGTTGTGCCTATATTGTTTGTCTTATGAAACCTTTTTTTTCTTGATATGTTATCTTCAATTATGTTTTGGGTTGATGTTGATTTTTGATTTGAGTTCATTGTTTTTGTTCAGAATATTCCACCTATAAAGTTCATTAAATATTCAAGTGGGTGTTTTCCAATTTCTAGTTATTTTCATTATTGCTTGAATTTTGTGGTGATTGAGGTCTGTTAAAAGTATGGTAATGACTTAATGAATTTGTGTGTGTCTTTAGGTCATTGGGAAATCATGAAACTATGAGAGTGTGTGTTGTTTTGGGTTTGTTTGATGGTCTAGATTTGGATAAGTGTAATGTGATTTCACCATCATCAATATAACTTGGGATGATGTGGGTGGTGTTCCAAACCACTTTTGTTTTATGGTTTATTCCTAAGGAGGTGAAGATGAATAAAGTGTATGAGTTCGTGAGTGTTCAGCAAGGCCAGTAGAAAATGAAGGCCTATAATGGCCACTTAAAGAAGTAAGTTTCCTCTTTCCTAGAGGTATCGTCATAGAATCAATTGAAGGAGCCACATTTTATTTTGGGTCTTCATCTTGAGATCATGGAGTGATCTATATCTTCTAAGGATCTACGTTTTCAAAATTTAGTGGATGAAGTATTCTTAGGGGGTGAGTTTTCAGATCGTAGGAAGTTTACAATCAAATATCCCTTGAAGCACATGAAGGGGATCAAGGATTCAACCCTATAATCTAAGGATCTATGTTTTGAGAAGTTATTGGAAAATTTATTCTTATTGGAGTTTGCTTCGGGATCATAGGCATAAGGAAATCTTGCATCCCTTGTGGCACATGAAGTTTCTCTATCTGACGAGGGGTGTGTGCTAGAAGAACTTTTTTCTCAAAAGATTCATTCAATGGTTCTGATTTCTCTTTCATTTGAATGTTTACACATATTTATTAAGGGTAGTTGGTTTGGTTATTCAAATCCGTCGTGTCAAAATCCTCCATAGAACTATCATCACTGTGCATGTTTGGGTTATCTGGATTACTTTTGTCAAAAGCATCACCCAAAGAAGAAGTCATGGTCAAAGGATGTACGATCCTGAATATGAGGAAATGTATGCTTTAGACATAAAATCCCAGGTCACAGAACCCGGAGTGACGATTTTTCATAATTAGGGACCACCATGAGTGTGGGGAACCTTGGCCTAATTCTTGTCTGTAGTGTTAGAGTAGAGACAGTTTGTAATTCCTGTTGTAATATTTTTTCTTTTTGCATGTTCTTCATAAGATACTCAGTGGTCCTATTTTCTTGTAGTCCCATTTTTTTGAATTGGGTATGGATCTTTAAATGGGTAACCATTCAAGAATATTTTTTAGTTTTTTATTGGGTTTTCTTGGATAAATCTGTGCTTGTGGAAATAAATGACTGTAGCTTGTGTTTAGGTTTACTTCTTGGTTTGGGTTTCATTCATGGGTTTCGCCTTATGTTGAGGTTTTTATTTGTCTAAGAAATTTCTTGTTCTTGTGGCCATGTTGTTTATATGATTTGGAGAAATTTGGGTTTTTTCATGTTGGGAGTTACCATGTTGGTCTGATCCGAAGTTGTGCCATGTTTTCTGTCAAGTTCTTATAGTAGAGAGAAACTTATTGCATTCTCCCATTTTCATTCATGCTGGGGATTCCTATAGAGATGTATAGGTGTGAATTATGAAGTGAATGTTCACCCCGAGGTACATGATTTTATTTGGATTTATTCGTTTTGGAGATTGGAATTTTTTGATCACCCGACTAGGTAACTTTATAGGGGAAGAAAGTTTTTGTGGTAGAGAGAATTGTCACACCCCAACCTTCGAATTTCTTATATTATTTTCTATTCTTGAGAATGGATCATTTCGTTGAGATTTAGGTTGAGTTCCCTATTTGAACATTTGAGTTTTGGATATCTTCAGGTGAGTGTGGTGAAAAAATAGATATTTTGGGCTTCAATGTAGGTTGCACATTGTTAGGTAAACCATGAACCCTCATATAGGGAACCATGTGAAAAATGTGAATTTTGGATAGTGGCGATCACAAAGTTGGAACATGGTTTGGAGAACCATTTGGGATAACCGGGTGGCATGTACCTCTTGGAAAATTAGAGGTGCACCATTAGAACACTATTTGAAAAAGAATGCTGCCAAACCAATATACATTCCCAGGTCATTAAAATTTGGAAATTACGTCTTTTCCCTTCGTTGATTTAACCCTATTTTATGTTTCTCCTACCTTTATCAATATGGCTTCACCATAGGAATTAATAATACTCCATAATTTGGCCCTCCTTTATGATGGATTCATTTTGAATGCTCGAAGATGAATTGTTCATGGTTTTTGGTCGATTTTGACTTACTTTATCTTTTCTATCTTGATTTGTTGGATTTCCCTCTTAGGGATTCATATTTGATGAACCCTATATTTTAGGGATGACGTGTGGGATTTTTTACATAGATGTCAGGGTGTGATGATTGACTCTTGGGTTATATTATTCTTTCCATCAATGTCTTTCTGCATTCACAAATCATTTAGGTAGGTGCTTCCATCCACTTCCGTTCTGACACATTCTGTTTTATGATTGATATTTCATAAATGATTTATAAATGTTTTCTCATTTCTTGTGTTGTGTTAGTATGAATTGGTTTTGTGTTTTCATGATAGTGAATTGGTTCAAAATGGTGTTTCATGTGTTTCTTTAATAAGTCCCAGTTTTGAATGCATGAAGGGTGTTTGATAAAATGCGAAATAAACATTTAAGTTGAAATTTTGTGGTTTGGGAGGTGTTCTCTCATTGGTTATGATTTGAAAATGTGGTCGAGTTGTGAGTTGGGTGTTGTATGTGGAATTGGGTGAATTTTATGGCGTGATTCTTAGGGGTAGATTTTTGTGTTTTTTAAAAGAGAGATATGTGTCATTAAAAATGGCGCTTTCAAAGTGGTTTAAAGTGAACATGTCTCAGAAGATGACTTCCTAAAAGAAATTTATTGTTTTTAAGTATCCATATTTTTTTCCCTTATAAATGTGTTTAAAGGATTTTGTGAAATGTGTTATATGTTTCTTCAAAATAATTAAAGGTACAATTGTGTCTAAAGTAGGATTTTCAAAAGTAGTGAAATTTGTGGCTTGTGGGATTCTTTTTGTACACCTTGAATGGAGTCCAAGAACGGTAAAAGTATTATTTCAATGTGTTTCTAAAATGGATTTGGCATGTGTATGGATTTAAAAAGGGTCTTTTCCCATGGTAATGGTTGAATCCCTTAAGTTCTCAAATTATTATGTTTTACAAAATGGGTTTTATGAGTAGTGAAAGTGTTGTAAAGGGTCATTGGGAGCTTACATGTTATTGAGTGTTTTCAATTTTGATTGGGAATGGTTTCAGATTTAAAATTAATGGGAATGGTTTCTACTATGCTCCTCAAATTAGTGTTTTATATTAACTTTAGAAATTGTCTATAAATGGATTTGTAAATATGTTAGGTTTAAAACTGTTAAAGGCCTAGTGAGTGATTTGTGTTATTTTGAAAAGGTTAATTTTTATGTTAGGGGATATGGATGCTCATTTGGCATGTTTTATTTGAACATTCGGTTTGATGTAAAGTGGTGTGAATTCATTGTTGAAACCTTTTGACATTTTGAAAATTTATTTTGGAAATTATGCAGCGTATGGGCCCGATGGGAGTTTTTTGGAAAATGAACTGAAAACATGTGAAGCATGGGACCTGATTGGTATTTAAAAATGTCCGAGAAAGTGATTTTTTAAACTCAAATGATGTTTCAACCCAATTCTAAATTGTGAATGGTTTTTTGTGAGATAGAAACCAATATGAAGTATTCACCAAAGAGAGGGGAATCACATAGGTGGTTTCGATGATCAGGTTAGGAAATCATGATTATAGTCGGTTTTCATTGAACCACACATGAAAGGTCATTACCATTCAACGTGTAATATTATCATGGTATTCCTGGGTATCATCTTGATGGTAGAGTCATTTTTTTGACCCTGAGTACGATGGGTTAATGAACCCTAGATTTTTTGATTGGCTGGGTGGGACATTCTACTAGATAGGCTTGTTTAGCAAATCCAGTCAGTTATTGACTGTGGTAGTGCACAATATGTCGATAGGTGAGTTAGAACTGTGTACATCCAGTTATTTCTACAGGATATATTTAGGAATTACCCTTGATTACTATATATGTGTTCTATTTATTTTTTCTACTTGGTTGGATTTTAGCCCAGCTAGTTAATTCCAGTTATATTTTCCATTTATTTTCTTCATATCCATTTTTTATTACATGGTATGTATTTTTTACTTGGGTTTTGGCTTTGAAATTCTTTGTAAAAAGAGTATTTGTTTTTGAAAACGAAATATGCTTGAGTTTTTTTAAAAAGGAAATTTGTGGAAGGCGCTATTTACTTAATAGAAATGATTTAAAATATTATTTTATAAATTTATTTCAAAAGTGTTTTTCTGAACTATTTATCTAAAGGAAATGCATGGACTCTGTGGTAATTACCTACTGAGCTATTTAACCTTATAACATACTTGTGTCACTCAACATTGGTTGACCCAAGATGTTTTTCAGTTTTATGTTTCGGGTTCGGTTGTCACTTTGGAGCATGCTGGTCTTGTGGGTGGTGGTGACCAAGAGGTCACTTGGATATCGGGTCAGCTTAGTTCAGGCTTATTTCTTATTTAGTACTCTTTTATTTTGAAGATTTTATATCTATATTAGTTTTGTATTTATTTATATTCAATTGTTGATGGTTTTTTTTCATGATTAATTTTTTTATTTGATATTGGTTTGTATGGGAAAAATCATTCCCATTGTAATTAATTTGATGTCCGACACTATTTTCTAGCTCATAGGGATTAGGAACACCCTTCGTTCCATGTATCATGATAGGTTGGGTGTTGGTTTTGATGGTATCCCATCTTTTTTCGAGAAACTTTTTGTTGATTTAATGTAAATTATTTTTTTATTTAAATTAATTAATCTTATTTTATTTCATATAATACATGAAAATTGTTTTTATTAATCTATAATAAATTAATTTAATAATAATTTGGTTTCTAATTTACATAACCTAAATTTTTATGAGAAGTTTATATGTGATACACACTAAATGGGAAACAAACATATATCTTATTTTATATCAATCAATATGGTTTCTACTTCTAGACACATGAAACATATTGACTTTGATTTGTTATAATATATAGGTTAGAAATCCTTGTAGAAATATTATTTTTATTTTTGATGTTTATTTATCTAAATTTACATAGGTTTGGATTTGGAGGCTTAAAAGTGAATATTGTGATGTATTTATGAACTTATCAAAACTCATTCAAAATAAAAAATATGCAAAAATTATTTCCCTAAGAATTGACCATAGTGGAGAACTTTTAAGTAATAATTATAACTATTTTTTTCAATTCATGATATTAAATATAAGTATATCCCCAAGAACACCTTAGTATAATAGATTTTTTGGAGGAAGAAACATGTATTTTCAAGAAATTTCTAGAACTATGTTATGGGAATATAACTTATCTCCTCATTTTTTGGTTGATGTTGTTAATATTGTTTTTATGTCATAAAACAATTAAAATAAGACCAATTTTAAAAAAGATACCTAATTATTTATGGAATATTATAAATCAAAACCTTGAATACATTAATTTTTTTTGATTGAATGATTATATCTTGAAAAATGAGGATAATATTGGTAAATATGATCCAAATATTGATAAAGGAACTAATAATTTCTATTTTATTACTCAAATTTTTATATAGTTTTCCATAAAAGGTCAAGGATATGATGAAAGTGGTCCATTTTCTCAAATAAAACAATCATTAGTGATATTACCATTTTTATTAGAAACTTGAGACATAATACTATTGTAAACACTAAAAGGGATGAAGACGATGAAATTATTCATGTAAAATATTATTATAAAGTGTTATAAATTTTTAAAACTAATAGTATTCCATTAATACATACTGTAACCTTAAATTTATATAATTTATTAATTTTTTGTTGTTTATATTATGGTTTTGGGACTTGAATATGTTTTCAAAATATATTTATGTTTTCTACATTTATCTCACAACAAGGACACAAAATAATAATGGAATACTTGGGTGATGAAATTTTTTTTGCCTATGAAAGAAGATTTCAACTAGTTTGAAAATAATAATTTTTTATAATTAGCAGAGATATCCTTAGATTAGCCTACTATAGGATCTAATTGGGTTCGTAAAAATAAACCATATGATCAAAGTTCGATCACTATGAATCAAGAGAGGTTAGTAACTAAAGGTTTTAATTAATATGATTTAATAGATAACAAGGAGACTTGTTTACTTATTTTCAGGTTATAATCCATTAGAATCCTCATAACTTATACATATTAAATAAAATTTAAACTATTTCAGATGAAAATTAATTAATTTTTTAAATGGTTTTCTTTTTAAAGAAGTCTATGATGAAAGACATCCTAGTTTTCAATATCTATATTTATATAATTCTATTTATAAACCAAATAAATCATTATATTTCCATAAATATGAACATAGATCTTGGTTTAATGATCATATATCTTTTATTTTATCAAATATTTTTATATAGGATCCATAGACCCTACTTATTTAAAAACATATTTTTTTGATATTTTTCTTCCTTAAATATATTTTAAATATGTTATATTTATACTAAAAAACTGGAAGTTGTGTTATGAATTTCCCGAAATCATGAAATAAAACTGTTAAGTGATCTATATGGGTGATTCAAAATTTTTTATTGTTTTAAATAAATTATAAATGCTTTAGGAATGTTTTAAATCATTGAAAGTATATACATAGCATACAGAGAATATTTAGACATGAAAATATAAAATAATACAAACAATCTATATATTTTATTATTAATCATGTTATGGATTAAGTTGAAAAACTAGTGGAAAACATGTTTTATGGAGAAACAGTTTTGAGTTTGTATATTACTACCAATAGATAAAAAATATTGTTTTTGTGTGTATTTATGCTTGATTTCAAATTAATATTTTAGAATATAATTTTAATGATGTAAAATAGATTTTAATTTATCTGAAAGGATTAGTTTTGATTTATTTATTTTCATAAAACTGTCAAATTTTATATAATTTTATATTCACATAATAACTTTGAGGGATATAGAATATATAGAAAGATCACATCCTTAACTTATTATTTCATAGAAATATATTTACTATTTGGGTCTAGTAAAAAACATCCACTATTTGGACTATCTGTTACAGAAGTTGATTATGTTGTATCTATCTCTAATTATGATCATTTCTGTGGATGAAACACACTTTGAAGGACTTTCGATTCAATTTTGAACATGTTCCTATGAATTGTGATTAGAGTAGTGTTGTTAAAATTTAATAAAATACATATAAGAAAATTATAAAAAAATAATATCTATATTATGAATCATTTTATATATATCTCACTAAAAATATGAGTTATCTATTGATATTATTGATACAAAAAATAAGTCTATAGAAATATTCACTAGAATAATTGATTTTGGTTATTTTGTTTTTATTAAGATTGAATTGGTTTTATTTTAATTTAATATATTAATGACTTTTAGGTTTCATAATAAATTTTATATTTCTTTTGTTAATTATATAATCTTATGTAATGATTTTTTATTCTTACATATGAATTTTTTTACATCATGTTAGATTATACATAATAAAAAAATGAATTGTATTTTGATATGAAATTAAATTTCATTAATATAAAAGTGTTACATGATATTAAAATTTATATAGGTAATAATATCTTCCTAATTCAGAATATTTTTTCTTTGTTTTGTAATTTTTTTACATAATATTAATTCATTAATATTTGTATTGAGACATTTCAATGTATTTTAATGTGATATTCAGAATTATTTTTATTTTAATCTATTTTTCTAAACATGTGATCATTTGGCCTAAAAATTCTAATTTGTTTTAAAACATATAATTATGATTTCAAATCCAAATCCTAAAACAATAAACATAACAATTGAATTTATCATCGGTACGATGAAGAGTTCCAAAGCTAGTTCTTAATTAAAAAGTGGAAAGAAGGAAAATACCAACCATTCTAAGAAAATAATTGTTCTATTGAATACTATTGATTTCTCCTAGCTTAATTGAAGGATTATAATACTAAAGAAACATTTATATTTTCATGAATTGGTTTTTTATTTGATGTGAAATGTATAGATTTTGTGGTTGGAAAAAACATAAAGAGTTATATTCATATTACCTATTCACACATGGCAGTAAAATAGAATTTATGAAGACCGAGGTTATTGGAAAATTCTTTTATCATACTTTTAATGAGATAGATAATGTTTTTCATTACCCTCAAGATGAGAAATTCATGATTAGTAAATCCATTTTTAGTGATTAAGATATTATTTATTTGAAAACCATGTTTTTTTGTTTGAATAAAATTTATATAGAAGATACAAATGAAAAATTTATAACCCAATAAGAAGGTTGTTGAAAAATTTATTTAGACTAGAATAATATAAAGGGATATTGAATGTGAGAACGTTCCCTGTCAAAATAAATATTTGTAAAAATTGATCTTGAATGAGAATAAAGTCATTTTTACAAGATATATATTGATTTATATATACATAATTTTGTTAAATGGATATTAAAGATAATATTTAACCATTATGGAAGGATACTCACCATGTTATTTGTGAAGAAAAAATGTTGTTTTGAATGAAATAAATGTTATCAAATGACATCATCAAAACAGTATGATAGATAAATTTATGAACAAGATTAACTTTATTTTGAATATATACTTAAACATATTATTTTCCACCAAAGTATATATTGACAGTGTTTTAAATGAGAAAGAAGATGATGGTACTTAAAAAGGCATCCATACTAATATAGAGGGGGATTATACAAGAATATCTGTAAAAAATTGCTTCATAAAATTTCAGTCCAATAAATGAATATATTAAAAAAAATATTATTGATGAGATTTATGATATTATTACTTGATATAAAGAATATTAAAATGAAAATATTACTTTGTATTTGGAAACTATAAATTTTTATCAAATTATTCTTTATGAGGATACAAAGAACGAAAATTCTAATAATAAAGTTCACAGAAATATTCACATGAGCCTCAACCCAATTGGTGAGGTATCCTTAAGTGCATCTAGAAGACCCAGGTTCAAAAAAAGTTAGAGGTATACTTTCAGGTACTGTAGAAGTACTATAACAGTTACTGTAGAAGACACTGTAGTAGAACTGTACACTGCGCGGGTACTGTAGCGGACTGTACACTGTACAGGTACTGTGCAGAACTTTATACTGTGTGGGTATGGTAGTAGGTACTATAGTAGTTACTGTAGCTGGTACTGTTCGGTATTGTAGTAGCTGGAACTTTTCACCTTGGGCCACCAGTTTGGTCTTGGAGTCCTTAAGGCTTTCGGGCCACCCAGGCCTTCAGGTCAGTATGGCTTTCGGGCCACCTCAAGGCCTTTGGGCCACATGCACTTTCCCCAGACATAATACAAAAAAAGGAGAAGCCCCAGAAAAGGATTGAGAGCAGGTGAAATCACCAGAGTAAATCCAAATAGATTTTTCAGAATGAGTGGTTGTGACAATGCCATCGGGACCAGCCTCTTCATGCATGGGAAGCCTAGCCAGATGGCCATGCGAAGGTGGAGAGCTAATATCATGATGCAGATGCTCGGGAGGGGCAGTTCCTTGTAGATAGTCAGGTTGAATTCCCTAAGACCTTCTGGTCATGTAATCTCTTAAGCCTATGATCCATGTAATCCTTGAGCCTATGGGCCTTTTAAGGGTTCCCCCTCATCCCTTTAATGGAGGGTTATCAAAAATCAATAAAAAATGAAGGCCTTCGGGCCATTCTGGCAAGTTGACGGAAATATTGTTTTTTTAAAGATATAAGTGTATAATAATTTTATTTTTTAAACCTTAATATATATAAATTAATGAGTTGTTTTGGAGGATAAATTCGATATTTTAACTATGGAAGAATATATTATAGTGAAAGAAAAATTAGTTGAAACTTTAAATGTACAGATAAAAAAATGAAAACATGGAAGGTAAATATGATTATGTATATGTAAATGTGTTTTAACCCATGGGTTTTATATGAACCCTGAGGGGGGGTTGAAATAGGGTGTTATAAAAATTCAACTTATCTTGAACTTGATGGCATACTTTTTATCTCATTTTCAAAGACACCTGGTATATATCACAATAATAAAAAAACAACAGCATAAAAAAATTAACATGAAAGATGCATAAATAATAATATTTTAATTAGTTCATACTCTATGGGATATATCCAGTGAGAACATATCAATGAAGTGTTTATATGATTAATAATTACTAATTCACAAGTTTTTTATTACAATCTTTAGGAAAATCTCACCAATCATCCTTAGTTTAAATTATCTAGCTCTCTTGATCTCACTGTATTCCAATAGGGATGTAATAGAAAGAATAATAACATGTTGGTCACTTGTAAAAATATGACTTAAAATAATGTGACACTACATAGAGAATGGAGTTCACAATAAATATATGTACTGTTCTTCCAGGTCATTATTAACATAGAAAATAATACAGTTCTTTTAAAAATGATATTTAATGAAATGGAATAAAAAACTTACTATTAAATTCTACAATTGTTTATTTTTATTTTGGATACTATCTTCAATTATTTTACACTATATATTTTGTATTATTCTATTCTCTTTTCATAGTAAATTCCACCTTGTTTTCATTATATGAAAGGGAATATGAATTTAAAATTAAAAATTTTAATATATTTATTAAAAACATCATTTTATTAAATTTTATCCATTGGATAATTTTTTTTGTTATTTATCTTTTATTTAACTTTATTTTAGATGGTTATTTTTTAACCATAAGAAAAAATTCTTCCTAAATTTTTAATTTCATTTCCAATAATAATGCAAAAACCATTAGTTTTTAATGGGTTAATTTCTACACTGGTTACTTCAATCATCAAAACATGTTGTGACATGACTATCATATTCATGGTGTGATTTCAACCATATTTCAAAATAAAAATTTTAATATATGGACTATGAAAATCCTTTACATAAATTTTATCCATTGGATAATTTTTGAGTTATATATATATCATTTAACTTCTTTTTAGTGGGTTATTTTTGAACCATGAGAAAAAAGTTTTCCTGAATTTTTAATTTTCTTTCCAATAATAATTTAAAACAATTTATTTTCTATGGGTTAATTTATACACAAGTTACTCTAAACATCAAAAAATTTTGTGACATGACTATCATATTCATTGTGTTATTTCAACCATATTTCAAAACATAAATGGGAACAATTTTCATTGAGAAACTATTGAAACATTATTAACTCTTCCATTGTATTGTTTTATTCTTACACATTCATGTTCTAGCATGAACAATCCATTATGTTGTAATTTACTCTTCCAATACATTATATTATTCTTAAAAGAGTATTTTGTAGCCTAAAAAAGATTATATAATGATTAAATTAATGATATAAATATATAAAAAGATTAAATTATTATGGGTTACTCTCCATGATGCAAGACACAACACTCGATGTGACTCCTAGTATTTAGTGTGAAAAACCTCTTACCTTTCCTGGATTTCATCCTTCATTGTAACTTCTCAAAGTGATCGTCAATATTTCACCATGTTGAGATATTATTTATCATAAATCACCTTTTACCATTCACTAATCCTCTCTAACCTTCCACAAATAAAACAATGAACTATAAGTAAATTTAATCGACAAGAAATAAAATATTGCAACCTCCAGTTGAAATATCATACACATTTGGATTTTGATTCCAATTCATACATAATAATACCTTACCATACCCACAAAGTTAATCAACTAATATATGTTAATTTTCACCGAATATACATTATCAAATTACACCCTAAATGTGACAAACATTGAATGATTTAAAATGGAGTAAATATTCTCTCCAATTTGAAAATAAAGTTAAAAACTTCATCATCTCTACAATTTATAATGAATAAATACCTATGGTACTAAAATATTAAAATATAATTCAGATAATTGAAAACCACTTATTGAAATGCTATTTCTTTATTCACTCACTATTTTACATATCATCACAAAGAGGCATTAAAAACTCACTTAGACAATATGATTCAAATATTAGTCAACATAAAAACAATGATATTAAATTTCTACAATGATTTTAAGATTTTATGAATTTTTTGAGGAAAATGATTTCTAAAACACTCCCGTTAAGTTTTTTGAAGGTTTGGTTGTGTCGAGAGGGAGTTTGGAGGTGTTCTAGTGGATAGAGGAAAATTTAGGTGTTTTTGAAGGTAACCATGACAAGGTTATGGTTGTGGTGCTAGTATTTTTTATGTTCACTTGGACTCATAAGGGCTATGTAAAATATATTGGTATTAGCTATTAGGATGTTTTCCATGGAGTTAGTCATTTGGTGATAGGATGTAGCACAATGATTGAAATGTATATGTTATCCATTATAGAAGGAATTTCTCTTAGGTTATCCACTTGTTTGAAATGGGGATAGAGTAAAAAAATTGGGGATCTTATTTTGTCAAGAATGATTCTTGTATAGTCACCAACATGAATTGTAGTGATCACCACAACATAGTCCATGGTGTTTTGAGGAGAAAATGGCTTTGATCTTGGTACTACTATATAAGAGATGGTTGGGGTGAACATCTGGGTGGTGGGATTCCTTAGACCATTCTATGTATAGGGCCATGGTGATGATTAAAATGGTTTGATGTGTGTTTTAAAATGAATTATAATAGGGGGTTCTATGATTAAATTATAGATATTAAATTTATCTGGCCTCACTATGCGTATTTTGATGGCCCCTACACCACAATGAAGACTTACCAAGTCTTCTATATAAAAAGGGATTTACCCTCTTCCTTGGTTATATTATTATTATTCTATCAGAACATAATCAACCAATTAACCTCTTATCACTATCCATCCCCACCTCTTGGGTTTTTGAAAACCTTGGGTTTTCCAGATAAAAACCTCACAAATCAAGGTACCCTTATTTTCCATATCTTCTTAGTTATATTCATTCCAATTTTTTCTAGGGGTTTATTTTGGTGGGGAATGTTTTTTATTAGGATATTTTTCAAGGATTTATGGATCTTTTTTGTTCATTGATTCCAGTGTTGTTTCTTTAGATCATATATTATTCATGACCATATACTATTTCCTAGAGAGTTTTGAGTGTCTATTTGAGGTAGGGTAACCGCATTTTATCATTATTTTATGTGTATATATAGAAATTACATGCTCTTGTCTATATTTGGGTTGATTTTATGGGTTGATATAATCAGATAAATATTTTTATTAATTTTCAATTGATAGGGATAAGAGTAATCATTAATTTTTTCTTGTTTTTTGCTATTTCTTATGAGTTTATACTTGTTTGTTTCCTTATTACAGATCATGGTTATTGGGATACTTTTCTTATGATTTGACTATTGTGATTTGTGGGACCAGTTGTGAAGCCTAACTTGATATCACCATTCATAAATGGATAAAAAAATTTATATAGAAAATGAGATGGTATCCCATATATATTTTTAATTATGTAGGAATACATATGAATGAAATATGTTTTTATATAAACATCCATATCGAGAATGTTTTGGTATATTTGAAAACTGTAATATAATTATTTTTTTGATTTTCTTATTGTAAATCCTTGGTGATTATGTAAACCTTATTGGATCATGTGTGGTGATGGTGGTTTCCAATTCAGATGTGGGATATGTTTTGGTAGTGCTGTTGTGGTTAGTTGGAATGGGAAGTGACAAGGGATGATGTAAAATTATTGTACAATGGTGAGACTTTTTGGAAAATATTTTGGTTGTAGTGATTATTGGAATGTACTAGTATTGATGTTGTTAATAGTTATTAAAAAAATTGGGTGTTTTTGTTTTTTTAAATCGACCGTGATAAAATAAAGTGTTGAAAATGAAAATTAAATTGAATAGATTGGGAATTAAATTGAGGATGGAATTAATGTTTTATAATTTTATTAACTAACACGAAGATTAATGAAATTATAGAATTGAATGTGAAGTGTTGGTTAGAGTGGGTTTTCATTAAATATGAAAAGGATGGAATAATAACTAAATGCATGTTTTCAAATAGTAAATCTAGAAATATTTCACCTTAAAGAAGGGAAGATGAATTATGAAATGTTTTCGGATTGTTATTGTGTTGTGTTATAATACAGTTTTAAATATTTTCTTGTAAAGGTCAGGATTTGTTGTGTTGGTGTTTTGGGATGCAGTAGTGGAGTAAGAAGTGTACCCATAGGTTTGGTATTGTGTACTATTTATCTATCATATATTTTCATGTTACTTATATAAACATTCAACTCGAGTTAGATATCTTTAAAAATTTCCAAATATTTTTGTTTCTAGGCGTTTTCCCCAATGTCTATATTGGTGGTGAAATGGATGTCTTTATACACCCTTTTTCTCATACTATATTTGACAGTAGTGATGATGATGACTGGGGTAGAATATTCTTAGTGATGGTGATGGATGGAGGTTAAGATGCCATATGATTGTTATACAAGGTGTTAGAGATTCCTAATGATTATGAAAATTGGGTTTGAAGATGCCTAGTGATGACGAAGATATGATTTGTGGTTTGGGTGAAGCATGGTAGGAGGATGGTATGAGGAAGATATATTTTATGTTCATTATACCCTTTTTCCCTAATTACTTGATGGGATTGTGATGTGGATTTTTTTGGTTCCAGGAACCAATAATTCCTCCTTTAAAGGTATTTCCAACTCATATTGTATTCTTAAATAAGGTGTAATATTTACGTTAGAAGATCAAAACATTATTTCCAATGAATATAGTTGATATATAAGACTACATTAATATAGAAAAACTATAATAATTACCTCAAATTTTAATTCCACTTTCATTATTGATCTAATGGAATAGAATATATCACACCATCAATTCACTACATGATTCAAGTGAAGAAAATCTCTAGAATTTATCCACACATGCACTATAATATCTGGTCAATGATGTAGAATCATTAGGCGTTAGAATGGATGATCCAAATTGTTTTCATTGTTCACGGTCCACTGTAGCAGTATTCCTCATGAAGGATGAATAAACATTTGTGTTATATTGATGTTTTGAGAGAGGAATAAGGGAGATAACACTATAGGTCATGATCCAAAATCTCATTATTTGTTGTGCGCACCAAAAGGTGATTTCAGAAAGGGTCATAATTAGATGCTTATTGTGATATGTTTAGGGTAAGAAAAGTTCACACACTACCTTAAATATCTTTAATATTAGTAGATATCCCCCTATCCATTATAATAATTTTATTATTAATAATATCTTTACAATTGTAACAAAATACGAATATAAATAAATAGTATTTATTTCTTATCAGACCATTAAGCTAGTCTGCTTTCCTTCTTCAACATTGACTTATTCTTGAATAATGACTATTTAATTAAATAAATGTCGCTAAATTATTATTTGATAAATATAATAAATATTATACTCTTCAATTTGGAAAATAAATACTTATTATTATATAACTCACTTACTATTTTGAATAACTTGTGATTAAATTATGGAATTCAACCAAACCTGAATAAATATTATTTAGTCTAGATTGAAAAAATAAATATCAGAATTTAACTGAGATTGTATATACACATAGTGTGTGTCCCTATAGGAATCTTTCTTAGTTTCATTATTTAAAACAACCTAATGATCAATTTTGTCATCTATAAACACACAAAGTCATCCATATAGAAAGTCTTTGACATCACAATGAAGTCTAACCTCCTATGAATGATTACCATTTAATATTATCCTTTTATATCAATATCTTAAATCATGTAGGTTATATTCTAGATCCATCAACCTATACTCTTGATGTTTCTTTCTTTGAATTTATGAAAATGAACTCACCTATCTAATACTATGGACATGGATTATTTTGAAAATTTCATTCCTATAAAGGGAATGAAATGTTTTCTTTTCTTAAAGAGACAAAAGGGATAAATCCTTTCTCACATTATTCATTAATTCTATATCATTAGTGACACACCCAACATATCATACTTTATTGTGAACATATGTCATAATGGTGTTGGCAGTACATCTAGGTACCCATTTCTTGAAATCCATTAATGAAATAATTAAATTCTAAAGATCAGTACAAATTTATAAATATAGGAACATACAATGCCACATATAAATTTGGGGTTTCTATTGATAGAAATACTCTCACAACCTATGATAACAGATATTACCAAGGGAGAACACCATGAGAAGGTGTCTCAATGTCTTATAATCCTACCACCCCTGATATCCTATATTTTCTTTTTCCTATCAAACTATATCATCTTACCATTGTACAAGGTTCATGAATAACTCCATCTCATGTCTGTGTTCTCATCAAAGGGGGAAAATGTTACTGTAAAAATAAAAAATTCTATCAATGAAATTTAACTTCTTATGTTTATTTCATATAGTGTATATCACATAAATTAACTTACATAACAAATTAAATAATTTATAAATGAATAATAATGAAATAATAGGTATTTCTAGATGTTAATGAACCTATTCCAATGAAATTATAACTTGACCATAGGAATAGTAATATAATCCTTTAGAATTGTAAATGGGCCAAATGAATAGTAACATCACCCATGAATGTATAAACAAAATTTAGAAATACTATAAATGATGGTAGGATATTATTATATCATAGTATAAGTAAGTGAATATTTTAAAAATTAATATTCAAATGTTGGTATGCTTGTAAGTAATAAAAGTTTAATTATAAATTTTTAATTAATAAAATGATTTAAAAGAAAATTTATTTTCAAAAAAATGTATTCATAAATTATTTTTTTATTATGATTTTCATGATAATTTTATGAGACCTTAGTTGATTTTTTTAAGTGTTATAATATTATTTATAGATTTAAAATATGTATTTTTTTGATTAAATGATGGTTTAAATTAGAAATTAAATTTCTCAGATGTATAAAATTATTTTCATAAAACAGAGGTCATTTTTGAATTATAAATGTTGAAAAATGATTAGTTTGACTTTTTGATATTTTTCTAAAATACTTGAATTTTTTGGTGAATAGTATAATATGGTAATTTACGGTATAAATACATGATAAGTTAAATACACTATTAATTGAGTCATTAATGATATAAGAACCAAAATATATAACATTATTTAATTATTTTAATAAAGTTTATTATAATTCTCAAACTATTAATAGTATTTACTTAAAATAATAAACAAATGAATAAAATATTCAAAAAAACTCCCATATCATCCTCTATAAATACCACCCCTCACTACTCATTCTGTGCACACCTTCCAAGCATTGATACATGTCAAATTTCTTTAAAATACTCTTCAAAATACAATACCCCACATCTATGAGATATTTTTCACAATAAAATACTGAACTAATGTTCTTTAATGAGTTTCGTATGGAGGATAATTCAAGAGAAAAATCCTCTTTCTTTTTCTTTTAATTCCCTTTCAATTTGATTTTTTATTTCTTTTATTCTAATAAAATCCTCTATCCAAATGACAATGATAACAAAAATATCATCCATATAATATAATTATATTATTTTAATGTAATATCTTTAATGAAACTCACTTCCCTCTCACTTTTATTTTAAAAACAAAATCATCATCTGTGAGGTGCCGATTTACAACCTTTGCAGACGATGGATTTTCATTATTCAATTCATAATTAAATAATGGCAATGAAAAAAATTTACTGTTAAAAACTATAATATATTTTTTAAAACCTATTACATTTTCTAGAACAATTATGTATTTTTAATATTATTTCACACGACCAAACTAGGTCATGATTATCGAAAACTCACCAGAATAATCTATGTGATGGTCACTATTGTTTTATCTAATGTATTTTTCTCCTACCATATAAAAAATAAATTTTATAATAATTTAATATTATTTATATTAATTAATATCATATAATTTTAATTATGGATAATTATACCCATTTATCATTAACTTCATTACTTATAAACAAGAAAACCGATCGCGAAAACTGAGAAAACGAACACTCCTGAATGATGAAAGTAATATTTAAAAATCTAAAAAAATACAAAAAACAACCTAATAAAAATATAATGAATTAAATGAATGTATATAAGTTTATGAATTAATTAATTAATTGATTTAATTTGATTATATATTACATTAAGGTCACGTGAAAAACACATTTAGACATAAGGTAAAGGATTCTACTTGAACCGTCATTTTTTCCATTTGGTTAATCTTTCACTTCCTTTTACCCAATGTAATGATTATTTATTTTTGTGTAATTCATATATATTATTTTTATATTTTCAGAACTCATATATGCAGAGCATTTCATATTTAGTTTATGGGGAAATACATATCTTAATATGGTTTCCATCAAAATTATTCTAAATAAGAAACCCAAATTGAAGGGAACAACATGATTACTATCCCATTTTGAAGAACCATTCATAACATGTGTTAAGACTCAATTATCATTCATAATTCACTAATTTTTTTAATGAAAAAATTTATTTTTTCTTTTATGGTTTAATAAAAAAATATGAGAAGTAAAAATGATTCTTTTCAAAAGAACTCTTCATTAAAAAATAAAAGGGGTATTTCTCTTAATAATTAATTGTTGGTTTTATTTCAATTTATTTGAAAATATCTTTTTAATTTTATGAGATATTGAGATTTATATCTTTTTTTATCTTCCACCATATTTTACTATAAGATTTTTTAACAGTTAGATTGTGGATGTGCGTACTTGAAACCATTCACTATACTACTCACAATAGTTAATGATTATGTTTACAAATTGGAGAATGTTATTTACATTTAATATATATATATATATATGTTATTTCTATTTATACTCATTTATTTGAGGAATTAAATGGACTTAGTAAGTGACTGGAGGGGCCCACTATCTCCCCTCGATTCCTTGGTAGGTCTGATGAGACAACCCAGAATGAGTTTTTATCCGTTATGTATAGTGTAATAGCCGAGTCCTGGATGATATATTAACGATGTCCAGCATTATAATTTCCCTCATTATAAAAGTATTAATTTATATTAAATGTGATTATTCTACTAGTATAATATCCAATATTATGTTTTATTATACAATTAATAAATATATTTTATTCCTTCCATATTATGCTCAATATTATGTTTTAATGGAATGTGTATGTTTAGTTATTCACCTTGCATTATTACTTATGTTTCTATTGTATTACATACCCTTACTCAGTATTAAATCTCACCCCTTATGTTTTATTTCCCCCAAGATGCAAAAATGAATATTATGACTTTATTTTAGAGATAATCTAGGAGTTATGAATGATTCCAATGAAATTTATATATTTTGTTTTCCTTTAAATGCAGTTATGTTGAACTTATGATTGTATTTGGTTTTCAAAAACTACTAAAATGATCGGTCCTTTGGGATTCAATTATTGTATCTATGAAAATGTAATAAATTAAGGAATTGGGTCTGGGATACTGGGGTCGGGGTCTTTATAGCTCGTATCAGAGGATGTTTTGTAGAAACATTGAAAACTATATTTAAAAAATATAGATTTTAGAACATAACACTGCGATAGAATTTTAGGATAATAATATAAGAAAATTCAATAATTTTGGTAAGTTATATATTATTTGGAACATCCTAGAAATAAATATCTTTTTAGATACAAAAAGTGTACATGGTTATGGCACATATGCACCTAAGGCTAATAACTCCAATAATATCTCCCGATCCTGACTTAGGGTTACCTGGTATATGACAACTATCCTTTCTGCACACCTCGTTCGACACTCTTGGGGGATATTCTTAAGAAAAGTTCCATTTTCCTTAAAAACCATTATAAATGATTTAAAATAAAATATTTCCCCATGGAAACCATGTTTATTATTATGATATTATCTATGCATAAAATTTAAATTTATACTAAGTATTTTTCTATTTTGATATTATTCATTATGATTTAAAACCTAATATAGTGTATGCTATTATTTATAAATGGAGCGTAGTAGAAGGAATGGAAACTACATCAACACTTGTATCCCATGCAAGGAATTCCCTCAAATGAAAGATATTGATATTCGTATTGGATTTGAAACTGGTGATGGGAAACATATAACCATACTAGGATAACTGAATCATGTTATGAACAATAACCTTACACATATAGATTATCCTAATACACCACATAGAGGAAAAATGTTAGTCTTATTTATGTGACAATAACCTCTAAAATTCAATGGTGTTACAAACACATTGGTAGTAGATTAGTGGATAAGTTTCATATAGAAGATATTTATCCTTTTGGGATGTAACAAAAGGGATAAGGTTCACATGATAGTTTATCTTCTATCGGGAGATATAAGTCTATGGTGGCTATTAATTCAAAACACAAATGAGGAGGAATAAATTATAAATATGTAATAGAGGGAATTTAATGAAATTTTCATAGAAAAATATTTTGCTCATGAACATTGAGTATAATTGGAGAGGAAATTCATGATTATAAGAAGGAAAGAGGATAAAATATTTCGATGTATCTAAAATTACTAGTTTATCAAGGCATGTTACAGAATACAAACATAATACAGGGAGTGAGATAGATCAATTCTTTCATGGTTTAAAACCATTCCACTTTTTGGAACATGTATCCCAAAATTTCTCATCATATGATGATATAGTCTCATTTTCTATCAAGATATATAAAAAATCTCTAATTAATATGATTTCAAAGTAATGAAATATAAGAAGAACGCTGTTGAATAATAGAAAATGAAATAAGGGAAAAGGGATGAAGGGAATGTTTGATTTTCCATCCCGTGATAATTATGGGAAGAACAACCCCAGTAATTTCCTAAAGGGTATATGTGTTTGTTTCAAGTTTGATAAAAAAAGGCCACCAAGACTACAATTGTAAGGGAAATAAATAATTTAACAATGTTCAATGATACAATTTTAATGAAATGGGACATTATGAAAATGATTGTATAATGTATCAAGGAAACTTTCATAAATAAGTACAAGGGAGAAATACTTATCTTATACAGCCACAACTACTGAGGTTCAAGTTTATAATGATGTGGTGGTAGGAAATTTAATAATTTCCTAAAACATAGACAATGATTTATTTCATTTTGGAGCACCACATTATTTTATATCTTCCTAATTTAACAAGAAAATTATACATTTCCATTTTGATTTAATAATGGAGTTTTCAGTCAAAACTCTTAATGGAAGTATTATTTCAACAAATCTGTGTCAGACAATCCACTTTATGAAACATGTATATGATTTAGTTTCCGACCTCTTCATCATAACTATAATTAAATCTGACATAATCCTCAGTATAGATTGGATTTCAAATTATAATTAAAATATATACTGCATGAAGTTGGAAGTTACACTTTTTTGAGAATGATGTTTTATCAGTTATCTGTAGAGTAGAATCCCTATCAAGTAAATATTATCATGACCCACCCCAATAGCTCTACTGAATGGAATACTTGTGGTGGAATAAAAAATTTCTTCTATAGATGGGAAAGAAATATTAAAATTGCAGATTTAACTATTGTGAAAGAATATATAAATATACTTCCTGAGGATTTACCTAGATATATTCCAGAGTGATAATTTTGGTTCTCTACTGATTTAGATCCAACTGAAAGACCTATTTAAAATAATCCTTAGAGAATGACTACTGTGTAAATAGTATAACTTAAGAAACAACTAGTGTAGTTGAGTGATAAAGGAGTTATTATCCCAAACATTTCTCTATGGGGATCCCCAATTCACTTTTTCAATATGAAAGATGGATCCATGAGGCTGTGCATTGACTATAAAGAAATAAATGAAATTACAATAATGAACATGTATCCCCTACCTCACATTAAGGATTTATATGATTAAATTCATAGAGAGAAATAATTTGTCAAGATTAACTATAAATCAGCATATGATCAATTACATGTGAGGAAGTAATATATTCCAAAGACAACATTTCAAAACAGGTATAGAAATTATGAGTTTACAGTAATTCCATTTGGAATAACTAATGCACCCTTTTTTATGGATCTGATGAACAACGTTTTCATGGAATATATTTATAACTTTTTGTGGTATTTATTGATGATATATTGGTATAATATAAAATCAATAAAGATAATGAGAATCACTTGCATATTGTTCTAAATATTATTAAAATAAAGGAATTATAGAGGATGTTTAAGAAGGTGTGAATTTTGAATACAATTATATTCTTTTCTTACCTATATTCTCTCAAAGGATGGAATCTCAGTTAATCCTTCATGGAAAAATTTAGTCTAGGAATGGACTTCACCATTTAATATTATCATGGTACATAGTTTTATTGGTTTAGAAGGTAATTTTTTTTATTCATAAAATATCCGAATTAGCTCACCCATTAACCAAGTTTTCTCATAAATATGTTATGTTCCTATGGGAAAAATAATATGAAAAATGTTTTGAATAATTGAATAGGATAATAGTGAATGATCTGATCTTGAATGTTCCATCAGAAAATGGGGGATTTTTTATTTATAATGATGGATCATTTAAATGACATAGGTGTTTCATTATACATTATGATATAGTTATTTCCAATGCATCAAGGTAGATAAAAATTATTTAATTGAACTATCCAACTCATGATCTTGAGTTACCGACTGCAATAGTTTCTTTGAAAATATGGAGACACTATCTCTATAGTGAAATATGTAAGATAAATACAGATCACAAGAGTCTAAAATATATCTTCTTACAAAAAGAACTAAACATGAGGCAAAGGAGATGGTTCAAGCTGCTCAAGGATTATGATTTTTCGATACACTACTATACAGGAATGGTAAATATGCTAGAGAATTCATTAAGCAGGAAATATCATGGAGTTATAGAGAAAATTAGGATTGCTATGGACCATATGTACATGAATATAAAATATAGCAATATGGGAATTATCAAGGAAGGTTATAAATCATTAATTTTTCAATTGTTTTCCCAACCATATTTATTTGAAATGCTTAAAATTTCTTATTTTGATGAGGATAATCCTTAGAATAAAATTAATGTTATGAATGATGGGAAGTTGGATGACATTGTGTGTGAGGGTGTAATTATACATTTTTTAAGAGGTTTTGTGTTCCTTATATACCTGAGCTAAAATAGTAGTTATTTGATGATGCCCATAGTTCTAGTTTTTCAATACACCATAATTCCACTAATATGTATATAGATTTGAATGAATATTTCTGGTAGGATAACATGAAGTTGGAAATTGATGAATATGTACCAATATGTTTAGTATGTCAACAAGTGAATGCTAAAACAAAACATACTAGAGGATTAATTCCTATTACTATGTGGAAATGGAATGACATTACTATTTAATTTATCACTAGATTACCCAAACACCAGTAAATAACTATTCAATATGGCTTATTGTGGATCTACTTACCAAATCTACACATTCTCTCACTATAAGGGAATATTTTCCATTGTAGTTCCTTAAAAAACTCTATATTAATGAAGTTGTAATACTTTATGGAGAACATCTCTCAATTGTATCTAATCATGATCTATGATTTACCTAAAAATTATAGAAATGTCTCTAGAATGCTTTGGATACTGAGCTTCATTTGAGTACTTCTTATCATCCCCAAAATGATTGGCAGTCAGAGAGGATGATCCAATTTTTAGAAGACATGTTGGGATAAAAATCACTTGAATTTCAAGGTATATGGGATCAATATTTACCTTTTATGGATTTTTTCAGCAACAATAGTTTCCATTCTAGTATTCAAATGGAACCATATGATGCATTGTATGGAAAGAGATGTCGTACACCAACGTTTTGGGATGAAGTTGGTGAAAGGAAGATTTTGGACCTAGATATTATGAAGGAAACAATAGAAACGTTAAATATTTTTCAAACACATATTAAATTTTCTCAAATTAGAAAGAATATCTATGTTTATAATCAAAGGATAGATTTGGATTTCAAGTGGGAGATCATGTTTTCTTGAAAGTATTCTATGGAAGGATGTTATAAGATTTGGAAAGAAGGGGAAACTAAGTCCTAGATACATTGGCACTTCTAAATTTCTAGTGATAATTGGAGTTGTAGATTATCATTTGGAAATGTTTCATTTCTTTTCCAAAGTTCACAATCTATTCCACACCCCCTTTTTAAGGAATTACATGACAGAAACAATGCCCGTTCTCACTTCTGAAAAATTATAATTGGTACTTGATTTGTCTTACTATGAAAAGCCTATAAGGATTTTGGACAGTTTGAACAGGTTATGAGGAATTAGATTAATCATCTTGTAAAGGTACTTTGATAAAATCATAAAATTGAAGAGGTGACATGAGATCCCAAGGAACTTATGATGAAGAAATAACCAAATCTTTTAATGGGGGACATTCAGTAAATCTTGAGGAAGAGTTTTTTATAGGAGGAAAGAATATAGTAACTTGAAATTATATCAATGATATTTAACATATTATGTTTAATTCCCATATTATAGATCTCATAAAATTACTTATAAAAAATAATAAAAATTTATAAATGAATAATGAATGAAATAAATGTATTTCTAGAAGTTAAAGAACCCATACCGAGGAAATAATAACATAACATTTGAAATACTAATAAAACCATTTTGAATAATAAATTAGACAAATGAATAGTAACCTGAACCATGAATGTATAAATAATATTTAGGAATCTTATAAATGAAGGTATAATATAATTATACCATAGTATAAGTATGTGAATATTTTAAAATTTAGGTGTCGGTATTTTTGTAAGTCATAAATATTTAATTACAATTTTATAATTAATAATATAATTTAATAGAAAATTCATTTCCATATAATGTATTCATAATTTAATTTTTTTGTATTATAATTTTAGGGTAATTTTATGAGGCCTTAGATAAATTTTGAAGGTGTTTTAAAATCAGTTATAGATTTAAAATCATTATTTTTTGAGTAAATGGTGATTTTAATTAAAAATTATATTTTCAAATATAAAAAAAAATTACCATAAAATAGAGTTCATTTTTTAATTTTAAATGTTGAAAAATTTTTATAGAGAATTCATGGTATTTTTTTAAAATACTTGAATTTTAAGTGAATAGTAAAATATGGAAATTTACGGTAAAAAATATTATTAGGTAAATACACTATTACTTCAGTAATGAATGATGTAATAACCATTATATCGAATGTACATTCATTATTTTATTAAATGTTAGGATTATTCTCAAAATAATCATATACTTTATCCAAAATAATAAATAAATGAAAAACATATTCAAAAGATACACCTCTCCTCCACTATATATACCATCCATCAATAACCCTTATCCACAGACCATTAATACTTTGCTACATATCACATTCCAATATAATACTCTTCCCAAGACCCCACCACATGTACAAGATCTCCTTGTATAAAAAAATATCAAACCAATGTGCCTTAAAGAGGTTCTCAAAGAGGAGAATTCAAGAGGAAAATCCTCTTTCTTTTTCTTTTAATTCCCTTTGAATTTTAGTTTTCACTTCTTATCCTAGCCTAACCTCCACTATAAAAATAAGCATGATAAATCCAATATCATCTATATACTCAAATTATATCATGTTAATTGAATATCCTTCATCAAACTCCATTCTCTCTTTCTTTTAATTAAAAAACAAAATCATCTTACATGAGGAGCTGATTTACAACCTTTGTGGATAATGAATTTTCATTCTTAATTTTCTCATTTTTTTGGAAATAAATAATTTTTTTGGTTAAACCAGACTATAATAGATTTATTTACACAAATATAATTTTATATAACTAGTACATATACTTAATATTAATTCATATGACAAAACTAGTTCGTGATGATCAAAAAATCGGCAAAATAATGTAAATGATTATCACTAATGATTTATCAAATGAATCATCCTCATACCATATAAAAAATTATTTTTATACCAGTATAATTTTACTATTTTTCATTAATATCATATAAATTCAATTCTATAGAATTATACTCAATTTACATGAACTTAATTACTTATAAACTAGCGAACCAATCATGAAAACTAAGAAAACAAACTCTCCTAAACAATGAAATTAAACCATATAAATCATAATAAAGGACATAAATTAACATAATAAAAATATAATGAATTAAATAAATGTATATATGGTTCATAAGTAATTAATTAATAGATTTATTTTTATTATCCAGTATATTAGGTTCATGTTAAAAACACATTCAAACATAAGGTAAGGGATTTTACCCAAAACATCATTTTCCATTTGGTTATTATTTTACTATCTTTACCATAATTTAATGCTATGTTTTTGTGTAATTATTATATATTCATATTATATTTTCAAAAATAATATATCCAGAAAATTTCATCTTTATTTTTTTTGTGGAAATAAATGTTTTAATATGGTTTCCATCACAATTATTCCTAATAAGCAATCCCGACAACAGGGAAATTTTGGACTTCATACCCATTTTAAGGTACCAACCATAATTTATTTTGAGGCACAATTATTTTTCAGAATTTAATAATTTCATCATGAAAAACTATACATATTTATTTATGGTTTTATACAAAAAATTATGTCAAATAATTTTTTTTTTCAAAAGAACCATTATTTGTAATGTAAATGGGGTATTTCTCCTAATAATGTCTCAATGATTTTATTTTGATTTATTTAATAAACTATATTTAATTTTATGATTATTTAAATTGATATCTTATGTTTATCATACAATATATTTTATTAAATGGTTTATGATCATTTTCACTATTTTGTGATATCTTGATACCATTCACCATACTACATTGATTGGTTAGTGATTATGTTTATAGATTGGAGAAAATTATTTATATTTCATACATATATGTTGTTTATGTTTATCCCCATTCATATGCAGAATTAATTAGACTTAGTAAGTGTTAATTGGGGCCCTCTATATCCCCTTGATATATCATTATTTCTCATGTGACATAGTAGAATGGTTTTTTACCCATAATGTATGGGGTCTTGGCCTAGGCATTGGCGATCTATTAATGATATCTGAAATTATGCTTTCCTTCATTATGAAACTAGAAATTGAAATTACATGTGATTATCCAAGTAATAGAATAACCATGGTTATGTTTTATTATTGAATTATTGAATTATCATTTATTCCTTCCATATTATTCTCAATATTATGTTTCAGTGGAATGCATTTTTTAGTTATTTACAACGAATTATTACTTATGCTTCTACTGTATTACATACCCTTATTGAGAATCAAAGATAAACACTTTATTATGTTTTATTTTCCAGAGGATGTGAAGTTAAATAATATGAATGGCTTGGAGAGATAATATATGAGTTATGAATGTTTCCAATGGAATTTATGAATCAGGTTGTCCTTTCCAAATTGTAATGTAAAAATTATGTTTGTATATGGTTTTCAAAAAAAACTAAACTGATCGATCCTTTGGTATTCGAGTCTTGTATCTATGCCAATGTAATAAAGTAATCCACCAAATCCGAGCTACTAGGGTTGTGATCTTTACAACTATGGCCTCTGAAAGTGACATATTTTATAAGGAAATTATCACATAAAAATATCATGAAGATGAACAATTAAGATGTTATATATAAAATTATTTAATAAAAAACATGTAATAAAGAACTGAATAAGTTTTTCATAGAGAATTAACTACCAAAAAAACCAAAATTCAATTCATCCATCTAAAAATAGTTTCATTCCACTAGAATTTTTAAGACACACATGATTTTTCTAAGATAATGCCTTCATCACAGGTTCTGCCATGTTTTACTCCACGGATAATCTACTCCCCAAAAATTTTCCTCATTGAAAAATATCTATTAAGATATCAAACCTCCAAATTATGTCCATTTTTTTTAGAACATGGCTATTTTTAGAGATCCACAACTATAATATTATCCCAATAAACTATGATAAGATCTTTACTGTTCGGTACAACATTATGAAAATGGACAGATTTTTCAAATCCAAACTAATTCTTTGGAAATATCAATGTCCACAATTTACTCAAAATATGATATAAAATCAATGAAAACTAGATACTTTGAGCAATTACAACTCAGAACTCCTATATTGAGACAAATGATATATCCATACTCTAGATTCAGATCATTATGATATGTTAAAAACTTTGAATATGTATTCCCCTAAAATACGAGATATTCATTATCACCATACATTAGGAACATATCTTTATTTCAACATAGATACTAAAATATTGTCTTATGAATAATCCAATATTGTTCACCAAGATCATCTCGATATATGCCTACCATGATCAATGCATAGACAACATCAATTCTCACACAAAACATGGATTATAGAATTGATCCTATCACAGAATCATATGATATCTTACTCATTAACTTTTTCCTCTCATTTTTATGAGGACACATTTTGATGGAATGATATATTCCATGTGAAATTGGAAAAAATACCTCTTATATTGTTTTATACTAAACATATTCAAAATTAGTTCAATGTATGTACCTCGAAAAAGTTCAAGATGCCCCTTGGATCTATCATGCATGATCTTGATCCCTATAATATAATATTATTCCCCTAATTCCTTCATAAAGAATCAGTGGATCAATAATGAATTATCCACTTGTAAGGATGGTATATCATTTACAATTAGTAATATTTTATACAAAAATACTATTATGAAAAATAACTCCATTCCACTAAAATTATTTAAAACACTTGGCTAACATTCATTGTTAATGAAATAAATATATGTTATGGATTCATTGAATAAAATATTCAATGAACCGAATGCTTTCTTTAATCCATAGGTAGATGACTAGAACCAAAATTACTTTTTAAAATTTCTTGATGTCACAAACCCTTCCATTCACGTCATATACCCATCATCTCGAAAGATGACATTAAGGAATGATGTTTCAAAATCTATTTTCCAAATATCATAGTCATGGTAGTATTATATGGAATGGAATATCCTGACGGATTTAAATATGGAAAATGGATAAAATATTATATCATAGTAAATTCCTTGACATTGTCTAAACCATTTGTCCACTTGTAGTTATTTATATATATATACTTTACCTTCTATGTCCCTCTTTCTCATGAATAACCATTAACACTAAATGGATTTTACATCAACTAGTAGACCAATAAAACACCAAATGTGGTTTTGATAAATGGAATCCATCTAAGAATTTAGGGCCATATTCCATCTTATATCTTATGATCTCTTTAATTATTAATTTTAGGTGATAAGATCGTCATTATCAACCAATATTGAGTCTCCATAGTAGGCATGTTTTAGGAAATAAATATTCCATAGGGACCTATTGAATCAGTTCATGAAATAAATAATGTTTATATTAATAATCAACATCATCAATATAAATCTCGCGCTCACTATCCTTCTTGAATATCATTTTACTCTCAATAAAGAAAACCTAATTTATAATAGCCAATTTCTCATATGAAGGGTTGTATAGGTAGTATCGACTTTCTTTATTGGGATAACAATTAAATATAAACATCAAGCCTCCGGGTGAAATTTTTTTCTTTATCTATCTTAACGAAATGACTTATAACCCAATGCATGAACATGTTAAAAACAAGTTTATTTCTACTCTATAACTCAAAATGAATACTATTTTACTCTTTGTTAGGAACATAGTTTAGTAAGTATAATTCTATCTATAATTCATATTACCAAAAGGATAATGGATGAATTGTATGAATAATAATTTACCTCACCAAGGAAAACATGGTTTTTTTCATCTTTTTAATAATAGCATTCCACTATAGTGTATAACGTAGAGTGAGTTATGATAAAATCACATACTCCAATAGAAAGTGAATAAATTCTACATTAATAAATTCACTAAGTTAGTATGATCAGTGTTTCATTATCTCTTACAATGATCATTCTGAACATCATTCGTTAAATTTTAACTTATAAAATGATTTGTACTTATACATAATTAGTTATATATAAACATATCTACTAATGATCTTAATAAACAAAATAAATTTTTACTATCCACCTCCAACTTCTACTTGAAAATTCACACACACAATGGTGTTTGATAATCCGAGATGATATATTTCCCTTTCACCTTGAATGCCAGATGGTGGTTTGGTTATCTTTCCTTGTAAACAAGAATGAAATATTTAAGGTGGATTTATCTCAAAAAGATTCTAATTAAATATCTTTGTAAAGATATTTAAAATTAAATACTTTTAAATAACCTAGATAATGATTCCACAAATGTGGTTATATTGATTAATCATATTTTTTTCACTATAAATTTTCTATATTTTGATTTCATAATTTAATACATAAATAACACTATTTAGGTATTCCATGAAATAACATATTCTATCATTATAAAATAATGAACTTTTATTTTCAATACTGAAAATAAATCCATCAATATCTAAGTAAAAATCAGAAATAATTTTCTTTGTAACACTGGGAATATAATAAAACATCTTTAAAACCAAAATCAATCATACTATAAATGTGATATGATAGTCTCCAAGGGTAAGAGCATACAACCACACTCTATAGGTATCCCATATAAAATACTCATATATAGTAACATTCTAAAATCTACTTTGTTTTTTTATTTGGATATTAATGTGAGCACCACATAAAATATATAATTTCATAATTTTAGATACTTAAATATTAAACATAATAGTGAATGAACCTTAAAATTACCATTGAATATTTATCATAATGCAATTTCTCTTCTAATGGCCCATCATGTCAAATGAAAATCATGCCTTATCATATTCCCTTTCTTTCATATAGATATTCTTATTCTTAGAGGGAAGGTGTTTAGGAGCCTTAGACATGGAATGAGCCTTTGGACCATTTTTCTTATTCTTCATATTCTGCTTCACCATTTGAGAAATGGGTTTTTCATAACTCATGTATTTATAAACATTACTGGTAAGATTAATATGTTAAATTAATGAGTTCTTTATATTTCTCATATTAAAATTCACAATGAAACTAGAAATGTTTTTGTGTAGTGAGGTAAAAATGAGATCTATTTGCAGCTCATCAGGGATCATAAAATCCAATATTTATATGTTCAGAATAAACAAAATAATATTGATTACATGTTCCCTATCTAGATATGAATCTCCAAAATTTCATGTAAATTGTACATAGAAGGTCCCATATATCTATAATCTCACCTTCTATTGATAGAGATATTGAAGGTGAGAAACTATGATATACACATACACATCCTCATAATAATTTAAAATAACATTGTACAAGGAGGATAACATAAAACATTCTAAATCCATTATTTCATCTACATTCTTCATATAAATATATACCTCTACCGAAATAACCTATTGGTAAAGAGACTTAGAAAGATGGTTTTTCTATAATGTACAACTTCTATTCATGGAGTAGTATAATTCGAAAGGGCCTATACCATTCCCATAAACTACCATTAGCGAGAAGGTTATCATTATGTACTATAGATCATAGTGATATTATCTATGTAGTTTCATTTTCCATTCATACAATTTATAAAAAGATAATTAATACATGTTTTGATTAAAAAAATAGTGAAATAAATTTTAAATAAATTAATTTCATATTAATCACCCACTAATTTTCAAAAACTAATAACCCTTAATTTTTTTAATATATTATCTCATATATATTTTAGTTGAAATGATCTATATTACCTTATCGTAACCCAGACATGGTCTTGCTAATATGTTTGATGGGTTTTAGGTAGGTGTAACTTTCTAAATACATTAACTCAAAATTCATTGATATTCTAAATGGAATCCTCAATCTAGAAATTTTGATTTAAAGATTTCCTCTAATATTTTCCTATTTAATACCCCAATTCCATCCTAGGTATTGAACTCATGATGAAAACAATGTCATGTAAACCTAAAACATAAAGGTATAATTTCTATGATTATTGAATGAATCCAAAGATGGGTTCATAAAGTACATTTAACTATGAGGTTGATTCTGACATAATTAGTGGAAGGATAAGATAACATAATATTTTAATCGATGTATTCATATCCATATTCAAAAATCCAATTTTATCCTTTTACATTCCTTTTTAATATTGAGTGGATTTTATTGAAGTGATTAACAATGACTAATTAAACATTTATGCATAATGTGATTATATTTTAGTCTTCCTTTTGTGATTGTTAATTTTTTTTGGTTATTGAGAAAAATTAAAAAAAAATATTTATCCATTCAAGTAATATAAAAAAGATATGTGTTTTTTGATCATGGTATGTTTCTCATGGTTTGTTTAGTTCGTGGATGTTAAACTAAGCCTCTAACTAGGGGGAAACACCATGAACGATAGATTCGTTCAAGTTTCAACATTCCTCCTTTGTTTCCTCTGAATACACTTGATTGGTTTCACCTCGACTCCTTGATCCGGACCACCTCAACTATCATGGAAGCTCCATCCTTACATAATATTTTACTCACATGTAGAGGAGGGATCCATTAGATTAGATAAAGGGTATCTACATAAAAGAAACCATTAACATTCACAACCATAACTAATAAGGATGAGGTGATGAATCACTAATCATTAATAATAATTTAACAAATTGAATTAAAATAATCCAATCATATAAAATGGGATACTCTCCTATCACTATCATATGCACATCAAATAATGGGCATAAATTTTAAATATAGTAATTATTTATTTATTTTTGTTATTTAATTAAGACAATTCACCATGAATTAATTTAACTAATTAAATTTACATTAATACCATCCAAACATCCTTAACTCCCCATAAACTATAATTTTGAACCAAATTAACTTCATTTAAAATTAATATAGTACACATGTGTACTTAGAAGAAACCTTGTGTTGTCTTCATAATGTTAACATGGAAATTAATTTTATATACAATTATTAATCCTATGAAATGGAATGTGCTACCGAATGAATGAAACCCGGAACACATTATAAATAGGTTTAATTATAAATTTAATTCTTCAATATGTTAAAATTTCAAAAAACTACTTGTTGTAGACAATGTGGTGTGTACATATTCTTCCCATATTTGTAGCAGATAGTTTGGGTCTGGAAGTGTTTACTTCCTTGTAAATGTATGAGGTACACAACATGTATTGGGAATGAGCTTCAAGTAACCTTAGAGTTTTACAAAATGTTTGTCCATTTTTTTGTATCTAATACCCTACTCATTGGGACACCTATGTTCACATTATAAGGAATACAAAGACTACGCAGTGTGAAATCTACTTATATGATGTTCAGTTCTATATGTCAAGTGCTAGTCTATCTGGATCTTCACACTTGTCTGATCTATTCTCATCTTAGATATGATTTTTTGGATATGACCAGATAGAGTAAAATACAGCTGTGAATGAAAAATTACACAACATTTACTCTAGGAGTACATGATGTGTACTTTGTTTTTCTCCAGGTAGAGCCTTTGAAACCTCTATATGATTATTAATTTTCAATGATTAACCAGTTAGAGGTAACATTATCGATAATAAAAAAGAGATGACATAGAGGTGTCAGATTATTAAAATGATTTTTTTATAGAGATTGAGAATTCTTGAAATAAATAAACAAATAACAAATAATTATAAATTAATCATTTGACAGCTCTGATTCGAAAGTTCGTTTCGAGCACAATGTAATCATACTTTTAAGGTTCGACTGACCTATCTTTTAGTCTTAAATCTAGCATAATACTTGAATTAAATGATAATAACATCATATACAAAAACAAAATAGATTAATAATACTATAATAAAATACCATAACTAGAGAGAGGATATACACATGTATTTTTTAATTAATTTATGAGATTTTAAAGAATTACCATAACCTATAATTCTAGTTTCATTGATGATCTAGTTGAATGGAATTCATTTCACCATTCTGGACTTATAGGTTTAAAGTGGGAATCCCCCAATGATGATCCAAACATTCACTATAATCTCTAATCAATGATATAGAATCAGTGGGTGCTAGCACAATTGATCCTGATCACATTTATTGTTCATTGTATATCACAGTAGTATTCTTCACAGAGGATAAATAATCTTTGGTGTCATATCGAAAGGTTGATAGAAAAGGAAGAGAGAGTTCAGACTAGGTTATGATCCAATATCTAATTATTGTTTGTGCAAAAAAGTTGGTTTAGGAATGTTTCATAATTTGACATTTATTTACATATGTTTAGTGTTGAAAAATTGAACACACCCCATTAACCCTCTTTAATATTCATAGTTAACACCATGTCCATGATTGATAATAATATTTATATTAATGAGTTGATATGTGAAAAATATAAAAAATATAAATAAATATTATTTTTTTCTAATTAAGACATTAAACTAAGTCCTTATTATTTCATTCACATTTATTGAATCTTAAACAATGACTATTTAATTATATAAATTTCAATACATTATTCTATGATAAAGATAATAAATTTTATATTATCAAAACAAGAAATAAATATTTATTATTATCCACATCACTTATTATTTCGAATAACTTATGACTAAACAATTGTTATCAACCAATCCAGAATAAATATTATTTAATCTAAATTGTTCAATTTAATATTATAATTTTACTGAGATTTTAGGTACACTTAGTGTATGATCCTTTAGACCTCTTTCTCAGTGCCATTAAGCATGAAAACCCAATTTCTAAGGTTAGGAAATATAAATAGACCAAGTAATACATAGATAAATAATTTAAAATTGTTATGACATCCAACCACCTAATAATGTTAATCGTTTAAAAAAATATATTTATTATAACATCTCAAATCAAGTAGGTTTCATTCCAGTGCCATCAACATATACACTCAATTTACCATTCATTCACTATCTTGAAAATATGTCTCCTTTAAAACAATATTCCCATTGGTGTATTCATGAAGTTCCATTCCCAAAAATGTTTGGAAATATTAACTTTTTTAGGAGAAAAATGTATAAATTTTTCTTACATTATCTATTAATTCTATATCATTATTGACTCACCCAACACATATTACTTTTCTACGAACATATGTCCTCATAGTTTTCTTCAATACAGGAAAGTACATGAGTCATGTTATATATAAATTATAAAATTAAAATCTAAGAATCAATACAGCTTTCTATAGAGACTAACATTCAATGACACATGGAAATATGAATTTACTATTGATGATCATGTTCTCATAACCTCCTATCTTGGGAATTACCATGGGGAAACACAAAGAGAAGGTGTCTCAATGTATCAAGATCCACCTAAATTTAATTTTAAAAACACAATTAATGATATAATAATTCATTTTCATGTTTATTAATATGAATTAGATAGTTATACTCACTATTGGAATATTAATTAATTTTTAAATTAGAAAAGAATTTTTGTTTAATTAAATATGTTTATTATAATATTTTATTTAATTGTTTAATTTATATATTTTAGAATTAAAATTTAAAAAATTAAATAAAATTATTTAAATCTGAGTATAAAAATTAACATTGGTTTGAATTTTAGGATTTTTCTGAAAATAATGATTTTTCGGTGAAAAATGAAAGCTATTGATTTTTGTAAAAATATAATTTTTTAAATAAATTAAGTAAATTAAAAGTAAAATTATGTTATAAATATGATTTCATGTAATATAAATATTATTTATTTATTTTTAATCCAATTAATTTATCTTGAATCAAATTTATATTGGATTTTAGTTTAAGATTTTTTTTTAGGTTTAAAAAAAATGATTTTTCTAAGAACTGTTTAAAAGCGAATATTTTTTCTCATTTTAATTTGCTATAAACCCCCCCTCCCAATAAGAAATGATTTGAAATATATATATATATATATTATATGAATAAATATGTATTTAAATTAATATAATGATTATTATTAGTCATAGAGTTAATATAACATCATTAATTTCATGAAAATACATATGTTCAAAAAGTGCATTTTTTAGCATCTTCGTGTTTATTTTTAAATTATATTTTAAAAATTATTATAAAATAATTTTATAAAATATATTCCATATTTTTAATTAGAATAAGTTATGATATGTTATAAGTTTAACTTAATTTTTGACCATAATGAATAGTGAAAACAACAAAAATTTATTACTGCAGTTTTGTTAAAAATGGATTTACTGGGGTATAAAATTAAACTATAAGGGTTAAAATGACATAATAATTTTTCTAAAATCAAATTTATAGACAATGTTATACCTTATTATTTCTAAGACTCTATAATGATCCATTTTTTAGCCTTTATTCATATGAAAAATACACATCCAACATTTTTTTCAAATATTACAAGTGTTCCTCCCACCTCAATTATAAATGGACACCCATTATCCTCTCATATTAACACCTTATAATCCATTTGGTTAAAAACATACCTTACCAAATATCTTACTTAATTCTATAACCACATCCTAGAATTTTTGGTTTGATCATTAATCTATCCTATTGAAGATTGTGGTGCTATCCTAAGGAGGTTGTCTGAAAAAGTGGTATCGTTCTTAACTGAGTGTTTTTTATTTTATTTCTTCTTCAAAATACTAATAATATTCCGAAATAATTATTTTTTAAAAACAAAAAAAATATTTTATAAACTAATATGTTATTTTATTAATTTTATAAAACAAATCCATGTTCTCTTCCATCAAATGGGATACATAATCATCATTCGTGTGTACGACAGACTACTGCATCACGACCACTGTCATTCATTTTTCATCATCATGTATCTCGGAATTTTATAATGGTGTATTTAATATATATATGATATTTTAAATATATTTATATTTTACGAGTTATTATATATCACATAACATCTTACATTCCATTCTATGGAGATACGATAACATCGCTTGTGTGTATGGAAAGCTACCGAATCACAAAGCAAAGTAATTCATTATTCACTAACACCTTACATGTATGGTAATAAGGATAAATATACTGAATATATTATATATATCTAATACATATTATATTTATTACATATTTATCATTATGAAAATATAATATACCATTTTCTTTTATTGAATGAAAAATGAAAATGTTATTCCTGCGTACGTGGTGAATACCACCTCCATGAAGTAACGCGATCCTTATTTTTCATCATTAAAAAACATGGATGATATATATATATATATATATATATTTAATGTAGTAATATGGTGTTTATGATGTTATTATCACTAAATAATGATAAAAGATTACTTACCATTGTTTCGTGATGAACGTCAAAAAATGGAAATATTACTCATGTGTATATATGACCTACCATCTTCATGATCGTAACATAATTAATTTTTCATACACATAATCTATTATATGATTTATAATTATAATTTATGTATTAAATTATGACTACTTCCTTACTATTACTCTAGATATATTTAATCAATTACCACTTTGAGAGTAGTGAACAAAACAAAATCATTTTTGAAAAATAAGAACAATATCATCAAAACACTCTATTTAAACTTAATAAAGCATGTAGTCATATATAAGAAGGTAGTAAGTGAAATAAATGGAATAATAAAATTTAATAATATTATTTTAGAAATAAATAATTAACATAATTTTATTATTCAAGAATATAAATAATGTATGTGATGATTTAGACTCAAGGTAGGTGAATTCATCAAAATTTGCTTTCATTGAGGCATATTTTGATGTTATACCCATTTATTAAATTTTGATGTGTATATAAAACCAATTTTATATTTTTTTAAATAATGTTTTTATTCTAATTATGAATGATGTTTTTCTGATGTTATTCTTTCATGGGGCTTATGATTAAAGTGTTTCTAGGATGGTAAGAGAATTTTCGTCAAAAAAAAATAGTCTCTTAGTTTTTTCCTTATAACTCCCTTATTCTTCCATGTAAATTTTTTTAAAATGATTTTATAAAGGTACTTATATTCTAATGAGTGTTTTATAAAGGAAATTGTTTCTTTTATTTCAATTGGTTTTATAAAATAGAATCTTTTTACAGAATGTATGACTTTCTTTAAAAATGAAAAAATGTTATATTATAAAATATAGAGTGAAAAATATTTCCCTCCACGATAAACATTATTAGAAGTTTGATTTAGATTAAAATTTTTCAAGACATATTTAAATAAAAACCATCTCACAATTTTTTCTAATTATTTTTTATTGAAAACAAAGTTTTAAAATAAAAAATGTATTTTAGTATTAAAAGGATTTTTAAGAGAAAATTGATTTTTGATATTTAAATGTTATTTTCATATGAGTTTAATGGAGTTTTTAAAATGTTTAATGTTAAAAACGTGTGTGAATAAAATATTTTATTAATGATATGGTACTTTATAATTATACGAGAAATGGGTGAGCCTAAAATAGATTTTACTATGTCTCTACCCAGATAGCATCATGTATAAGGGTCTAGCCTTCAAAATTACATAATCTTGAGTTAATTCAATATATAACATTGAGGATATTTTCATGTTTATAGTTTTAGAGATTTAAGCCATAACTATTACATTACATCTCAAATATTACAAAGTAGACACTTTTAATCTATCTAATTTTTAACAATAATTAAACACCTTAATTAAAACAATAATTATTTTCAGGATAAAAATCTTCTTTAATTCTTCATTTCTCTTAAAATTCGTTATAACATGTAAAAAACATTTAAAAATCATAGGATGAGCATTAAAATCTCAGTAAGGGTTATATAATAAGGAAAACAATATTAGACTATGAATACATAAAAATCAATGAAATCATCTTTTCTTACTCATAAAAAATAATCTATATAACATAACTCATGAAAAAATATGATTTATGAAAAACTCATAGAAATAATAAATTATAAATTTAACATGTGGAATCTATAAAATAATTATATTTCAGCTTTCACAGCTATATAGAGATTAACCTTTATAGTTACATTTGGAATACCCATCACACTATATTCCCTAAATCTCTTAGGATAAACTATCTTATTTACCTCCATCATGTTACTCGATGAATTTGAGAGATATCTCGGGATCACCCAGTCTCATTTTATCAAAGAATCACCTATATACGTAAACAATACCCAATAACCATAATATAATAATAACACATAAAACAATAATAATGGAAAGATAACATTTCCACATTACAATCAGAATATATCATTTCAAGATATTGTCATAATCATTGATTTCTAAAAACCATTTTCAATACCAAAATACTTAAAACGTGTATTTGGTATTTTTTTCTTTTAAAAACATTAGGTATTGATAAGGAAGAAAAATGTCAAATAATACACATGACGGTGGAAAGGACGTTGTTGCCGCGTAAGTTATAAAGAAACATTAGTTTTGTAGTTTAGTAAAATAATTTGTAGAGAAATAATTCCCTTTCAATGAAATGAAAATTCAAATGGGTTTATACACAGTATAAAAAAAACTCTTATATAAATCAAAATATGCCACAATCAAAGGAGATTGAGACGATGTCCCTTACTTTGTGTCTAACCTGTCTCCTTTGTTCTTTATATTCATGTATAGTAAACATTTATAAAATAATTCTTTATTCTGAACCTTATTTACATTTATTAATCATTTTAAATTACTTATCATCATGTTATAATAATTATATAAATATTTAAGTTCATATCGGTCCTTTTGTTGATATTCGGTACTTGAGTCAAAACTAAACTTATTTTGATGTAAATATTACATGAAGTCAAATTCCATAATAAATATAATATTATTCGTGATTTAAATATCATATCTCCAGTATATATGTATTTATAATATTCCATAACATTTGGATTAAATAAATTAAATGCACTATTAATGGAGACGGTAGGCCGTACGTATGCATGAACACTACTTTCATTTATTTTCCATATTA
Source organism: Viscum album (assembly GCA_963277665.1). Taxonomy (NCBI): domain Eukaryota; kingdom Viridiplantae; phylum Streptophyta; class Magnoliopsida; order Santalales; family Viscaceae; genus Viscum; species Viscum album. The sequence continues at coordinate 153,724,579 of OY728145.1, forward strand.
AAAGAATGAAAAATAAATGTTAAATATGTATATTATTATTATAATGTAATATCTATGTTATATATGTTAAATTAGTTCATTATATTCATACTTTATACATTCCATGTATGGAATGTATGAGTCATATCACATTGAGGGGGCGGTAGTCCGCACTTCCTCAAATGAAATTATCATATTTCCGCATTATGGAAAGCATAAAGATATGTTGTAAATAAAAATTACATTATAATATGGAATATATATATATATATATAATATGTCATATATAAATATGTTACCATCATAATGTCCACCATGAGAGGTGGTATGGGATAAACGAAGAATCATCATTTCGTGAGGCAGTAGTTCACCGTACATAGAAACAATATGCACATATTCATTAGATAGAGGTGTGTGTAATTTTATTTCGAATTTTTGTCTTAAAAGCATCCTAGTATATTTAGGATACTGGTGTTTTTATGTAATAATAGAATAAGAAGATCCTAGAGAGTGGAGAAGGAAAATAAAATAAAGGAACTTAAGAGAAGACATTACCTCTAAATCGAGCAACTTCTTTTGATTTGAGACAAAAAACTTTATTGAATTGACTTATTCCAAATGTAAGGATTCTTGGAGGAAGGGAGGTATATTGGAAGATTATTTGACCATAATTTTAATGATCCAAGGTTCTTTAGATGTGTGAGTAAGTGGGTAGATGTGGTTTTCTTTTATTAGAGGGAGGATGGGTACTTTAGGAATGTCTTGAAATATTATTTTATTATAAATTTTATTTCGGTTTAAAAAGGTGAAAAATCTCATTTATTTCAAATATAAGATGGATTTTTGTCAAATTAATCTCAACCAATATATTTTAGATATGTTTAGGTCCCAAAATAAACCATATCTTTTAGCTTTAACCCTTAGTTAAAAACATTAACTCTTACGACGCCTTATTGTATTTTCATAATATATGGTATATATAATTACTATAAAATACCATTCGAACAATAAGTAGATAATTAATGATAGGTTTAACATTATATAAGTTAGTTGTCCAAATAATATATTTATAGTACAATTATATCATTTAATAAAATAGTATTTTTTTAAACCCATTTATGTCAAGTTGGACACAATTTAATAATTGATTTTTTATAAAAGTCATAAAAACTTGATCACTTAGAACCTAAGGCATTAAAAATAGATAAATTTAAAAATAATTTGAAAATTTGTGTATGTCATTAAAATAATAAAATTAGATTTATGTTTACATTTATAATATCATTTATTCGAATCCTTTATTAATGAAGCAATCACTGCATCATCATTGTGTCATAATTAAATTTATTTATTTAACGACAAAACATTATAAATAAAATATCATGATATATGAATTAGTTATGTATTTATAAGGATTATTTATAGTTTAATATATCCTTTATATAACCCTATAAATTTTTTGTATTAAAAGATACATTTTTATTTTATATTTCCCATTTCATTAAATTCAAAATCATAAAATATCATATTCACACCGAAGTGGCTCCAAGGGGTCCCAAAATCGACCCTAGGATGACCATGGTAAAAAATATCTCATAATATAGAATTAAAACATATGTTAATGTAGTTTAATATTATTATAATATTATTTTTTTACCCTTATTTACTAAATTTACCCTTTAACCATGGTAAATAAAATAATTATTGAAGTCATTGTTCATAATGTCAAAAAATGTACCTATTCATAAAATTTTGACCTTACGATTCCCAATATGGAATATATTTTTCAAAATTCAATACAAAGATTTGGAAGAAATTAATTCAAAATTAATTCCTTTTTTCAAAACCAAAAAAATCGTGTTTTAAAGATATAAAAACAACCAAAAGATTGACATGTGTTTTATGTCCAATTAAAATGTAAAATTACTTACAATGACCAAAATTGAATTAAATGAAAAATTAACAATCCAATTAGACTTTAAAAACAATGAAAATGAAAATATAACTAGATATATAAATTAGATGAAAATGCAGGTTCGAATTAAAAGGTCGTATTTTTCACTATTCATTAAAATATGAAATTCATCATAAAAATACGGAAATTTCAACCAAATTAAATTTTGAGGTCCTGATTCTAAATAATAAGTTTATTTTTTCAAATAGAATATATAAATGTTAAATAAATGGTATTTAAAAATTGTTCTCCATCAAAAGGATTTAAAACGTCCTTTAAAAAAATATTAGAGTATTACATGTTTAAGATATGATTTGTTCTTATTTTAAGTTTGTAAAATTAATTGGATCAATGTAAAATCATTTAACAAAAATGTGTCATCATAATATAGTTAGTTTAGTTCATTCCCACTAATACAGCGACAATACATTAACTACGATTTAAAATAATATTAATATTATTGTATTATTTTCCTGTATAATTGAACGTTGTGTGCAACATAAGATTTCAGAAATACCAATTATTGGGTGTCGAGTACGCTATTAGGAAAAGAATCCCTTTAATATAAAATTAATATCTTATCCATAAATATTAATAGACATAAAAAAATTATTCTATAAATACATGGGATACTACACCATTCCACCCTTTTGGAAAGAGCATCCCCACAATTTTATTTACATATCAAATAAGTGGGGGTCTCTATCCCTCATAGCATTTTCATATTACCATGTTGCCTCTTCAGCCATATGGGTTTTCCGTTAAACCATTACCTAATTAATTAACATCTTCTGCAAGAATTTCTCTCTATGGTCAAGAATATGGACAGGTTGTTCCTCAAAAGAAATATTCTTTTCCAATTAAACTACCTCTGGACTCAAAACATGAGATTAATCTAGTATATACTCTCTAAACATTGAAAAATGAAAATCATTGTTTACCAGGGAAAAATATTGAGGTAAAGACACACTTTAGGAAACTAATACAAGTTTCTCAAGGATTTAATAGGTTCCAATGAACCTCAGATTCAACTTTCCCTTCATACAAAAAACACATGACACTTTTACATGGAGAAACTTTGAGAAAGTCATCATCACCTACCTCGAATGAAAGAACCTTCCTTCGATTATCCGCATAACATTTCTGCCTAATCTGAGCTGTTCTCATGTGCTTCTGAATCAACTGAATGTTTTCTTCCATCTCTTAAACCTATTCTAGTCCCGTCAACTTCATTTCACCAACATTATCCCAGAAAGCTAGAGTTCGACACTACTTTCCATATAATGCTTCAAATGGTGCCATCTGTATACTATAATGAAAACTATTATTATAAGAAAACTCATAAAAATAAATATATTTGTCCTATATTCCCTATAAATCCATTGAATAAGCACATAGCATATCTTCAAATGATTGGATTGTTTATTCTGACTGCCCATCTGATTGTAGATGAAAAGCTGTAGTAAAACTTAATTCAGTTCCCAACAACTTCTGAAGGCCCTTCCAAAATTTAGAAGTGAATATAGGACCAAAATCAGATAAAATGGAGAGGGTAACAATATGTAACATAAATATCACAATAATATACAATTGAGAATGTTGATCCAGAGACCGAGTATCTCATGTAGAAATAAAATGGGCATTTTTAGTCCATCGATAAATAATAACCAAGAATTCATTGTTTCCTCAAAAAGTATTTGGTAATCTCACTATGAAATATATGGACACATTTTCCCATTTCCAATCCGGCACTGGAAAATCCTGATGCAACCCTTTCAGTAACATCTTCTCTTCTTTAACCTTTTGAAAAATCATACATCTTAGTGTAATGTTAGTAATATCTCTTCTCATTTCATCCGACCAGTAATACTCTCGAAGATATCTATACATCTTAGTACTACCATGATGAACTAAAAATACGGAACTATGAGATTCACATAATAATTCATTCTTCAATTGTGAATCACAAGGTACACATAATATCTTTCCAAACCCTAAAAAAAGTATTTATCAAGGTTAAATTTAGGTAACATACCCTTATGAAACAATTCTACATTTTTTCAACAACTCACAGTCTTCTTTCTACACATGATTTATTCTGTTTGATAGAGATGATTATACAAAAACAAAAAACAAAATAGCGGAATTCCCTGTACAAAAAAATTCTATGACAATGTTCCTCAAATAATTAGTCAAAGGGTAACATTCCAAACATAACATGATTAATGTAGAATTACTTTTCCGAATCAAAGCATCATCCACATTATTTTCCTTTCATAATAGGTAATTAATTGTGAAACCACAGTCCATGATTTATTCAAGCCAAGTTATCTTTCTCATGATCAATTATTTATGAGTTAACATATAATTCAAATTTTTTTATCTGTATATATTTCAATATTTTCAGCATAAACATGATGCCACCATAATTTGAAAGAAAAAAACAAAAACAGATAATTCTAAATAATGTGTATGGTAATTTAACTCATGAGTTTTAAACTGAAGTGAAGCATAAGCAATTACCTGATCATTATTCATTATGACACATATATTTCCTTTCAATGAAGTATCACTATATAAAACAAATTAAAAATTTCTAGAAGGTAGTTCCAAAACAAGAGAATTCAACAATCTTCTTTTATATTCCTGAAAAAATCATCACATTATTTTCTCCATATAATCTTAACATCCTTTCAAGCTAACTTATTAAGTGGTAATTAACATAATAAATGATTTTATCAATTATAAATAAGGCCTTTATTATTATGAAAAAAGAACAATTAATTGAGACACTATTAAAGGGGGACCCCTATATCATTTCTATAAGACTCTAGTAAAGGGAGTCTTTTATTAGCACTAAAAACAACACTGATAAAGGACCCCCATTTTTATCACTCAGAAAATAGCTAATAAAGGACCCATTTATCAATACTATTCGAAGCACTGATAAATTACCCATTTATCATCACTTCAACTTTCACTAATAAATGTGGTCATTTATTAGTGCTAATTAAAGTGCAAATAAAGGCTTCTCTATCTAGGCATGTTGTTTATATATCAGCACACCCAACAACCTGAAAAAAATAAATAGCTGAACAAAATAACCAAACCAACAAAAATAACCCAAAAAAACCAGAAAAAACCTACTAAAAATAACCCCTCATAATATATATATATAAACACAAAAGAACTACAAACATGATTCAAATGATGAAAAAACAAGAACCCAAAAAGTTTGGAAAAAAATTCTTTATACATTTAATTGACATCATGAATAAAAAAATATTCACCAATGGTATATACCAAAAAACACTTCTATATACATTTTAACAATGTTATATAAAATTAAATTTATAAATACAACAAATAGTTAAAAACATTAATGTTATCTCTTTTGACATCTATGGTCCCCTCAAAATAATGTCCTTTAATAGTAATATTTTCCGAACAAATCATCCCAACTTGAGAAAAAGGATACACCAATATAAGAAAACAAATATTACGTTAGTAATAATATAGTGAAATAAATCAAATATTAATATGAATAAAACATTAAAAAATGTCAATTTTTAATAAAAATGACCCATTTGGAGTCATAGAGGTGACACCATGCTTCATATTGGGATTGAGTAGATTCCTACACATCAAAAATGACAGATGCACTGTTTTCCTAAAGTATCAAAACAATATTAATGTATTTCCTCAATTTTCTGTATGCTAGTTGTTTTTCTTTACAAACATGAAATTTCAGACTAAAAATATGAAATTTGAGTCATACCGGCCGCATCATGCATCAACAAGACATTATATTGATTTATAATCATAAAAAATGACATAAAAAGTGATTTCATTAATTTGAAAGTGATTCGGAGTGTGTTTTATTGGTTTTTAGTGTGTGAATAATTTTGAACTAAAATATCATATTTTTAACTGATAACGGGCACTTTTAGTAATACCAGTAACACTATTTGTCGAATTGAGGTGGGGTTGATTCCAACACATCACAACAGGCCCATTGATCATTTTTCTAAAATATCAAAACAATTTGAATGTGGTTTCTCAGTTTTCAATTTGTCCATTGTGTTTTCTTACTTGAATTAATGTCAATTTTAAATAACAAGATGCATTTGGAGTCATACTGGTGACACGATGAGTCATATTCAGGTGTGGTTGATTCCTACCCGTCAAAAATCACTGATAGGTCACTGTCCTAATGTTTCAAAACAATTAGAATGCATTTCCTATGTTTTCAGTATGTTAGTTGTGTTTGTTCACAAAAATGTCATCTCAGACCAAAGACATGCAATTTGAGACATACTAGTCGCATCATGCATCAGTTTGATGTGAGACTACTTCATACACATCACAAAGGACTTACGAATTATTGTCCATAATTTTGAAGACAATGGGTGTGTGTTTTCTTGGTTTTCTGTGAGTGACACATTTTTAGTTAAAATGTCAGTTTTAAACTGATAACAGACACTTTTAGTCATACTTGTCACACCGTTTGTTGGATTGATGTGGGGTTGATTCTTATACTTGACAACTGACTCATGTATAATTTTCTTAGAATATCAAAATAATACAAATGCATTTTCATAGTTTTATGTTTCTTACTGGAATTAATGACAATTTTAAGTAACAAGATACATTTGGAGTTATAGTGGTGACACCGTGGACCAGATTGAGGTGAGGTTGATTCCTAAATGTCACAAATGACTGATATATCATTTTCCTAATGTATCTAAAAATTCAGAATGCATTTCCTCGGTTTTCAGTATCTCAGTTGTGTTTTTTTACTAAAATGTCATTTCAAACTGAAAACATGCAATTTGAGTCATACCGGTCGTATCATGTGTCTGTTTGATGTGAGCCTTCTTCCTAAACATCATAATGAACATACGAATTGATTTAATTAATTTGGAAGAATATCGGAGTGTGTTTTCTTGGTTTTCATTGAGTTAAACATTTTAAGTTAAAATGTCAATTTTAAAGTGATAGTGGGCATGTTTAGTCATACCGGTCACATTGTTCATAGAATTAAGGTGGGGTTGATTCCTACATGTCCAAACTAAACCATGGATCATTTGAAAAAATTATGAAAATAATCGGAATTAATTTTATATGTTTTTATTATGTTAGTTGTGATTTATTACTTGAATTAAAATCAATTTTAAATAACAAGACACATTTAGAGTCATACCAGTTGCACTGTGCATCAGATTGAGATGTAGTTGATTCTTACAAATCAAAAATGACTGATGGATCATTTTCCTAATGTATCAGAACAATCTGAATACATTTCTTTGGTTTTCAATATGTCAGTTGTGTTTTTTTACTTAAATGTCATTTCAAACCAAAAAAAAACAAAATTTTAGTCATACTGATCACATCATGTTTTGGTTTGACGTGAGACTACTTTATACACATCATGTCAATTTACTTGCTTCTTACTGATCACACCACATCTCAGATCGTTCCCAAAGTCTAGATACTCATGATCAATTCTCTTCCACTGAGGAGACTTTGCCAGATTCCGTAGTTTTCCATCTTTATTTCTTCTGTTTGTGTGCCATGACAATTACCCTACAGTCTCCTCACATCCATATTGTCTCTTAAACATTGGAATGATTGGAAAGTATAATGAAACTTTTGTAAGACCGAATTAATATTTCTTGTAATGAGAAGAACGACACTTTTGGCATTCTCTAAGTGAATTGTAGTCCTTGAGAAACAATATACAATCATTTAGGTAGGCATGTTTTCATTGAAAGATCATACCACTCGAGAATAACATTTGTTTGGCTTCATACATTCGTCTTGGTATTTTATTATATTTTTGGATAATGTCACTCAAGTGGGAAAGTAATTTTATAAAATTAGCATCAATCCATATGTCGACTGATTTTAAATTATTCACATTTAGTATAGATGAAAATGTTATGTATTTGGTGCAACCATCATACACAGGCGTCTTTTCACAACCCTTTAACTAATCAAAAATTTTTGGGTTATCACAAAGTTCATCATCAACTTTCCTTGTCAATTAATTAATATGATCTCTTTCCTCATCCACATCTATAATCACATCCTCAATATGGTCTTCTTCATTGTCCTTTATTCTAATCATATCAACTGATCCATAAAAAGGCAGTGTTATCCCAGTCACTAGCTACATTTGCTTTTTCCCCATGTTTATTTCAACATTTATTACTTTGATCTATTCCATGATAGATCAATTGTTCTACTAACCCCTTTGGATTAACCTTTCCTGAATAAAAACAATATAAAGATAAAAAAGGATTTTAAGAGGATCATATACATGATCTTTTGAAAATACGATGAACTCTTCCACTCCATCTTCATACAATTTTGTCAGATGATTGGTCTCCATCCATTCTTTATTCATATCCAATTTATTTTATTCATTCATATTAATATTTAACCAAATAAATACAAAAAATGTTGATATAAAAATAAACCAATGCTAAAAAATATAAAGACATTAAATCAACTATGAAAACTATTTATTAAATCATATTTTAAATCCCATTAAAAAAACAACCATTTAAACAAATTCCTCTTTAAAATAGAAAAGAATTTTTAAAATAAACCAATAATTTCTAAACATCCTTTCTCAAAAACCCAATTTTTTAAAACCATTTTAAATAATTCTAAAAACAAAAGAGTGTATGTTTAACACATATAATTTTTTAAGAAACATTTCAAAACACCTGAATCATTTTAAAAGTGAACCACTAACAAAACCACTAGATGTCATTCTCCCTTCCCTATGTTTATCCAATGAAAATAATTGATGGTCCCATGCCATATATGTCTCATGACACCCCCTATATAGCTCTGATCACTAATGTTTCTCCCGTAAACGTTATGTCCTCACCAACGCATCATTGGTGGGTGAACTCCTTTTCCTGTGTTCTGAACAACCACTGGCTACTCAAAACCATGTTTACATTTAAATTTATGATTAGCAATAAACATCATCACACTCACCCAGAGACATAAAACTTTTCTAAATTAATAATATGTATAATTATTAGTTGGGCTGAACACAATCATAGTCACCCTTCTTGATCCAATAGACTTAATAACCTATTCATATAACATTTATATATTATGATATATAGTCTTTTACCCAATAAATTGGTGGAAAATAATGGTACTACCCATCTCATAATACATAAATTGGGTTTCCACTTGAAAACAAAACATTCATTATCTCATAAAGAACCCATATCAATTAGAGAAATTAAATTCACAATGAAGAAGGGAACAACATGATCAAGGAACAATATAATTGAAAGGAAAGCCAATATTAATAGTTACACTAATAAAACAAGCATAAAGGGGGTGTAATCAGTATAATAATATGATCATTTATATATAACCACTGATCAAGGAACAAAATGTCATAGGATATATCCTAGGTACTAGTGAAGGGTGATTACCGATTCTTAGTAAGGATAAAAATGGGAGATATTAATCGATGATCACAACTAACTATCCAAAATGGCATAATAACCACATGGACCAACATCAAATATATGTTTCATCCAAAAATAACACGATCCACCAATTTCAACCATAATTAGCTCATCATAATGTAACCTTCCCACTATTATTGTCTTAAAATCAACTAGGGGTACCGTGTAAGTGTGTGTACCAACTAGGGTAGCATGAATCAAGACATCCCACCAAGACACCCAAGTTACCATAAAAAAACAACCATGAATGTGAGAAATAAATAAAAATAATTATGAAAAAAAGTATCACACCTCTTCATTTACACCATCACATATATCATCCCTTTTTCACATCATACATCGATCATATAAATAATCAATAACCCATATCTGGTGAAACAAGTATAGGGGAAATCATTGATGGTCACATGTGAAATAAACCATTTACTTTTAAAATTGAGAAATGGGTCTTCACATGAAAACTAGCTTAGTATGTCAAGTCTCACTTCCCTTCTTCGAAGACACATCATTTCATTGATTTTGGAATCACATGAAAAAAATCCCTTTTTTATTTCCAAAACATTCTCTAAGCACATGGAAAATTCATTTTCAAAATGAAATAATGAATAAGAAATAAATTTACTATAAAAACATTTAAATGCCCTTATAAACCATTTCAAATATGTTTTTCATGAGAATTAGTCTAATTTAAAAATAGTACATGATCCTTTTATGAAAAAAAAACTAATGTAAAGCCTATAATTTAATAAAGAAATTTATAATTTCACCCAATAACCCATACGTTAGTATACTTTAATAGAAAATAAATTTACAAAGTATACACATTCCATGAATTATAAAATAGAGGAAGAGAAAAAAATCACATTCTTTAAACTAAATGGTAACCAATAGACAATATTTCACCTTCCATAGAAAAAAATAAAAAAACATAAATCCTTAAATCCTTATGAAAAATGAATTTCAGTTTCTGGGAGAAGGAGAAACCTATGAGAAATAGGGACGAGAAGAGGTATAGGGGAGACAATGGAGAAATAGTGGAAAGACTGAATAAAATGGGAAAATAATTTTTTTGTTAAATAATTCTAAAATATAAAATAACACAAACACAAGAAATCATATAATATTATAATACTCATGTTATAAAATAAATCAAATAGTAATAACATATAAAGAGTGACTAAAATATAACTACATGAAAAAAAATCCTAAGACGATAAATATAATTGAAAATACAAACCTTTTAATTTTTTTATAAAACATTGAAGTGAAAATTATATTTAATTTTTTTTGAAGTGAAATAGATTACTATTGAAAACATTACTATAAATAGATACTACTAAAAAGTTATTAAAATGGAAAAAAGGTTTTAAAAATGATAAGTAAAAATACATTAAAAATGTTTACTTATAATAGAATCATTTATAATTAAAATTCGAACAATACATAATTTATTCATGGGTAATGGCCTCCATAATGTGGTAAATAAGAGTCCCCTTAGTCATGATGTTGTAGGTATTTAAGAAAATTAGTTCGTCTGGGGAATGATCTATGACCTATCAAGGGATGAGAAGTGTGGTGCTGAAATCAATGTTTGGAAATTAATTGTGGGTGTTAGCTCATCATGATAGTTTGTAATTTGATTAATGAATAGTTGTGGTTCATGAAAATACTATAAATATTTTGGTCACTATCAAGCCCATGTGAGGATTTAGAGAGTAAAATTGTAAGATTCCTATCTGGTTAAGTGGATGGGTCCTTGAGTTATTCAATTGGGTTCAGTGATGTGAGCATGTATGGGAGTTGCTGGAAAGGATTTTGAGTGTCAATATTCAGCTTACAATGAGATATGTTCATGCTTATGTTTTGGTAGTGATAAAATTTATTAGTTCACATTGGGAGTGTTGTGTAGGTAAACCTAACTCGTAGGTAGAGGTGGATAGTTTTTTGTGTCAATTTATGTGGATGAGTTTCATTGGTTGATGATAGATACTCATGTAAGGGCATCAATTAGAGGAGATAAAGAACGAATCAATGATTTCATACTATAGTGAAGGGCTTGGGTTGGTAAGGGAACTTGGTGATGGGATCTAGTATGGAATGCAACTATGTTCATGGGTTGAATCATGTGAAAAGTAATAATGATGTTTTATTTTGACATCAACCCATGGGAAAGTAATAAAACTTGGTATTATTTTGACGTCATTTGAGAAACATATACTATGAATTATTGATTGGATTGAAAAGTTATTGAGAAGGAAGACCAAGCCTAGCATTTGGTTTTTTTGAATCATGGATGTATTCAAGAAAAATATTGGAATCAGGAGTCTCTTTGGAAGACTATGTGGCCCAAGATGGCCTATCAAGACCTCAAGAGACTCTTCTTAGGGATGATAAGTCCTTATAAGGGATATTTTAAAGGATTTGGACTTTCCAGGTGTGTTATTGCTTATTTTTAGCCTTTCTTTTAAGTGATTTTAGTTATTATCTTTTATGATGAAATAATTCCAATAGTTATGTGTGTTGATACCCATTTGATTATCACCAACCCCTGGTGATATGAAATGGGCTTGAGGCCATGTACTGAGCCATCGTAGGTGGCATGTCATGTCGACCTATGTTAGGTTGTTACATATATTCACTTGAATACATTTGGGAATGAACATTTACATTACTATCTGAATCTCATTCCTTTATAAAACCTAGATTAATCAACTACAATGTGTGATACTCATTATTATATATTTTAATTGTTAACCTCACTATTTCATAACTCCCACAACAAAAACAAGTTTTGTAGAATATCTCATAATTATCCTTTTACTAGAACATGACAACATGACTTTCGACATCATATTGTGTTCACAAGGACTCCAGTACTTAATAATTAATACTGATATGTCATATATGGCATTTAAATCACAAATTAGGTAAAACCACCACGGTATTCCTATGACACATCACGAAATATATAAACTCTCCATTATATTAACAATTCTTACACATTACCCTTATATTGTGGCCATTATTACCATGACATTAAAAAACCCTATATATAAATGGAATTATGTATATTAACATTGAAATGTTCATGAATATTGATATTCCATAACCAACATGTTAAAAATAAATCCAATAATAACCCATATCCATTAAATCCAATATTATCAAAATTATAATAAATTCAATACCAACACCAATTCTCAAGATAATCTCCCCTATTAATTATTTGGAACCAATATCATGATTCTAAAACATCATCACATCATGCTTCATACTCCACATTTATGGAACCAATATATTCATGGATTGATCATGATTCCTACTACCCATTTCAAAAAAAATCTATAGAAAGCACACATCATCTAGGAAAATATAGATTCTTTGATAAATAATAAAACTTATGAGATCTGAAGCGGAGGAGACCCACTAGTGGAGGAGAGGCATATAGGAGGAGATTCATGTAATGAAGCATTTTTCATGATGGCGGACGATTCGGTGGCCGAGGAGGAGGAGGAGGCAGTATACAAGGTTGGAGAGGAGGGAGGAGAGGCAGCAGCGACGACACTGGTGGTGGTGGTGGTGGAAACAACGATGATGGTAGGGATCGACTTCTGTGAGAGCTTGATGAGTGCGAGGAAGGAAGAGAAATTTAGATTTTATTTATAAAACCTAGCAACACTTTTATCAGCACTAGATAAAAACTGGTGATAAACGTATGTTTTATCAGTGCATAAATTGAAATCGATTATAAAAAATGCCATTATCAGTGCATTTTTAGCGTTGATAAAGGCATCTCTTTATCAATGCTAAATATCGCTTATAAATTCATGTTTTATCAGTGCTACAATTGAAATCACTGATAAAATATTCCTTTATCAATGTTTCTTATCACTGATAAATAGATGTTTTAGCAGTGGTTTTATATTAAAGCTGATAAAACATTCCATTTAATCATAATTAAAAAATGCTAACCGATATATTTTTTACATTTATAATTTTATAAATAGATATAATATATATATTTATTATAATTTCATAATTTAATTTATAATTATATATATAAAAATGTTTTTATGTTCGTATAAAAATTATAATAAAATATATATAATTATATATTTTAAATTATAATTATATATATAAATATGAATTGATATACTATTTTTAATTTTAATTTCACTAGTATTTAAATATATGTGTGTGTCTGTGTGTCTATGTATATATTCATTAAAGACATATATTTATTAATAAATTTATTCAAAAGGTATTCATAAATATATATTTATCATTTAAAAAAATATTTTTTAATGTTATAATTATTTAATTATATTAATATTTTATTATATATATGTAATTATAATTATATATAATATATTTATGGGGAAAATAATTACATATAACTAATAATTATATTTTTAAATATAATAAATACATTTATTGTTTATTTAAATATATTTATCTTGATTTTAAGTATTTGTGAGAAAATAAAGCACCATAAACATAGGAAATGGATGAATACAACAAGTGTATATAACATTATGGTATATATGGCCAACATTAAGGCAAAAAATGAGCATATATTCATGAGAAGAACGTACACATCAATTGACAAATTTGTTTGGTAACATAAATTTCTTTATATATATATATATAATAAGTATTTGTGTATATATAAATATATATTAAAAAGTATATATATATAATATTATAAACATATAGTATAATAAATATATAATAATGATATAACTAAAGCTGATATACATAATGAACATAAATAAAACATAAACATAATAAACATAATAAACTTGCATTTTTTATTTAATGTACACATATAAACATAATTTTTGAATATATTTAATATCTTTTTATATGAATTAATAGTATTTTTTATAAAAAACATTTATCATACCTATTATTAGTGTGGATAAAGTCTTTTTTTCAGTGATTTTTGTTATCACTGATAAGGGGGGGGGGGACTTTATCAGTGCTAATATTAGCACTAATAAAACCCGAGCGCTACACTAGCCCACATTTGTGGTAGTGGGGATAGATAACCATGAAAAATTTTCAACAAAACCTCTGATAATAACCTACTAAACCAAGAAACATATGAATCTCAGTTATATTTATGGGTCTTGGCCATTATCCAACAACTTTTGTTTTAGCCAGATCAACAATTATTCCATCTTTAGGAACCATGTGACCAAGGAATGAAATTTTATATAACCAAAACTTACACTTGTTGAATTTCCCATACAATTTATTTTCTTTTAAAGATTGAAATACAACCCTTAATTAACATTGATAGTCCTCTTTACTTTTAGAATATACGAAAATATCATCAATAAAAAATTCCAAAAACTTATCCGATAACTCTTGGAAAATTCTATTTATATGATCTGTGAATACAACAGGTGCATTGGTTAACACAAAAGGCATAACAAGAAATTCATAATGGCCATTTATAGTATGAAACACAATATTTTAAATTCCTTCTTCCTTTACTTTCAACTGATGTTTCCCTAACCACAATTCAATATTTTAAAAATACTGAGATGTCTATAGCTGATCAAACAAATCATCAACATGAGGAAAAGGATACTTGTTCTTAACAGTGATGTTATTCAAGGATCTATAATCAATTAAAAGTATCATTGAAAAATATTTCTTTTTAACCAAAAATATATAAGAACCCCATGGTGATTTTCTATGTCGAATGAAACCGTCATTTAATAACTCCTTAAATTTCTTCTTTAACTCAAAAATTTCAAATTGATCTATTCGATAAGGGTGTTTTGAAATTTTCTTAGAATCAGGAACCTAGTCAACTGTAAATTTAACTTCCTGGTTAGGTATTATACCATGAAATGCATCAAAAAAACATCAAGTTACCCATTGACCACTGGAAAATCAATAATCTAAATATTTCTATTGTTTTCAAATGTACGTGTAAGGTAACATTCATTTCCATCTTTTACTAGTTTCTAAGCTTCCAAATATGTTATCAAATGTAAGGGTTCAGTTTTGTAAGGAAACTGAAATTATTTTTGAAAATAAACCTCTTTATCTCTGTAGTCAATCTATTCATGATAAGCGGAAAGCCAATCCCTACCCAAAATAACATCAAACTATACTAGATGAAAAACAATAAGGTTTTTAGGTAGATACATTCCACACATCAGGATAAGAAGGTACTTATAATTTATTTTTGTCTCACCATTTATTCTAGGTGTGTTTACCAGAATTTTAGGATTAATATCTGGAGATGGAATTCACCCATTTCTACTTGTATTCCGGTTGCTTTCATCATTTGATTACTTCATCAGACACTCATTTTCATAATGAACCATTTCATTTCACTGAAAACATTTTACTGACTTTAAATTGAATTTTGTCTTACCACTACCATGATATTTTTTAGGGAAATTATGAGCCTTATGTCCCTTTTTTACAGATTGGAAGCACTTAGAGGAATTAAAAAGGAATTCCCCAATGTTCTATTTACCCCAATTTTCTGAAATTATAAACTTAAGATTCTTACCATCTGAAATTTTGGAAAAGTTCTTCCCTTTTATCTTCCACCTGACCTCTTATTCTGTTGTTTTTCAAAAAATACATGATCATAGATAAAATCCATTTCCACCTTCTTCTCACGTTGAACATGTTATTCAATACATTTTAACACATTAGAATCTAATTTAATTTGATAATTTGGAATTAATAATGAGTAAAAATTAATGATTTTAGTATCAATATCCTTTTTGAAATTTTGTGCATACCATGCCTGTCGAGTGAATTTTTCTTCAAAATTATCCACTGAGTCAACCTCTGGCCTCAATTCTAAGAATTGATTTCCCATCCTAAGTTGAAGTGCCTTCGGAAAATATTTCCCAAGGAACATACCATTTTATTCATCCTGATCAAGAGAATAAATCTCCTCATTATACCTAATATTTTTCAACATTGACCACCAATGATCTGATTTACCTTCAAAATGGTAAACAAAAAGACTAAAAATTTGATGATATGAACACCTCATGACATAGAAATTCTATTCAAGTTCATTAATTTTCCATTCTACTAGAACAAGGTCAGATGATCCTCAGAATGATGGGAAATGTTGCTTCATTAAATGAACCAATACCAACATGTTACTTTATAGTTTGTCTGGATGATCTCATGAGTGGATACCACCACCAATTGTAGCCCAAGTCAACTATTCCATCACTATAAAAAACGATTCTATTTTGATTCCAACTATTTCTGGTTTCTGATTTGGCAGGTTATTTTCCTCTTGATGTCGTCGAATCATAGCTTCCCTATATACTCTATGGAAAACAATTCTGAACACTGACATATCTTAGATGAAGCAACATGGTAATCTTGAAATGCTAAGTCATTTCAATCTTACCATAAAGTAAAAATAATTTATGTATATTCAATGCACAATATTCTAACTCCTAAAGTTGTCTAAATGGACCTATGATACCAACTATGAGGATCAAGCCTTAAACATTTCATTATCATGCATTAAGTAAAGAATTTAAAATAAGGATATTTTCAGGTTTATATATTTAGATAATTAGGCCACAACTATTACATTACATCTCAAATATTAAAAATTAGAAACTTATAATCTATCCAATTTTTCACAATAATAAAACTCATTTACTAAAACAATAATAGTTATCTTGATAAAAATATTCATGAATTGTTCTTTTATCTTACCCTACATTATTACCTGTGAAAAACATTTCAAAAAAATTAGATGATCATAAAAATATCAGTAAGGGTTATAAAATAATGAAAGAAAACATTAATCCATGAATACATAAAAATTAATTAAATCAATCTTTTTTACTCATAAAACATACGATCTTTAACATACCACATGAAATCATAATATTTATGAATATATCATAGCCCTCCCTTTTTTCTTCATGGAACCACCCGTATACGTAAACAATTCCCAAGAACCATAACATAATCATAACAAATAAAATAATAATAAAGAAAAGATAACATTTCCACATTGCAATAACAATATATCATTTCAAGATAATAAAATAATAAATACTTTCTCAAACTATTCTCAATACCCAAATATGAAAAAAGGGTATATGGTATTTATTTTTCTTTTAAAAACATTATGTCTTGTTAAGGATTCCAAATATCAAATAATGCATGCGGTGGAAGAAAGGTAGTTATCATGACCTACGTTAAAAAGAATATTCCTTTTAACATTTAGTAAAATGCTTCATAGAAAAAATATTCCTTTTTAATGTAACTAAAAGTCAAAGGGGGTTTATACACAATACAAAAAAACTCATTTATAAATCAAAATATTCCTCATTGAATGAAGATTGGGACAATTCCCTTTACCTTGTGTTCGACTAGTCTCGTTCATTATTTATATTCATGAATAATAAGAATAGGTTATTTTTGACTTTATTTAGAACATTTTTCATGTTTATTATTAATTTTATAAAACTTATCATCATTTTATAAAAATTACATTATTTTATAAGTTTATAGCGGTCGTTTTTTCGATATTCGTTACTTGAAAATTAATTTTTTTTGATATAAATTTCCCATGTTGTCAAAAATCCATCATCAATAGAATATTATTCATTATTTAGAAATCATAAATATTTGGTATATATTTATTTATAATATTCCATAACATTTTGAGATAATAAATGGAATGCACCGTTCATGGAGACGGTAGGCCATACGTACACATGAACACTACTTTCATTTATATATCATAATAAAGCAATGAAAAATAAATGATACATAGGTATATTATAATTCAAGTATATTATCTATGCTATATATGTTACATATGTTCATTAATACTATCCTTTATATGTTCCATGTAATTCATGAACAAGTCATATCATTTTGAGGGGGTGGTAGTCCGCACTTCCTTAAATGAAATTATCATATTTACACATTCTGGAAAGCATTGACGTATGATGAAAATAAAAATTAAATAATAATAAGAAAGATATAAATATAATATATATAATATATAAATAATTTTCCATTATAATCTCCACCATGAGTGGTGGTATGAGAAAAATGAATAATCATCATTTTGTGAGGTAGTAGCTCGTCGTAGACAGAAACAATATGTTCGTATCCATTAGATGCAGGTGTGTGTAATTGTAGTTCTAATAATTATCATAGAAACATCCCAGTATATTGAGGATAGTTTTATTGAAATGTAATCAAAGGATATAAAAATATTAGGGAGTGGATAAGGAAAATAAAATAAAGGAACTTGAGAGAAGACATTACATCGAAATCAAGTAACTTCTTTTCATTTGATCCAAAAGGATTTCTTGAAATGCCTAATTCCCAAGTTAAGGCTCTTGGAGGAATGCAGGGATGTTTTTAGATTATTTTAATTTAATTTTTATGAGAAATTGGGCTTGAGAGGTTCGAGTAAGTGGGTAGATGCGGTGTTCTTTTATAAGATGGAGGAGGGGAACATTAGAAAAGTCTTGAAATATTATTTTACTATAAATTGATTTTCATTTTACAAAGACACAAAAATCATATCAGTGGGATAAATTTATTTAATTCTTTTTCAATAGGATTGGACACATCTAGTTTAATTATGTTGAAAATGTATGGGTCTTGGTTGATTTTATTATCCATAATGTTCCTCTTAATTTATTGAATAGTTCAAATGATATTTGGGACAAAAAAAAATCAGTTGGATTGTTTGGGAGTCTCATGGGAATTAAAATAAATTTTTGAAGGGTGAGAAAGTGGGTTTATATTTGTGTAATTATTTTCATTTTTGGTGGTTATTGGTATTTTTTATTTTAAAAACAATCAAAATCAATAAAATAATTATTGCATAATCCACACAAATAGAAGCATATTAAGAGTGTCCAATTGTTATCTATAATCCATTCAAAGTACAGGTACTCATCTATAAGGTGTGTAGGGGAACTAGGGTTTATTCCTTTATTATGGTACGCTATTTTGGAGTCATTAGGTTTTGTTTTTTATTTTGAGTGGGGGTAGAGTGGGGTGGGGGTTGTTTGTAAAGCTCAAGTGAAATGATTTATTGATGAATTTTGTTTAAAAGTATAATAATTACTAGGGTGTTATAATTACTAGAAATGTTTAACTATTATATCCTTATGTTTTTTGATATTTGGAATTAAATTATCACACACTTAAATATATGATTTTGATTAGAATTCAAAATTACTTTGTTTTTAATATGAGCCTTAAATAATGTTTTAATATCAATAAAAAATTGTTTATGGAAGTGTATTTCATTTCCTAGTAATCCATATTATCAATATTTTAAACCAATCGTTTCATTAATCCATGAAAGTTTATGTTTTGACATACACAATGTTAAACTATTCAATATTTAATGAATAAAATATATCAATCCCTTGACATCCAAAAATTATGACTCACCCAAATAGATAATTTTATTGGACATTTTTATAGGTAATAATATGGTTTATTATGTCTATGGTGACAATTTAAAATAAAAATAAAAATAATTAGGCTATAAAATTTTGGTGTATCAAACATACACATGAATAAAGAATATAGATAAACCCAACCATTGGATTAAAAGAGAATGTGAAAAATGGAATAATTTTTACCTTGATTTAATCAATTTTGTGAACATTAATATTATACAAATTATGATGGATAAGGATAATTGATAATGAAGATGAAACATGCATTAAAATTAAAATGAAAATATATTGAAACTTATGTGATTATAATTGAAAATAAGAAAAAAACATGAATCGAGAAGTTGGGTAAAGGTTTCTATTATTGAAATAAGAGTATGAAAATTATAAAAATAAATTTTAGAGGGTTTTGGTCATTAAAATCCACCTTTTTTAATTTTGAGGTGGAAACCTCTTTCAAAGAGTAGATGGGGAGTGTATTTATAGCCCAAGGTGGTGGACTATTTGCATTCCAAAACATCCCCTCATGTAAGATCCACCATTATACCTTTTATATAGAACATTATAGAGAAATATTATTCATAATATATATATAAATGAATGTTTATATTACACCTCTAAATTTGGAATCCATTCAGATTTTGGAACCAATGTTGTGGATCCTTTGGTAAACCATGTGATGCTGTCTAGAATTGTCCTGAATTTTTCAATTTCCTAAATGTGAATTCTTTTATAGAATTAAATATACCCTCAAATATGATCCATTTATTATAAAACACATGGTTCCCATATATTTACATTATCAAAAAAATTAGTTCTCAATTAAAATTATATATTGAGTTAAAATTTGCGAATTGTGGAATGTTTTCTAATCCCCAACTGAATTGTAGTTTGAAATTTCACTCATCAATTAGGCCACTTATTGGCTGATTTGGGGCTTCTGGTTTTTATTTAGGATGAAATTTTATATCCTATAAAATATTATGGAGTATCATTAAATTTGGTATTCTAGATTGATTATTGTAATTCAGTCATCATGGATGGTCTACTTTTCATCAAAAATTCATCGGACCTTATTGTTTGGCCCATATGGCCCTTAAAATGCCCAAATTAGCTAATACTGTAGTTGGATGATTTGTAGTAATTTGAAAATCGAGTCATAAAAAGTTGTAATACTAAAATTTGGATAATTATATTAATATTACAGATTAAAATATTAAACTTAATTGAATCTTGATCAAATCGCATAGTTCTCCAAATTATATTTAATATTAAAACATGGGTAGTTCATGTCACGACCCGCCCTCGGGGTCCGTGCCGTGACTACCCCAAGCCCGCCTTCCATAGACCAGGGGCTGGCGACTAGCACCAAGGCGTAAATCCCGGTAAAAAGGGAAGGCATTGCCTTTGTAAAGTAAACAAACACCACAGAGTAAGCAAGCGGAAAGTAACACTAAGAAAAAACAGAGTACAACTAAAAGTGCGGAAAGTAAAAAGGGGCCAGAAATACAAGCCCAACTGTAAAGTACAACTCGAAAGGGAAAACAGCAACTGAAAAGTAAAGCTGCTACGCCGAGCTGACCACTGGAAATCCCACCTGAAGGGTGGGTACAGATAGCTCCTCGGCTCCTCGGGTCCCGCCGTCTGCTCCGAGTATGTCCCGCCCAGTGGTCTGCCTCTGGGTACCGCCTCGTCGTATAGTCCACCTCCAGGTACCGTCCAGTCCTCGAACACTCAGCCTCTGTCAGTACTGGCCGTCGTCTGCAACCAACACAACGAGGTGCGGGCATAGCCCGTGCAGGGGTGAGTATAACGATACTCAGTAGGGACCCCGAGACCCTCAAGGTCTCACTAAAACCAACAAGGATAACCACAAGAAGATCACAACAGATAAACTCTACTTAGGTATATGCCCATATATATACCTAAGTTATCAAGTAACCCAATCAATCATGAGGAAACACAAAGGTCAAAGTCTCAGCTCAAACCAGGATTTTCATTATCGAAACCGTAACTGCTGAAGAGCTCCGTCTCTAGAGTGTACAGTGGTCCTGTCACGACTCCGAGGTACTGCTCAATTACCTAAGACTGCTGAAGTACTCCTCCTGTCGAGTACTGCGGGTCTGCTGCCAACTACCGGGCGCTCCGTCCGCTGAGGGTCTGCTGCCAAATACCGGGCGCTACCCAGATAGCCTACTGAGGTACTCCTCCTGTCGAGTACCGCGGGTTTGCTGCCAACTACCAGACGCTCCGTCCGCCGTGGGTCTGCCGCCAAATACCGGGCGCTCCGTCCACTGGGCTAGTCGACTCACACCAAGTCGAGTCGGTCAAGCAGTCGTCAGGTCTCAGCCGGCTACACGGTCTCCGTACTCTGCACGCTCGTCTCCGGGAGGGTCCGCTCCACGAGCTACTGGTCGATACTCCAAGTATCACAAGGTTCCGCGAAGAAGTATCTCAAAAGACCGTCTCGTCACAGGGGTCTCAACGCAACAGACGGTGCGTCGATCGGACGCCCGGTCTGTGAGTTATTAGCCTTTTCGTCCCAGGGGCCCGGTTGGTTTCGAGAGCAAACCAATCCCGGCCGTAACTCAACTGTTCCCCGAACTCCCATAGGGTATACTCAAAGGGACCGTTACTCAACGTAAACACCAACGCCGCTGACGGTTCGTCAAACGGACGTCCTGTCTGAAAGATATTAGCTTTCCCGTTCCAGGGGCCCGGTTGGATTTCGGGTGCGATCCAACCCGGCCACTACTAACTGTATCCAAAAACTCGGGCGAAGGATACCAAAAGTTCCGTATCGTAAACAGGAACTCAACGCAACAGACGGTGCGTCGATCGGACGCCCGGTCTGAGAGTTATTGGCATTTTCGTCTCCGGGGCCCGGTTGGTTTTTAAGGAAAAACCAACCCGACCGTACTCCACCTGCGTCCAAACCTCGGGCGGAGTATGCCAAAAGATCTGTCTCACTAAGAGGAACACAACACAGCTGACGGCACGTCAATCGGACGTCCGTAGCTCAAGATATGAGCGTTTCCGCTCCGAAAGCCCGGTTGTTTTCGTGAACGAACCAACCCGGCCGAACTCAAAGTAATCCGAAACCTTGAGTGCGATATACCGAAACAACCGTCTCGATCCAAGGATCGCGTTGCCGCTGACGGTTCGTCGATCGGAGGTCCGAGGCTCAAGTTATGGGCCAAAAACCAAATCTGGTTCGAAACGGGGGGGGGGTCCGGGTCCGGGACGACCCGGCCCGACCCCCCCCCCCTTGGGGCGGCGGCGGCGCGGCGGCGGCGCGGCGGCGCGGGGTGCCGCGGCGGCGCGGGGTGCCGCGAGGGTCCGCACACGGTCGGCACGCGGGGGCTAAGCCCCGCGGTTTTTCAGGGGCGGCGCGGCACAAAGGGCCGCGCCCTTTTTTTTAAAGAAGCCCCCCCCACGTGGGGGGCCTGCTGGTGCGGAACCGAGGGGGCCGGCTGCCCCCCTCCTTCAAAGAACCGCCCCCCCCCCCCCTCTTAAAGAGGGGGGTTTTATTATTACGGTCGGGGGATTAATTCCCCCGGTTTTAAAGACTTCCGGCCGGCCAGCTGGCCGGCCGGTTTTTCTCCAACGGGACCGGAAATATTCCGGTCCCCCCCTTCGGCTTCCGACGCCGGCCGCCGGTCTTCTCTTCCGCCGCGGCCCGGAACCGGCCGCGGTCTTCTCGTCCCGCCGCGGCCCGGAACCGGCCGCGATGTTCGTCGTCTGGCGCGGTGCGACGACACCGGGCCCCTTTCGCCGTGCCATGATTCTTTTCAACGCGGCGCGACGGCGTCGCGTTCTTGAAGATTTTTCCTCGGCGTGGCGCGACGGCGCCGCGTAAAATATTTGCACGATCATCCGCGTGGTGCGACGGCACCACGCCACTTACTTCCTCACGCAAGAATAAACAAGAACGATGGAGGGGGGTTCGGCCGTGTTCGTGCGGTCCGGCCCCCCTCACGTTAAAATAATAACGCAACTTAAAATAAATCAAGTCACACGTTAGTCTTGATAAAATCACGATCAAGAATAAAATAAGGAAACCAAAAAGAAATCGACAACCCCTACCTTGGTATAAGGTTCGAAGATTTGTCTACGTTCCGCGGAAGACGACATCGCGGAGGTCGGGCGTCGCGGTCGTCGTTCGTCAAATTCAACGACGAAGAGGCGCGTCCGAAGAGGCACGTCGTTGGCGAATCCTTGTACGCCGACGAAGGTTGTCCGAGGAAGGTGCGGTGTTCTCTCTCGTTGACACCGAAGACGAAGAAGAGCGGAGCGGCGTTCTTCGTCGGAACTTGAGCGTTCTACGTCAAGTCTTGAGGAAAGTCAAATAAAAAGGAAACAACGAACTCAAGAGCCCCTACCTCGATAGTCGCACGTTGACGGAGTCGTGGAATATTGGTGTCGATTTCATTTGACGTCGGAGGAAGAGTCGTTGTCGATGGCGTTCGTCGCGGAAAAGATGATGCGGAAGAAGAACGTCACGTCGCGGATATGGCGTCGCGGAAAGACCGTGTTCTTCGGCGAAGAAGTTCTTCGTTGAAGAACGGCGTTCTTCGTGTTCTTCGTCAAGGTTTAAGAAGAAAGAAAAGCTCTCATCCACTCCAAGATGGCTAAGAGTTCTAACCCAACAAAATAAGACAAAGTCTTATTTTCTTCACAAAAAGAATTTCAAAGGTTTGAAATTCAAAAAAAAAAGAGATAACTCCACATTTATTAACAAGTTGTCATGTTAATTAAAGAGGGGTTAAGGGAGTTTGAGGGAAGATGAGAGGTTTAGGTTTCTTGTGGGCCCCACCACACTTAATCCTCTCAAGGGAGGTTAAGTGGGTGTGGGTCCCACCCCTAACTCCCTTTGAGAGGACTTAACCTACAAAAAGTAAAATAAAAAGAATTCACACTTTTTATTCAACTTTTTTATAAATCTCCCAAAAACTAACTTTCAACCCGAAACAAACGCAACTCCCAAAAAGGTCTCTTTAAGAGAATATCGGCGCTGTGAGTTCATCGGTGCCCTCGGATTTCAATTCCGAGCACCGTATCAAAAGTTAGAAATATCCGCTCGTTCGTTCACTGAACGTACCCGAGCCAAACTTCAGAAATTAATTCCGGGCACTCCGGGCCTCGGAATCAGGTGCCGTATGAAACCGCGCTCTTGTAAAATTCTAAAGAAAATCAAGAAAAAATTTCCCTTGAATTTTACGGGTCTTTACATTACTCCCACCTCAGGGCTTTACGTCCCCGTAAAGATACATCAAAAACTAGGGAAACAAAAGAGGGTACTGAGCACGCATCTGAGCCTCCCGCTCCCATGTGCTCTCCTGGAGATTCCCGTGCCGCCATCTGTTGCGCACAATAGGGATCGATCGGCCATGTAGGACCCGCTCCTGTCGATCCTCTATCTCCACCGGGACCTCCGTAAAAGTCGCCCCATCATCAACGTCAAGCTCCCCATGGTCAAAGATGTGCGTCGGGTCGTGCACGTATCTCCTCAGCTGAGACACGTGGAAGACGTCGTGCACCCGGTGTAACTGAGGTGGTAGAGCCAGGCGATAAGCCACCTCACCAACCCTGCTGAGGACCTGGAAGGGTCCGATGAAGCGCGGAGATAACTTGTCGCCTCGGCCAAATCTCCGAATACCACTTCGAGGTGAGACCCGCAAGAAGACGTGGTCACCATCCTCGAACTCTAGTGGCCTCCGCCTCCTGTCAGCATATGACTTCTGCCGGCTCTGTGCTGTCCTCATCCGCTCCTGGATGACATGGACCTCCTTTGACGTGGCCCGGACCATCTCTGGTCCCACAAGAGCTGCAAGATTTCTTCTTTGCCGATAAGAGAAACCTGGTCTCATCCCCTGGATGAACCACATTCTTTGCCTAAAACAGTCAATCCTAACATGGATGATACTAATCCATACCAAGGATGACGTCGTAAGGCCTCGACGCTACTACTAAGAGATCCAACCGTTACTCTCGCCTCCAAGGGTTGAGTCACACTGTCGGCATCAGTGTGTGGTAACTGGTCTCCTCCAGTAGATGTCTCACAAGTGAGGGTCAAGTCAACAGTCAACTGGAACCTCTTAGTAAAATCACAAAAGAGGACAGGAATGAAAACATCACAAAGGATGCGTCTTTTATTATTATAGCTCATAATACAAGACGCTACACAAAAGCAACATCAACATGGAACTAGAAGTACAAAAGACGTATCCACTAGTTCCTCCCCTGTCCACCTGCTCCCAGAGCTCCATGATCGTAAGCTTCAACTGCCTGAAGCTGTGCTCTCGCATGTTCACCTACTCCCTGTGGTCGGGGTGGACCTCCTGGTGGTGGTGGTGGCAGAGCCTCAAAGCGTCGTCCACCACCTGCTGCTCGGCCAGCTCCTCTGCCTCGTCCGCCTCCTCCCTGCGGACCGCCACGGTCGAACCTCTGCCTCTGCCTAGGTGGTTCCTCAACCGTATGCTGCTCCTCCGCATGGCGGGTCGGGCAGTCACGAGCCATGTGGCCTTGCCCGCCGTATGCAAAGCACTGTCTTCCACTCAAAAGACTGACTCCGCGCTGTGTGCCCTGCACTGCTGAGCCAGTGCCCTGAGGTCGTCTGCCTGAAGGTCTGGTCTGTCTGGACCCCTGAGTCATCTGTCGGCTACCTGCTACCGAAGACTCCGCTACGTGCCGCCCTGCGGTGGGTCGCTGTGCTGGTGAAGACTCAGCAAGGAAGCTCTCAATCAGAAGGGCCCGCTCCAGTACTCCTGTCTGAGTCGGTAAGCTGAGGGAGATCAGCGATGCCCTGATCTCGTGTCTCAAACCCTGCTCGAAGGTCCGGGCCCGGAAGAATGGGTCCCGTACCATGTCGGTCGAGTAGCGCGAGAGATCGGTAAATCTCGCCGAGTACTGAGCGACCGTCATGCTGCCCTGCCGCAGCTGCAGAAGCTCCTGGATACGCACCGCACGAAGGGTGGCTGGGACGAACTCCGAGCGGAAGAGGCTCTCAAAGTCCGTCCAAAGTAGAGATGCCTCATCGTGCACCTGGAGCATCAAGCTCCACCATCGTCCTGCTGCTGCGTGTAGTAGGCTCGCAGCGAGGATCACCATGAGGTCTGCTGGTGTCCTCACTAGCCTAAACACTCGTACCACTGCCTCCAGCCAGTCCTCTGCAGCCTGGGGATCCGTCTCCCCGCGAAACCTAGGCGGTCGCTGGCGCTGAAACTCATGCAGTGGGCTGAGGCGACGTGCATCGTCAGCGGCTGCTGCTGGAAGCATCGGGGGCTCGGCGGGTAGAGCTACCGCCGGTGCCACTGCTGACAAAGGGCCCTACACCGAGGCCTCGTCGCTCGGTGGGCTGTCATCACGTTCGATTCTCGGAACCCTAACTGGCTGCCGTCGTGGGGCCATCCTGAAAGAAACAACGTAACACGATCAAACGATTATACCTGGTGAGCTGACCTGGTTTGAGCTGTTTTAAGGGGAAAAACCTTTGAAAACACACACGCAATCAGTGTTTTCGTGCACAAAGTCGGAAATCAGTTGTGAGGGTCCTGGTGTATGGATACGTCGGCCGCCCGCACCAACACTGGACTCCCTGAACTGAAAACCACACTCGGTACCCTTAACACTATTGCTTCACAGAAAGAAAGATCAGAGTCTGCGGTAGAACCGACCAGCTCTGATACCAATTTGTCACGACCCTCCCTCGGGGTCCGTGCCGTGAC
The DNA here is from genome assembly GCA_963277665.1 of Viscum album. Taxonomy (NCBI): domain Eukaryota; kingdom Viridiplantae; phylum Streptophyta; class Magnoliopsida; order Santalales; family Viscaceae; genus Viscum; species Viscum album. The sequence continues at coordinate 153,752,198 of OY728145.1, forward strand.
TACCCCAAGCCCGCGTTCCATAGACTAGGGGCTGGCGACTAGCACCAAGGCGTAAATCCCGGTAAAAAGGGAAGGCATTGCCTTTGTAAAGTAAACAAACACCACAGAGTAAGCAAGCGGAAAGTAACACTAAGCAAAAACAGAGTACAACTAAAAGTGCGGAAAGTAAAAAGGGTCCGGAAATACAAGCCCAACTGTAAAGTACAACTCGAAAGGGAAAACAGCAACTGAAAAGTAAAGCTGCTACACCGAGCTGACCACTGGAAATCCCACCTGAAGGGTGGGTACAGATAGCTCCTCTGCTCCTCGGGTCCCGCCGTCTGCTCCGAGTATGTCCCGCCCAGTGGTCTGCCTCTGGGTACCGCCTCGTCGTATAGTCCACCTCCAGGTACCGTCCAGTCCTCGAACACTCGGCCTCTGTCAGTACTGGCCGTCGTCTACAACCAACACAACGAGGTGCGGGCATAGCCCGTGCAGGGGTGAGTATAACGATACTCAGTAGGGACCCCGAGACCCTCAAGGTCTCACTAAAACCAACAAGGATAACCACAAGAAGATCACAACAGATAAACTCTACTTAGGTATATGCCCATACATATACCTAAGTTATCAAGTAACCCAATCAATCATGAGGAAACACAAAGGTCAAAGTCTCAGCTCAAACCAGGATTTTCATTATCGAAACCGTAACTGCTGAAGAGCTCCGTCTCTAGAGTGTACAGTGGTCCTGTCATGACTCCGAGGTACTGCTCAATAACCTAAGACTGCTGAAGTACTCCTCCTGTCGAGTACTGCGGGTCTGCTGCCAACTACCGGGCGCTCCGTCCGCTGAGGGTCTGCTGCCAAATACCGGGCGCTACCCAGATAGCCTACTGAGGTACTCCTCCTGTCGAGTACCGCAGGTTTGCTGCCAACTACCAGGCGCTCCGTCCACCGTGGGTCTGCCGCCAAATACCGGGCGCTCCGTCCACTGGGCTAGTCGACTCACTCCAAGTCGAGTCGTTCAAGCAGTCGTCAGGTCTCAGCCGGCTACACGGTCTCCGTACTCTGCACGCTCGTCTCCGGGAGGGTCCGCTCCACGAGCTACTAGTCGATACTCCAAGTATCACAAGGTTCCGCGAAGAAGTATCTCAAAAGACCGTCTCGTCACAGGGGTCTCAACGCAACAGACGGTGCGTCGATCGGACGCCCGGTCTGTGAGTTATTAGCCTTTTCGTCCCAGGGGCCCGGTTGGTTTCGAGAGCAAACCAATCCCGGCCGTAACTCAACTATACCCCGAAATCCCATAGGGTATACTCAAAGGGACCGTTACTCAACGTAAACACCAACGCCGCTGACGGTTCGTCAAACGGACGTCCTGTCTGAAAGATATCAGCTTTCCCGTTCCAGGGGCCCGGTTGGATTTCGGGTGCGATCCAACCCGGCCACTACTAACTGTATCCAAAAACTCGGGCGAAGGATACCAAAAGTTCCGTATCGTAAACAGGAACTCAACGCAACAGACGGTGCGTCGATCGGACGCCCGGTCTGAGAGTTATTGGCATTTTCGTCTCCGGGGCCCGGTTGGTTTTTAAGGCAAAATCAACCCGACCGTACTCCACCTGCATCCAAACCTCGGGCGGAGTATGCCAAAAGATCCTTCTCACTAAGAGGAACACAACACAGCTGACGGCACGTCAATCGGACGTCCGTAGCTCAAGATATGAGCGTTTCCGCTCCGAAAGCCCGGTTGGTTTCGTGAACGAACCAACCCGGTCGAACTCAAAGTAATCCGAAACCTTGAGTGCGATATACCGAAACGACCGTCTCGATCCAAGGATCGCGTTGCCGCTGACGGTTCGTCGATCGGAGGTCCGAGGCTCAAGTTATGGGCCAAAAACCAAATCTGGTTCGAAATGGGGGGGTCCGGGTCCGGGCCGACCCGGCCCGACCCCCCCCTTGGGGCGGCGCGGTGGCCGGCGACGGCGGTGCGGCGGCGGCGCGGCGGCGCGGCGGCGAGGGGTGCCGCGAGGGGCCGCACACGGTCGGCACGTGGGGGCTAAGCCCCGCAGTTTTTGAGGGGCGGCGCGGCACAAAGGGCCGCGCCCTTTTTTTTTAAAGAAGCCCCCCCCCCCCCCCCCCCACGTGGGGGGCCTGCTGGTGCCGAACCGAGGGGGCCGGCTGCCCCCCTCCTTCAAAGAACCGCCCCCCCCCCCCCCCTCTTAAAGAGGGGGGTTTTATTATTACGGCCGGGGGATTAATTCCCCCGGTTTTAAAGACTTCCGGCCGGCCAGCTGGCCTGCCGGTTTTTCTCCAACGGGACCGGAAAACTTCCGGTCCCCCCCTTCGGCTTCCGACGCCGGCGGCCCGGCCGTCGGTCTTCTCTTCCGCTGCGGCCCGAAACCGGCCGCGGTCTTCTCGTCCCGCCGCGGCCTGGAACCGGCCGCGGTGTTCGTCGTCTGGCGCGGTGCGACGACACCGCGCCCCTTTCGCCGTGCCATGATTCTTTTCAACGCGGCGCGACGACGTCGCGTTCTTGAAGATTTTTCCTCGGCGTGGCGCGACGGCGCCGCGTAAAATATTTGCACGATCATCCGCGTGGTGCGACGGCACCACGCCACTTACTTCCTCATGCAAGAATAAACAAGAACGATGGAGGGGGGTTCGGCCGTGTTCGTGCGGTGTGGCCCCCCCTCACGTTAAAATAATAACGCAACTTAAAATAAATCAAGTCACACGTTAGTCTTGATAAAATCACGATCAAGAATAAAATAAGGAAACCAAAAAGAAATCGACAACCCCTACCTTGGTATAAGGTTCGAAGATTTGTCTACGTTCCGCGGAAGACGACGTCGCGGAGGTCGGGCGTCGCAGTCGTCGTTCGTCAAATTCAACGACGAAGAGGCGCGTCCGAAGAGGCACGTCGTTGGCGAATCCTTGTACGCCGACGAAGGTTGTCCGAGGAAGGTGCGGTGTTCTCTCTTGTTGAAACCGAAGACGAAGAAGAGTGGAGCGGCGTTCTTCGTCGGAACTTGAGCGTTCTACGTCAAGTCTTGAGGAAAGTCAAATAAAAAGGAAACAACGAACTCAAGAACCCCTACCTCGATAGTCGCACGTTGACGGAGTCGTGGAATATCGGTGTCGATTTCCTTTGACGTCGGAGGAAGAGTCGTTGTCGATGGCGTTCATCGCGGAAAAGATGATGCGGAAGAAGAACGTCACGTCGCTGATATGGCGTCGCGGAAAGACCGTGTTCTTCGGCGAAGAAGTTCTTCGTTGAAGAACGGCGTTCTTCGTGTTCTTCGTCAAGGTTGAAGAAGAAAGAAAATCTCTCATCCACTCCAAGATGGCTAAGAGTTCTAACCCAAAAAAATAAGACAAAGTCTTATTTTATTCACAAAAAGAATTTCAAAGGTTTGAAATTAAAAAAAAAGAGATAACTCCACATTTATTAACAAGTTGTCATGTTAATTAAAGAGGGGTTAAGGGAGTTTGAGGGAAGATGAGAGGTTTAGGTTTCGTGTGGGCCCCACCACACTTAATCCTCTCAAGGGAGGTTAAGTGGGTGTGGGTCCCACCCCTAACTCCCTTTGAGAGGAGTTAACCTACAAAAAGTAAAATAAAAAGAATTCACACTTTTTATTCAACTTTTTTATAAATCTCCCAAAAACTAACTTTCAACCCGAAACAAACGCAACTCCCGAAAAGGTCTCTTTAAGAGAATATCGGCGCTGCGAGTTCATCGGTGCCCTCGGATTTCAATTCCGAGCACCGTATCAAAAGTTAGAAATACCCGCTCGTTCGTTCACTGAACGTACCCGAGCCAAACTTCAGAAATTAATTCCGGGCACTCCGGGCCTCGGAATCAGGTGCCGTCTGAAACCACGCTCTTGTAAAATTCTAAAGAAAATTAAGAAAAAATTTCCCTTGAATTTTACGGGTCTTTACAGTTCACACCATGTATGAACATTCAATTGTAAATTATTAAAGTTATTATATAAATATATTTTAATAAATGAAATAAATAAATTATAATTTAAAATTAGAAGAGAAAAAGTTATTCCAGATAAAACTTATATGATAGGTGAACCCAGATAGTGCTGGGTGAGCCCAATATATCTTATATGATGGGTGTGTCCTAATAGTGTTAGGTTAGTCCCATATACCTTATACAATGGGTACATAATTATAATGATCAAATGCATTGGTTAATGTTCCTTGTGTTATTAAAAAATAAGTAGGGGGTTACTAGAGTGTTTCAATTATTGATTTAACTAGGCTCTAGATATTTCTTACATGAGTTTAAAATAGTTTATGAATGTGATGCTCCATGTTTCAAAAACTGGTTTTGATTTCATTTGAGTGGGTTTTAATGATTTTAATTGAGTATAATATATTGTGTTTTATTCATGTGGGAATAATTTTTATCATTCAAAAAAATATCATTGATATAAGGATAAACATTTCATGTGTTTTCATGTTTTTCATTGGACTATATGCTTTCTTTCGTTTTAAAACACCCTATTGAGAAATTTTATGCTAACCAAGTGTTTTAATTTTTTTCCTAGGATTTAAGTATGGGTAGTGTAAATTAATAATTCATGTTTAACATCATGAAATTTTTCCTAAAAAAAAATTATATCTCATCTTAAATGTTTTATATAATGAAAAAATGGACAATGATATGAAGTGACCACTTTTAATTATATTGTTTTTTTGTATGGGTTTTGATATAATTCTATTAAAATATAAACTTAAAAAGATACTCAAATGTATAGAATTAATTTTTTATATAAAAATCATGATTATGTGATTTTTAAGGACTGGTCCTTACATTGATAGCCTCAATTTTCTATGTCCCATCATAAAATATATTCCAACCATAGAATATGATTAAAGAATAATTTCTCGAAATCTATAGGTTCTCATCACAGTGGGTAATAGCTATCAATTTAAATGTTACATACATTCTATGAAATTCATCATATATAATTAACCAATAGAAGAATAATAAAAAAGTCATGAGACTCAAAAATCTTTTATTTGGGATAATAAATGAATGAATGAGAGAGTTCGTATTTCATGCTTTAATTTAGCATATGAGTTGTACAAAAATATAAATAGAATACCACACATGGAATACTAAAATATAAATTAAATACAGAAATAGAAAGAGAATAATATGGTGTAGTGTAGTATGTTATGCCATTGTTATGAATGAAATAATTCCCTTCTCATATTTTTTGCGATTTGATGTATGAAAGAATTAATATATTCTACTGATATTTCATTGATGTTCAGTTGAGAAAAGGGACAGAACGATTCAAAAAATAAGGTACAATTTTTTTGTTCTCAAAATATTTCAATGTCAGGCATTATTAAACAAATTTCCATAGCATTTCATATATCTATTTGTTCAAATTTATCACTCATAAATAATATAAATTGAAAAATCATCATTAATTCCCTCCAAATTTGGATGAAAATTTGGGATTATTAAAATATTCTTATTGGGATTTTATTATGAATAGAATTTTTTTTGAGATCAATACAGTTAAAAATATAATAATATAATACTTACCTTTATACATGGAGATCTAAAGGTTCCAATTCATAATCTATTGTCACTTTCATAATTTACAGATTCTCTGATATGTTGTACAGTTTATCACTTGTACTTCCATTCAATCACCTTATACTTGCGTGTAATAAAATATTATGTCAAATTTGAGACAAATGTACATGAATGTCTCACATTTTCATGAATTTTCATAATTGTTTGGGCAGTTACCTTAGTTTTTTTGAGCTTCTAATCTATGTAGCTTTACAGTCACTCTGTTAGGAATATAGTTGATGTCGACCATTGTAAAAAAAATCTTGCAACGGTCGATTGGATTAAAAAAAATATTCAAATTTTTATTTTATGGTTGCTTGGTTTCATTTCAATAATTTTTTCATTGTTTATTAGGTGGTAATGTGGTTAATCAAATATTTCGTGTGATTCATTTCAAAAATTATGTAGTTAATTGTGAAATTAGTGAAATTTGCTTCTTTTTTTCTAGAAAATGACTTTTATTTTATAAAATATAAAATGAATTTTAAAGAAGATAGACAATATTTTGTATTAATAAAATAAATATTTTATGGAAGAATCTAAAAATATCCCCATTTTTCATAATTACTAATCATGGCATAAATATTTATCCAAAGAATTAACAATTTGGAATTGAAAATTATAATCTATTATAGAAATTGGTAGTATCGCGTAATCATTGTCAGTTTGTAAATAGGAAATATCAAAAATTTATATATTCATTATTTATTATTTTTTTACTTCCCCCTTTTATATATTATTTATATTCCATATATTTTACATCCCATTTTGGGATTTTAAAAAATAACTCATAAATTTTTAAAGAGTAAATAATAAATACACATAAAAGAAAGAATATATAACAAAAATAATAGATAAAAAAATAAAATAATATTTTATTAAATGTTAAACTATTTGTACCTTTGATCTGTTTGATTCTAAATTGATAAAATTTCTTTAGAATCTAGATGTGTAGAAAGTTTAAAGTGATCCTACCCTATTACAATAAATAGGGTTGGAGTAGGATCAGTTAGTCGATGATTATCAAGAGATCCCAGAATGGTGACTCCTTTTAAATATGAAATGATATGATGAAGGTCTCTGGAAAAAGTGTGACCAAAATGTTATGCTAGAGGTATATGTGAGTTATAGGTTAGAAGAGATGAAGTAATTGTTGGGTCTTGGTTAGGTTATTTATAAATGAAAGGTAAATGAATATCATGAGGTGATAACATAGGGACATTATAAACATACAGATATAAATCTATGATCCTTGTGATTTTAGCCACAACTTTGGTTCTATGTTTCAATGCATGAAAAAGATAATATTTTTATTTAATTTATTTATTATGATTAGGAGTCATTACCAATAAATTATTTAATATGGATTTAAAGGTTTTTGATACTGGTTGAATCTTCATGACTATATCCAAAGATAAAAACTGAGTCTTATGGTAAGCTTTATTGTAAATCCTTTTTAAATAGTACTTTATCAATCCCTTGGTTACCCCTTTATGCATAGAAGTCTTAATAGATTAAAACTTCATCAAATTAAATTTATTTTCTCCATGTGTAACAATATCTATTTGAACATGATTTCTAGCATTCCTCACACAACCCAGAAAACATTGAATCTCTTCAAGAATCAACCATTGATATATATTATCTTCAATAGAAACTGAAGCAGCAGGAGAAGCCTATAAAGTATAATTTGATGTTCTATAAATATTTTTCACAAATTAATAATATATTACATCCCTAATTTCCATCAAATCTGATAGATCAACTTGTATATCTCCAATTGGGATACAAGAACACTATAATTTTCTCCTAAAAGACTAAATTCATAGGTCTATATGGTCTATTTTCAAAAACACCCTGAGATAAATGTTTGAATAAACTCATTGAATATTATTTTTAATTTTCTCTTCCCCATCACGTGTATTAGCCAACTAATACTCAAAAATACTTCTTCTAAGATATCCAAAAGCTCATTTTTGAAAATTATGGACTCTTAAGAGGATATCATATAGGGTTGAATAGAAGAGGGTCCATCTTCCTTAGGAGAATCATTTTGAGCTTGATTATAAACATATTTAGGAAAGAGTACATCATTCTGATCAAAATAATTCTCACTAAACATAGAATTATTTCCCCAAGATTATTCTTTTAGAGAAAATATCATAGGTTGTCATTTAATTTCATTCATATGGTCCTAATATTCATATTTTTAATCTTTAAATTCCATAAACATTGTTCTTAGAGAATATTCATAGACATGATATTCTTGAGAAAGTATTATAGGAACATATCTAGGGGAAGGTGGAGTATTCAAAAGGTTTAACTAGACATTAGATGAGTCAGGACTTACCGGGAAATCTAAAATTGGTTGATAATGACTTGGTTCAATTTAACCTTCTTACTTTACAAATCATAGTAGGAATATGTTCATTTTGGATCATCATCATCATCATCATAATCATCATCCGATCAGTCATTTCCATTCTCATCATATTTATCAACCTTAAATAGTTTATAGTTTCTTTTTAATCCTCCCTATGATTATTTACATGAACATCACCAAGATCATATAAAACTATATTAAATAAAGGGTTATATTTAATGGATTAGTCATTAGAAGGTGATGAATAAAAAATGGGAGTTCCTTCTATCTAAAATATAGGCGGACTCTCCACTATAGAACGATCAAAATCCATATCAGTTCTAGAATATGTAAGAACATGTCTAAATGACATAGACCTGAGAACTATCTCCCCTGTAGGAGGTGAATATTCTCAAACTGATTCTTCAAATAATGTTAATTATTGTTTTGTTATAGCTTCAAATAAAACTTCATGAATTATCAAAAATTCAAGAGAAGGAGATAGCTCCTCATTAATTAGTTTTCTTTCATCTACTTATTGATGGATAAGGGACCCTTGTAGTATTTACACCAAATATTTCCTATATTCCTTATCCAAATCCATATATTTAGATTCATCATAATAAAATTAATAATCTACATATACAATTTAATCAGGTCTCAAAGTGGGATCCACTAAATATCATGTACTAGATGAATGATATATATGATTGAATTTCTCATAAAAATTATATTCCTTAACTATCCACATAATTTTCCAATGATTCTTTCTAATATTCATCCTTTTATAGGTTGTTTGATTTAGACACACAACACTTCGAAACTATTCTCCTTTAACTCATATAGGAACTAAATTTATTTATTCAATAAAGAAGAAAAAATCTTCGAATATGGAAGGATGTTAAACCTTGAAGATTATTTGGTTAATTCATCCATATATATCATCATGATAAAACATATACTAATATGGATTTCATATTTGATCAGGTATAAAAATAATAAGTCTAAAAACCACACAGAACTGGAATCTCCCTTTCATTGGGTAGATAGTGGGATGAATAAACATCAACACAAATCTATATTTTGGAATTAATTCATTTTTTCTTTCCATAGATAGGTTTTTTCATTTATCTGTTCATACAATGAATTCTCAATCTTGAAATTTTGATGGATCATAGGGTAAGATATCTCATTGTCCTAATATACTCCAATATGTGGGACTCATAGACATTTAACCTAGATAGTCTATGTAAAATCACATTATTGTCCATCAACAAATATTTGAATCACATCTTCACACTCTCTATATATAAAAACCATTTTAAGTTGAAACTCTTTTAAAATATGAGGATATTAGTTATAATTTTAATCTAAAATCCAACTAGTCCAATTTTTATTCAAAATAGATATCCATATCAACAAATGACTATTTACCATCCATTTTACATCTACTTATCTCTTTGACATGACTTCATGGTAATGTGTGAGGTCTTTCAAAATCATCATATACTTTCATTATATGTAAATTTCTTTCTTATATGATTTGGTAACGTCTTCTCCAAACAATATATTCATCACGAATGAGTGGAATAATGGTCATGTCCAGGTTTTGAAATAATTTTTTGGGAAAGGGGGTTTGAAAAGATAGTTTTGTTTGGGTTTAAAAGGTGTGTGAAGATTCTAATTATGATTTTTCATTTTAATCATTTAGTTAATATCTTATACCTGAATTAATGATAAAACATATTAATAATTGAATATATTTCGAAAAACCATATAATATATATTAAATTGAAATAACTTAAGGTAATAGAATACTCAATATAAAAACATAAATATTTTTAATGTTTTTTAAAATAATATTTAAAATAATATTAACAAACTTTTAAATAACATTTAATAATGTTAATATTTTTAATTCATGTTTCATATAATTCATTCTCTAATAATTTAATGGATTTATAGAAATGTTAATAATTTGATTCTCTATTCCAATAAATTCAAGAGCGGTATCACTATTTTGAAAATGATCTCTCAAAAAGTTATATTATATTTCAATATGTCTTTTCATATAATTTTACCCTTGTTTTTTTAGAAAATATTTTTCACACTGCTATTGTAAAAAATTTATAGGGACATGTAAAAATCATATCCATAGTCCAATAATGTGTGTTTAATCTATTAAATATGTTAACAATAAATTCCATCATCAATATAATTATCTGTAATAGTTGATAATGAATCACTGTTTTATTTCTAAGTACACCATGAAACTTGTGACTTGACCAAAGGAAGTCTTGTTTTGAGGTTCTCTTAGTATCTAGATTTTAAAAACCAACATCTGCATCTGAATAACTAACTCAAAAATAAAGTTCCTTTTGTTAAAAAAATCCAAATTTGGTGGTATTCATGTCGTATTTAAAAATTATTTTTACAAAAATCAAGCTTGATTTATTTTTATTTTATTGAAAACATGCACACATTCAGTCACTAAAAATAATGCCATGCCAGCTAGTAATTAAGTATAATTAGATTCCAATCATTCCTCTGTAATTAGTTTTTCTAATTGGTTTTATGATATCTTAAAGATACATCTTAAATAATTTACTCATGGGTGTATCATTACCATTAGTTAAAATCCATACCAAAGTGATTTATAATATCCTTTGTGAAAATTCATTAGTTTAAACTGATTCCTAACATAATCTAAAAACCTTGAAAACCATGAATGAATTTTAAATCACCCCTTAAACTCATTTCAAATTTAATTTTTATTATTTAAAAAAACTAAACATTAAAAATTTTGGATGATCCAAATAAAATATATCTTTAATATTGATTTTTACTACTAAAACAACTTTTAAAATTATTTTTATAAAAAGTATAGGGTCAGATATTTCTTTTGAAAAACCATTTGAAATAAAAAAAATATGTTAATCATTTCATATAAATTCTAAGGATATTTTTTTAAACCATAAAATTCTTTTGTGAATTTTAAAGAATGATTTTGAAAATGAGGGTTTCTAAATCTATGGGGGCTTTCAACAATTACATACTCAGTAATATATCCATTTAGGAATAAACTCTTAATGTCACTTTCAAATCGTCTAAAATTAAAATTTGATACATATGAAATAAAGAATCAAATTAATTCACATTTAGCTACTAGTGAAATAGATTATTTATAATAAATACATTGTTCGTGATAATAAATGTATGATTTGAATCTATATTAAATTCTAATTATTATACCACATTCATACACCTTATTTCCAAACATATACTTGGTGCCAAAAATTAAAAATTTATTTAGGCATTCCACTAGTCCCTAGACATGGTTTCTCTCAAAACTATTTAATTCTAATTTCATTTTCATTACCCATAACTCATCATTTATTGATTCTTTTTTGTTCTCAGTATCATTACGTGAAAAAGGGATTGATGTTCTACATGATTTCTAAGAGAATCCCATATTTGTGTTCCTATATCTCGATGTCCAACTATGAAATCTATAGTATGGACTATACGAGTATCAATATATCTAGGAATAAACGAAATTGTCACATCATTTTCTTATAATGTTTGGGGTTCACATAGTTCCTCATAACGAGATTTTTTTATATGACATGTTTCATTAATTATATCTAGAGTTTTTATTTATATTTAAATTTAAAATACCATTATAATGGTTTTTAAAATAGGTCATAGGTTCATGTGGATATGTTCCATATAATTTGACATGTATATATTCATCCATAAGATTATTCATTTTATTTAATACCCTATATTTTTTTATATATGTTGAGTATCTTACGAAAACTTCTTCATCACTTTGGGATGTAAACTTTTAAAAATTCTACACTATATTTTGTAGAATGACCTTGCATCCAAGAACTCTAATGTAATTAAATTATGGTTTTATGACATTCCATAACATATATAGGGGTTTATTTAAGATTGTTATATTAATAAATCTATTAAAAATATAGAAAAATGTATTGACACCCTGTTCTTAAAAGTAAATAGGTAAATGATAATCATTTAATATGGTTTATGTAATCTCATTAAGAGTTCTATTTTATTTTTATGGAACAATTCTGTTATGGGGTTCTGGGAGTTGAAAATTTGTGACTATATCAATGCTGTGATCATATAGACTAAAAATAATGAATTTTAAACTCAAATCCACGATCACTTCATGTGGTTTAAGTTAAATTTCTTCAATAGTTTTCTATATATTTTTAATATTTGGAAGAATATGAATAAAATTCAATTTTGTGATCAAAATTGAATTCCCCAATGTATCCTAAAGATTCATCAACTAGAATATAATCATAGTACTTCCCATTTATATAAATACTATAGAATTTATAAGAATTACATGGGAACTAACTTCATGGGTTGATATATTCAACCATATTTCTTTAGTTTGAAAGGGATTTTATTCTTCTTCCCATTTTAACATGGGTTACTAAATTCTTTTTTGGGAATTTTTTTAGGTTGAAAATTGTCTAAAAATTTATTAGTAAGATTTAGAAGTGAGGTAATGCTTAAATATCAAAGTATCCTATTATAAATACAAGAATCTTTTTGAAATTTACTTAAATAAAAAATATTTTAAAAAATATTGAATTCAAATCAACAAAATAAACATTGTCCATACACATGGAAGTAAAACAAAAGAATGTTTTGAATAATTTTTTTAAAATAATTATTTTAAAATTTAAAATGGTAATAATCATCACATTACTATTATGTTCTAATAATATTATAATTTGATCCATCTACAGAAAAATCATTAGAAATAAAAACACTATTAGAATTACTGACTTGATTGTTTCCAAGTATCTTTCCGTTATCATTGTAAAGAATATAGACATTTCAACCACATAAAATGATAAGGTTATTAAATCTTGAGTAGTATAAACTCATGTTTCCAGAAAAAAAACTTTCTAGATACCATAGGTATATACTAGTACTCTTCAAGAAGGTTTCATATAGAAAATCTAAATAAGAAATGATTTTAGAGCCACTATTTTACAAGGTATTGACATGATAGTGAAAAAAGCATTAGGAATATAGTTTTTCATAAATATCATGATATAAATTGACTTTATACTTCCAAAAATACCAAAAGTGTTCGGTATGTAAGAATAATAAGTGTTTATAGACTTAGAAGAAGCTGAACTAGAAAAAAGTTGTTCTTATAAAACATCCTATGTCTAGGATGGTAACCAATCCATGTGGTATACTTGGGGTGTTATTTTGATCCTGAGAATTATTATAAAATTTTCTTTACCAATTTTAATCTTTCTATATATTTATTTAGTTTCTCATTTTAAAATTTGAGTTCATGTTTTTTCTTTTAATAATTTGGCATTTTCCCTTTCCTATAGAAAAATAATATTTTACGTGAGTTGTTAGGGTATGATATTCCTCTAAAAGTTTAAATTCTTATTTTATCTCAATTAATGATTCATATAAAATATTTTATTAAAAAAATAGACCCTCAATACTCATTTTTAATAATTTATTTCATTCTTATAAATATTTTATATTTTAATAAGAGATTTATATATATTATTTAGTATCTCAGATTCTTGTAGTATACAATACACGCTGAACCAACCATTTCTATTCTCAATAATAGGATCATAATAACATGAACTATATTATAAAGTGATCCTATTGGATTTCATATAATATTTATACCATTTTTCATTATCCAAAAACATTTTCTTATATTTCTATTTAGAATATTTGTCATTAATATGCCCTTTCCAATTTTACTCATAGAAGGTTATCTAATTAGAGGAATCAATGTTTTTCCAAACATTCCTATAATTTACTAAAATGACATATTTAATTATATATTTTTTGGGAATAATATATTATTTTCTTAAAACACTACAAATCAAGTTGATAAGGTTGAAATTTCTTCATTACAATTTCTAGGTGACACATATTCAATGGAACTTTCACATTTGAGTTATTCATTCAAATTGGATTTGGAATTGTTGAAGGCCACTAATATTCTATTTTATTTATATAGTAATTTATTTAGTTAAATTCATTACTAGTACATCAATAGATTCCCAATTATCTCATTCACTCACAACTTACCAATATCATAGGACTCTCTGATTGAAATAGAGATTCCTCTCCACATATCAGGAAGACATCATATAAGTCCCGCCACTAGATCTCTCTCTGAATTTTTCTCCAAGTTCATTAATTATGTTTTTAAATATAGTTAAACCTAAGATACATATAAAAAAATTATTCATAAGGCTTCAACATGAATATATAATCTTAAATGATATAATTATTTAAGCAAACCACTTAATATTTGAGGTTCACACATGATATATAGAGGTAGTATCTCAAATTTAAAAACATATAAAACAATCAGATATCTTGTTAAATTATTATTCTCTTAATGAATAATATAATAAACTCATTTGTTTGTTTTAGTCATATGAGGCATTAGTGGAATTTCTCCATTTGGCTCCTGAATATTTGGGTTTTTCATATTTTTCCTCAATAATAGTTCGAATATCAAATCTCATTCCCTCTATATAAATTTTCATTTTGATCTTCTATTACACAAAATTGGTCCCATTAAAATATTGGGGCTTCTTAGTAGTCATTATTTTTGGAATATTATCATCTATAAAGATATAAACATAGAAATAACAGAAATTTTGATATCTTTAGGTTAAACTTGACCATAGTTTATAATATTAATAATTACTCATATAATAAATAATTTTGAGAGTGGAAACCAAAGGGGGATGGGATATAGTGATTTAATATTCTTTTAAAACTTATGTCTAAAAATATTTATAAAAAACAACATAATTTAAAAATTATTCGAGTTAAATAAAATTATAGAGTTATATTATTTGATCTTTTCAAAAATTGTTTTGGATGTTTTATCAAAACATAGTTAAATAAGTTTGAAAAATCATTTTACTTTTGAAAATGTTTTACTAAGAAAAAAATTATAAAATAAAAAAAATTATATTATCAATCTATTTGTTTGTTATTTATTTTAAAAATATATGCATATTTTTTTTGAAGAAAGGTAAATAATAATAGATAAAAATATAGCAGAATAAATAAGGGGTTCATTATAATGTCATGACCTAATCCCCTCCTCTTGGATATCACCTGATTCCAGGTAGTCTATTTTGAAATTAACAGATCCAAAAATAAAAAAATGTATAATATAACCCCACACAAGGATGTTTGGCTTTAGAGAGGTTCACATATATTTCAATATAGGAGAAATAAATGATACCAACTACATGCTGGTAGTCCATTCTAAGAAACATCTTCCACAGTTATCTGTGGGATAATTAGTGAAGAAATGATAATGACTATCTTGTACTATCCAGTTCTGATCAGGTGATGATGAAAAAATATAAATTGCATCCATCATGCACACAACATGAAGATAAATGAAATACTGTAAGATAAAGTAAATAATTCAGTGGAGTAGATTATTTTTTTCTATTTTTCTTTTGGTAGTTATTCTCTTTTCATTATGGAATTTTGATTTGGAATTAATGAATGATGATGTTAAGATGTTCTCTCGATATGTTGCAGATTCTCTGGTGAGAATATGGATATAAAAGACCAAATAATAGATTACTAGTTCATCTTTTGTCCATTTTTAAAATATTTTGAGGTCATACATTATTCATCTTTTTTTCTTTCCCCCATTTTGTATATATTCCTATTTAATATCAAGAACACTATAAAAATATCCATTGAAAATCATCATGAAAATCTTCATACATTGGTAGGAAACCTGATCTCACTAAATTCATCTGAAAAATATTTAATTCTGTATAGAAAAGTGGTTGGATTAATATATTTAAAAATATAATAATATAATATTTACTTTTTGACAGGGTCAATTAAAAGGTACCATGTCATCATCTATGGTTGCTTCCATACTTTTCAGATTCTCTGATATATTGTACACTTAATCACTTATACTTACATCTTTTCATCTTATACCAGTGGTTGATAAACATTTACTTGTGGTTGATCCAACAATTTTTCAATTATGAGAATACTGGTCAAGGTACCTTTACATTGTATTTTGGGTACGTGATTATTTGTGTTTTTGATCCAACTAGCTTTGTGGTCTCCCAATTAAATGTATGGTTGATCTATTCAATTTTAAAAAATCTTTCAATGATCAATTGTATTACAACATGTATTCGATATACTTATCTTTTATTCACCTGGTTACTTTTCCATAAATACATTATGGTTGATCATGTGTTCAGTTGGTTGATCACATATTCTATGTAATTGATTACATGAACATGCAATCAATTCTAGAGTTATTGAATTTTTCATTCCATCCCATTAAATAAATTTACTATAATGAAACATTAAATTGATTAAAAATTACATAAACATGATTTTTGATCATTAAAATATGGATTTTATGGACAAATCCAACATCAATATAAAATTTTCTATGTGTATTTACTCTTGGATATATTGGTTATATTTAATTTACATTGTTTATTCATTATGGGATAGTCTTTTTTCTCCTTTTAAATTAGGTTATGTAATTACTTAGTGGTTTTTAATTATATATTATAATATTGAAAATATTATTGAGGTTAATTCCTCACATATGTGTGACATTATTTATAACCTTGGGGTGAGGCACCAACTGTGGTCCTACTAGAGGTGGAACTCTGGGGTCATTATCTCTCAAACATTATTATTGTCCAAGGAGGGAAACCATTATATGTAGGGGGTCATGATAGATCTATATCAAAGGATTTTGTAGACAAATAGTATGGATCTTAGGGTTTAAAAATTATGAGGATTTCCTGGGTTAGTAGGAAAATGGTATCAATATATGTTGGTGTGGGACATTGGCTAGAGATAACATACCATACAAGAGACAATAAGTCCCCCATGATCCAATGGAAGGAAAGTGTTACCATCAAATGACCACACTATGTGGTGAAACATATTGGGTATATACCAAATAATGGTATATAAATCATTCATATTTTAACTATTGATTGAAACTGATGATTTTAGGAAATTAAAATTATTTCATGTGAATGAACCCTGATAAATTCCATTCTTCAAGGCTTAGGTTACTATTTTGTGAAAGTGGTTTATGTTAAGGGTTTAATCATATAAATAGGGGGAATAAAATGACCCTAATTTTTCTTTTATTACAGTTACAACATTTTAATTATAAACACTATAAAATTGTTACAAAACCATGATCTAAAAAAGCAGTGTCTTGAAAAAAATAGAGCCAAAAATTAAATTTTCATAATAAAACATAAACACCATTTAATTCATTCTTCCAAATATTCTTAGTGGCCATTGTGTACTCCTTAGTATATGTAGTAACCCGAGAATATATATCAATTAAATGGGTGGTGTAGAATCCTAGTAACAGTATAGATAAGAACATTAATCAATATAACATGGGTGAGAATAATGATCATCACAAGAACATAATCATGATATCATAATCATAACAATGAGATGAATAATTAGAAAAAGCTATGGAATGTGGAAATTCATAAAAAAGAAACATCTTATCTTAGTGGTCAAACACCCGACATAGTTGTGAACAAATCTATCTTCATGTTCACACATTCCATATGTGCATAACCATAACATCCTCATCATTATGAAATAAATATATCATCATTTTCATTCATATTTCTCATTATCTTATGAGATACATAACATTAACCAATGCATTAGAGTGATATATAATTTCGAGCGCACCCATCTCATCATAACATTTATATAATCATGCATGACATATAGAACATATAACAATTTTAGCCATAAAATTACCCATTAAAATTAAATGGGTTTCATGATAATTTTATAATCCATAAATAAATGAATTAAAATTTGGGTTACCATCACTAAAATATTATAAAATTATTTGTATGATAATATCAAATATTGATGGAAGAAGAAAAAATATCAAAAAGAGTAAAAGATGTATTTTTAGATTGAAAAGTTATTTTGGAAAAATCATTACATTTGTCATAAAATTTTGTTTGGAAAATTTATATACATGAAAAGAAAATTTAAATTTCATGTTAGGGAAATAATATGAACATTCAGACCATGGAATAGATAATAACCTAAATAAATGAATTGGGTTTGAGAATCCCCTTACCTTATGTCTGAATGCCTTGTACACTTTAATATCCTAGATTATAAAATATGGTTCATTAATTAAAAAATAAAGAACCACTTGTAAATTTATTTGATATATCTTAATTTAATTACTTTCATTTATTTACATTATGATGTGTTATAGTGTTCAATTTTATCTTTCTGGAGTGTTTATTTTCTTGGTCTTCGTGATATGTTCACTTGCATAAATGAATGGAAGTTCATGTAAAATGATGATAATTCTCTAGAATTTATATTATATGTTATTCATGAACAAAAAAAATTAAATGATTTTATATATTACCTTTTTATAATTTAATGAGGATGAATCAATAGATAAATAGTTAATGTAATTTATTTAGATTAATTTTGGTTCCTTTCGATCACATTGAACTCGTTTTGTTTTACAATTTAATATTATCTATATATGTAAGTTCCATAACATAAAAAAGGTTAGAAGCTAAATTTTAAAATATCTTTTAAAAATTATAATGGTTTTAATACCAACCTTTAAGGTAGTATTGTACAATTAAAAGTTTCCTTCCTTGAAGGCGATAAAACAACACCTCACGGACGACATTTCCATTTTAGTATAAAAGTGAGAGGAGAAGAGGATTGATTATATATTATTCCATTAAAATAATACAATTATGGTATATATAATATTATAGAGTTATCATTCTACTTGTATAAGAATATATGAGGATATAATAAGAAAAGAAAAGAATGTGAAAAGATATTAAAAGAAAAGAAAGAGGATTTTACCTGATGAATTTTTCTCTTTGAGAACATCCTTAAAGAGATTGGTTTTGTTATTTTATTGGGGAAAATTATTTTGAAAGCGAGGTAGGGTATTGGGAAGAGTATTGGGATGAAATTGAACAATATTAATGACTTTTTAGGTGTGGGGAGAAGGAGTGGTATTTATAGTGGAGGAGAGAGGTGTTTTTTATTATTTTATTTCTTTATTTTATTAATTTGGATCAACTCTATGAAATGTTTGAACCCTATCAATAAATATATTAAAATAATAAATTATATTTCATGATTATGGGATTAAATAATCCTTAAATAATCTATTAATCAATATTTTATATATTTTTAACTATAGTAAATTACTGCATTTCACTATTCCCAAAAAATTCAACTATTTTTGAAAAATTTAAAAAAATCACCATAATGATTTTTTAACGTATTGAATTATAAAATAGGCTAAATTTTAATCAAATAATGTTATTAATATGATAAATTTTGTTTTTAAATAAACCCATAATTTATTCAAAATATAATTATTTTAAAATTATAATTTAATTTAATACAGAAAAAAAAAATTATTTTATGTCTCACAAAATTATCATATTAAAATAAAACAAAAAATTATAATATATGAATAAATTTTATTAGATTAATTTTATTTTATATCATTATATTAATTATAAAATTATATTTAAATATTTATAACAAAAAAATGACACATAATTTATCATTTCAAAAACATATATTTATTTATACCAGAAACCAATTATATCATATTTTCATTCACAATATACTTAAAATTTACTTATATATTCATAGGTTAGGTTACTATTATATTATTCAAATTACTATCCCTAATATTTATATTACTATTCTAAGGGTCAGTTTACTATTTCATTGGTATTGGTTCCTTAACTTCTAAAAATACATCTTATTTCATTAATTTTTCATTTATAACATTTTTATTGTATTCACTCTATGATTTTATGTGATTTATACAATAAGGAATTATTATATGATGGGAGTTTCTATTGGAAAAATTATGGGATGTTATATTCTGCCCCCTAATGAAATTTCTCACTCAAAAATTTGTTTTACATACTATGGTGAAAACAAGTGATGGTACTTATCCCTTATCCCTTATCACATCCACCGGTTCCCATGATGCGTATTCATACTTATGGTTCCTCCATAGTACTTTTACCAGGTAGTTAGTCTTATTGAATATAATGTCTTTTCTACATTCCAAGATCTTCATCGAGTCGTGCTCATAGAAATGATAATTTTCCAGCTATTCCACATCTTGAATTAGTACATGTGTGGGATCTGATATTGAATTCCTCAATAGGGACACATGGAATACATCATTTAATTGATAAATGGTTTATGGAAGTTTTAGTTGATTGGCTATGACTATAACATGAACAATAATCATGAAAGGGATGATGTACCTGAAATTATATTTCCCTTCTTCCCAAATATCACAATCCTCTTCCATAGAGATATTCATAGGAATACCATGTATCCAACCTCAAACTATAGATCCCTTAAACAATTTTTTACAAAGCTCTTCGGTTGATTTTTTGCTATCATGATGTGTTGATGGATGTTTTTCACCTTTTCCACCATTTCTTCTATTATTTTGGGTCCCAGTAGCTTTCATTCACCGAATTACACCTATATTTCCATTTTTTGTCTTATTTTCCCAGAAAGTGATTAATATGGAGCAATTTGGGTGCTTGAGAGGAAACTTTTATTGTAAGAGAACTCAACCAAAGGTAGATGTTGTCCCCATCCTCATTTGATGTCTATAGAACGTGCTCTCAAAATATCTTCTAGTTTCTGTTTTTTCCACTCTTATCGTCCATCAGTTTGATAATGATAAGCCATATTGAAGTTAAGTTTAGTGTTTATATCTTGTTGAAGACATTTCCATAACATGGAATTGAATCTCAAATCATGATCAGATAGAATTAATAGTGGTACTCCATGCATCCTTACCACTTCACTGATGCATATATAAGAATTTTATCCTAAGACAAGTCCTCTAAATCTAAGATAAATTGAGCTATCTTTGATGGATGATCCATAAAAACCAATATATCATTGTTTCCTCTAGAAGTATTTGAATGTTTGATAACAAAGTACATGGTAATGTTTTCCCATTTCCCTGTTGGTATGGGTAATTCTTGCATCACCCCCTTAGAATTTTTTATTTCATCCTTCACTTACTAAGATATTACGAACTTTGATGTTTATACAGTCATCTCTTTCGTTATATTGTATCACAAACAATTCTCTCATAGATATCGATACATCATTTTTCTCCCTAGGTGAATAGAGAATGTTGAGTTATGTGCACCACTCAGAAACCCTTTCCTAATCTTTGGAATGTACTATACATATAGTTGTGACCCATATCTTACAACTCCTTCCTCACCATTTTTTCACACTAAGGATTTCCTTTTATCAAAATTTCTACCTTCTTTCGAATTTATAAATCGTTACTTTGAGCATCAATTATTTTCATCTTGAGGGATGGTTGAGAAATCATTTGAGAAAGGATTAATGATGTTCCTTCCTTAATTATTCCCATTTATATCATTTGAAAATATTAAAAATTCGATCTTTATCAGTTCTCATCATTGATAATGTTGTATGATCATTTCTACTTAAGGCATCAACCAATTTATTTTATTATCAGTATGGTAGTGGATTGATCAATCGTAATATTGGATGATATCTAACCAGATCAATAGCGCATATGAAGCTCATTTTGTGGGAATAATTATTTGAGGATCTTATGATCTTTATATATTTCACACATCTCCATATAGAGATAATGTTTCTAGATTTTCAATGTGAAGATTAGAGCTACCAACTCCAAATCATGCTTTGGATAGTTTTACTCATGAATTTTTGATCTCCACATGATATAAGAAATCCCTTTATCATTTTCAATCAGTACACATCCTAATACCTTCTTTAAATAATCACTATATAATTGAAAGAGTTTCCAAATTTTCCGAAGTGTGAGTACTAGCATGGTGATTAGCCAATTTTTTACTATTTGAATTAGTCTTCACATTCACTAGTCCAGAATAGAATTTTATCTTTTTCGAGCCATCTTGGTTAGTGGGTTTTAAAATCATTATATTTTTTTCCCAAATCAACTACAATACCCACCCATAACAAAGAAGCTACTAATATCCCATACAGATGTTGTCTTCGTCCACTGTTTTATTTTCTTTATCTTGGAAGAGTCCAAAAATATTCCTTTTCTAGTTATAGCATTCCCCATGAATGATAATTCCTCCACCCAAAACTAAAATTTACTCTAACTTGCATAAATTTTCTCACTTTGGAATGTATTCAACATAATATTCAAATGATAATCATGTTCCTCTTTTCCCTTGAAATATATCGAAATATGATACATAAAGACTACAGAAATTTTTTAGAGGTAATATCTAAAGAAACTATTCATTAATTCCATGATTATTACTAGATAATTAGTGAGTCCAAAAGTCTTAACTATGAACTCATAGTGTCCATACATTGTTCAAAAGGCATTCTTGGGAATATCTTCCTTCCTCACATTTAATTATTGATATCTTGACTGAAGGTCCACATTTGAGAACTAATTTTCCACATGCATATAATCAAACAAGTCATCTATCTATGGAATGAGATACTTTTTCTTTATCACAATTTTTTTGAGCTCCTGATAATAAATTGAAATATGAATTGATCCACTTTACTTCTTGATGAAATGAACTAGTGCACCCCATAGTTAAGACCTCAAGTGTATAAAACCCTTGTCCAAATTATCCGGTAACTAGTTCTTGCGTTTTTCTATCTCAATGGTGTCCATTATGTAAGGTCTCTTTGATATAGTAAGTGATCCATGAATAAGTTAAGTTGGGAACTCAACATCTCTGTTAGGAGGTAGTCCAAACAATTCTTCAGGAAACACATCTATGTAGTCCCTCACAATGGTCATGAATTTAATCATGATTTTTCCTTTGTCTCAATAACTTGAGAAAGATATGCTTTCTCATAAGGCAATAATATCCACAATTGAGATAATTATTACGAAGGAGATTTATCCTCATCCTTACACTTATACATAATTAGAGTATGCCTCATAAATATGAAGAGTTTTATTCCTTTCTAGAAAATTAATGTTGGATTTGTATAAATATAACCAATCAATACCCAATATAGCATTAAAATACACGTAATGAAGTAAATAAATATTTTATAGGAGGTTTAGTCCTCAAAAATTAACCGATGATGATTTATATACTTCAGATGCATCAAATTCCCCATTTTCTATACCCATAGATAACAAAACCTCTATATTTTGATGTTGTGATTGAATAGTTCTACTAAACATGAAAGATATAAAATAATGAAATGAAATAGAATAAAATAGTAATTTTTTATTATATATCGAATAACTAGAGTACACGTTTCCACATAAATTTTGCGATCCACCTTGGTAATGGTGATTGCATAAGATTTCCCTTTCTCTTTTTTCTTTTGTAACTGCTGACACTGATTACCGTCGAGTACTCAAGGTTTAGTGAACTAGATTGCATAGAGATATTTCTACCTACAATTTAATCACTAAACTAGAGGTGTTTCTCTCCTTTCGTCCACCAAATTTTCAATTTTCCTCATTGATATTTTACATTCATGAGTTTAGGGGCCATCTCTCACACACTGGAATCATTTCACCAGCCCTTTATGGTAGATCCCATGATTATTCTTCACAAATTTTTGACATGTGAGTGGTTGAGTTTTCATTACAACTTTTTCATTAGATACCCTAGCATTAAACTCCATATTTTGTTTCTTATATCCATATACAAGTGACTATTCTTTAAACTCTATCTCCACATTGAGAGATCATCAAACAACTTCTTCATATTCCCAATGTCTCAAATTTATAGAGCTTCTCTAATGTGTGATTTTAAACCACAAAATAATATTTATATTTCTCTATCAATTTTGATAACAAAATCAGAGGCATAACTTGAAACCCTTGTTAAATTTTATTTATTTTCCCTGATTTATTCTCCTTCATTTCTCTTCAACTCTATGAGTTCTCTCTCCATCTTAGCATAATGTGGTCTAGGGAAATACAAGTTAAGAAATATATTCTTAAAATATTCCACTCCACCACTTCAATTTCCTTTTTTGTTTGGTGTTGTTATTAAAAACCCACCATTGATCAGCCTCTCAATCCAAATGATAAATGACTAGATTTACTTTCTCCATATTAGAATATTGAGTCAAATAAAAAAAGATATTCTCCATTGAGTTAACCCACTATTCCATGACTAGTGGATAAGAAGATCTATTAAATTTAAGTGGTCATTTCTACATAAAAGATTTGATAACCTATTTCTACATATTAGGTGAAGGAGTGCATTTCCCATTATTCATGTTATTGTTCATATTCAGAGAAAATGGGTAATAATTAACATAAAATTTTGAACTCCACCTCTCAAGGTATTGTGGAAGACGTTCTTGAAATCACTGCATTACCTCCTTATGTATTTTTGTCTTGGTTTCTCTATATTCATAGAATTTTCCAAAATAGTAAAGCTTTGGAAAAAAATGAAAATTAAAAATTCATGAATAAATAATTTATTCCTTTGTGAAATTAACTTCAAAGGCATATTATGTGGGATAACTATGTTTAGAATTTTTCTAAAACAATTCTTCATGGATGATTTCATATTCTTAATGTCATATTAAGGGATCTGAACAAGGTTATCTAATCGTAATTCGAAAATTAATTAAACATATCATTGATACCAACTATATAGATCATATATTTTCTTACATTACTATTAAATAATTTTAACGGTAGGTAATATAAAATCAGCACCAAACATAGATCCAATGGTTTAGTGTCTTGTGAAAATTATGTCCAAATATAACTTGTACATAATAAAACATAAACATAATTTCATTCCATATTCAACATCTTCTTAGTGTCCCTTGTGTACAACTTAGTCTACGTAGTCACCTTAGGATATAAATTAATGGAAGGGGTGAGATAAAATCCCATAAAGAGGATAAAAAAAACTTGAATCAGTATAATGTGGGTGAGAATAATTTTCATCATCATCACATAATAATTAAATCATAATAATAATCATCGGACGAAGAATTAGAAAAAATAATAGAATATGATAATGCATAAAATTGAAACATTTTGTCTTAGTGTTCAAATACATACACATAGTTGTGAACACATCTAGGATCATGTTAACGTATAAAATTTGTGCATGAACATAAAATCATAATCATTTTGAACCAATATAGTATCATTTTAATTCAGATTACACATTATTTTCTCAGATACATCACATTACACAAATCATTGGTGTGTTATATAATTCTTGGTGCACCCATAACATCAACACATTTACATAATCATTCATGCGACATGGAACATATAAAAATATTAGTCACATAATAACCCATGGAAAAGAATTTTGATCAATTATAATTTTATAAATAATAAATTCATGTATAAAATTTGGAGTTCTCTAAATAAAAAGGTAATATACTTGGTATAAGAATAATTAATCTTGAGTGATTAAGAAACAATATCAAGAGGAGTAAAAGATGTATTTTATAGAAAGAAAATTTATTTTATAAATATATCTTAATTTTTCATAGAGATATATTGGAAATATATATATACTAAACAATAAAAGCTAAATGACATTTTAATAACATAATATGAACATTGATCCAGTGTAAGAGATAATAACTCGATGAAAGGAATTACATTTGAGAACCCCCTTACCTTACGTCTGGATGATTTCCTATGTTTAATATCGAGGATAATCATATTAAACTAATTAATTAAAAAAATTCATAACATATTTTACATTTATTTTATTTATTATAGTTTTATTAAATTCATTTTTGGACATTATTATAGGTTATAGTGTTCAATCTCATCATTCAAGAGTGTTTATTTTGTTGGTTTTCATGATCATTTAACTTGTATACATGTATGGAAGTTCATGTAAAATGAGGATAATTCTCTATAATTGAAAATATATGTTATTACTTAACTTACATAAGATTAAATTATCTTACATATGATTTGTTATATGGTGTATGTATGAATCATAAGAAAATTATTAATGATAATTATATAGATTAATTTTTCATAGTTTTGGATCACAATGAACTTGTGTTATTTTATTTTATTATATTATGTGTATATATTAGTTAATGAACCTAAATAAGGTAATAAGATAAATTTTAAAATCTCTTTAAACCAATATAATGGTTTTAAGACCAGCATTTATATATGTATGAAAAATAAAAACTTTTCATCATTGAAGGTGATAAAATACCACTGCACGGGCGATGTTTCTTTTTTAGAATAAATGAGAGAGGAGTAGAGGTTGGATTATATATTATTACATTAAAATAAAACAATTCTAGTATATATAATATACTTGAGGTATAATGAAACTTTTCTAAGGGGATATCTGGTGAGAATAAAAAAATAAATGAAGTGGAAATGAAATTAAAGGAAAAGAAAGGAGATTTTACCTCTTGAAATATTCTTCATGAGAACCCTCGTAGAGACTTTGGTTTTGGAATATTTTTAGAAAAAATGATTATGGAAAGGGGTTATGGGATTAGGAAGTGTATTGGGTAGAAATTTAGAATGTTTCAAGTAATTGGAAGTGTGGGGAGAAGGGGTGGTATTTATAGTGGAGGAGAGGGTTGTTTTTTGATTATTTTATTCATAAGTTTTTATTTTGGCTGAAGAATATGAATAGTTTGAACCTTATCAAAAAATATATTATAATAATAAAAAATATTTATATATTATGGGCTTAAATAAACCCTAAATTATATATGAATCGATAATTCATGTATTTTTTAAATATTGTAAATTTCCGTATTTCACTATTCACAAAAATTCAAATATTTTAGAAAAATATCAAAAATTAACCATAAATTTTTTTAAGAATGTATAATTAAAAAATTGAACCTATTTTATGAATATATTTTTCAAATATTGATAAATGTTTTTCAAATAAAATCATTGTTTATTCAAAAAATACTTCTTTTAATATTATAATCGATTTTATGACATTTTAAAAAATTATTTAAGGTATCATAAAATTATCATATAACATAAGAAAAAAAATAATACTTTATTAATACATTATATAAAAATAAAATTTCTTTTAAATTTTTATATTATTTATAGATTTGTAATTAAAAATATATAACTTACAAAAATACCAACACTTAATTTATCATTTCTTAAATTTGTGTTTACTTATAACATGGAATATATATTTCATATTCTCATTCATAAGATTCAATAATTTTAATTATAAATTTATATTTGAGGTTAATATTATATTGGCCAGATTACTATTCCTAATGGTCATATTACAATTCTAAGGGTTATGTACTGTTTCATCGGTATTGGTTTTTTAACATCTAGAAACACAACTTATTTCATTCATTTTTCATTTGTAAATATTGTATTGTGTTATCTTTGTTATTTAATGATATTTTAAATATATATATAATTTTTATAAGAGGGGAGTTTCAATTGATCAAATTTTTTGTGGCCATATGGAAACTTCTCCTATGATGAAGCATTATCTCATGACACATATTAATGTCATGGGAGGGATACATAGCCACCAAGAGTGGAAAATATTATGGTATGGTGCATGAGTTCTGTTGATTCATATGCATGTAGAAACTATATTATGCTGATTTTTGTAATTTGATGGCTTGAACGAATATAATGAGGCAATGACTATGAACTCTAATAATTAATAATTATCACTTTTTGTAAAATGTAAATATAATCATTTAATGTTGAGTGAATTATTTTTGATGTGTTCCGGGTAATTGGAAGTATATTAAAAACCTGAAGGATATTTAAACCAGATACAATAATTTTCAGAAACTCATGTTTTGTAAGACATGTTATCTATTAGTTTGGAATATATTGTTTTTGATTTATGAAAATAGATATTAACTTCACAAAAATAACGATTTAATATTTTTATGGTTGTGTAATTAATTTATTTCAATGTATAATTAGTTAATATGTTTAATGAATTATATAATGACTTCATTACTTTTTTAAAACCATTATGTATTTTTTTACATGTTGGGTTTTATATTAATAGTGGATAAATAAATTTATAGTGATTTTGTAACTTTTTAGAGCATTTTATAAAATACTCTCTAAACCTCATATTTTAAAAGAATGTTTAACAGTTTTTATTAAAAGTTTTTTAAAAATATGATTTCAGAAGTTAATTGTAATTTTCTTATTCTTGTAATGGTATTTATGTATGATATTCAAGGATTATTATTTATGTTATTAAATATGATGTTTTGTTTTAGGACCTTCCATGAATTATCCAAGATAATGGTATTAGGAAAATCTATTGATCCATGAAAATATTTAAATTTAGAATTTTATGTGTGAGTTTGTTAAGAGTGTTTACTTGTGATAAAATGTATTTGTATGACGAATTTTAATGATTAAAATAAATCCCTTTTCAAAATTATATGTTCCATTTGAAACTTTATTTTTTACGAGTTAGGAAATGATGAGTTTATTAGTTTTCTTTAATACTATGCCACGATAGTTTTAAAATTTGAAAATGTTGATTAAAATTTTGTAGATACTGTTGAATATTGAAATTGTTATTTGAATCTAATGTATGATTATTGTTAATACATTAATTTATAAATAATCCTATTCAATAGATTTTAAATTTTTTAAAGAATTTTTCTAAAGTATTTTCTTATCTAAATATACAATGGATAAAAAATCATTAACTCTAAAATAGTCGGTTTAAACAACATTTTTTAGATTTTAAAATTACTTAATATGAAATGTTATTCCATATTAAAAGGTAAATTGATTATAATTATTTCAAGTAAGAAGTTTGATTTAATTAATTAAGTAGCATGCTAGGGGTGGTGGATTCGTATGGATTAACTTTTTAGACTCAAAGAAGAGTTGTGGTGTATTTCTATTTCATATTGTATTTAATGTATAATAAACTTAATACTCATCTAAATTAAGAGATGATGTAATAATGCATGATATAACTGTATTATTTATTCCATGATAATCTTTAGTAGTCCCAAATGTTTGTAATTCTTTTTCTGTATGGTATTTTATATAAAATATTTTATTATTTATAATGATTTTAAAGGGAAAAGTAGATATTAAGTGGTGAATTAATGACCTGATGAGACATTGATGAAAATTTAATATTTTTTAAACTTTATGATGTGAGAATTATAACCACGATATAATTATACATGAAATTTATGATAAACATGTTAGGGGAACCTCCAATGATATATAGTTACATTGTCTCAAATAAATATTTATTCCTTGATTTACCTAAAAATATTTATCCAAAAGTACATTAATCTATTGGTTTTTTATGATTTTTCATTCCTAAATATGTTACAGATATGTTAGATTTTTTTAATGATTGGGAAATGAAAATTTTCTTATTACATTCTTGGAAGATGATGAGAATATTTAGTAATAGTCTATTCAAATTTGAAAATTTTTGTATAAATGAACTTGTTTCTTCTTTCCAATAATCACTAATGTTATATATTGCTAAAATATTTCGGTATTGCATGAGTTGTCATAAATACCCCAGAATGCATAGTTTTTTAATAGATTGATCCAAATTATGAAGAGTAAGTTGTTTATTTTAAGATTTATCAAGAATGTAAAGAGTAAATAAGAACATCATTACAAAGAGGGAATGTCTAAATTTATGGAATGTTTACATGAGTTAATACAATGAATACAACAATATGTGTTACATAACTAAATAATTTTTTACTAAAATATTATTTTAAATGAATGTTATCAATTATGTTTCATTGAATAATGTTTTCATTTATGGTAGAATGACTAAGGAATCATTAAATTTCACCTCCTAGACATGGAACAAAAAATAAAGCCCGTATAATTACTATTTGGTATATTGAATGCATGTTTCGTATGTTGTATAATGTTTAGAGGAATATATGATTAAGATTATCAAATATATTACAGTTTACCTCCATATAATTATATTTTCAATTATGTTTTATAAGCCTTTTGATGTAATATTACCAAAGTGAAATGAAAGAATGATTTTCTTGAAATTTAACTCAAAGAAGTATAATTTATTTTGTGAAATATTCATTAATGTTTTTCATCATATATAGTTGTTATGTTTTTTGGAAAATATATTTCAATGAATTGAAAATTTACATGTTAAAAATTGAATAACTTGAATTTTTTCCTTAAAATAGTTTTCCTAGAATGATGAGTTGTTTTATTAAAAGCAATATGAACTGATTGTTTGTTTTGTTCTGGTTTTCGGCCACAAAACACCCAACGACTCCGTATCCAATGATTGATGGACCTGATTTACAAAGCCAGGCGTTCGCCGGATGGTCTAACTAGTGACTCTTAAGAACTCACATTGTTCTAGAGGATGGGAAGTCGGGCTCATCGCACCCTTGGGGGGGGGGAATTATTGCCTGTTCCGGGACTCTCTTATAGATTTAAGAAGTATTCATATGTTTGTGAATCTTTGGTTTATACCCAAACATATTATCCATGGATTTAACCTTGATGGGAAACAGTCAACATGACACAGGGGTTCGGAATCATTTATGCCCGAGGTTTACAATGCCTCGCTGGATTAATCACCCCGAAGGTTTGGAACTCACTTGATGTGGTACTAGGAGTGGCATGGTGAACTGATGTGGGGATGGTCGGATCGACCAGTAGTTGAGCTTGAACCTCATGGAGGCTTCCTACGTACCCTTCTTAGGAGGCAGGGATCAAAGTCCACGTAGTTCGTTTACACTGTTTAACATCATGCTGGATGAGGGCTGAAGAAGATGTGAAGAAATGACCGAGTGGTGGGCTTGAACCTCATGGAGGCTTCCTACGTACCATGCTTTGGCATGGATCAAATTCCCTGTAGTTCTCTTAGGCTTGGGTCTTACACTCTGAGGATGCCCAGAATGATGGATTGGGGATTACACTCTGAGGATGACCATGGTATGATTTCATGGTCGATGCTTACTCTAAGCCCACGTGAGTCATGCTTAGTTTGAGAAACAAGAGGCAACAGGGACCAGATGATCACGTAGCAAAAGGTGCATCTGTGAGAAGCGGAGTGGAGCATAAGCATGAGGGTGGCCCAGGGTGATGAATTGGGGCTTACACTCTGAGGAGGACCAAAAGGTCGGGTCTTACTCTGAGATGGACGTCGGTGGTGTCTTCCTCATGTCTGTCCATGAGGGAATCCCAACCCATTGGTGGGTTGAGGAATACAATGGAGGCCAACACCTATATGCAAGTACACAAGCAGGATAACACCAAGGGCGTTGGAATCAGTCCAAACAAAGGGTGATGGAAAGTGTGAATTACATGCCTGACATTCGGAATGCAATGAGGGTGGCATGGTGATGGAGGATAACAGATGACCATGTTCGAAACACAGCATCCATATCACGTTATCCTGAAATGTGGACGAACAAATGAGGGTCGACTGCTGACCATGTTCGAAACACATGACCTATCTCAAAGTGTTGTCCAATGTCTTCCAGGGCATTGGACTAGGATGGTAGGTGAGCTGTTGCATAGTGAGACCAGGCCGTTAGGGGGTCCCTTCAGACATGCAAGAGAATGAAGATCTGAATGAAGGACACACAACGCGGGAGGTGGAGTGATGGAATGTTTGAATGGATTCCATCACTCTTGAAATTACGCTACTGAAAACATGGCATGGGGCATCTCTTTCATAGATTAAGAGGAATCTATTTCATGGATCAAGAGGCATCAAATTATTGGAACATAGGGTATACTACTGTTTAGAGTCATGTAGAGAGGACTGTTTCCATACAATTTAACGTCATGTGGTCAGGATGACTAGGTAGGAGATACCCAACAATGGTTGGTGTTGGAATTATGCAAGGGAGGCCCTTTCTGGATAAACTTATCAAAAGGATCTAGAAAATGGTGGTTAAATGAGAGTCATGGGGAGTAGATCAACTCATGGAATGTATAGGACGGATGTTGGGGAGGCACAAGGTTGCAATGGAAAATTCTGACATCCCGGCCTAAAAAGTCTGTGGTGCGACTCGGGGGTGCGGGGTACAACCCTCGCTGTATGGACCAGTGAGTGAATGGGGTTTTCCACCTGGGGCTAGCCGCGAAGGCGCCGACCGCGAGGGACTGACTGCGACGGAGCTGTGCGCGAAGGACTGGCTACGAAGGACTGGCCACGAGGGAGCAGGCCGCGAAGGAAGCTGTCCACGAAGGAGGCTCTTTGTGAAGGATGATTTCCACGGAGGAGGCTGTCCGCGAAGGAGGTTGTCTGCCGATGAGATGACCGTCAGTGAAGGGTGTCTTCCAAGGGGCTGGCGCCCGTCCTATATTACGCCCGCGGAGGGGTTCCACTTCCATTTCACAAACGACACTGGTCCGCGGAGGAGATGGTCGTCCGCAAAGGAGATGGCCACTAAGGGCTGGCCGTGGAGGAGCCTTTCGTATGTGGTCCGCGGACTGGTTTCTCTTCTCCACGGAAGAGCGCATCCATGGACGACATGGAGTCCGCGGATGGTCGCGGACCACTGGGAGCGATTTCTACAACGTCTCCCCATGAGTTTTCATCCGTTGTCCTCCGTGTTTTTTCATGCACCTCGGTGAATATTTATAGAGTCACGATGATGCAATATTGATGGGATCACGACACATTTTGCGGAATCCCATGAAGGAACCCCCACACTCATGAAGGACTCGGTCAACCACAAATTTTTGGAACCAAGTTTTGCGGAATTTCTCCGCGGTTGTGCACCTCTCCGCTTCTGCCCGTGAATGACATCGGTCCACGGAGGGGGCGAGTTGCAGTGGTGGACCGACCTGGCACCCTACGATCTTCCTGATTTATGGTTGCGGACAGGCTTTCGCCTCCATTTTGTGGACGACGTTGGTCCGTAGAATTGCGGGAGGGCAGTATGCGGAAACGGCCGCGTACTATTGCTGGGAGCCGATGCGCGGACCGGTTCGGTCCTCTTTCAAGTCTTGGGGAAATTGGATTTCTTATCTGAGTAATTTTTAGGACCCTACATTGTTTTCTATGAAGTTCCTTGGTGTTATGATTATAATTTATAAAAATTAAAAAATCAAATCCAATTAAAATGTTAATAATTTAATATCAAAATAAAATAGGTTGTTTATAAAACTATAAAGTTGTAATGATGGATTACTATAAGCATATAATTTATAATAGATGAAAAATGTAATGGGGGGGGGTGGTGGTTAAATGTGGTTTTTTGTTACTGGTCTATTGGGGTGGGTAATTTGGTTTGGAAAGGGAAGTTGTGATTTTACTATGGAAAAATGTTTTGTATAGTTGTAAAGGATAATAGACCTTTTTATAGTTCTTTTTTCCAGTTGATGGGAGGGGGAGAGTAGTATATGGGTGAAATATTTTTAATCTCTATGTTTTTGTGGGAGTGTTTAGTGTAGTTTTCATTTTCATCCCTCAAAAAGATTTCTCCTTGACAAAGGATTTGTATGTGAGGTATCTCGCTTGGTTTTTGGTTTTAGAGGCTTTCCTAATTGTAGTGGGTAGTAAATACAATAGGATATGTAAACATAAAGTGGTGAATTTGAAATGGATATTCCCCTTGAAGGGGTTGTCCTTTTAAAATGATGGATAATAGGTTTTATTAGAAGGTAAAATATTATTTAGGAGGTACTGATTTCTGAAGTTATGTTTATAGTGATTTGGTGGAGAGAACATAGGAGAAGGGGTCACATATGTGCACTAAATACCTCAAATATTTTTATTATTTGTTTTTCCCATCTTTTGAGGTTATATATGTTGAACATATTCTTTAAGTGATTTTGGATATCATTCTTGATGATAATGTATCATGTTTATATGTTTTTTCCTCTACTATTTTCCTCTGATCTTGATATATCAACATCCACATGAGATATCTAGTAAGATGTTTTTTTGACCCTTCCCTTTAATTCAACATTTCTAGGGTTTATTTTTATTCATGAGGATGATAGATGTATGATAGGTATTTAATGGGAGGGACTTGATTTCATGGACCCTCCCACTATGTTTTTCCTATTATTTATAGATCTTAGAGGGGATTTAGATGTTTTTAAGGATTGAATAGAGTTTTGGTATTTTAAATGGTCATCATGCGTTGGTCATGAGTGTTGTGGTGGTGAATAAGAAGTTATGTTAGAATCATTAGTATGTGGTATTCCATTTTGGACATGTGAATTTAGAGGTGATTCGTTTCATACTAGGATGAACCATGATGAGTGAAAAGACCCAAATGGATATTTAAAAAGGATCTTTCTTTGGGGTGTCCACCTATTATAAATAGAGATAATGGAAACTCTATGGGGATTTGGTTTTGTATGGTGTACCTTCCCAACATGGGGTCTACTTAAACAGTTCGACAAACTGGTTCACCACATGGACTCAAACACATCTCCCCATATGCCAGAAGCATCAAACAAGTAATGAGGGTCTAAATTACAAAGAGTGGGGAGACAATACCCTATGGGAAATTTATAAATACTATAATAGGGATCATATATAAGTGGAAAAGAATATAATAACAAATGGAAATCAATAATAAACAAAAATCTGATAAAATCTAAATATTAATCCATGCATGAACAAGCTATAAACATTATACAAGTACTCATTGCAACCTGAATACATACATGAAAGAGTTAAATAAATGAATAATATTCTCAATATATATCTCCAAAAGCATCACAAGCATTATCTGAGCCCTCTAATCTCATACTCCATCCTATCCCAGAAAGATAACAACATGAATTCCTAATCCAGGATCCTTACCATCAATTCAGTATAGTCTGTCTATGTACCAAATAATGGGATGAAAATGTCATAAGATACACTCATTATTCCATCAACAATGACATATAATTCATGATAGATTTTGAGATTATAAAATAAGTAATATGATGGTATGAAAAAGTAATGCAGTTTCGTAAAAATTAAATGAAATCACACCAGGACCAAGTTCTTCAATGAAACCAATCCAACACTACTACAAAAATTGATCTATCTAGCATTAGGGATTTAAAAGATCTATCTAAAAACACTGTTAAATAACGCCTTTGTTAGTTTTTAGAAAATATATGTTAAAGGGGTTCTTTAACAGTGAAAAAAACAAATATTAAAGGGGACACTTATCGGTTCATTTTTATAAGCACTGATTAATGAGGTCTTTTATCATCAATTTTTTACTAGTGATGATAAAATTATACCTAAAAAATATTATATTTCATTAAAAATAATATATTAATATATAAATATATTTATACAATTATAAATATAATATATATTTTCAGAAATGTGTTTTATATAAGGTAAACATGCATTTACACATAATATGTATGGTATTTAAGGAAAATGTCTTATAAAATAACAAAAAAAATATTATTAATTACTAATTTTCTTATTATTAATATGTAGTAGTCATTTTATATCAATTAGATGATAAAAAATTTTAAAAAATATTAAATGATCTAAAATAAGTTGAAAACATATCTCAAACTTTAAATAACTATAACATTTGATACGAGTGTCTGTTTGGGCTCTAGCGCATATCAAATCAAGTCCTACGATGATATCAACATGCTAGAGACAAAAATGAACCCTAGTTTCCCATTTTTGTAGGCCAAAAAGGCATTAATGTCTTCCAAAACATATTTTCTAGTTGGTATACCCCATTTATTTTCTCATTCGATGGATTTTAAACCCCATTTATGGGGGTATTTTTCCCCTTTGAATGAGGATTGAATTTATTCCCAAGGATTACATTAATATTGATATTATGAATTTTACATTTTATCATTTTTATTAATTTAATTATATTTATAATCTAATATATTACAAGATATACATATTTTTCATATATTCACACATTTATATTTAATTTTACCAATAAATAATTAAATATACTTACATATAATATATATTTATTAATATGTAAACACATTTATAAAAAAATATATAAAAATATGGATAAAAAAGTAATGAAATATATATAAATATATGGATATATCATAAAATCTAAAATAAAATATTATAGCGGAGTGGTAAGGTCACTGGTGTATAACGTGGAGGTCTAGGTTTCAAAAATCGCTAGAGGTAGGGGCACACATGGGAGGCCGAGAGTATCTAAATAAATGATATAGGGTTTGTGTAGCACTGATAATGGGGTGGGGGAAGTGCTGATAAAGGGGGTGGGTGGGTTGTGTAAAATAATTATTTAACATTTATTAGTGGGGACTTTATCAGTGCTAAATAAGTGCAGCTAAAGGGCCACTTTCATTGCGCTAAGAAAATCACTGATAAAGGGGGCCTTTAATATAACTAAAAAAATAATTTTTAAAGTGGTCTTTAACATTTCTTTTTAGCACTGATTTTTTTTTTCTGTTTCTATCCATGATTCAATTATCTGTACCTTTGTATCACTGAAATATTCTTTTTATAGCGCCATTAAAAGCTGATTTTGTAGTACTGAAACCATGCCAACCTCATTCTAAGATGAAAATGCCATTGAATGAGTGTCACCATATATATACATATATAATATATTTTGTATATATATATACACTATATCCATAGAAACACACACACACATGTAGTACTACCCAGTACCAGAGACATAACTCATGTGTACATGATTATTCATTAGAGTATAATAATAATAAAATATGGTTTTCCATGAAAAAAACCAAATTTTATATGTAAAAAATACCTGAGTGTCATGAATAATAAGGGATGTGATTCCCATTAATCATATATGAAAATGGTACACCATGTCCATGAATAATAATATATGTCATTCCCATGGAGAATAAGGGACACCAAGCCCATGAATCATACGGGACACAATAAAAAAGATTAATAAGGGACTCTATTTCCATAAAGAATAAGTAGATCCATGACCATGAATCATAAGGTACACTAGGACAATGAATAATAATGGATTACAATACCATGAATCATAAGGGACACCATGACCATGAAGAATATGGGGAACCATACCCATGAATATTAATCATTTTTAATTTAATTATGCAATTTGGATATCTAAATTATTACCTAAAAAAGTATATAAGAACCATCGATTCTATAAAATAATCCACTTAATTAATCCATTAAATTCATTAATTAAAAAATGTTATATAAGATAGAATTCTATTAAACAATTTAATATGAAAAATTCATCTTC
The DNA here is from genome assembly GCA_963277665.1 of Viscum album. Lineage (NCBI taxonomy): Eukaryota > Viridiplantae > Streptophyta > Magnoliopsida > Santalales > Viscaceae > Viscum > Viscum album. The sequence goes on from OY728145.1 coordinate 153,789,484, forward strand.
TTCTAATAATCAAATTGACATCAATTAACAAAGGCAAAAGTGTGTATATATGAAACTCTTACCCTTTTTCATGTTTATCTTGTCAGAATTTCTAAATAATTATGATAAAACACTTTAGAAGTGTGTATGATTACATAATCAACACGTTCATAATAAAAAATTTATTTTTTTATTTTTATATATTATTCTATACACTTTTATTGTTAAAAAATAAATAATAATTTAACATGAGGAAAGTATGGATATATTCCCATGTTCAATTCGACCAATTTATTTTAATATAACATGATTGTTCTTAAATAAAATCATATCAAAACCCACTTAGTATTTTTTCTAATCATACACATTATTCATTAAGGTAATATGATTAATACACCAATAGGGTAGTCTAAATTTATTTCATAACCTCTAAAAAATGTCTAAGGTCCTCATAATAGCTCTATATAGTCAAATAAAAAGTTATATTTAAGATTTATCTGATTTTTTAGTGATGATCATGAAATCTAGCACATGAAAAAACTCTAAAATTTTAAACACAACCTAAACTTAAGAGTAAATAATTAAGAAAACCACCCTGGTGATTAGGATGATCCATTAATCTATTAGTGTGCCTTTATTTAATCCAGAATGAGGGAAATCAAGAGACTATAGAAACACCATGAAAATAGGGTGAACTACCTCACACATAGATATCACTGAATATAATGAGATAACCAATGAAATGAACTACATGGAATCATTTTCTTACTAATAAACCAAAAATGAGACAAACAATATTTGATTTCGAGATCAAATGGGGGAGATCCGCCATGGCGGAGGAGAGGGAGAAGAGGGCATCTATAGTGGGGCCTCCTTGAATAATTAGGGTGGAAAACGGGTTAAAACACTTTTCAAGGTCAGAGGAGAAAAGGTAATTTTCCCCTTTTGTTAATGAGGTTTATAGTTAGGATACAAGTTTTGGATAACCATTCACTAATTTTGCATCTCACACTACCCAAGAGACACACCTCTCGTGGTATGGATTCACAGTGTGAGCTAATAGTGTATCGATTAGGAAGTGTTACAGGTTAAGTGCCACTAACAATGTTGGCTAGGATCATGATTTGGAAATCCATGTGGCTCATATTCACCCACCTCTATAATTTTATATAGAATTTATAAACATTCATTATCCCATGGGTTCACAGTTTAAAAACAATCTGTAACCCCCCTTCATGGCCATACCATTTATCCAAAGGGGCTAAGCTGTTTAGATAAATGGTTCCCCCATTTTTTTGTTATGGAATGTGATTTTTTTCAGATATTAACACTTCCGAACCTCATCCAAACATCCAAGAAACATTTGAATCCTAAAAAAATGAAAATAATAACACATTAATGTTTTACAATTCTCAAATTTACATTTGAATTCTTAGTTTATGATCCATCCCACCCACCAAATCTAAAAATTCATATTCAATTGAAAATATCAATGGGTCCAAAACACATCACCTTACAATGTCCCCACCTTAGAACTTTTTGTAATCAATAATCCTTGGGAATAATGAAATTGTCACCTGACCCTCATGGGTTATGAATTCTCACTCAAATGGAATGTAAGATTTTGAAATGCCTAGTGAACATCCAATATTATTTTTAAATATATGGGGGAAAACCCACCAAATTCCATGCCAATGATAAAAAATACAACTAAAACATAAAATGGTGCATACTCAATATCATTTAACATGAAACAATATCACACTATCATCTCGTTCGTCAACCTATTTATAGTTATTCCCACTATAGGTTCTATCTTCCAATGACTAATTACTAACTATAATACTCCCACCACTGTAATTAAATATTTAAACACACCTCTAGTGTCCTAGTGAAACTATTATCATGTTTATTAGTGTACAAATGAGGATATTACTCTACGTTATCAGTTTAATCAAAATGGTTGAACCCCAATAAAGAAATCCTATATCATTTTCATAGTCATTTCATTGAAAATACACAACTAATATTTATATTTCACTCATATCATTCCAATGTAATTATAAATATGATTTATTAAAAACCACATCCCACTAATAGAGATAAATCAAGTTGAAATACATCTGGTTAATTTGTTTTTTGAAAATGTTTGGCCTTAATAGATGACACATCACTAAAACCAATTCCAAAATTTTATCTCATGGAACCCCAAGATAATTCTTAATAGGTGCACAAAATAACATAATAATCACCATTTATATAATGGTATACATGTTTTAAAATGACTATTCAAAAACCAACCTCAAAATTACGAAACCTTATCACATGAGGGTCACCCTCCAGTGACCGATGTCCTGCTCCCCATATTAGGATATCCCTTTTCTTCGCACAAGTGAAATGAAGAACCAACTTTTGCATCCAATTCTTTACACACTTTTGGACATAATAATTTTCATGGATAAGAATACATTCATCTGGAGATCTATCATAACATAACCCACATATCTTTCTTGATTTTGATGAATAATTCCAGTGGAATTAATCATGTTTTACATTAAAAAGAGGTTCAGTAACTTCAAATGGAAAATGATGTACTATGCACCATATTTCATACTGTAAAATGATCCTTGATAATGACTCTTAAATTGTATCCTCATCATATCGTAATGTAAATTTAGATAAACATACCTATTTAATCATATTTTCTCTCAGTGTACTGAGGAATATTTAATGATACTATGAATGACTGAATTTGACATGCAGTACACCAATATTCAATCAGTAGATGTGTATAACTCTCCTGATCCACTCTCACATCAACCAAGTTATATTTTATATTATCAAAATATTTCACCCCATCTCTTGAAAATGCACACAACAGTCCACCCATGGGTCAAACATATCATGTCACCTAGTTCTATTTAATTTAATCCTCATCCTAGGTACCTAAATTTATCTTACCCAAAACTCTTGTTCACTATTCTCTTAAGGATTACTTCCATGAAAACCATGAGTCCTTCGCTCAGACCCAACCATTCAATGATTCTTGAATATAAATATCCCTATTGTGAAAACTATACGAACTAGACATTCTATATTTTATAGGTGTACATCCCATACCACCAAATTCAAGACCTATCTCAAACTCCCATGAGTCATTTATTGAAAAGACCAAATATATCATGCTACACAAGACATTAGTATTTGTATATTATTAGATATCCCTTGTATCCCTTTTGTAAAATTGATGACCTCATATTTTTCTCGATTTATCCAACAACCACCCACATCATAGTGTCATTTCAGAAATTTAGGCATCAACCACACAACTATTGATAAAATGGGCCACGAAGCCAACTAGTCATACTAATGTAGCATTTGTTAATAATAGAGAACTCAAGGAACTCTTCAAAAATAAAAGTTATTATCATGAATTAATCAAAAACCCTGAGAAACTACCATGAATTATCCTAGAAATGAGCACAAACCCATCTCATTACCATTAAGGGAAACATTATCTTGGGAGAACCGTTCTCATAAGTTTTTCCTGATCAAATGGAATAAAACTACCTATAAGCTTATGATTCAATTGCAAGTGCACCTAGATATCCTTCTTAGATCTATGTTTCTTACACAATAACCATATCTCATTCAAGGGAATTTATTACACATTGTCTAAGAATCATAAAAAAGATCTCCAAAAAAGTAGATGATCTGAAACAGTTAATGAACAATAGATATACAAGGATCCAAACCTATTGACAAAGGTATTAGGAAACAACTATCCAAGCATCAACATTTTAGGATCTAATACTCAATGAGGATACAAATAGTGGAGTTCTCCCTGTAGGATTATAAAACTAATGCAGAAGGAAAATAAAGATAACCTTCACTCAGAATCAACTTATGATAATACTACCTTGATGTTTAAATTACTATAAAACCACAAAACTCCCTAAGGAAATTTATTCCATTTATAGGATTCATACCCAACTCAAACTGTTGTGGAATAAAACTTAGTGTGATTAGGAATTTGTCATGAAGTTTAATAGATTCTTATATCTAAGGGATCTACCATAAATTAGATAAAACCAAAAAACACAAAGTAATAAACTTTTATCTAGAGTCAAATCTAAAAGTGGATAGGGATTTTCCATATAATCATTATGTTGATCACAACTTCAGGGATTGAGATAAACAAGGAATAAGGTAAATGTTCGCATTCTCAATTCAAGAATCACTTATGGTAAAACTAAGGCTAACCCCTACACAATATTTGATTCCATAAAAAATACTAAAAGGTTTTGATTTTAGAAAATATAAAAGATTATTATTTGTTAAAACATCTCAAACATATTGTATGAAATGGATATCAAGTACCAGCTATTAAGGAACACTATTCTATTTACTTTAGTTAGCTGGAACCACACAACAGAATTGGGAAATTTTATTATAATTTCCTTTTTAATGATTTAAAAATGCCCACAATTCATTATAATTGGATTGGGTAAGAAATATTTCAATTCCCAATCTATAGAGGAAAACAATATATGTTTAAATTGTAATTTTAATTAAAAAAATTCTCATAATAAACTAGCTGAAAAGTAGTTAAAATCAATTTATTATAAAAAGGGAGTTGTTCACGTAAGATGCCTCCATATGAATATATGTAATTCCATATAAGTAGTTGTAGACACATTAAATGACCATCCCATTTAATTGAAACCCATTTACTTATTAAATGTTTCAAACCTCCATCACTAGGTTTATTTCCTAAAAAATAGTCCCCAACTGGCCTAGTTGGGTATAATTCAAAAATTAAGATTTATCCACACAGGTCATCCTGCCCAAGTAGAAGAGGTTTAATACTTCATAAATAATTGTTTTTATCAAATTGAAATATATAATTCACATATATACATCTTGGTTTAGTTATATGGATCACCACTACAAAATTATAAATTTACTTGACTGTAAAAGTGACAACTGGCACTGATGTAACAAAATATGTGTATTTATTTTCAGTATATTATATAAGAAATTCACATATGATGGTTTAATTACATGGTTCACTATTATCCAATTTATAAAGTCCCATACACACTAAATTGATCAACTGGATCCCATTTAATTTCAAGCATTAATGTTTCAGCTCATGAAACCAATGATTCATGGCCCAAACAAGCCTTAATTAGTTAATTAAATATCCACCATTATGATTTAAGGGAAAACATATTTAGGTTGATGTAGAGAGTTTAATAAATAATTATAACTCAAAATTATAATAGGGAATACTATGAAAAATAAATGAATAAGAGTGGGAATAATAAGATACTTTGTATAGGGAAAATAAAGGTATACATAATAAAAATAAATCACGAAGGGTATATAGATAAGCATGCTAAATAATTTCATAAGGAAAATCCAACAAGTGTTAGTCATAAAATCAATAAAACCTACATGTCTTGGAACATGTATAGCATGTGAATATCTATAGGCATATAATGATGCATGAACACACCTCTTATATTGTATCACCAGACCAAGAGTTTGAAATCATAAATCGATAAATCAGTAAGTAGAAAAAATTAAAAAATCAACTTTGGTAAAATATTAATCATATGTAATACAAACAACATAACTAAAAATACCATTATAGGTAACTTGATATTTCCATCATGCATTGGTTTTCCAAACCCATAAACAATCTATTTGTTATGTTCTACTCATTCCTAGTATCCTATCTAATTGAACAAAATTGTAAGATAATAGGAAAAGGAGCCTCTAATAGGACTTGTATCATACTTAACTAGAAGTCACTTAAATGGTGCCCTGATCCAGTTCACCACATGGCCTCAATCACAACTCTACATACAATAGAGGATTACTAATACCAATGGGGGTCCATATGTGGTTGATTGGGGAGAATATACCCTTTATAACATTAACAAATATACCAAAAGCATTCCAAAATTAGGGAAACATAATATAATAATAACTATTAGTGAATAACAAGTAAATGATTTGGTAATATCCAAATAAACATCCAAGAATGAACATTCCATGACCCGTATAAAGAAAGTAAATGTAACATTCATGCATACATAGGTCATGTAAATAATTGAATAAAATACTCATAAGCTATATCGAATATAATCCTAACAAAATGTTCAGTCCACTTCTCCCATAATCTATCATAGCTGAGATAAATAAAAGAAATTAGGAAAAATCCAAGATTCTAACCTATAATTCGATATAGTCTATCCATGTACCAAAATACGACCCAAAAAAGGTGTGAGATATACTTATTGGGCCCCCAAAAATGATGATTAATTCATAATATACTTCGTTATTATAAAATAAGTAGTGTGTTGGTATAGAAAAACTAGTGTATTGTAGCAAGATGTAAATGAAATCTAGTACAGTTCAGATTATTTAGGAACAATAGCTAACCATATCTGTATTAGACTAAGCTGAAAGTGACTCTAAACAAGTGTCACTATATATATATATATACATATTTATAAGAGAGTGTGTGTATATATATACACTATATACATAGAAAAAAAACACACACACACATATATAGATGTATTGTAAAATTAAATACCCAAGACATAACTCAATAATCTATAGTTAGTCATAAGAGTCTCATAATAATACATTATTGGATTCCATGCCCATGTATCATTGATTATAAGAGAAGCCATTCCCATTGATCACAGAATAATTTGGGAATCCATTTCCATGAATAACGAGCGATTCCATGCCCATTAAGAATAAGGGAAAATATGACCATGAATCATGAGGGACAAAAAACCCATGAATAATAAGGGATTACAAGCCCATGATGAATATTGTTCTCCATTCCCATGATGAATATGGAATTCCAAGCCCATGAATCTAAATGGGATTTATTTCCGTGAATAATAAGGGACTGCATACCCATGAGTCATAGGGGTCTCTATGGCCATGATGAATATAGGACACCGTGCTCATGAATCATAATCATTTATTATTTGAAAATGTAATAAGGCCATTTGATTTATGACATAATAAAATTCTATAGGAAATGCCCATGCGATAATATATTTCACTTAATTAATTAATTAACATCAATATGTAAAATGGGAATATACGATGAAATTCTATTAAAAAAATTATTATGACACATTTAACATCCTAAAATAATCATTGATCATAAATAATAAGTTCCCAAGTGTGTTTAGACATAAATCATCCCCTTTTTCATGTTCATCTAGTTATTCCTTATAAATAATTAAACCAACACACCTTAATGGGTGTTTAGTTACACCAACAACATGGTCATCAAAAGTATGTGATTATGTGAGTCTTACATATCATTTCACCTTCTAATAAAATGGAATTATTCATGATTTAACACGATATTAATATGGATATATTCCACAGAAAAATTGAACTAATACATTTTACCATTGTTAGATGGTTCTTATTTAATGTCCAATCCAAACACAGTTAGTTGTGTTTTGGCTAATACGCACATTTTTAATCGAGGGAATGTTAGTGATACACCCATGGGAAAGTAAAAATTTATTTCTTAACCCCAAAATAATTTAATGGTAATGCTATGGGATCTATATAGTGGGATGAGTAATTATATTTTAGAGTTATACAATTTCAGAGAGATTCTTGAAAAATATGGTGTGTGACACAATGAAAATATTTTAAAAACAACAAATCCAAAGGGGAAATGTACATAGAACCCCTAACTAATGCATAATATTGTCCACTCATAAATTATCATGATTTTATTTAAACCGAAATTAGAGAAACTAGGAGATAATACAAACACCCTAAATATAGGGAGAGTCAACTCACATTGAGATAACACTAAATATGGTGAGATAAAAAAACAAACGAACTAAGAGGAATTTTAGTCTTAAAAATTTGATTATAACATGATTAGGATGGTCAAATTGGAGCTAAATAATATAGATCCACCATGTATGAGGACATGGATAATAGGGAACATGTTTGAAAGCCTTCTAGTTGAATTAGGCTGAAAATGGGTGAAAACCCTCTTAAGGGTAGGGGATAGGAACTTTTCCCATTTTAATGAGGAATAGGATCGGGACGCTTGGTTCGACTAATAGTGCACAAACCATGCAGTTCAATCTATCCCAGAGACAGACCCTACATGTTTTAGATGCACAGTTTGGGATAACGGTGAGCCAACCATGTAGTGCTACTAGTTATGTGAACTAATGATGTGGGATAGGAAAACAATTTGAAAACCCATGCACATCCCATGAACTGACCTATGAAATCTTCTAAATATATTCTACATGACCATGGTCCAATGAATGTATGGTTTTAAAAACCATATAGAAGCCCCTTCAAGGACACCTGGTTTCTCATAGGGGGACTCACAGTTAAAACAGGCTATCCTACATTATATGTTTCTATAATAATGTGATTTTATTCAAAGCCCGATGCTTCCAAAACAAATACAAACATGTATGGAACGTTCTAGACCTTATTCCACATAAACAAATAGGACACATTTATGTGTTCCAATGCCTTGATTTACATCTTGATGCTTAGTTTTATATCTTGACCATCTACTAAAAGGAAAAAGTAAAATTGTTTTGAAAATTTAAATGGGTCATAAAAACATGATCTTACATTAGAGATAGTACTTGAATGGTTTCCCTAAGATAAATGGGTAGTGAGGTAATCACCATAATATAGTTTGGGGTGTGGAGAGGAGAAAATGACCAAGATCCTGGAAATACTCTATAGTGGTTAGTTGTGGCAATAGTTTAGGTATAAAAAAACCTATGAACATGTTGTATTGATGCTTTATATAATATTATATGAGTTTTAAAACATGTAAAAATCAGCAGTTTAATGTATGAATTATGGATCAATGATTTGATTGACCACACCATAAGTATTTTGGGGACCACCACATCATGATGAAGGATTATGAATCATCTTATATAAAAAGGTCATTAAAAATACATTGTTAGTTTTTTCTTTTTCCCTTATGTCCCAGTTGACCCATTAAACTATCATTACTCTCCATACACACCTATTTGGTGTTTAAACGCCTTTGTTAGTCTGAATTGAAGATATGAAAATCAAGGTACTCTTACTTCCCCCATATTATAAATTAATCTAGTTCTTATTTATTCCTATATTTTTTCTTGGAAGAGATATTATTTTTTTGGCTGTAAATAAATAATAGATTCATTATTCATTTTTATTCATAGGTTGTAGTGGATTTTTTTGGTGGTAGAGGATTGTTGGCCTTATGTCCTTTCCAAAATAGTGTTTAACATCTGTTTAAGGTTGAGGATCATAATTCTGTCCTTTTTCACACGCATATGTTGAAAGTTCATACTTTTGGATTAATTTTGGTGGATATTATGGGTTTATATATTTAGATAATAAATTATCTTAATTTGAAATTTTAGGGGAGAGGAGTAATCGCCATTATTTTCTAGTTTTGTGTTATTGTTCTGCATTTTTAGATGATTTTTTCCTTTTTCAAGATCATGGTTGGTGGGAGCTTTATTTTCATTTTGACCACAATGAATTTTCAAACTTACTTGGACACATTTCTTGAAATCACCATGTATAAAAGGATAAAAAATTATATATGGATAATGAATTGGTTAAAGAGGTGGTTATGTTATTGTGGGAGAATACCAATAAAATAAATAAATTTGAATATAAAATACCTATATTAAATTTTATAGTTTGGGTGATAGATGAACCATAATGATATGTATTAATGTGATTTCTATGAATCTATAGTGGTTATGTGAACCTTATTGTAATTTTTTGGTGATTGTGTTGATTGTTTCAAATGTAGGACGTGTTGTGGTTGCATATTTATAGTTTTTTGTATTGGGTTTTGATAAGGGGTGATGTATAGTGGTTGGATTATAGTGATCATTATTGTGAATTATTGGGTTATGGTGGTGGTTTTCATGTGTTGAGGTGACTTTTCTGAGATGTATTTAGAATCGTTTGTGGTATGTTTGTTCTAGTATCTTAGCACTGATAAAATGAAGTGTTAATAAAAAAAGTTAAATAGCTGGAGTTGCAAATTAAATGTGTTTGGTCTATAATTAATATGTGAAAATTGAATTAATGAGTCCAATTATTAATAAACATGTATAATTTAATGGGATGTGATGGTTAGAATGTGTTTTAATTAAAAATTAAATGAGTAACTTAATAAGTATAAGCTTGATGGAGACTAGTAAATATCAGGAGTAGTTAACATGGAAAAGGAGAGAGGAATTGTGTCTCATGTGTGTCCTGTCTATGTGGTGTGTTTCATTTCTAATTTAATAAATTGACGGATAAGTAATTATTAGATGAAATAATAGAGATTAATGTCAAACCATAGGTTTTGGATTTTGTTCTATTTATAAATGATATATTTTCATGTTGTTGAAAAATGAAACCCACTAGAATAATATAACCTTAAAAACACCCAAATGTTTTTGGTTCTAGTTTTTTCCCCAATAAATCATATTGGTGGGTAAATTAATGGAAAAATTCCTCATCTTCCACACTCTTCTATCAACAGTAGTGGTTATGAGAGTTGGTGTTAAACATGCCCGGTGATAGTGATGGATGGTAGAGGAGATTAATATTGATAATAATGGATGGTGTTGGAGATTAGTAATGATTATAACTTTAGGTGTTGTATATGTCTAGTGAAGATGATAACGTGATATGTAGTTGGGATTTTGTGTGGTAAGAAGAGGTCATGAGGTTTATTTCCATCACGTTTATGATACCCTACTTCCTTGGTTACATGATGAGGTTGTGATATGGATTTTGACTAACACTAGTATGAGATTCGAGATCATGTGTGGGAGATTTTGTTAGTTTTGAGTCTCAAAATACATTAGAGATGGATGGACATGTGATGTGTTGATATAAAAGGAATGAGGGAACATGATGTAGGATTTTGGTGCATGTGAGATGGAAATTAGTTTGGAAGTGGTCACATGCATTATTTTATTATTTTTTATTTGATGGCTGGTTATAATACTTAAACAAATTGTTTTATGATAGTGAAATAGTGATTTTTTGATAAGATAGTTGGCCTATTTAGGTTTATTTTAGTTATATAGTTTTTTCATTAGAATATTGGTATGATATTTTTATATTTTTACAAGTGATCATACCATGATTCACTATTTCATTTCCACTATCAAAACATTGTGTTAAACTGTCTTTATTTAAAATTAAAAATTTAATAACCAATTATAATTATTATTTAATTAAAACATTTAATATTAGTGACTTTTAAAATGGTAAATTTTAATTTTTTTCGATTATTTTGTTGTAAGAATAGGTGATTTAGAGGAACCATGAATAAAGAGAATAAAAATATGGCAACCTACATAGAATCCCAAGAACATATGTCCACTTTTTCATACATTATACAAAATTAATATATGAAATCATGATAAAATATTATGGTACAATCCAAAAACTAATGTAATAAAACTATTATGAAGACAACCAATCTCAATTTCACCATTTTTTCCCAAACCGAACCGACTTGTCCGAAAAAAAATCAACTCGAAGTCAAGAGTTTGATATTTATATTAATAATTTATCGAGTCAAAATATCCACTTACCATTAAATTTTATGTGGAGATATTCAGGATTATTTTCAATGAATATTATATTTTTTAATATTCTATATTAGGGTTTTTACTTATCCCAAAAACAAGACAACAATTATACCTCTAAATATGGGTTCCAAAAACCACCTTACAATTTTCCTATAAAAGGATAGTTTGGGAACCTCATTTTCAAACTCGACTAAGAAGTCATGTTATTCAATTATAGTGTTTAAAATGACTCCCTCATTAAATTTGTGGTTTTATGGATCTTTATCCTCATAGGGGGATCGAGTATTAAGGTGAAGTTTCTCCAAAGAGTCAATCTCCTCCTCTCGAGGGAGAACTAAATAGTGGGTGATCATAAGAAGGGAGATTTTAAAATTTAAAGGGAGTTTTACAACATATATTTTTTATTGGATTTGTGTATTTTGGGTTTAGAAAAATTTAAATCCATGTATTTTAATTTTAATGAATTTGAATGCTTGTGTTCATGCATGTGATTGTTATGCTCTTTATTTTTTCAAGTTGATGTGAGGTTTTGAGTTTATGACTTGTGTTGTTTTGAATAGAAAAAAAGAACCCTATTAATTCCAATATTATTGGTATTTATATTTTTTTTAGGATGATAAAACATTCATAAGTGTTATACTATAGATATATGATTTCTATTTCATGGTTCGGTTTTACTTATATTAATTCAAAGGTTTGGAGAGTCATAAATATTCTGATTATTATAAAATATAAAGATACAATATAACAAATATATTTTTATAACTACGAACTAGATTTTTTTCGTATAAAACCAGAAATTATCTCCTCCTATTTAAATTAAAAACAGACTTCAATTTTTTAACTATTAAAATCCTTATGTATGTTATTTTCATAAAACTATATTCAAAACTAGCCCAACTTTTTAGTCCTTTTTATTAGAAATTCACACTCTAAACCATCCAACAATCATTGATAGATAACATGGGAGCTTCCTTAGAATAAATTTAATAATATAAAACCTATTTAATTTGAAATTTCATTGAAACACAACCATGTTTTGGTGCTATTTTTGGGGAGATATTTAGTTTTTATTGTGCATCATTCATAAAAACTGATTGTGTAATATGTAAATAGTTTTGTATTTATCCATTCTATTTTTTAACATAAGTGGTGTTTTATCATTTTTTTATATTATTTGTACATTATGTGTTATTATTCATTTGAAAAACCACCATTAGAGTTAGAACACAAAAATATTATCCTTCATCGATACATGGACTCACTAAAAAATCCTCTAAAGAAGGACACATAATACATTTTGGATTATCTAAACACTTAATCATCATCTTCTTCTAGAACAAAATTTGAAACTAAAGAAATATTACATAACCTGGATAAAAATAATCTGTCATTTAATGAACTCAATTCATATAGTGTTGATATCCCACCCACTTTTATTCAAATACAACATGAAAAAATAATCTTTGTATTAGAATTTGGTATAATTAATTTGTTGCGAAATTTTGTGTATTTTCTAGAAAAGATCCATTTATGAATTTAAAGTAATTATAAACTATGTGTTCAATATTAGAACCTGAAAATTTTGATTAAGAACTTATAAAACATAGATCATTTTTACTTTCTTTAGAATACATAAAAAATACTGGGTATATTTTGTTAGGTCCTCTATCGAAGGTTGGTTTGACAAGAGACAAATTTTTCATGAAATATAATTCCTAAAATGTTAAACTAAAATAATTAGAAAATGAAATTTTTAATAAATAAATATATATGGGGAATATTTTATGAATTTCAAGAACAATTTAAAAGGCCATGTTTAATTTTTCCACACCACTAAATAAGAGATCAAATATTAATATAATAATTTTATGGTGATTTAATTTATATTCAATAAAATATTGTTGTAGTTGTTTTAGGTGGTTCAATAGTTGATAAGAACCTATTAATTAAAAGGACCATCATTGAAAAAAAGATTCAAAACTCAATAAAATTTAGTTCAAGGACTAGTTTACCCATTCATTGTGTCCACGGGGATAAATTTTCTATGATTGTGAAGAATGTGTATATGGATTTTGAAGAGGTTTGTACCCTTATCAAACGTATTTCCCTTTCTCCTAGTAAATATTAAACAAATCCTAAAATTCATTATGGTATCTATACTAAGAAATCCCACTATTCTAGACAATTCCCCTAGCTTAGATACTACTCTATGAGTTATAAGGAAATGTTTCATGGAATCTATATGTCGAACCCATATGATTAGAACCTCACTATCTATTTAACTCTAGATAGAAGGATAACCAAATCTATCGGAATGCTGGTATTATAACCGAACATAAAAAATCATGGAACCACCCAGGTTAGGTTATTAAACCAAAAACACCACAAAAAATCAATAACTATAAAATAAATTCCAATAGACCCTCTATATATACACATAGGGTAAAAATATATAAATTCAACACATTACACAAATATATAGCAAAATACAATAATAGTTTAGTGTATTTAGAAACATGTAAAAAATATTATAACATAGTGAATGATCATCAATATCTTCCTCAATAATATTCCCATTTTATTACTTCAACTAAAGACCCTTATTTATAACCTAGGGAAAGAAAAATAAGAGAGAGATGGGCTCCGATGCCCATTAAGGATAAATAAGGGATATATGTAAGCATACCAAGAAAACAGGGGTTGAGAACATGATCATAACATTAGAATAGCATACCCTTTATATCAATGGTCATAATCAAGATTCATGGAATAAATATTGAAAATTCATAAGAAACGAATCACAAAAGAATCCAAAGAATAATCCATGTAGCATAATAGTGGAATAAGACATGGAATTGTGGAATACAAATAAGTATATAATATCCTATGTCAAGGATACCAACAACAACCTTCATAGAATGTTAGGATTGGCATAATCAAATGTGTAACTACTCTTGTATTGGGATTCCCTCCCATGTACTCTCTTGTTTTGGGGTTGGGAATCTCTCCAATGTACCCTCTTATTTTAATATAGGGATTCCCTCCCATGCAACCTCTTGTTTCGAGCATGGGTTTCCCTACCATGTACCTTCTTGTTTCGGGATTGGGATTCCCTCCGATATACCCTATTATTTTGGGATTGGGATTCCCACTTCTGTATAATTTGAGATAATATTATATTTATTGTTATTTAATTAATTGGTGTGAGATATATGTCCCACCCATCACATAATGAAATCATCCATGCATGTCCCATAAGATGACAATAAATTCATTATATCCTTACCCATAAAAATGGATGGGTTTCATCAAAACCATATCATAACCCATGAAATGAAATGGGTACTAAAACATTTCATCATATCCTTATTTATGAAAAATATATAGGTTACATAATCATTTCATCATAGAAAAAACCATGAAAGGAAGTCGTTTTCATAACCATTTTATCATTGTATAACCCGTGGAAGAGAAATGGGCATCACTAAAAACATGCCATCTTATCATAAACCATTTAAAGAAATAATAATAATTTTGTCCTTGGTTAATATCTCTAATAATTATTAAAATATATCATATTATTTAAACTGATATAGGGAATGATTTTGAAAGATCACATGGAACATTTCTAATAGAAAATAATTTTTCTCTGAAAATTACTTTTTAAAATATGATACATTTTCAAAATCAATTTCTTCAAAAACAACCTTGAAAAAACAATAATGTAAAATTTTAAAATCGTATAAAAAATATCATTAGTAAAATATCCTTTATTATTTTAAAAAGTTGTTTTAAAATATAAAATCTTTTGAATTTTTTTTTCATTGACTATAACCATGAAAACTTATAATGAAAGCTTAATTTTTTTGAAAACCTCTTATTTAAAAAAAAACATATATATCCTATAAAAGATGATTGAAAGAAAATTTAAAAAAAAATCTGTTTGAAAATAATTTTAAAACCTTTAATGAAATATTTTATGAAATTAAAAAACCATTTTTATAAAATAAGGTTTTAGAAGAACACATATTTCCAACAGAAAGGAGAAATATGTTGGATTTTCTTATGTTTTTTATTAATTATATTAATATCAAAATGTTATAAAAAAGGAAAAATTAATTTAATATATCAATAATGAATATATGATAATAAAATTAAAGATAATCAGTGAGGTATGTATCATAATATTTCCTCAATTGAAGCATATTTATAATTAATCATGATAAATGATGAGATCGTAAGAATAAACAATTACCACATTGGTAACTATGAATCACAATAACCAAGAAATTAAAAGGTTACATGAATGTTAAAATATCATTATAATAAATATATTCATGATATAACATGTAATTGAATAGTATATACACTCCATAGAGAACTATAGGTGTATAACATTGCATGAATGCCAAAGAAGGAAAATTGTGAAAGAAACACTTTACTGATTTGGTAACTTTTGAACCATAATACCCATGCAATAAAGATCATAAAATTCATATTTAAATACCCAGAAATTTATATATATGACTCATATAATAAATTCATGGGAAGTATCTATACCACCCAAAATAAATGAGTGGTCAATATGGGATAAGTCTCAATGAAATAAAAGTTAGATGACAAAACCGTTACCTTATGTCTTGAAATTATCTGTACCGATAAAAAAATATAGTATAAGAAATATAATGGTATAATAAATATAAAAATGAAACATATTCTAATATATAAATCCATATATTAATTGAAATTGATTTTATATTACCCATTTATTGACAATCTCAAGTTAAAGTTATGTTTCAGGTAATAACTTCTTTGTTCTTCTTATATGTTTTAACTTGTTATTCTTGACCCTCCTTCATAGATCATGATTTAATTATTAATAAAATTTAAAAAGTGATATAAATATAATATAAATTATATATATAATTATATATAATAATATTTAAAATATAGAAATATGAAAAGGAATACACTGTTAATGGGGAGGGTATGCCTACATATGCATGAACGTTGTATCATTTTTATTATTTCATTGAATGGAAAAAAGTAAATTACGTATATGTAAATAAATTTTAATTGTAGTATAATTATTATTTCATAAATATCATATATATCTACTAAATACATAATTAATACATTCCATGAAAAGTGTGAACATATCACATCGCTTTTAGGATGTGATAGTCCACACCTCCACAAACAAAGTTATCATATTACCCAAAATAGAAATAATTATGGTAAATGTTATATAATAATTATAAAATTGTTAATAAATAGTTAATATCATATATGTAATATGGAAACTTAAATTTTATAATTATTTTTAACCTTTAAAGGTTTAAATGGAAGAATGAGAGAAATCAGTTTGTGAGGTGATAGTTTTCCATACACAGGAATGATGATTGTGTATCCAGTTAAATGGAAGTACGTGTGAGTGTAGGTTTCACCCATAAAAAAACAAATCTCATAATATTTATCATACTGAGTTTTTTATATAATAATTTAATAAAAATATTTATGTAGTGGATAATGAAAATAAAAACAAAAGAAATCATGCAAGGATATTACCTCTTCTTTGGGTAACTCAATCATGGTTGCACCAAAGGGATTCCTTGGTGGGATTTATTACGAATTTTAGGCCTTTAAAATTAATTTATGGAAGTTTGAATGATATTTGGATAAGGTCTTTCTAATCCAAATGGATTTATAGGTTTGAAGAAGTTAGGGGGTGAGTTACCATTTATAGTAGAGGAGGAGTGACATTCTTGTAAATGTAAGAAGGTAAACACTATTGTGAGGTCTCCCTTATATCATGTTCTTCTAATAATTTTAATTTTTTATAATATAGGGTATTGTTTCTAAATATTCCCACAAAATTTATGTTTTTAACGTATCTAGGTTATTTTACCCCATAAATTAAATTTTAACTATTAAGTAATCTTTTTTCCCTTAATCATTGTAATTCAATTTAATTACGTTCACAAATATTTTTGGTAAAAACTATTTTGAAATTATTATAAATTAGAAATTATTTTTATTCCAAATATTTAATCTATTTTTAAAAATTCTAATAACATAAGTCTCATAAATTAATTGAAAATTTATACCACAGATGTGTTATGCCAATGAGTTTTTTTATGAAAAATGTTTAAAGGTTTCCAATGTTTTTTTATCCAATTTCATCAAGAAATTGGTTCCAGTGACCTTATTTGGATTAGTGGATGTATCACTGTGCTAATAAATGTTTAAAAATAGATTTATATATAATTTATCAACATTAATAAATTATATGAAAATGTATTTTTGAAATTAAACTCATTATTTTTCACATTTCATTCAAATATAATTTTTTTAGAAAAAATATAAAACATTAACCCAAATCTAATTTTGAAATTATGAATTTATAAATTATGTTTATTTTATAAAATTAAATTTATAAAATTTCATAAAATTAATTTTATTACTTTTCATAAAAGGACTGGAAAAAGTTCAATTGAGAAAATGGTATTATCAAACATATAAATACATTAAAAATATTATATTCTTCATTATCAATATGTTTATTTATATAAGAAAATTATAAAATATATATTTAAATTAGTAATTATAATTCATATTATTATGTTTAACGACTATGTTATACCTATCAAATTTAAATAATTATAATAATAAAATGTTGTTTCGTAGAAAATCAGTGTTGCGTGCAATACAAGATAATCTGATGATGCGTGTAGCACAAGATTAACATAGTGTAGAATATAAATAATGATTAACATAGTGTATAGTGGAACTTAAGACATCAAATTAATTTATTATTATTTTTTGAAAAAAAAGATTCATAAAAAATTAGGGTGTAATATTTTACCCCCTAAAAATGAATTTATCCCTCAAAATTTGTATGGGTTGTCAAAGGATTAATACATGAAAGTTCTTTTAATATATACCCAAATCAATAAAATTAATACTAAATAAAAGTTGAAAAAGATAATGTTTGGACTATAATGGTAACCAAAAGTAACTCATAACTAGGTGTCTATGTTTCGCGCGGAATCCGGGGATGACCTCCTGGACGGGAGATTCAAACGTTCCGATCGGTTTCTAACGGGTTTGTTCGTAGAACCGGAAACATCCAATGATTCCACATCCGTTTGGACCTACTTTCCAAAGGCAGGCGCTCATTAGCTTGTGGGCTAAATGAGGCTTAGGAATTTGCATTGGTCGAGAGGATGGGAGGTCGGACTCATCACACCTTTTTGAGGGGAATTATTGTCTACTCCGGGACTCTCTTTATAGATTTAAGTTAAGTTCGTGAATCCTTATTACATTACCAAGTATAAAATGAGCTTTCCTTTAGTTTTAACAATCAATGATTAAATATGCAAGAAATTTAGAGAATCTTTTATATGTATTCGAGGTCCTTCATCAATATAGAATCATCTATATTTGTTTAGAGATTCTTGGTCAATGGTATCCTTCAAAACATTTTATATAAAAGTCTCTTGGTCATTTTGATGACCAGGCTGGTTTTAAAGCCACTCAGTGGGGCACTTGAAGTTTATCGTCATTCAGAAGGACAGAGATTATTTCAATGTTGGGATCGAACCCATGAATGGGCTACCTACGTATCCTTTGTTTTAAAAAAGGAATCAGAACCCACGTAGTTCGAGGAATGGGATATGATGTTTTATGATTGATGGCTCAAAGATGAATGTCATAATTACTTTTACACTCTAAGCTCACGTGAGTCATGCTCGGTGTGAGAAACAAGAGGTATTGGTAAAATTTAGACAATTGTGCCATAAAAGATGCAATCATAAGAATTTGTTTTGGGGCTTATGTATAGATGACTGCCCAGATAGGCGAAGGTTTAGGATTTACTTTTAGGAAGAAAATCCATGAACAGGGTCCACAAAGTTATATGTGATTCATGGAGATTTGAATACTCTAATCTTGGGGCTTACTCCTAAGGAGGATGCCCAAGTTAGGAGGGGACTTATGATTGGGTTTTATTCCTGAAAAGGAAACCCAAATCAAAGGAAATTTATGACTGGTTAAGAGAAATTTTAAGAGACTTGGGGCTTACTCTTAAGAAAGAAGCCCAAGGTTATGACTGAGTCTTTATTCCTGAAAAGGAGACCCAGGTTAGGGATTAAGGTTTGGGGCTTACTCCTGAGGAGGATGCCCAAGATTAAAGGACTTTGATTGGGGCTTATTCTTAAGGAAGATGCCCAAGGTTCATGACTAGGACTTATTCCTGAGAAGGAAGCCTAGGTTTAGGGGACTTGGGGCTTACTCCTGAAAAGGAAGCCCAAGGTTATGACTGAGTCTTTATTCCTGAAAAGGAGACCCAGGTTAGGGATTAAGGTTTGGGGCTTACTCCTGAGGAGGATTCCCAAGATTAAAGGACTTTGATTGGGGCTTATTCTTAAGGAAGATGCCCAAGGTTCATGACTAGGACTTATTCCTGAGAAGGAAGCCTAGGTTTAGGGGACTTGGGGCTTACTCCTGAAAAGGAAGCCCAAGGTTTATGACTAGGACTTATTCCTGAGAAGGAAGCCTAGGTTAGGGGACTTGGGGCTTACTCCTGAAAAGGAAGCCCAAGGTTATGACTGAGTCTTTATTCCTGAAAAGGAGACCCAGGTTAGGGATTAAGGTTTGGGGCTTACTCCTGAAGAGGATGCCCAAGTTTAAAGGACTTTGATTGGGGCTTATTCTTAAGGAAGATGCCCAAGGTTCATGACTAGGACTTATTCCTGAGAAGGAAGCCTAGGTTTAGGGGACTTGGGGCTTACTCCTGAAAAGGAAGCCCAAGGTTATGACTGAGTCTTTATTCCTGAAAAGGAGACCCAGGTTAGGGATTAAGGTTTGGGGCTTACTCCTGAGGAGGATGCCCAAGTTTAAAGGACTTTGATTGGGGCTTATTCTTAAGGAAGATGCCTAAATCAAAGGTTTTATAACTGGGGATTTATTCCTGAAAAGGAAACCCAGGTTATGATTCTCTCATCTTAAAGGATGAGGTTGAATGAATGAACTCTCAATCTTTGGTGACATAAAGATGTTTAAATCATTAGGTTTTGAGAGATATTTCACATAATTCCTTTCAGATAAGGATGTCAAATCAAGAAATCATGCCATAAATGGATTTGAAGAGTATCTTGAAGACTGAATCTTGAATAGGAAGGGTGAAATGGCTTAAGAGGGGTGAAAAAGGGCAAGATGGGCACCCAAAAAGATAGGGGCGCGCAAGTATTGAAGGTCGCGCAAGTCCTGCGGCGGCGTGCAAGTATTGGTCGCGCAAGTATACTTGCGCGACATAAGGGATACTTGCGCGATTTTCAATCAGAGATGAATTACTTGAGCGACTCTTTATTAAACCCTTTCCCATCCTCTTGAGGTTCTTCCAGAAGAGGGACGCGCAAGTTATATTGAAGGAATTAAGTCGGCGCGCAAGTGTTTGATAAGTTTCAACACTTAGGCCTTCCTTCTTCCCTTTAGATCTTCCATTCTAGGTAAGAAATTACCTTAGAAGTGTTCTGGAAGCTTTGAGAAGAGACTTGGGCGTCGGGAGCTTTGATCCGAGTTTCTGGGAAAAAGATCCTCTTGAATGGGGGGCCCACAGGGTCTATTTATAGGCAAAAGAAGACCCTAGGCGGTTACCGGGCGGTTACCGGGCGGTTACCGGGCGGTTACCGGGCGGTTATCACTTAGGTCGCGCAAGTCACTTGCACGACCATAAGGCGTCGCGCAAGTACTTGCACGACCACTAGGCGGCGCGCAAGTGTACTTGCGCGACCATGAGGGAACTTGCGCGGCCTATGGGCAATGTTCTCCTTGTTCATCCCTTTGTCTATTTTTGATGTTTCTTCAAAGGATGAATCACATTGAGCTCAGATATTCCCCTTTTCCGATCTTTAGATTCTGTGACGAAAGGAGCGTCAACAAAAGTCCCCCCTCAGAGTTGGATCCGGAAAGAAATGAGGATTTGACTCTGAGGAAATTGAATACATTCAAAGGAAAAGGGGGCGCGCAAGTCTTCAGGGCACAGAGGGCAGCACGCAAGTGTGCTGGAACTTGACTTTTATTCAGAG
Source organism: Viscum album (assembly GCA_963277665.1). Taxonomy (NCBI): domain Eukaryota; kingdom Viridiplantae; phylum Streptophyta; class Magnoliopsida; order Santalales; family Viscaceae; genus Viscum; species Viscum album. The sequence goes on from OY728145.1 coordinate 153,811,205, forward strand.
TTCCTTTGTCTTTTGTGGGCAGTTTAAAGTCATGCACGCCGGACATAAAGGGGCTAATGTTTAAGGTCGAAATAGCTTTGACCGAAATGGATTAAAATGGATTCAATTCCTTGACAATTTATCTGAAAACATATTTACCATACTCAAGTATGAGGGAAAAAATGTAAACTATGGCTTAAGAATATTTGAATCTGAGGAATGATATGAAAAAAGAGCTAAAAGGCATTAGAAGAAGTAGTTTCCAAGAATGAAGTTACTATTATTTAACAAAACCCGTTAGGGGGTTGAAATATGCAGGGCCACCTATGGGCATTGGCTGCATAGTCAAATAAAATAGCATCTTTTGGCTTGACAAGTCTATTATGTGGACTGTTTATGCAAGGCCACCTATGGGCACGTGCTGCATAGTCAGGCAAAAGAACTCCCAGAAATTTACTTTTCTAGTGCTAAAAGCCAGTGAAAGTTTATGGAGATTCAAATTTTCTAAAGCATAGAGTTTGTTTTATGGAAAGAGGTACTTGAATATGGAGAAGATATTTCCAAACAAGAATATTGAAGAACTGGATGAATATCACTCCTACGAAGGTCTGACCCAAACGTAGGGAAGAAGAATAAACCATAGACATGAATACTTTCAGATCATGAAAAAGGATATGGGACAAATACGTTAAGGATGACTATTTTTGCGGATCCCTACATACTGTCGTTTAAGACAAATAAGGACAAAAGAGGCATTCTTCCCAAGAATGAAGTTACTATTATTTAACAAAACCCGTTAGGGGGTTGAAATATGCAGGGCCACCTATGGGCATTGGCTGCATAGTCAAATAAAATAGCATCTTTTGGCTGACAAGTCTGTTATGTGGACTGTTTATGCAAGGCCACCTATGGGCACGTGCTGCATAGTCAGGCAAAAGAATTCTCAGAAGTTTGACATTTTTGTGACCATAAGTCATGAAAAAGGGTTATGAAGATCTAAAAATATTTAAGGTTAGGATTATAATACATAAAGATGGTTATTTTCCAATGTATATAGAGATACATAGGTCAATGAAAACCATAATCATGTTGTGGCTGGGTCCTGAATTGAAACTTGGACTTCACTACGTATCTCATAAGAATGAGAATCAAGCCATACGTAGTTCTTGAAATGCAGTTTAACGTCGTGCAGGACGAAAGGATGAGTGATCTTAGTTTAGGGTCATAGAATTCGGACCATAATAATGAATACACAGTGTGTGTTTTCATGAGGACTTTTCAGCCAAGGGACTGAAAGTGAAATTTGGGGTTAGGCCCAAAAGACTTGGGACTGGATTCGAGGGACACTCGAATGTTCCTACGTATCCCATAAGGATGGGAATCAAGTCCACGTAGTTCTAGAAATACCCTTTGTACAAATTTGGTTCGTACATGTGAAGGGTGAAAAGGGACTTTAGTGCAATGATGGTTTTAACCTAAGATAAAAAGTTTAGGCATTACCATGTATGTACGTAGTCTTTTTGAAAATGAAAACCATGATTGAAAAAGAATCAATGTTTAATAATGGTTCCTTCTCAAATGAGGAAATCAAAGAATATTGTAGTTTATTGTCGTACTGGACAAAAGTGTTGTATAGTTTAACGTCATATAACAAGGACGAAAGTGAATCAATGTAAAGATATTGATTCCAAGGGTGGTTTCACAAATCATCATCATATGAGATTGTGGTGAACCAATGTGAAGAGATTGTTTTTGGGCTTGAACCTTTGGGAGGTTGCCTACATACCCAGCCTGGATGGCAAGGATCAAAGTCTGTGTAGTTCAATTAAAGAATGAATTAATGATCAAGTTGTTCTTGTGGACAATGATCTAAAAAAAATGTTGTTGGGACTTACACATGGTTAGTGGCCCAAAGGGAGTGTTATGGTTGATGTTCGCTCTAAGCTCACGTGAGTCATACTCGGTGTGAGAAACAAGAGGTAATAACAACCTTAACGATGTACAGTTTAATGTCATGTAGGACATAAAAAAGGGATTTTCTGTACAGTTTAGCGTCATGTAGTTAAGACGAAGGGGACAATATAGTTTAACGTCATATTGGACGAAAGGGGGATTGTGCAGTTTTAATGTCATGCTGGACTTTTGATGATTATATAGTTTAACGTCTTTCCGGACGTGAGGGACTTTTATACAGTTTAGCGTCATGTAGTTAGGACGTCACAGTTTAACGTCTTGCTGGACATATTTGCAAATAGTTTATGGTCGTATACATGGACCAGGAATGATGCAGTTTTAAGGTCATGCTGGACTGTTTATGGAACTTTTTCACAGTTTAATGTCGTGTGGGACGAAGTTGCAGTTTAAAGTCATACTGGACCACTACTGTATAGTTTTAGCGTCATATAGCAAGGACGAACTGATGTTGTACAGTTTAAAGTCATGTAGCTAAGACTAAGGTGAATCAATATGAGGATATCAGTTCTGATCTTTTTACAGTTTATCGTCATGCTGGACATTGGAAGTGCCACACAGTTTAATGTCATGTTGCTAGGACACAATATAGTTTAATGTCATCTCGGACAGAATACAGTTTAGTGTCATGTAGGACAATTGGAAGTGCCACACAGTTTAATGTCATGTTGCTAGGACACAATATAGTTTAATGTCATCTCGGACAGAATACAGTTTAGTGTCATGTAGGACAATAAGGGACTTAACACAGTTTAACGTCATGCTGGACGATGAAAGTGCCACACAGTTTAATGTCATGTCGCTAGGACAAAATATAGTTTAATGTCATCTCGGACAAAATATAAGAACTTTTATACGGTTTATTGTCATGTAGGACAAAATCAGGGACTATGCAGTTTAAAGTCTTGCAGTTAGGACTATTGGTGCTGCACAGTTTAGTGTCATGTTGCAGGGACATAAGTGCGAATAGTTTAAGGTCATATGCACGGACCATACAGTTTATCGTCATGCTGGACGTAGTTGTAGTTTAAGGTCATACTGGACCATTGCTGTATGAACCAAATGTAAGAGTCTTAGTTCTGTGAACAATATTTTGTGTTTATACAAAATACTTCTTCAGAAATCTGGCATTAGTTGGAGTCGTGATGTGTTCTCCATCCATTGAAATCAGAGAATACGCTCCATTGGAGTAGACCTTATGTACTGAATAAGGTCCTTCCCATTTTGGTTCAAGCTTGGGAGGCTTATTTCCTGGTATCATTGGTGTTCTGAGAACCAATACCAATTCTCCCTGAATAAATGAACGAAGACGAACTTTTTTGTTAAAAGCTCGTGCTATTCGATTCTGATAGATTTCCAAGTGGTGCAAAGTGCACAATCTTTTCTCATCTAACTGTTCCAATTCATTCAACCGCTTTTGGGATTGCTCATCTGTTGATAACTGATCACAAATGGCTATTCTGAGTGAGGGCAATTGGACTTCAATTGGCAAGACTGCTTCTGTTCCATATGTCAATGAATATGGAGTAGACCGCGTTGCATTGCGAGTGGTAGTCCGATAAGCCCATAAAGCATGATAGAGTTTATCAGGCCATGACCTCTTATCTTTATCCACCATCTTTTGCAGTATATTTGAAAGAGTCTTGTTGAAGGCCTCTATCTGGCCATTAGCCGCTGCATGATATCGAGATGAATGGTTGGACTTAATGTTGTATTCTTGATACAATCTCTTTACCTCAGAAGAGCAGAAGTTGGTGCCGTTGTCTGTCAATATGGTATGAGGGACACCAAATCTAGTAATGATGTTAGACTTGATGAAGCTAACAATGCATTTAGAACTGACTTCTTTGAGAGGTACTGCCTCTGCCCATTTGGAAAAGAAATCAGTAGCAGTAAGAATGTACTTAAACTGCTTGGCTGTAGCTGAAGGGTAAGGTCCCACCACATCCATTCCCCATGTGGAAAATGGCCATGAGTATTTAGCTGTATGAAGCAATTCTGGAGGTTGATGAATGAAATTGGCATATACTTGGCATGAATGACACTTCTTTGTGAAATTAACACAATCTTGTATCATTGAAGGCTAGAAGTATCCAAGTCTTCGAATTTGATCAGACAATCTATGTCCAGACTGATGGGCACCACAGACTCCTGCATGCACTTCTTTTATGACAGCCATTGTCTCTTCACCATCAATACATCTGAAGAGAACTCCATCAAAACCACGTTTGTAGAGAATTTTCTCGAGGTGGTTTGGACCATCATAAAGAGTAAAATTGACCACACGTCGCTGAATTTGTTCTCTCTTGGCTCTATCAGGTGGAAGTGTTCCATTTTGAAGGTATTCCCTGATAGGTGACATCCATCCTGTAGTATGACCATATGGTTCAGGAATGGGACTAATTTCTTTAATTTCCTCTGTTCTGACTTGAACATAAGGTGAAATTGCACGACGGTGGGCAATACCGATGGTTGTCTCGTCCCGATTTGGATTTGCTAAAGCTGTGGCTATATTAGCCAGTGCATCAGCTTGAGCATTTTGTGATCTTGGGACATAAGAAAATGTCGGTTCTGAAGGGAATTCCGACATTAAATCTCTGACGTAATCATACAAAGGGATTAATTCTTCTTTTCTGATGGCATAATCCCCATTGACTTGTTTGATTACCAGGTCTGAATCACCTTTTACCTTTAAGTGATTCACTTGTGCTTGAAGCGCTAACTCCAAGCCTGCAATGAGAGCTTGGTATTCAGCTTCATTATTGGTACCACCTTCCCACAACAAAAAGGAATAAGGTAACACTGCCTTATCTGGAGAAATGAGCACAATTCCTAAACCAACTTTGTTGAATTTAGGATTTTCCATTTTCTTCCCTGTTGGACTCCTAGAAGCACCATCAAAATACATTTCCCATGTTTGAGGATTCTCTTGAATAGAAAAAACTTCCTCATCAGGGAGTTCGATATCTGAATATGTGTCTTCCACTGAAGGGTGTTCAGCCAGGAAATCAGCCAGATCTTGGCCCTTAATTGCCTTTTGAGACACATATTGAATGTCGAACTGCTGTAGAATAACCGCCCACCTTGCCAGACGTCCTGTAAGCATTGGACGACTAAGGATGAATTTGAGTGGATTATTACGAGATACCAATTGGACCTCGTGATGTTGCAGGTAGTGTCTCAGTTTCTGAACTGCAAAGATTAATGCTAGGCAGCATTTTTCAATACTCGAATACCGGGTTTCTGCTTCAAGCATAGTTCTACTGAGATAGTAGAGACTATTTTCATTCCCAGCATCATTCTTTTGAGCGAGAAAGGCACCCAATGATCGCTCTAAAGCTGTCACATAGAGGATAAGAGGTCTACCCTCAACAGGTGGCATGAGTACTGGTGGACTTAAGAGGTATTTCTTGAGAACATCAAATGCTTCTTGACATTCTTTAGTCCACTGGTAAGTGACTCCTTTCTTCAATAATTTGGTAAAAGGTAAACTTTTGCCTGCCAAATTGGCGATGAAACGCCGAATATAGGCTAAGTGTCCTTGAAGTCCTCTTAATTCTTTCAAATTCTGAGGAGGTGACATACCAAGGATTGATTTGGTCTTCTCAGGATCGACTTCAATACCACGATGGCGTACAACAAAGCCGAGGAATTTTCCTGAGGTTACCCCAAAAGCACATTTTAAGGGGTTCATCTTCAAATTATGTTGTCGAAGCTTGTGGAATATGATTTCCAAATCAGCCAAGTGATCAAAACGTTGTTTGGATTTAACCACCAAATCATCTACATAGCATTCAACAAATTTCCCTAGAAAAGGTTTGAAGATACGATGCATGGCGCGTTGATATGTTGCACCTGCATTCTTTAAACCAAAGGGCATCACCCGGTAACAAAACACACCTTGAGGAGCTCTGAAGGCTGTATATTCCTCATCTTCTGGGGCCATTCGGATCTGATTATATCCAGAATATCCATCCATGAAAGAAAGTACTTCATAGCCAGCCGTCGCATCAATTAAGAGTTCTGTAATCGGAACTGGAAAATCATCTTTGGGACAATACCGATTAAGATCTCTGAAATCGATGCAAACCCTAATTTGTCCGTTCTTTTTCTTTACTGGGACAATATTAGCCAACCACTTGGGATATTGAACTTCTCTGACGAAGTTAGCTTTGATAAGCTTATCCACTTCAGCCTCGATTTTGGAAGCATAGGTTGGGTGTGTTCTTCTCGCGGCTTGCTTGAATCCTCGATGTTCTTTTGGCAAACCCAAATGATGGGTGGCAACATCAGGATCAAGGCCAGGCATCTCTGTATAATTCCAAGCAAAGATATCTTTATTTTGCTTTAGAAAAGAAATATACATCTCTTGTTCTTCAAGGGTCATGGCCGCACTAATTAAAGTGGGGCGTGGATCTTTCTCTGTACCCAGATTTACTTCTCTGAGTTCATCCACAGTGGTAGAGATACCCTCTTCAAATGCTGGAGGAGCATCTCTAAGATCTTCTTCTTCCTCTTCATCATGTGTTATATCTTCCGTTTCTACTTGCAAAGTAGATGAAAAAACGAAATTCTCATGATCATAAGAGATGTCAAAATTTTCACATTTTGAAGAAGAAGCTTCCATTTCCGTCCCTATTGATGAACAAGGGTCTTCTTTGGGAAATAAAGAGGAGATGATGGATTGAGAATCGACATCAACATTCACCTCTGGTGTTGCTATAACTTCTTCTGGCCTGATTAGCGAAGTATAGACTTGTTGGATTTCAACAGACGAAATGAAAACGTCACCACTTATGCTTTCATCATTTCTTGGTAAGTTACCAATTTCTCCCATGTTGTCTGGCTCGATTGCCGTAATTGACATTATGGATCTTTCCATAAGAGTATTTTGATTTGGGCCTATTTTGTCAATTTGACTGATAGGTAACACATAATCTGTACTCACATGTGAAAATGGATTTATTGGAATTTTTTCCAAACCATATGGAGCATTAACTTTGGTAATTTCCTTCATTGTAGATTTTTCTCTTCCCTTTATGTGATAAAATTCCGCCTCAATGTATTGAGACTCACATGTTTTGAACGGGGCCTTATCACCATATAATGTTCCAACTTGACCATCGAAACAGTATTTGAGACATTGATGGTATGATGACGGAATAGCTGCATGCTGATGTAACCAGGGTCTTCCAAGTAAGATATTGAAAGCTGAGTCTTGATCAACAATCATGAAATCTGAATTGGAAACAAGATCTCCAAACTGAGTTCTGAGCGTAACTTCTCCCAGTGGTTCTTGTTCATTTTTATCATATCCTTGCAACATCATGGTAGAAGGAGATAAATCAGATTCTGTGAGGCCCAATCGACGAAGCGTGCGAATGGGCATGAGGTTGACTCCTGAACCATTGTCAATGAAAGCTCTTCGAACATCTATACCATTGACTTTGCCAGATAAGTACAAAGGTTTTATGTGCCCATGCACAACATCATCCTCATCTTTATCAGTAAAAGATATCACTGCATGGCATTCTGCAGAATTATTCTCTATGTGATAAATTTCAGCTGCAGCAATCTCAGCTTCAAACTCTTGAGGACTTGACAAAGCTTCGATGAGTGCTTCCCGAAGATCTCTTGATAGATTCAAAGCATCCAAAATTGATAATTTGGCTGGTACTTGGGCCAAGTGTTTCAATATATCATACTTTTGATCTAGAGGCCTGCGTTTCCCAATAGGAATATGTGGTTTAGCAGGTATCTTGGAAGCAGATGCTTTGGAAGCTGATGCATCTTGTATTGAAGTTGGCAACATCTTTGGTTTTGGAAAATTAGACTGATTAGATCCATTTGCTTGCTGAGATAAAGAAGATGGAACCTTTAATCGGTCTTCCAAAATAATTGTGCCGAAGCTGAGTTGGCCATTAGCAGAAGAACTTGCTTGTTCATTTTGAGCTCGCTGAAGGGCTCTACCACGAGTTTCTGCTGCATATACAGTGCTAGCAGGGGTAGAATTAGAGTAGTGGCTTCGGAAAGATCCACGTCTTCCCCTATATCCTGAACCTCTAGAACTTCCTCGGGTTCCTTTATTTGATACAGGGAATTCAGGTTCATCAAGACTGGAATATGAATCTGTTAATTGAATCATATTAACAGAACCAAAGATCAATTCTTCGTCTGATAAAGACTCTGCCTGGTTGTCCTGTTTAGGCTGTGCCGTTTGGTGGGACGGTGCCCGTGACTTTGAAGTAGATGGCATGAAATCTGCCAGAGTCAAAGACAATTTAGGCTTTGATGCATACTCATCTTCTTCTGATTCCTCTTTCTTCTTTGAATTACGCTGCCCTTTTGAGGATTTGTCCTTTGATGGAGGCTTTACTGCAGCTTTTGTAGGAGACACAATTGGCTTCTTCAATTGTGTTCGCAAAATGGAATGGGTCCGATTGATTGTCTTTCTGACCATCCAATCATCATATTTTTTCGCAGTTTTGCTTTTGACTTCCTGCCACTCGCCTCCTTCCTCTGGATCTGTAGCGGTAATACACGCTACATGAGCTGAAGAACCCTTCAATTTGACTTGTCCCAAGTCAACCATCTTTTGTAGGAGGTCTTTAAAGACAAAACACTCCTGGATGGGATGTCCCAACATTTGATGAAAGGGACAATAATTGGGACGGTCTTCATCTCCTTCCTTGTTTGGTCTCTTCGGCACTGGTAATTGAACCAAATTATTTTCCAGAGCTGAAATGAAGTAACCAGGAACTTGCTCACTTCAGAAAGAGTATGTTTTACTCTTCATATCCTCAAATTGTTTTCGTCGTTGATCTTTTTGATCATTTGGACGAAACAGCCTTTGTTGTTGGCGTTCAGGAGGTGGAGCCCTTCGAGAAGATGAAGGTTTTGAAGTAGAAATAGGTACAGGTGCCTGTTTAAGCATAACTGTAGCAGTTTCTGCTTTACCCATTCTTCTTCCTGGAGCTGATGGAATTACACGAGATTTAACCTTAGCCTGTATAAGGGAATCTTCAATCTGTTGAGCGATTGAAGTAAGGTCTCGAAACCCTCCTGTGTATTTCACAGGGATCAATGGCGTGCGTAATTCGTCACGCAAATTTGCCACACAGATTGGCAATAATTCCTCCTGAGGGAGTGATAAACTCAAGGAATACGTTAATCCCTTCCAACGAGAAATGAAATCAGAGACTCTTTCATTCTCCCTTTGCTTGTAGTTTGTAAGATCGAAAACTGTCGTTTTTGGCAAAGTTGAGCTGAACTGAAGAAGGAATTTTTGACGAAGATCCTCCCATCCGATGACTGACCGGGATTTCAAGCTTGTATACCAGACAAAAGCTGGTCCTTACAAGGTTCGCACGAAGCATCTGAGTTTCACTGCTTCTTGTTGTTCTGGAGTTCCCATCATAGGATCACAACAAGACACGTAATGCGTCAAATGTTGTTTAGGGTCGCCTGATCCATTGAAAGTAGGGAAAATAGGGTTTCCAAAACTGGATGGAGGAGAAATTGAATCTACCCATTCAGGGTAAACTTTCTTTTCAGGTTGAACTTGCGCCCGTTTCCCTTCCATAGTTTCTAACCGAGCTGTTAATGACTCAATAGTAGTTATCAACTTTTGAGAAACGTCAGGTTGAACTTGGTTTTGGGTAGGTGCAATGAATGGAGCTTAGACAGCCGTGGAGGTTGGTGCTGCAACTAATGGTAGTGCTGCCAACTGTTGTTGCGTTTGACCCGTAGGATTAGACCTCTGTGGGTGTACTGATAAAGGAGGATATTCCTGATCCATCTCAGTAGTTACAACAAATTCCTTCGGCTGTCGGACTTCAGCATTCTTAAGAAGAAGACTACTCTGAAGTAGTTCTGCATTCAACCTTCTTAATTCTTTCATTTCTTCCTCCTGTTGTGCAAGCCTTTGCTCTAATGAGAGCGATTGACCTCCTTCAGAGGAAGGGTGAGAAGTAACCTGATTCTTTCCTTTCCCCTTATTGGATCCTTTTCGGAGAGGGGGAAGTGGGTTACTTGAAGGAATACCCAAATTTTGGGTAAGCCTTTGATTACGTGTGCGCACACCTTCTTCATTTAGGTCTGTGTGCGCAACTTCTTGAGCAGGAACCTCTTCATCTGATCCCTCTGATTGAGCCTCATCTGGTGAATCAGCAGCAACGGCAGTGATGACATTAATGGATGCATATTTCATGAAATCCTTTCTATCAGCATTTCTATGATATTGTCTCCTTTTATGTCCATGATAAGACATGGCATTCCGTTGACTTGACCTCTCAGGAATTTCTTTGTGAACCGTCACTTGAAGAGAATCTCCTGACATCTTGGCTCTTCGTTCCTCTTGAGGCTTATTCCCTAATCGAGAGAATACTGACTTTCTCTGAGGGAGGGATTGAAGATTTGAAAAAGTCCCCAGTCCGGTGGACTGGGGGTGTTCCTGTTGCTTCTGCTCAACTCCTCGAATCCCATTCGTTGATTCTGAGGGTTGGGTTAGAGAAGTCCCCAGTCTGGCAAGCTGGGGTGTCTCTTGACATGCTATGTCTGAGATCTTCTTGAAATCTCTCTTGATCTTTCGGATCTTAGTTCGGAAATTAGCTGGATGCAATAACCTGTATCCACTTTTATCACCTGGTTCAACAGACCGTTGGATGATTTCCGAAACTTCTGTCATTTGATGACGTGTTTGCTCCAGACGAGAGGCTTGCGCAATATTCTCGCCTGCTTGATGTAGGAGCAATTCAACAACCTGTTCTCTATATACTTGATTTTGAGAGGAACTAGTTGAAGCTTGATCTCGAGCAAGATTTTGATTATGAACAAAGCCCATTGACTGTGGCCGGCCATGGGCAATAACATTGCATGAGACCATTTTCGGCGGGCTTTGCTGACCGGAAAGCACTGTGAAATGTAGTGCTCCGTGAATACCCCATCCTCTGATATGAACATTAGATGGAGCATTGGAAATTAACTGACGCAATTTTCTCAGCGCGCCAAGGCATGAACGTTGAAGGGTTCTCTGTTGCTTTTCAGCCTTCGGATACCGAGAGACTGATAGAGATGCCAAATCAATCTGGCGTTGTAACCCTTCTATTATCTTAAGATGATTTTCATATTCATCGTAAGATAATACCTTCTTCTTTAATTGACAAAGAGTTTTCCATATGTTAAGACGAATATCATGGATTCCATCATCCGTCAACATTTTTGGAATGTCATACTGTGAATCAGCCAAAGGCCAAAACATGACTGGTACTTCACCTTTTGCCAGTTTTTTCCTCATGTTCAGCATTTCCTCTTTATCATTAAATGAAGATTCTTCTACCTGTTTGGACCAGAGTTGGTGTTTCCTTGTTGCTTCATCGGATTCAACAAGATTGGTAGAGGAATCACTATTCATGCTGGAAGATGAATGACCTAGGGAAGGTTCGGAGAATAACCTGAACCCCAAGCTATCTTCTGATGGAGAAAGAGTTTCACCTGCCGATAGTAAAACTTCAGACATGACTGGTTTTACGTTTGCAAGTGCCTCGAGATAGGAGGGCTTTCTCGTCACTACATTGCCTTCTGAAGAATTTTCGAGACAATGTGAATCACTACTGCGGAGAGGACTTTCGCAGCGAAGTTCATCACCATGAGGAGGACCTTCATGATGGGTTACAGCAAAAGATGATATCTCTTGCTCCTTGGTCTTCTGACCACACAGAGGGTTCCTGTGGTTCTCATCTGAAGAAGAAACTTCAAGATTGACCGAATTTTCATGAAGCAAGTCTTCATGAGGAAGTGTCTGTTGAAGACCTTCGGGATTAATGTTCCTGTTATTGGGAACTGAGGGAGTAGAATCTTGAATTCCGATAGATAAATGTCTGAGGGCTTCAAGAACTCCAGCATCGAGCAAGGCCTTGTTGCAGATTGGCCTTTGATCTCCTGACTGTGCTGGGCGGATCTTTTTCTTAGATGCCTTCTTACTCACTTTAGAAATCACTTGATGACGAAAGTGATTGCTCTGAGCAGGTGTATGTGCCTGATCAGGAAAGATGGTCAGGTTAGGCTGACGATCATCGCTCAAATCAGATGTATGTGCCTGACTTGGTTGTCCATATGATATGGGGGAGTAGGCCCCACAACCCTCTTGGACTGGAACAGATGTGTGTGTCTGTTCCGGAGTGAATTGTTGATGTGTCACTCCACTGCTAGGGATAGATTTATGTGTCTGTCCCTGAGATGATGCTGAAGATGTTATGATATCCTGGCAAGCATCCAGAATATGAGCAGGAATTTGCTTCTGCTCTTTCACCATTGATAAAATATGCTTGGTGACTTCAGCCGCCGGAACAGGGATATACGTCCATTCCGGGCTTGGAGTAGGTGTATGTGCCTGCTCCTGTCCTCCTTTTCCTGTCAGTGAATCCTGACAGTACTTAAGTGTGGAGGCAGAGAGTTTAGTCTGCCTCCTGTTTGTCGTCGGGGCTTTCCGACTGACTTCTCCTTGCGCTACCAAACGAGACTGTTGGTAGGCTTGATTAGTATTAGCAGGTGTATGTGCCTGCTGATTACACTTCGCCAAACGTTGTTGACGAGATCCATCATATGTAGTCAGACGAGCCTGCTGACTAACTGCTGATGTATAAGCAGGTGTATGTTCCTGCCTATGGTACTCCGCCGGAATTGCCTGGCGGGATCGGCTTGATGCTGCCAGACGAGTCTGCTGGACAGCGGGATTAAAACGGGCAGGTGTGTGTGCCTGCTCGTTGTTTGCCACCAAGTTAGGTTGGTGGACTTCTCCGGAGATGGCAGGGATGACAACCTGCCTATTATTAACCGGATTCCGTCTCTGGTGATTCATCTTGCCTGCTCGGGTTCGAGGAACCTGAGCTGAATGCCTGGAGCCGGTACCCTCATCATGTTGAGGGTGCACTACCGCACGAGTCTGGCGGCGATTGTTGATGGGAGCCCTTGAGAAGGACTCCTGTCTCTTTGAATTAAGGTCCTGCGGGACCTGCTCATTCACTTCCTCAGAATAAGGGAGTGAATGGAAATTGCGTTCCGGGGATAACGACCCGAAACGGTTGGAGACGGTAGTCAGCACCGCCTGCTTCTTGATTGCTGGTCGCCGTTGTCCGGACGACCAGGTAGAATTGTTAACTTGGAGGGCTTGACGAGCGGCCTCCAGAGTTGGGATAGTACCGTTACGACGGTACTCCTTAACCAGTGAATTTGAAACACAGCGTTGAAGACGCTGAGTTGGTGATGTCATCCTCAGAGCGGATGACGTTCCAGCAGGAGTAGCAGCATTGGTTTTCACGGCAGCAGACCTCACAGTAGAGGTGTTCTTAGCAGCAGTATTCACAGGGGTGAATTTAAGGAAAGCCATTTTTTGTAGAAGATCTTGAAAAAAGAGTGCCTGTTCCATATAACAGACAGAATCAAGATGAATCCGGCTACTGCATCTTTTGGATGATCATATGTCAATGATTGCCTTGTTGGCCCAAGGGGACTAACATCTAAGAAGAACATCACTTTAACTTGGTTAAGGATTCACGTCGGGTTCACCATTTTTTGTTTCGCGCGGAATCCGGGGATGACCTCCTGGACGGGAGATTCAAACGTTCCGATCGGTTTCTAACGGGTTTGTTCGTAGAACCGGAAACATCCAATGATTCCACATCCGTTTGGACCTACTTTCCAAAGGCAGGCGCTCATTAGCTTGTGGGCTAAATGAGGCTTAGGAATTTGCATTGGTCGAGAGGATGGGAGGTCGGACTCATCACACCTTTTTGAGGGGAATTATTGTCTACTCCGGGACTCTCTTTATAGATTTAAGTTAAGTTCGTGAATCCTTATTACATTACCAAGTATAAAATGAGCTTTCCTTTAGTTTTAACAATCAATGATTAAATATGCAAGAAATTTAGAGAATCTTTTATATGTATTCGAGGTCCTTCATCAATATAGAATCATCTATATTTGTTTAGAGATTCTTGGTCAATGGTATCCTTCAAAACATTTTATATAAAAGTCTCTTGGTCATTTTGATGACCAGGCTGGTTTTAAAGCCACTCAGTGGGGCACTTGAAGTTTATCGTCATTCAGAAGGACAGAGATTATTTCAATGTTGGGATCGAACCCATGAATGGGCTACCTACGTATCCTTTGTTTTAAAAAAGGAATCAGAACCCACGTAGTTCGAGGAATGGGATATGATGTTTTATGATTGATGGCTCAAAGATGAATGTCATAATTACTTTTACACTCTAAGCTCACGTGAGTCATGCTCGGTGTGAGAAACAAGAGGTATTGGTAAAATTTAGACAATTGTGCCATAAAAGATGCAATCATAAGAATTTGTTTTGGGGCTTATGTATAGATGACTGCCCAGATAGGCGAAGGTTTAGGATTTACTTTTAGGAAGAAAATCCATGAACAGGGTCCACAAAGTTATATGTGCTTCATGGAGATTTGAATACTCTAATCTTGGGGCTTACTCCTAAGGAGGATGCCCAAGTTAGGAGGGGACTTATGATTGGGTTTTATTCCTGAAAAGGAAACCCAAATCAAAGGAAATTTATGACTGGTTAAGAGAAATTTTAAGAGACTTGGGGCTTACTCTTAAGAAAGAAGCCCAAGGTTATGACTGAGTCTTTATTCCTGAAAAGGAGACCCAGGTTAGGGATTAAGGTTTGGGGCTTACTCCTAAGGAGGATGCCCAAGATTAAAGGACTTTGATTGGGGCTTATTCTTAAGGAAGATGCCCAAGGTTCATGACTAGGACTTATTCCTGAGAAGGAAGCCTAGGTTTAGGGGACTTGGGGCTTACTCCTGAAAAGGAAGCCCAAGGTTATGACTGAGTCTTTATTCCTGAAAAGGAGACCTAGGTTAGGGATTAAGGTTTGGGGCTTACTCCTGAGGAGGATGCCCAAGATTAAAGGACTTTGATTGGGGCTTATTCTTAAGGAAGATGCCCAAGGTTCATGACTAGGACTTATTCCTGAGAAGGAAGCCTAGGTTTAGGGGACTTGGGGCTTACTCCTGAAAAGGAAGCCCAAGGTTTATGACTAGGACTTATTCCTGAGAAGGAAGCCTAGGTTAGGGGACTTGGGGCTTACTCCTGAAAAGGAAGCCCAAGGTTATGACTGAGTCTTTATTCCTGAAAAGGAGACCCAGGTTAGGGATTAAGGTTTGGGGCTTACTCCTGAAGAGGATGCCCAAGTTTAAAGGACTTTGATTGGGGCTTATTCTTAAGGAAGATGCCCAAGGTTCATGACTAGGACTTATTCCTGAGAAGGAAGCCTAGGTTTAGGGGACTTGGGGCTTACTCCTGAAAAGGAAGCCCAAGGTTATGACTGAGTCTTTATTCCTGAAAAGGAGACCCAGGTTAGGGATTAAGGTTTGGGGCTTACTCCTGAGGAGGATGCCCAAGTTTAAAGGACTTTGATTGGGGCTTATTCTTAAGGAAGATGCCTAAATCAAAGGTTTTATAACTGGGGATTTATTCCTGAAAAGGAAACCCAGGTTAGGATTCTCTCATCTTAAAGGATGAGGTTGAATGAATGAACTCTCAATCTTTGGTGACATAAAGATGTTTAAATCATTAGGTTTTGAGAGATATTTCACATAATTCCTTTCAGATAAGGATGTCAAATCAAGAAATCATGCCATAAATGGCTTTGAAGAGTATCTTGAAGACTGAATCTTGAATAGGAAGGGTGAAATGGCTTAAGAGGGGTGAAAAAGGGCAAGATGGGCACCCAAAAAGATAGGGGTGCGCAAGTATTGAAGGTCGCGCAAGTCCTGCGGCGGCGCGCAAGTATTGGTCGCGCAAGTATACTTGCGCGACATAAGGGATACTTGCGCGATTTTCAATCAGAGATGAATTACTTGAGCGACTCTTTATTAAACCCTTTCCCATCCTCTTGAGGTTCTTCCAGAAGAGGGACGCGCAAGTTATATTGAAGGAATTAAGTCGGCGCGCAAGTGTTTGATAAGTTTCAACACTTAGGCCTTCCTTCTTCCCTTTAGATCTTCCATTCTAGGTAAGAAATTACCTTAGAAGTGTTCTGGAAGCTTTGAGAAGAGACTTGGGCGTCGGGAGCTTTGATCCGAGTTTCTGGGAAAAAGATCCTCTTGAATGGGGGGCCCACAGGGTCTATTTATAGGCAAAAGAAGACCCTGGGCGGTTACCGGGCGGTTACCGGGCGGTTATCACTTAGGTCGCGCAAGTCACTTGCACGACCATAAGGCGTCGCGCAAGTACTTGCACGACCACTAGGCGGCGCGCAAGTGTACTTGCGCGACCATGAGGGAACTTGCGCGGCCTATGGGCAATGTTCTCCTTGTTCATCCCTTTGTCTATTTTTGATGTTTCTTCAAAGGATGAATCACATTGAGCTCAGATATTCCCCTTTTCCGATCTTTAGATTCTGTGACGAAAGGAGCGTCAACAGTCTATATAAGAGAACATGGGTTAGGAGTAAAGATTCAACATGAAAGAAAAACTTAAATATCTATAGTATGTGATTTAGGTCATTGATCGTAAGAAATTGAATGATCAATGGAATGTTAAAGGACTAGAAACATAAATATATGATGATTTATAAGACCAAAAGTTCAACCAAAATGAAGGTATTATGTTAAATATTCATCAATATACTTTTATTAGAGTTGATGAATTCCTTACTTTCTTAGAAGATATGGAAACATACATACCTGGTTTGATTAATTTTCATATGCACAATCTCACACATTGGTTGTAAGTTTATCAATATCAATTTCATCTCTTACTTGAAGAAATGATGGTAAAAGTTTTACCCTCAAATCACTAATGGATCATGAGACCCATGAATATACCGAAAATTCATTCTATTTATCTACATGTATAATTAAAAAAAGATAATCACATGTTATCCAATATTCCCAATCCCACAGGTGGTGAGATAATATCATAAACATATAAAAAATCATACAATTTTTAACTTATATAATTCCATAAATTTTTAACCATACAACACTTCCAAAATATAATTCACCCATCATTCCATAAAGAATATATTATCTTATATGGATTTTCCTATTAGATACATAGGTTAAACAATGCATTGAAAGGACAGTAAATGTGATTTTATTATTCCAAAATCCATGGAGAAGGATATAATAACATAAAATTTAACTAAAGGCTGAACAATAGTATTTTCATTGGGCATAGTCATAAATATTCAGATAATAAATTCCTAACTGAGGAGGGGAGGATAAGTGTTCCTTAATTATAATGATTCAATTCATCCATTATGACTGCAAAATAATTCCCTTTCTCTTTTCTCCTCAGAGTTTGTTGAGACTTGTCATCCACATTAGTCCTTTGATTAGGTCCATTATTATCCTAATGAAAAAACTCTATGTATTTGAAGAACTAAAGTGTGGGAGGTGTATTATATGGTGCTTTATCATTATTCACAACATTTGATGACGTTTTCCCAATACTTAGACATTTGGATGCTTGATGAAAATACATTACACTTAAAAATTTAGTAGTTCCATTAATATAATTCCCTCCATGTTTCTTTACATAATTTATACATGATGGAAGGATCATTTTATTTTCTTTGGGGATGTTTATTTTTCCTTCAAACTCCATATTACTTTTATTGTCAAATCCATGAGATTGATTCAAAAATCAATATCTACTTCCACCTTGATAGCACTTTGAAAAAACTACTCATGACTATTGAATTATCTTATAGTGAATTCCTTTCAATGATTAGGCATTAGGAAATCAAATAATCAACTAAATTTTCATTTTGGTTGGATGGTAACACCTGAAGAGTACCTTACAAGACATTTAAAATTTCCTTCATAAGAACCAATAGATACATTTTCCTTCTGCTTATGATTTACGAATTCCTTTTCTATCATTATATGAACAATAAGAGTAAAGTAATTATTGAATAGAGGTTATTTAACACATCCCAATCTATATAGTCTGTTTCATCTTTTCTCCTCATATTTTTAATAAGATTTCACCATTGTACCACATCACCTTCCAGATGGTAGACTACTAGAGTGAATTTTTCATAGTCTAAACAATAAGAAGTGGAATTTGTTTTGTGATACTAATCCATTACTCAACAACCAATGGGTAATTAGAACCACTAAAACAATATGGATGTTTTCTAATAATGGACTCTAAATATCATTATTTCCTCCTTTTATCTTCTGAATGTTCACCATGATTTATTGCTTCAGAAATTTGTGTGAGAAAATAAATGTGGTTTTTCAATCCCCCTATAATAACATTCAGCTTCTCAGATGTTGAATAATTTCATTTTCCACTCCATGTCTCATTAATATGGTTTCTACGCATCCGAACAAATGATTGAAATCCAAAACCATATAGTAAGAAACAATCATCATTTCAGGGAACCTAGTAATCATGAAAAAACACTTATAGGATATCTAAATCATGAAAAATTAATTTTTAATATATTTAGACTCAATTTTATCCTATTTTATTCTTAGTTAAAATATTTTCAAATCATTCATGATGGGTTTCAAAGAGTTTTAATTTCCCAAATCATATCTAATAGGAGAGTTAAACCTGGTGTTCCATAATGATTATTTTCATACACGCATCCCCGATCATGTATTGCTCAATATAATGATTTTAGTGTTGTTACCTATATGTATATCTATTCTAGAGCTAAATACACTTATATTATCTTGACATGGATGTATTTTTAGAAAAATAATCACCCTGTCAATTTCCATAATTTTAGGACATTTATTTTATATTTTAAATCACCCTTATACTAGTTCTTAGATACCACCTTAAAAATATCCTTAGAAATATTCCTATAGATGTCAATAATGTGTTATATTCGTAGTTTCCAATGTTTAACTAATCCATAACTCAGATACAAACAATAGAGACACTCTCATAACATACAGGGATATTGCATCATTTTAGATATAGATTCAACACATTATAAAATACATGCTTGAGAAACAAAATTGTTTATTTTCTTTGAAAACGTGGAAACAAAATATCTTAACACGGTGAAATATCATAAAAATAATTCTTAAAGATAATATTCTTTCAATACTCCTACATAAAAACATCCTTCAGTACTTTGCGAAAAGAATCATAAAAAATGGGTGAGCTCATATGCTCAGTATGAGTAAAAAAGTAAGATATGTAAGAATAACATGATCATAAGGGTATGATAACATAATCATAACATTAAAATATCATACCCTTTATGTCAAATATTATAAAGAAGAGTCACAAAATAAATATGGGTAGTTCATATGACATGAATCATATGAGAATCCAGAGAATAATCCATGAGATTATAATCGAGGAACAAGACATTAAATTATGGAATACCTATAATCATAGAAAATCCTATTTCAAGGATACCTATAATGACCTTAATAACAAGTTAAGCATGGTATAATCACTATTTTACCTAATTCAGACTTGGGATGACCCCACATATACCATAATTTTTTGAGGTTTGTATATCTTCCTTTGCAACCTCTCATTTCCGACTTAGGATTACCTGTTAAGTTACTTTTTGTTTTAGGATTGGGATAACCTCCTTATACCCTCTTGTTTTGGGCTTGGGATGCCATCCTGTGTACCCTCTTTTATTTTTCTAGAGACACCCTCTGTTGTACCACAATTTTTTGGGATTAGGATTCCCTTCCATGTACTCTTCGATTTAATAAAACATTTACCTTTACCCAATACATTATATAAATATATTTGAATCACCCATTAAATAATGAAATCTTATTTTCATGTTCCACAAGATAAAAAAACATTAATCATATCATGAACCACAAAAATGGTTAGGTTTCAAAATCAACATATCATATTCAATGTAATTAAATGGTTATTATTAAAATTTCATCAAATCATAACATATGAAAAAGAGACACGTTTCACAATCATTTCTTTATAGAATAACCCATTAAAGTAATCCAGTTTAATAATAATTTTATCATGGTATAACCCATAAAAGTGAAATAGGTATAATAAACTAATTTTCATCTTCAAATAAATAATTCAATGAAATAATAATAATGGATTATATGGATCATATCCCCATTAAATAATAAACTATTTTAAAGGATGTCAACTTATATTGGAATGATTTTGAAATATCAATTGGAAAGTTTCTAAATGAAAATAATATTTTACTAAAAATTAATTTTAAAACATGATACTTTTTAGAAATCAATTTATTTGAAAAAAAAATTTAAAAACAAATAATGGATGATTTTAAAAACCTCAAAAATATTTCTTCCGTAAAATATCCTTTATTCTTTGAAAAACAAATTAAACATAAAACCTTATGGAACCATTTTTATTAAATATTATATTGAAATATTATAAAAGAATATTGCAAATATTTTCTTAGAAAATTACATTGAAAACTTATAAATGAATATTTAAATTATCTTTATAAACTTTTTAATCAAACATAATTTCAAAACATATTAATAAATGAAAAAAATTGGACACAATTCTTACAAAACATGGTTTTGGAAGAAAACATATTTCCCACTAAAAAGAGAAATAATGTCCAATTTTCTAAAAAATAGTCTCTTAATTTTATTAATTTCCAAAAAGGAAAAAATATGTAACATTAATTTAAGATATCATTGATAAACATATGATAATAAAAATTGTGATAATTTTTGAGATATGGGTCATAATATTTCTTTATTGTAAGTATAATCATAAACAATTTCAATAAACGACGAGATAGTAGCAAAAAACTGTTACAACTTTGGTAACTTTGAATCAAAATAACCATAAAATAATAACATTAAATGAATATAAAATATCATTAAATTGATACTATTAAATATATAACATGTCAATGTTCAGAATAAACACTCTATATATAAATATATGTGTGTAACATGACATGTATCTTTGAGAAGAAAAATTTAGACAAAAAATTACTTTACTTTTGAAAAATAAACACGGTGAATGAAAGATAATATAAAAAATAATTAAATACTCATAACATTATATATAAAAAACATTTAATACATTCATGGGGAGTATCTAAACAACATGAAAGAAATTAGTATTGAATAATATAAGTCTTACATAACTAAAAGTGAGATGATAAAACCCTTACCTTAAGTCCTGAAATTATTCATACCCAATCCAACCAACTATATAATATATATAATATTATTATAAATATAAAAAAATAAAAATATTATTATATATAATATGGTATAAGATTTTATTTTGAATTTATATTAACCATTTATTAACGATTCCATGTTAATGTGATATTGCTGTTAAAAACCTCTTGGTTCTTCGTATATTTTTGAATTGTTATTTTTGATCCTATTACTTATATCAAGATTAAATTACTTAGAAAATGTATAACATGATATAAATATCATATATATTCCGTTTATAAGTATTTATAATAATCTATGAAATATATAAATATTAAATGGAATGCAACGTTCATGGAGACGAAGGACGTATGTACACATAAACATAGTTTCCATTTTCTTATCATATTGAAAGAATGAAAGTAAATGAAAAATATGTATATATATTATCCATAAAGTCTGATTATTATGTCATAAATAATATTTATTTTTATAGAAAACTATCATAATACATTCAATTTAAAGTTTTAAATAATCACATCTCTTTAAGGAGGCGGTAGTCCATACGTCCACAAATGATGTTATTTTATTCCTATAAATTGAAAATCATGATTGTATGTGTTATATAATAATTCTAGTATAATAAAGGAAACATATAAATAAAAAATATAATTTAATTACATATATTATATCATTATTTTTATCCTTTAAAATGGAAATATATGAATTATCGACATTGGTTTGCCAGGCTGTAGTCCACCATATATAAGAAGGATGATAGTGTATCCCATTCGATAGAAGTTTGTAAGTGTTTTTGTTTATAAAATAACATAAATAACTCTTAGTATATTTATGATAATTAGTTTATTTTATGGAAATTTAATATTATTATTTTAGTGGGTGGATAATTAAAATAAAACAAAAGAGCCTGTGGAAGGATGTTACCTCTTCTTTGGGTAACTTGTTTTTTGGTTTTCACTGAAAAGCTTCCTATGATGGATTTATTCAAAACATGAGGAATCTATAATTATGTTAGTGAAGTCTGAAGGATATTTTGAGATATTTTGGATGAGAAAAATTTCATTATAGCTTTGGATAAGTGAGATGGGGGAATTCTCATTTATAGTGGATGTGGAGTGGTATTATGTGAATACATAAAGGTAAACACTATTGAGAGTTCTCCATTACATAATGTGCCCCCAATAATTTTCAATATTAGATACAAGAGATTAATTGTTCGAAATATTTCTATAAAATGGATTTTAAACATTTTTATATGTCATTTGGCCCCTTAAATTATAGTTTAACTGTTACATAATCTAGTTTTTACATTAATCGTTATAATTAATTTTAATTACATTCAATAATATTTTTGTTAAAAAATTATGCAGAAATAATTAGATATTATAAGTTTTCATGATTAAAAATATATAATCAAATTTTCAAAATTAAAATTATATAAGTTGCATAAATTAAATTTAAATTAATCTCATAGACATGTAGTGATAACAAGTTTTCTAAACGAAAATGTTTAAAAGGATGAATTGATTTTTTATCCACTTTCATTGTGAAATGGGTTCCACTAACATATATTAGATTAATTTGTGTAAAAAATATAATTAAACTATTAAAAATTAAAAATATAACATAACAACATAAATTAATTAGAAAAACAGTTTTGAATTAAAATTCAGTATTTTTCACTATTTATCCAAAAATGACATTTTTTTAAAAAATCCTAAAAATTCATCATAATCTAATTTTGATATTCTGAATTAAATAATTCATTTTATTTTTCAAATGAAAATACTAAAAGTGGCTAAAATTAATTTTTATTATTTTTCACTAAAGGACATAAAAATAAGTTCATTTGAGGAAATTAAATTTTCATAAATATAATGACTTTATAAAAAATAATATGATTTATTATCAATATTTTCAATTTATATAAACCATTATGAATAATGTTAAATAATTATTAATTAGTATTCATATTATTATTTTGAATAGATATGTTATAACGATCTTGTTTAAATAATTATAATAATAAATTGTTGTTTCATAGAAACTCAAGATTGTGTGTAACGTAAGAAAATATGATGTTTCATGTAGTGAAATAATCACTTAGTATTTTATATAAATAATGTTTAACATGGAGTAGCCTGAAATTAATGAAATTAAATAAATTTTATTTATTCGAAAATAAAGTATCATAAAAACTCAAGGGGGGGGGGGGGTACACTCAAAATCATTATACTAGATTTTAGGACATGATAATAAAATGGATACTAATAATCTACAATTCAAAAAAAACTTACTAAGTATCCATACAAGATATAATAACTCAATTATTCTTACTCACTAACTTGGTGGTCAAATTCAAAATTAAAGGATCTTGTAAACACCTCTATCAACCACTATTCATCCTAAGGAATAAGGGAAATGATAGTTTCATTACACTTAGAAGTGTTACGGATTTTAAAATCTAAATAAATTATCTTGTAGATTCATCCTATCATATTGAAACCACTGTTATTACCATAAAAATGATCTAAATGACGGTAAAAATAACCCAAGCGAAACCCAAAAAATTGAACGATATTTGAATTTGATGATCCTTCAATACAAATCATTCATCTTCTATATACCCAAATGTAAACCCAACCAAGAAATCCAAAAGAAGATGAAATTTATAAAGGAATATTTTAAAATTTTAAAATATTTTAAGGTAACATACCATTGAAAGATGAAGTGAAGAAAATTAAAAGATATTTTATGTTTATTAAGGAACCTGGAAATATTTATAAATCCACTAACTCCCACTAAATTAAATGACCCTAGAACATTCTTGATTCGGTTCACCGTAGGGGGGTATTTCATCTCTAATTTTATGCCTGGTTTTTGTGATTCTATAATTGTTATATATTAATATATTATCTATTAATTTATTTTTGGTTAACTGATTCCCATAAGAATATTCATTCAAATTGAAAACTAGATTACCACACATCTCACTAGTGTGTAAGAGGATGTTATTTTTAGGGTAAAAATTTTAAATTCTCTATATGATTTTTGTCTTCAGAAAATGGAAGATTATATAATGAATAGAAAAGTATCAATTATTGTGGGGATACCATTCTCTAAAACCTCTTAACCATTATTAATTTATAGAACAATACATTATCTATAACACCCTAAGATTTTATGGTATATGTTCTTTTCAATTTAGTCACTTCGATAACTTACGTTTCACTCAACACTGATCATAAAAGAACCATTATATACTATTAATATTTTTATTTAAAATTAAAATTAATTCTAATATATTCAATCTAATTTTTAACATTCATCTTACATATTTTCTATACAAGATATAATAACAAATCCAATTTTAGACTCAAAAGAATTATTTTCCTAAAAAATACTCTTTTTACACCTTTGGAGGGAGCACTTGTTTTAAATCTAGTTTTGGTGCTTTTATAAATTATATTTAAATAAATAAATTTATTATTTTAAAGAGAAATATTTAAATTTACTTTGGTTGAATTTTTTGATTTTTATGACAAGTTCTATGTTATGAGGAATAGTGATAAAATGTTATATTTTAATTAAAATAATATTTTCATCTAAAAAATTTATATATTTAACATATATTTTCAATAGGTTTAAAAAAATAATTTATGTTTTTATTATTAAATACTATTTATATCATTGGAACCAATTTCTTATTCAATTTGAACATAAAAACATTTTAGTCTTCTGAACGTTATCACTTTAAAAACACATTTTCTCATTCTGTCAACGATAATGAATTAGAATTTATTTTATCCAATTATTTTTATTTGAATTTTGAAAGATATATTTCATATTTAGAATCATAAGATCCAAATTTAGTGAATAGGTCCCTTTTATTTTTGGACAATACAAATAATATATTTAGTATTTTTTAAATTATCACGATGAAGGGTAAATGTGGTTAGTAAGGGGAGACATAATATTACTTGTATTATTAAATTACTCTAAAAAATTTCATTATTTTATATTACAAGTTAGTTTCAACCAAAATCATCATTTAGATAATTTTATGGCATCTTGGAGCCACATGGATGACATTAATCCTTTTTAGTATTTTATTATAAGGAAATTCCAATATGTTGTACTCATGTTTTTAAAAAGTATTACATTTTCTTCTTTGGTTATTCATAAACTATATTAGACTATAAATATTTATTTAAATGACAAGAAATTTATATTTATGATATATTTTTAAATTTTTAGGATGTAAATAATTACCTTAAAGGCTTACACAATGATGATGTAGTAATAATTTAATTACTAGAAATATATATTAATAGATATTAATAATATTTAATTAAATATAATTTGATATAATTAATATCATCCATGAATATTATAGATTAAATAGACATATTAGGGATGTATTATATGTTTTTATGTAATATTGTGTATTTATATTTTTTCGAAAGTCATGTTATGAATTGTGTCTAAATTTACATTAATGATACTTAAAAATAAATTATAATTTACAAAATTTTTTAATATTAATAAAATAAAAAATTCAGGAAACTTATTTGGATAAGTGTTAAAATATCATACCTGACGAATTTATGTGTTTCTTTGACATTTTATTGTAAATATATTTACCCTCAAAGAGTAAACGAATTCAAGTTGTCATGGTAAGAGTTAAGGGGTTTAACTATGCATTAAAGTCAATAGATAAGGGTAATAATGTGACCTAATATTTTCTAAAAAATATTTTTTTGAGAAGATTTATACCCATACTAATCTTATCTTAGAAAAAACTCACTTTTGATACTTTTGGAATTTAAAAATTATATTAATTTAATATTTTGAGAGTTTCTAAATCTGCCCCTCACCTCAATTATAAAAGGTCACCTCCTCTATATTTTCTTCACACCACTGTGAGCCATCATGATCAAATAAACTCCCCCCAATTCCCTAAAAACATTCCCTCCCTTAATCTTGGAATCCTTAACTTGGTCATCAATTGATCAAAAGTAGTGATTTCGTGAAAATCAAAAGGAGATACCGAAAGAATAAGTAACGTTCATCAATAATTTTTTTTATTTCTTACATAAAATCCATCAATTTTTTTATTTAATGTTTATATAATAACATTATTATCCTCAATATATTTATATTTTTTATATTAATGGTGCAACCTAAACTAATAGACACTTCTATCAAATGTGATACAAAATCATTGTTCTGGTGTATAGCATACTACCTGCTCATGAACCGATGCCATTAATTCTTCAATAGAAACCTTTCATGGTTGGGAATAATTGTGTAATTTATATTCTTATATGATAATTAAAAATTAATTATTATTATTTAATTATTATATAACACATACTATCATGCTTTCCATTTTGTGTAAATATAATAACTTCGTTTCTGGATGTGTGGACTACAACCTCTTAAAAATTATGTGATTCATTCAAAAATTATATGATATGCATTAAGGATGGTTTTATTGAATATATATAATATATATGAAATAATATTTATACTATAATTATATTATTACCTTTGTTTCTTTCAATACGATAAGAAAATGGAATCAGTATTCATGCGTACGTACGACCTATCATCTCCATGAATGATGTACTTAATTTGCGATTTCATTAATTTATAGACTATAATAAATACATATATAATGAATAAATATGATATTTATTTCACATATGTAATTATGAAGATGATGAAATTGTTATATAGGTAAGAGGATAAGAAATATAAAGAAATAAAAAAAACATGAAAAAAACAAAGTGGTTATTACCTGAAGCGTAACATTAACATGGAATTGTTAATAAATGAGTAATATAAAGTCATTATTAAGACATATATGGTATTATACAATTGTCTATTTTTCTGTAATAAATATTTAAATTACCTATTTTTTATTATACCATATTTTTGAGTGAGTATGATGAGAATCAAGACATAAGGTAATAGATGTTTTTCTCACTTTTATTTCTACGAGACACATGCCTTATACACAAATTATTTCCTTTGTGTGGTGTATATACTACCCATGAATATCTCTTATGACTATTATTTTTAATTATAAAGTATTTTTAAATATATATATTTTTTTATTGGTAATACGATTCTAGTGATTATAAATATCTAAGGTTCATTTTACAATCTCATTATTATTCAAGATTGTTTATGTTTAAGTCACCAATTTAGAACAATTTTCTTCCATGTAGATGTTTAAAAAAAATTTAATAGAGGTTTATAATATTATACTAAATAAATTTAAATCATTTTACCCATGTTCTAAATTTTATAAAATGGATTTAAATCAATCTTTTTATCATTTCACAAACAATGTACTTAATGACTTTTTGACAAAAATCAGGAAGGAATGTTTTTTAACTAATGATGCATGAGGAAATTTTTCACCATATTGATTTTTAAATGTATTCAATATTCCATTAAAATTTTAAAAGGTTCATTTAAATTACTATATTTTCTTTTAAAATTATGCGTCCTTTTAAATATATGAACTCAAAGTAAAAAATTTGGTATCTCTATTAAGCTTTTTCAAGGATATTATTAGAATATTTTCTTCTATGTAAACATAATTTGTTGAATTTTATGATTCATTGAGGTTGATATATTGTTATATAATTTAGAATATTTTATTAAATTGCTTATGATCAATTTGACTAAGAATGTTCTATTTTAATACCATTTACCATATTGTTCAGAACAGTTTTTGATTAGATGTACTTATTGGGGAAAGTTAATTACATCTCATATATATATATATATATGTGTGTGTGTGTGTGTGTGTGTGTGTTTTATGTCTCAACCCATTCATATAAGTAATTTATTGGACTTTGTAAGTGATGGGAGGGCCCCTCTATAGCCACTCAATTCAATTGTAGGTATCATGAGATAAAATGGATATAGATTTGATCGAGGCCTTATCCTTTTAGTTTCAGATGTCTTGGATGAGGTCTTGATGGTATGTGTCAAATGTTCAAAATTAGGAATTCCATCATTATTTTATTAGTTATTGATATTTCGTATTATTATTAGACTAATAGAATATACATGGTTTATTTTTCTAGCTCATGTGATTATTTAATGGCATGTGTTTCCCTTATTTACCTTTCCATATGGTTTAGGCCATATTTAATCATAGCTTCCATTATACGCTTACCCTTACAAAGAATTTGATCCCACCCCATTCATATGTTTTTAATTTTACCAAGGCTTCCAAAAATTATATTTTGACTGATATAAAGGGTTGAAAAAGGGTGGAATAATTGCAGACTCAATGAAACACTTTTTTATTTTATTTCCTAAAATGAAAAGTGGATTTCATGCATGTATCCAGTTTACCAAGACTATTAAACATCATTGTAAATTGGGATATGATGCCATGTATCTTATGCCAATGTAATGAAGTAATGAACTAGATCTGAGATACTAGGGTTGGGTTTGTTATAGCTGGTATCAAGGAAACTGTAGTATAAATCTTAGGATCTAGATTGATTATAAAAGAAATGTTGTGACGGAATTTGGAAATATATCCTAATTATAAAAGCATATGATTTAGAGATTTTTCATACCTAAAATTTCAATTTAGTTTATGAGATTCACTATTAATGAGATTATACATTAGGTTTCATAATGTTATGATATAATATAGTGTATTCAATTATTTTAAAATAGAACCTAGAAGAAGTAATCAAAAGTGTATCAACACGTGTAATCTATTTAGGGATTTCCCTCATATGTAAGATAATGATGTTGGAGTTGGAGATAAAACTAATGTTGAAATAATTATAACTA
Organism: Viscum album; assembly: GCA_963277665.1. Taxonomy (NCBI): domain Eukaryota; kingdom Viridiplantae; phylum Streptophyta; class Magnoliopsida; order Santalales; family Viscaceae; genus Viscum; species Viscum album. Next base: position 153,840,164 of record OY728145.1, read on the forward strand.
TACTGTGACAACTGAGTTAGGTTAGGAGAAATAAATTTATTATTTTTCCACCATCATAACACATGTTCTGGTTAGGAATCACTATTTCCTAGTGGTTTCCATTGGATTTATTTATGTAATAGGAAACATCCAATGTCTCTTTATCCAAATGGGACATGCTTTCCAAAGGCTGGTGTTCATTTTGTTTAGAACTACAATACTTAAGAATATACATTGGTCAATAGTATGGGAGTTCAGACTGATCACACCATTTTTGGTGGAATTATTTCCTACATTTGGACTCTCTTATAAATTTGAGATATTTTTAAGAATCCTTATTAATTCACCAAGTAAAACGTAAATTTCCCTTGGAATTTTCAATCAATAATTTACGTGTGTTAAATTCAAAATCATATGTATGTATTCGAGGTTCTTCATTATTAGAGGTATCTATATATATTCAAGGTCCTCCCTCAATGGTATCCTCTTATATACTATTTAGAGATTCTTTTAACCGTTGTTATGTTAATACTAGTTTTTGAGCCACTCAGTGGTGGACTCTGGAATTGATTATCATCCAGGGAGATTAAAGCTCGTTTTGATGTTGGCATTGTACCCATAAATGGGATACTTACATTTCCTTGTGAAAGGAATCCTAACCCTCTTAGTTCGGTGCCACATAATGGGAGACATCATAACTTTTATAATCATGTGATAAAGACCTAAGCATACAGTTTAATGTCATGTGGTAAGACATCTAAGCGGAAGGGGCTTAGTCAAATCATGGTGAGGGACTTATGCCTAGGTATCCCAAGTTACCTAGAAAATATATGAGGTCCCATAATTCATTATACACTGTTCAGAATATGGCCCAGGAAGAGTAGGGTTGTTTTGGAGTGTCAGGTTTGAACCTCATAGATGCATACTATGTATCCTATTTAGAATGGAATCAAAGCCCACATAGTTCACTGAGTCTCATAGGAGAGTATATTTGTTTGAGAGAAATGAGTTTGGGAATACTTACTAAAAATGATTCCTCTTATGGATGAAATGAGATATAAATTAGGCCTTAGGAAGGCTCCTTACATATGCTAGTTTTATTGGGAATCCGTGTTCTCATAGTTCATTATCTAAGATGTTTGTGAAAATTTTGTGATCATCTCAAATCACTAAGCCCACGCGAGACATGATCAGTGTGAGAAACAAGAGGATCTGAAAAATTCAATAAAGCAACACACACTTTTCCTCTTCTTCTAGTGGAAGAGGATGAGCCTATAGAGGCGATGAAGGATGAGTCAAAGGAAACAAACATTTTCCCTCTAAAATTTATAATAGACGAGGGTCCAATTCAAGGAAAGACTAAATGTGACGGAAGTAGAGAAGAGAAAGACTACGACCTCTTACATGAATGGTTAGGGGATTTCACCATGATGGTTTCCCTAAATTTTGTCCTCATAGGGGAGGGAGACATCTCCTTTGTTCAAAAGGAAAAGTTGGTGTGAACCACACCGTTCTTACCAGGGACCTAAGGATCTGGGTTTTAGAGATGAAAAGGGATGGGCATGACCCAAATATTTATCCTCCAGACTGAGAACTCCCCAATAATGTTCATGATAGAATGGTCTATGAGAATATAGATATACAAACTCACATTAACTCTTTAATCCAAAACCCACTGACAAAAAAATGTGGGAAACCTCCAACTGCGGATATACAAACCAAAATAAGAGACAATATGGTGTGCCCTTCAAAAATGTTCGATAAGTGAGGAGGTTTTGGGGGAGGTTTCAACATAATCCACATCAAACAATAGATTCAATGAAGAATAAAAATTTCCATGGATGTCTTTGAAGAATTCTTGATGAAAGGCTTGTATAAACTGAAGGGATTTGGTGAATCAAAGAACGACGCCCAAGTAAGTATCTAGCACATAGGTATGGGTGTGTAAGTAGGCTTCGGTAACCTGATTTTTACTTAAGTGATGAACTACCAGGATTTCAATTTGTGGTATAGACTTGACTCAAGCCTTCAAGTGTATTCATAGGCATTCCCAGAAGTGGGGTGCTCAAGTTCCTTTAAGAAAGATGGTTGGCGCGTAAGTGTTTTTGATTTTGGGTGGTTGGGTAGTTTCGGTGCACAAGTGTTATGTATTAAAAACACTAAAGGGAATTATGTAATATGATCCTCCTTCAATTCCTCCACATTGGGTGTTAATGAACTTCTTTGAAGGTTTTAGAAGACTTGGGTGAAGCACTAGGGTGACCAGAGCATCAATTGGGATTTAGGAAAATCTGTCCATACAAATGAAGGCCCTAAGCCTCTATTTATATAAAGATAAGTATCCCAAAGAAAATGGTGATTTTGAACGCAAGTGTCTTGGGCGCCAAAAATGTGGCATGTAAGTACCTTGCACACCAATAGACCCTCGAGTTGACTAGGGCATTACAAATTCCAAGACTTTTAAAATCACGATTTTCTTCATGTATTTTCTCTTATTTTTTCTAATGAATTTCCCTTTCTCATTTTTTTCATGTGATGGAATAGAGTTTTAACAAAATCACCCCCCCTTATAGTTGGATATGAAATTAAAAGAGAGTCCTATACTGAGGAAAATTTATGAAAAGGGTCAAAATGGTTGATGGGGTGAGAAAACTGATAGTGCACGAGGAACAATAGTGAAACCTGATGGAACGTAGGGTAATATTCATCACTTATTTATAGTGGATTCACTTCAGAGAAAATTAAAAAGGACTCTGGAAATACATCTCTCAGCATGCAAGTTTTTTCTCAGACTCTCTTGTCGTTTGTGCTTCTTCTTTACTTTTTCGATTTGCGTGCCTAGTATGATGTTCCATACTTGAATGCTAGATTAATTCAGGCATGACAAGTCCATACTTGCACGCCTTAATGAATTTTTCAAATTATATTAATGTATTTGTAAAAAAAATAAAAAATGAGAACACTTTAAGATTAATTATGACATCTTTTACAGGTTCAATGGATTCCAAGAGAATTGGAACTGGTGACGAATTGGCTAGTAAGAGAATTGATGATATGATGAAGATTTTTCAGCCTGATTACTTTGATATATGTGAAATTACTCTTCCAGATTTGGAAAAGAATATAAGGAAATATCACTTAAGTTTTTCAAATGTGTATTTATTTTCCTCTATATGTTTATGACCATTTGGAGGATGTAAACATACCATACCCAGAGAATTATATTCAACTTTTTGGTTTCAATACCATAACAATTTTTCATCTACCAGTAATTTTCTTGGGGGAACATATATCAATGTTGGGATAGAAGATGAGGCCCATTTCATATATAACAGCCCATGTGATCCAGATTTAAAATCACATACAATCGATCTATATCCACAAAGATATTCGTCTATTTTTTGTGATTCTCAGACAAATCTATCAAAGTGCTGGAAGAAAGGTTGGGATTTTCTCATCATATGTGGTGTTAAACACACATGGATGTGAGTGTATTGGTTATGCAAGACGTGTATATAATTCATGGATGACTTAAAAAGCATTGGGATTTATGAGGTTATGTGGTTTATGAAAACCTATGTATATAAGAATGACGATTCCATGATATAGTTTCCAAGCCGATCGACTACGGAGTCTAATTCCTTCCATTTGACACATAGAGAAGTGGGCATCATTTTTTGGGATGTCTACTAGATCTATGGATCTCAAATACTTAGAGATATGTATGATGAATTTATTCATCCAAATGAGAAATTGAATAAATTATTAAAGACACCATCCTTGGTTCGTGAGTTCATAAATATATTTTATAAACTCTAAAATACAAACACCACAAAGCCCCACACAAGAAGGAATATTCACCTAGAGGAGTATATGGAATTATTCATGGGGAAGAATAAGGATAAAGTTACCACTTGCACTCATCTAACAAGATGTAAAAAAGAAGAAAAAAGAGGAACACCGGGCACTTTTTGGACAACATCAGAGAAAGGAGAGTTGGAAAAGTGGGGGTATGAAGTCAATTTAAAAATTCCTATAAAGACAAGTCTTGTAGGTTTCCTAACCACATGGCTCAGTGAATACATATTACCTATAAAATATTCCAAGTGTAGTGTAAGGCCATGAAATTTTGTTATGACTACCAATCTGGACAAGAAGAGAATGATAGGATTGGATATCCCTATTTGGGAGAAGATTCATAGGATCTTGTTTCATATCTATAGAGAGAAGTATGCTTTCAGAATTAATGGACCATTCCAGATTTTTTGGGGCGAGATCGGCACTCATTTAAGAACTTATGATGTGAAAAGTAGGGTACAAGTCTTTGGAAGTTCCTTCCAACCATCTTTTGAGGATTTTTCTGGTATTTCACCTCTATATCTGAATTCTTATGAAAATTAAGGAATGTTAAATATGTATAAGGAATTTCATATTTTGCCTTATGGTAATCCTCCTACGGGGTGATTATTTATTGTCAGGATAACCAATATAGAGATAATGGCATATATGTTAGATTTTAGGGATTTCATATTGGCAACTGGGATTGAAGAGGAGATCACAAGTGAAGCCTATGCTCCTTATAGATTCACACAAAAATTCAAATGTCTACAAAATATTACCTTATATCCTCCTTTGATTTTAATATTAGAGAAACATCTAATGGTGTCCCAACAACTATGGTTACTAATGACCGTAGAGAAAACAAGGGAAATATTCAACTTACCTAATTCTGATGCAACATGATGATTGAATATCTTGTATTCTGATAACTGGGATTCATCAGACCCTGAAGGGGTACGAAACCATTTTTTCCCTTGAGTAGGTACAAGGAGGGGTAGTTTAAATGAAACCTCTCATTTGGAAGTTAATTCTTCATCATCAGTGACTAATTCATTGGAGTCAGAGGGTGGGGGTGATGAAGTTGTAATATCACCAAAGAAACCTCATGCAAGATACAATCCACCTATATGGGACAAGATAGATACACCATTAATCCCAACTAATGTTGAACCAAATAGGTATAGTCACCATCGTTCAGAAGACCAATGAGTCCCAATTTCTCATCCACTATCTATGACTACAGGATTTGGGAATAAAATAAAATCTAAAACTATAGGATCATCTTCACAACCCTCAACAATATACTCGAATATGTAAAACCAAAGGTGATTCAAACATGGAAAATCTTGCATTGCGAAGATGAAATGACATGGATAGATTTAAGTGAAGGGTTGTGTATTCCATGAATAGGGGATCTATAACACTCTTCTAATATTCTGTTTGAAAACAAACCTGATGAAGTAAGATTTTTTATATGGGAACTGGAGATGCACATATATGAAACTGATGAATAAATTCCAACCACAAAGTGAGTAAAATAGATGATTGATCATGGTGACACTGAGGGGTTTTACCTTTCATTAGTTAAAAAATAGCATGATTTTGTTGATGTTGGGTCTTTATGTTTTCTTTTTCCCACATTATTTTCTTCATTTATATTTTAATTTAGTCAAAGCATTATGATCAAGGGAAATCCCATTTTAACTTATAGCTGGCTAAAGGAAAATATACTGAAGTACCATCACCACAATATATACCTTGTGGTATTACACATGGAGCTATTGGATCACCCCATGAGTTTATAGAGATATATCTAGGCCAATAGGCAAGGGAGGATGAGATATCAAGGGGCTTTCGGTCTCCAATAACTATTTTTGGAGATGATTATGCAAGGCCTCCAAAGAAGGCAATGAAACAGAATCATTAAAGAAATGAATCCATCGGTAAATATTATCTCAATAGTAGTAAGAATTATTGACAACAAGAATTTTAGATTTATTCATATAATTGTTTTTATTCTTGGAACTACAAGAACTTATTCTATTTTTTCTCCTTGAAAATTCACTAATGAGACTCAAGGAACTGTGGAGGGTTCTTGCAAAAAAGCACAAACTCCTACCAACCCAATTATTATTTTGACTAAAGAGGAATTTATGATATAGGAGTCAACATATGTTCCTAAAACTTCTCCTATTACTACTACTTGGAGATATGATACCTAGGGTAAATCAGATGTTCTTAATGAGAAACTATGTGTAACAAAAAATGACATCCAATCTGTGATACTCTAAGTTCATTGCATGCCCTATAAAATCGTGTGACAACTGATCCTGACATCACAATTGTTTCTGAGGAAGCTGTTCAGGGTCAAATGTTTTTAGGGGAGGGTCATCAAACAACCAGTTCATGTTCTCCCATGGTGAGAATAACATGGGATTGGGGATATCCTTAGAGGCTATAATGAATCTTGGTAAGTATTTTAATGGATTATTAGAACAAATTAACATTCCAAATACTTAAGAATGTTTTTATGTTCCTTGTATAAAACCAAATGGATGTGAGTTTTTTATTGATAATCTTATCCGTCTTTTTAGGATTGACATTCTAACCATGATTGGTTGAAATATGTAGTTCCATATAATGAAACTACTATAGTGAAGATGCCTGAAGGAAGTGTCAAAATCACTGTCAATCACACCATTGTGGAGACTTTGGATTCGGTGAACCTTGAAACAGAAATTCTTCCCAAGATTCATTTAGAGAGTCTTGGGCAGGTTAAAGAAAGAATTCCCCAGTAAGAGACTTCAATCAAAACTGATAAATCATAGAATATTGGGGAGAATTATTCTCATGATGATGACCTATTTTTAGGTAATGTTTACCAATATTGTGATTGTGGTCACTCTTTTTATCCTTTTGAAACAATCCATGGCCATAAATTTAATTAACCATATCTAATTATAAACATTAATGGCTTGGTAAAGAGGTGAAACAACAACATTATCTCAAAAAACATTATTAAGTGAAGTTACCACTATCAAGGAAGGAGCAGAACATAAAACTTCATTTTGTGAATTAATCCTGGAATACATTCCTCCCTATGACATCGATTCTAAATCAAATGTGGAGCTGCAAAAGGCTCTCCATCTTGCACATCACAAGGAACGGTAGATCATATTAAAGATAATATATGAAATTCCCCTTGAGGAATTGTTCTCAGAAATTCCATAACTTTTATCTCTCTTCATTATGGTAGGATTTGGTTATTTTTAGTACCATGATATCTGTAATGTAGTGAAAGATATTGTTTGAAAAAGTGGGAAAGTGTTGAATCATCGATAAGATCTTATAAAAGCCATAATATTGACCAAAACAGATGAATCACAAGTAGTATTATCCAAAGATGAGGCCAATCTTACTATAAATTTGTCATAACTCAATAAAAAATTAAAGAAAATATTTTTCAGTAGATGCGTCTTCAACAAGAGTTTGATATTGTTATAGGAGAGCTTGACCAACTTACGAATTCAGTACGAGAAGTCCAGAAAGATGGTGAAAAATCCATTTCAAGTTCCAAGGAATCACTTCATGATGATGAAGATAATGATAATGGTCAGATAACTTTACATCAATAGGCAGCTGATGGATCTCAAAAGGCTATTAATAAAATGATAAGTTATATAGAAAACCTCTAGTGATTTAAGATAGAGAGACTCTAGTTTTTAGATTTTTCTATGTGTATTTTTACTAAAAAACGAATAGAATTCTGTCTATAAACATCAAATTTATTCATCCTTACTTCGATTTAATTTTAATGTCCTAGCTGACTTCCATAATATGATATTTTCATAATAAAAACCATAATTACAATGGTTGGGATGGAATTCTCTTTTATTTTTTTAACTAAGCCAGAGGGCCTAGTGAGTGTAGTTATAATTTTATTAGGGTTACAAAACGAATATAATGACCCATACTTTACATAAATTGTTATTACTTTATAATTGAAGCATACTTATTACAACATATAACAAAACCATGATAGGACTATATAGGTATAGTGTCTTTAGAAACCGGGAAACATTAACAATAGGTTCATAAAGCATCTACATTGTCTCTCATTTATTTCATCAAATCTAGAGTCCCTTTTAGAATATCCTACTTAATAACCTTATTCCCGACCTGGGGAAAAGGAAACATAAAAAGGGTGAGCTCAAATACTTAGTGAGGGTAAACAAAGAAAATATCAATCATATCATATTCATAAGAGCATAACATTTTGAAAATATTAACCAGAAAAAGAGATCATAATATCATAACATGGGATAAATTATAGTAGTGAAATGTAATCCTAATAATCATAAAATATAACATGAAAATCTGTGTCATACACAAAAAATCATAGAAAATAATTTCTTATTATTCAATACTCATGCCAAGACTATCATAATTGACAAAGTCCATTTCTGAACCAAGTCCACTCCTCGTTCCAGTCCTGTATCACTGAACCAGATTAACATTCTATTCCATCCATGTCTATCTCCTGAGATATAAATCATTACCCAATACATTGGAGGGAGATATAGGTCACACCCATCTCATAATGATACCATTCTAATGTGTGCCACAAAATCATAAATCATATATCATATATCATAGCATAACCCATGTAATAAATATGGGATTCTTAAACATCATGCCTTCATAACATAATCCATATAAGATAAAAGGACTTCATAAAAATAATTCCATCATAACATAATCAAATCAATGTAAAAATAGGGATAGAAACAGAACCTGATATTATCATAGATTGTAAATAATTTTGATAAAACACATGAACTCTATTATTTAAGAAAATGTTCTTTCTACATCAAAAACAATTTTCCTTTCTTAACATGTCATAGAATTTTAAACTAAAATAAGTTAATTAAAAATAAAATTGAAAAAAGGTAAAGGAAGATTCATGAAAATAATGTTATATGATATCATATAAACCCATTCATGCCGTATAAGTTAAAAAAACATTCTTCTCATATTTTGGCCGGAAAAGTCAAAAGTATCTCATACTGAAAACGAAAAAAGATCCCTTTCATATATTTTACTAAAAATTACCCAATAGGTAATATTGGATTTAAATAATTGGAGGAGGATATAAATAATTTTTCATATTGAGGAAACATGTATGTGGATGATAAATATTCCCTAGTAAATTCTGAAATGTAAACAATATCTGATAAAAATGAGATTGTGAGATTTTCCCTTACCTTAGCTCCGATATGCTTCATACGTATCCAAACCTCCAATAAAATGATTTAAATAATGTCATTGAATCATTCCAGAATCATAATAATTGTTATGATATCATATATGGTCATATCTTAGCTTATTATTATTACTATTCATTGCTACTTGTTATTTGGGTGTTCATTACTTTATGTTCTTATGCTTGTTTTGTCGAATAAATTATTATTCCTCTTTTTAGGTTATAGATAAATCATTTAAATAATGGTCTTAGTATAATATATATTAAATTTATTCATTCAATTCGTTTATATAATCATGGTTTAATGAATATCATGTAGAACGAATCACATCGCATCGTGGAGACTGTAAGCCATATGTACGCATGAGCGACGATATCATACCCATAATTATTGAATGGTCTTGGAGTGACTGATAGAATATCTCAGAATTAGTATCATGTTATAATAATAATATATATTTATTCTTTACACCATTATACCCATCCAAGTAAGGTGGTGGTTGAAAACAGATTACACCACAGTGTGGAGACGGTATTCCGTACGTACGCACGCGTGGTAATTTCATTTTCCATAGCCTGGATAGAATGCAAAATAGGTTTTTTTCATATTTATAATAACATATAATTATATTATTAATACTTATGTTATTACTTTATAATTAAATCAATAAAAAATAGGAAGTAGAGGAAGAAATAAATTGGAAAGATCGGTAAAGGATATTACCTCTTCTTCAACACGCCTATTCTAAACCTCCTCTTAGGGAATTAAAGATGGTCTTTGAAGAAGACCAGGACCTCTAGTATGTTTCTAGGGAAGTGGAGAAGAGAAATTGTTAGGGGTTTTCTGAGATTGAAGGCTCAAAATGGTGTGAGGAGGAGAGGGAGGAGGTGCCCTTTTATAAGGGGGTGAGGGGCACCTTAGAAAAAACATAAAATATTATTTTATAATAAATTCATATTCGATTTATCATTGCTCCAATGTAACTTATTTTGAGGATAGGTTAGGTATGGGTTGAAATTCTCTCAACAAATAGGATTTATATAAGTTTATCTTTCCATTTTAACCTTATCAATTAGATTTAAGTCTGAGTTAAGTAATTTAACTTTTACGGTGTCTTCTTATATTCTTACACTATATGGGTAATAAAATTATCATAAACTACCAATATAACCCTAATTGGTTCATTAATGTAATATATATTATTAGATAATTCTTTTGGTTGAACCTTATATTTTTAGGAATAGAATATTAGTTAATAATTTAATATTTGTTCTAAAAACTCTTTTATGTCAATTTTGACACTATTTGGTATTTTGTTTTTCCTAAAATCATAACAACCTTATTACTTAGAAAACAATTCATCTAACCAACCCTAATATATTATATTAACCTAAAAAATTAGTTTAATTCATAAAAAGTCTCAAATTACATTTATTTGGGTATTTATAAAATCAATTGTGTTAATATTTCATTAATAAGGTAATTACTACATCATCAATGTGTCATAACTATATTAAATTCTTTAATGTCTAAAAATTATAAATAAAATACCATTATGTAGGAACTATTTTATCTTTCTAATGAATATTTATAGTCAACTTTATCTTTTTTATAACCCTATATTAAAAATGTTGTACTTATTAAACTTTTATTTTAACTCTTTTAACTCTTTTTTGAATTAAATAATAATAAATGTCTTAATCTAATCAAAGTGGACCTAAATGGTCATATTTTATTCCTAAGGCTGTTTTTGGTCAAATTAAACTTATCCAATAGAATTAGAACATGTTTTAGTGTAATAATAATATCATTTTTACCATTAATTACCCTATTTACTTTTAACCATGGTAAATAAAAGTAAAAATGCTACTATTCACCAAAAATTATTTTTATCTTATTGAACCACATTTTACCTCTTGATAAAAACCATGTCTCTCTGATTTTCGAAATTCCACTCACAGAAGTGGTAAAATTATGTTTTATGTAAATTTTCAAATTCTCCTCGGAGGTGGGTAAAATACGGTAAAAAGATCAATACAATATTTATATATCTAAAATTATTAGAAAATGACTCCAATGAATTAAATTGAACTTATATAGATATTATGTATCTATTTTTACGTAAAATAAAATTAAATAAAATAAATAATTATTTAAATAGAAATTCAGTTTTAAACTATATCTTAGTGTTTTTCACTATTCATCCAAAATGGAATGTTTTCAGAAAAATACCAAAAATTCACCCTCAGCGAATTTCGATATTATGAATCCAAAAATGAAGTCTATTTTGAAAGATATAATCTATAAAATTTTAAAAAGTGGTTATTTCTATTCATAACAGCTAGTTTATATAATATTTTAAAAACATATCGTTGTTTAGTGAAACTCGGTATTGCGTACAACACAAGATATCAAGGATGGTTTCCCTTGCCTGTGACGCAAGCCAATAGAGTATTGTTTGTAGTGAAATATTCCTTTTGTGTTGCGTATAACATAATACATAAAAAAATTTCTCATAAAACCTTAGGGTTCTACATTCTAACCCTCTTAAAAAGAATTTTTCCCTCGAAATTCGTCACTTCGTAACAAACAGATGATGATACCTCTAACTCATTATATCCTCAAGTTCCCATGTAGCTTCTTCTAATTGGTGGTTCATCAATAAAACTTTAACCAAGGGAGTGGTCTTGTTTCTTAGAACTTTTTCTCTATGATCCAGAATCTCTATTGGCTGTTCTTCATAAGAAAGATCTTACTCCAGCGGTACAACATCTGAGATTAGTACATATGAAGGATCGGGTATGTACTTTCTCTAGAGATATACATGGAACACATCATGAACTTGATATAGATTCGGTGGAATCACCAATCGGTAAGATACCTTCCCAACAGGATCCAGTATTTTGAAATGACCATTATACCTAGGGCTCAGCTTTCCCTTCTTTCCAAATCTCATTACTCTCTTCCAAGGAGATATTCTTAAGAACACTTTATCACCCACTTCAAACTCTAGGTCTTTTCTTTGATTGTCGGCATAACCATTTTGTCGACTCTGAGATTCTGTAATGTGTTGTTGAATAGATCTTACCTTTTCTGCCATCTCATTAACAAGATCATGTCTTAATAGATTTCTTCCCCCAACTTCATCTCAACAAGTTTGAGTTCTACATTTCTTTCCATATAGAGCTTCATAAGGAGCCATCTAAATACTGGATTGAAATCTATTATTATATCAAAATTCCACCAAAGGTATGTGTTGATCCCTACCACCTTTGAAATCCATAGATCAAGCTCTCAACATGTATTCCAGGGTTTGAGTTGTCCTCTCAGACTGACCTCATGTCTGAGGATGATAAGCAGTGCTGAAACTCAACTCTGTATCTAGAGAATGCTTAAGACTTAGCCAAAACATCGAGGTAAACCTAATATCCCCATCAGATATAATGGAAATTGGTACCCCAAGAAATCTTACCACTTCCTTCCCATATATCCTGGCAAGATGATCAACAGATAAATCTTCTCTAATAGCAATGAAGCATGCCAGCTTCATAAGACGATCAACTATAACCCAGATAACATTATTTTCTTTAGATGTTTTAGGAAGTCTAGTGACAAAGTCCATAGTGATTTTTTCCCATTTCCATACTGGTATGAGTAATGGTTGTAAGATCCTCTTAGACTTCTATCTCTCAGTTTCAACCTGCTGACAAACCAAGCATCGATAGACATATTTAGCAACATCTCTTTCCATGCCATCCCACCAGAAGTACTCTTTCAGGTCCCAATACATCTTCGTGCTTCCATGGTGAATAGAGAATGATGAACTATGAGCTTCATCCAATATTTCTTTTTTTTAATTCTAGTATGGGAGGAACACAAACCTGATTCCTGAACCTTATTATTTCATCACAATCAATGTGGAATTTAGGAACATTTCTCACCTTCTTTTGTAACTCTACATATTCTTTTGGTGCCTCTTTAATCTTCTCTTGTATAGTGTTGAGCATGTTTTATTTTCTACAATAAATAATATTGTTATTTAAAGGGGGAGCTTGTATTAAAACTCTATCTCTTTATGACAATTTTGATGCTCACAAATACCCTTAATTATTTTCTAATGATTTTACTTGTTAAAAATTTTGCAGGAATTTATTATTTAATTTTACTCTTGAAATAACTGGAATTTTTTACTAAAGTATTCGTATCTAGCGTGTTTTGGAAACAATGTTCATGCACTACTTATTCGGAATCTTATTGAGAAAGTTCTGGAAACACTGTTCATACTCTACGTGGATAAATGTAGTGTAAGGATGAAAAGCGTTTATACTTTCTGAGATAAGGAAAATGTATGGTTAATCAACCATATGTTATCGGAAAAGTATGGAAGAAGAACCCTACGTTAGGAAGGAACCCTACGTTTGGGATATTAGAAAAGTATGGAAAGAGAACCGTACATAAATATTAAATGTTACGTTTATTTTTCAAAAGTATGGTTCATAAACATTACTTTTGTAAACAACCATACGTTCTTGGAAAAGTATGGATCAAGTAAAAGTATGGATCTTTTATCATACGTTTTAAAGTTGAAGAGAAAAGTATGGATGACCAACCCTATGTTTGGAATGAACCTTACATTTTTGTCATGTTTACATTATCAACTTTACATTGTCAACCTCACGTTGTGAACCTTACGTTTGAAGACTACATCATCAACCTTACGTTCAAAGGATGCATACAGTTCAACTCAACCTTACGTTTGGCATCGGTGAATTTAAAGTTGATATTTTTATGCAGCGGTTAGTACGCTGATTATTAGGCGGATTTCAAGACAGATTTTAAGATGATTTTAAAGTAAAATTTTTACTGATTCAAAACTATTTTGTCAATGTTTTGATCGAATTAAAAGGATATTTTTATGCTGAGTCTTCAGGGAAGTTACGACTACTCTATAAATTCAATTTTTTAATATCGTGAGTAAAAAATACTTTTGTGGATCTAATTTTACAGGAGAAGTACTTATCATTATTTTATTTATATTTGGGTTTTTGAATCAGCATCAACAATTATTGATCATGTGTGATATTTTGATTATTCTGACAAAAAAGTGAAAAACAGAGACTACTAAAACATACCGATCTGCTGGTTAAAAAGGAGCGTCAATGATCTGTTTTTTAAAGAGGATGGAACACAATAGAAGATTCACATGTTCCTTATCAAAGATCTAGTGTGGATATATCTCTGTTAAAGTTGTGAATTATTTTTTCTATATTTACTTCAATGGGATCGACTCAGAACGTCTCTTATGTGAAGATTATTATTTCTGAAGGCAACGATCTACCTACTGTCAATTGCATGCTGTTGAAATTGTGAAGAACATATGGAAAGTATTTCCAGAATACGAAAATATTTCTTTTCTATTATTGAGTGATCGGATTATCGTACTAAGCTGTATAGGTTCTATAAGTGAACTAAAAGGCTTTTTTTTGCCTTGGATTTTAAAGGTGTCAACTGCCTGTACTCATTTGTGAACCGATCTATTGAAACAAGGAACATATAGTGAAAATAACCAAGCTCGTGGAGTAGGGTGTTGGTGGAGTGTACTAGGGGCCTTCAGTTCCCTGAACCGCTATACATCTTGTGTTTCCGCTATTTAAATTTTAATTGCATCATTTTATCTAATTAAAGTAGAAGAAAATCTCGTAAAGTTTTTTCAAAAGACACAATTCACCCCCCCCTATTGTGTATATTTGGTGTAATCTGATCCAAAAATCGATATTAGAGGATGAGCTTTCTAAAAAATCTTTAACAAGCTGAAAGTGATTATACACAGAGCAAGATGAATGATACAAGAGAGGGAATATCTATGGTTAGATAACCATACTTCAATGGAGAAAACTATGGATGCTGGAAGTTGCGAATGATTATCTATCTGAAAAACCTTGGATACATAGTATATTCCAAGATTCTGACTCCATATGAAATACTAGAAAAACTTGAAACATGGAGTGCAGCTATTGAAGCAGATTATGACATGAACTTGAAGGCTATGAATGAAATTATCTGTGGTTTAGGACCTGATGAGTTTAATAGAGTATCTCAATGCCCAACAGCATAAGAAATGTGGAAAACTATTGTTGTTTCTTACGAAGGATCTAACAATATCAGGGAAATGAGATATGCAACTGCTAAGATTAAATTTGATACATTCAGAATGGTTCAAGGTGAGAGTATTACTAAAATGAACGGAAGATTGACCGAGATTGCAAAATTACATAACTGCCTTGGGATATCCCATTAAAATAGCTGATCAAGCTTTAAAAGTATTGAGAGTACTGCCTACAAAATGGAATGGAATCTCTGCAGCAATCAGACAGGCGAAAGCTGTCAAAGATTTAACCATGAGAGAACCGATTGGAACATTAATGATGTATGAATCTGAGATGGAAGATGAATCTAATGAGCATAATGTGCTTATCAAAAGATATGATACTGCCTTGAAAGAATCATCATATAGAAAAAACAGAATGATGAATAAAAATGTAAAAGATAAGTCAACGAGTTTTGTTTATCTAATTCTGATGTGGAGTTGGCTCACCTAGCCTGAATATTCACAAAATTATATAGAAATAAGAAGGGAATTAGAAAATCCTTCAAAAAGGATGACAAGGATGTCAGATTCTATGAATGCAAGAAAATGGGGCATATCAGACCTGACCGTCCTCAGCTAAAAGAATACAAGGGAAAGAAATTTTTCAAAAGAAATGACTATGAGCATAAGGACAAGAAAGCCATGAAATCTACATGGAGTGTATCTGAAGACTCCAGTAGTACTTTTCAATCAGACTCAGAGAAGGAGGAATCAAATCTGAAATCCAACATGTGTTTTATGGAAGGAACAGATGAGGTGCAATCGTAATACTCTTCTGGTTCTAGTTCTGAATCTAATTACTCTAATGAAAAACTTGCGACCTATTGCAATATGCTTGAAGAAAAATATGACTCTCTATTTAAGAAGCATAAGTCTTTAAAGAATTTTCATAAGTCCATTTCAGATGAAAGAGATACATTTCTGAAACAATATAAGGAGTTAACTGAAAAATTTGATTCAATTAATTCTAATAATACAGATTATAAATCAAAGATAAAATCACTGCAAACTGAAGTAGAAACTTATAAAATTTCAGCCCTTGTTTGTACTAAAGGATAAAATACTTTAAATGAAATCCTTTGGAAAAATTTCAATAAAAAGGAAAGATTTGGAATTGGTAGTAAAGGTGAAAAACCTAAACTGTACAAAAACTATTTTATTCAAAGTGGAAAAAGACTAAATTGTAATTACTGTGGAATAAAGAAACATATTTCTAAAAACTGTTTCTTAAGACAACCCCAAACAAGTGTCATTAATAAAGAGTTTGTATCAAATGATTTATTTGACTCTTGTGAAATCAGAAAAGAAAAGCAAGTCTGGATTCCCAGATCCTTTCTAGCTAACACTACTGGACCCAACAAAATATGGGTACCAAATAAATTTGTGTAAATGTGTTTGCAGGGAGCTGTTCATAAGAGAAAAAAGTACATATGGTATATAAAAATTGTATGCTCAAGACATATGAGTGGAAACTCATTGAATTTCTCTACACTCACTCAAAAAGATGGTGGACTTGTCACCTTTGGTGACAATGCCAATAGAAAAATCATTGGTATTGGAACAGTTGGAGATCCAGAAGTTGTCTCAATTAATAAATTACTGTATGTACATGGATTGAAACACAATATGATGAGTATATCTCAAATATGTGATGATGGTTATGCTGTTGATTTTTCTAACAATTTATGTTCTGTTTTCAAAAATAAATTTCTTAAAGGTAGAGCACCATGAATTGATAATGTGTATACCCTGGATTTAAATTCCTTGTGTAACCAACAAGTAAATTGATTAACTGATAAAATGAATGAATCATGGATATGTCATAGGAGACATAGACATTATAATGTATATGTTTTAAATAAGTTATCTAAGAAACATTTAGTTTCTAATTTTCCTAGTCTCAAATTTGAAAGTGATAGATTCTGTGATGCGTGTCAACTTGGCAAGAAACACAAAACATCCTCCAAATCTGTTAACAAAATTGCTACATCTAAACCTCTAGAACTTATCCATATGGATTTGTTTAATCCTTCAAGAGTAGCAAGCTTGGCTGGTAAATTATATTTATTTGTTTTAGTTGATGACTATTCTATATTTACATGGATTTTCTTTTTGAAATTTAAAAATGAAACTATCACTTTATTTGAATGTTTTTTTATAGTTGTTCAAAATGAAAAAGTTTTTAAAAAAATTTCATTAAGAAGTGATCATGGTGGAGAATTTGAGAATTATGAATTTAATTCCTTCTGCTTAAATATGGGTATTAAACACTCCTTCTCTGCACCTATAACACCTCAACAAAATGGAATTGTTGAAAGAAGAAATAGGATTATTCAGGACATAGCTAGGACTATGCTATATGGATACAGTCTTCCTACCTACTTTTGGGTAGAGGCTATAAATACAGCCTGCTATATAATGAATAGAGTTTTAATTAGACCTCTTTTAAAAAAGACACCCTATGAACTTTGGAATAACATAAAACCAAAAGTTAACTCCTTTAATGTTTTTGAATTCAAGGTTTACATCTTGAACACCAAGGATAATCTTGGTAAGATAGATCCAAAATTTTTTGAAGGAATCTTCTTAAGATATTCAGCTACCTCCAAAGCTTATAGAATATACAATCAGAAGTCAAAGATTATTGAAGAATCAGTTCATGTGAAATTTGATGAATTTGGTCCCTTTGAGAAAAGGACAGATAAAATGGATGAATCTGAATCTAATGATAACATGAGGCTTGATAACATGAAAAATGATTTTGAAAAAGATATAAATAAAATTCAGTCCAGTTCAGAAGAACATGATACTGAAGAACCTATATGTGTGTTTCCTAGACAGACTAGAACTCTAAAGAATCACCATTTAGAAACGATAATAGGTGACTTAGATACAGGAATAATAACTAGAATAAATATTGTAAATATTGTATAATTCACGGCCTTTATATCCCAATTAGAACCCAAGACTATAGAAGAAGCTTTAGATGATGAAAGCTGGATGATAGTTCAAAATAAATGAAGTCTGGGAATTAGTTGAAATGCCATAGAACTATCCAGTGATAGGAACCAAATGGGTCTTTAGAAATAAGCAAGATGATGAAGGAATAATAACTAGAAATAAAGCTAGACTTGTAGATAAAGGATATAATCAGGAATAAGGTATAGATTATGATGAGGACATTGCACCTATAGCTAGAATAGAATCCATTATAATCCTCTTAGCCTATGCATCTCATATTAACTTTAAATTATTTCAAAAGGATGTTAGGTCTGCCTTTCTAAATGGTTATTTAATAGAGGAAGTTTATGTTGAGCAACCTCCTGGTTTTGAAATTTCTCAAAAACTAGATTCTGTTTTTTAAACATAATAATGCTCTCTATGGTCTTAATCAAGCACCTAGAGCTTGGTATGAAAGATTAAGCTCTTTTATTTTGAAAAATGATTTTACTGTTGGAATAGCAGATCCAACACTATTTAATAAAACAATGAATTCTAATATTTTATTAGTTCAAATTTATTTTTATGATGTAATTTTTGGATCAACTAATAAAATCCTTTTTCATGAGTTTTTAAAGTTAATGTAAAAATAATTTGAAATGAGTATGATTGGAGAACTAAATTACTTTTTAGGACTTCAAATTTATCAAAAATATTTTGGAAATGTTTTTGAATCAAATCAAATACATTAACGATTTATTAAAGAAATTTGGACGTGAAAACAGCAAGACATATAAAACATTTATGTTCACTAATATAAAACTTGATTTGGATGAAACTAGAAAATCAGGTGACAACAAGTTATATAGAGGTATGATTGGTAGTTTATTACATCTTACTACTAACAGGATAGATATAATGTATTTAGTATATCTCTGTGCAATATTTCAATAAAATCATAAAGAATCTCATTTAACTACTGTTAAAAGAATTTTTAGATATTTAAAAGGAACTGTTTTTCAATCTCTTCTTTATCCCAAAACTTCTGATTTTAATTTTATTTCATATCCAGATGCAGACTTTGGGGGTTTTATATTATATAAGAAGAGCACTTCAAGAACTTTTCACTTTTTAGGAAAATCTTTAGTGTCATGGTCAAGTAAAAAACAACATTCAGTTACCCTGTCAACAGCTGAGGCAGAGTATGTTTCGGCTGGCAGTTGTTGTGCACAAGTGTTGTGGATGAAAAACACTCTTATGGAATTTGGACTAAATGTTAATAATACTCCTATTTTATATGATAATACTAGTTCTATAAATATTTCAAAAAATCCTATTAATCATTCTATAACAAAGCATATTGATATCAGACATCATTTTCTAAGATATCATGTTCTTAAAAAGGATATATATTTGGAATTTGTAAGTACTGAAATTCCATTAGCAGATATTTTTACTAAACCACTTCCCACTTCAAAGTTTGATTTTATTAATGGGGAGCTGGTTTTATTTGATTTTAAATAAAATTTTATTTTACTATAATAGTTCTTTATTTTAATTCTACTTAAAATAATTTTGCTCTTTTGTTTTTAAAACAGAATAAGTTTTATTTCCCCGTGTAATATATTTTATTTATTTTTAAATATATGTAATGATTAATAAAAACATGGGAATAAAGGTTGTCAGAAACCCTTTCTTCTTCTAAACCGTTTCATTTCTACAAAAACCTTTCCGAACCCGCAAACTGCACCTCTGCTAGTCAACCCTAATCTTTGATCATCTGAAACCCTAACCTTAAAACCTTCAGAGATTCTTGAAAATATGGAAAAGAACAAAAGGGAAGATGAAGCTGAAACCAGCATTTCCAAGAAACAACGTTCAGAAGGAAGAAAAATCTTACAGGTCATGGTGATTGATTTTCAATGACTTTATCAGACAAATCTCTTATAGAAAGAAGCACTGTCATTTCAGAATCTCGAACTTACTTTCAACAGTGAGAATACAGAATTTCTACACGAGGTAGAGCTTTTATACTTTTTGAAATATGCATAGTTTAGTCTGGGAGACACTAAGATAGTATGATGGCTAAGATAGAGGATAGAGATTTCTCAATCTCGTCAGTAAAAATTGGTCAGATTCTCAACTGCCCTCATGAGGGAGTTTTTCATTTCGATTTGAAAAATATTGGAGATTCTGTGCATAAATCAGAGGACATAATGTCGTTTCTCTTTGGTATTAATACTTTAAAGAAAATGTTTATCAAGGATTTGGATCCTAATCAGAAAATTTTGGTCAAATTTGTGCAAACAGGGATTTCACTGAGGATGTCTCAAATGGAAAAGATATTATATCCTGATATGTTTATAATGTATCTTTTTCTCAGTGATGTTAAAATCAATTTTACTAGGTATATGGTCAGATACCTAAGATATTGTTGTCAGAGTGATGCCCGAATGAACTTTTATCCATTTGGTCGATTCATCTCCAAGTTGTTGTTTACGAAGGACATGGTGAGACTAGTTGATGTCAGAGTATGTTTTCATCACAGTAATGTGTTTAATTCTTGAACTTTAAGAAAGATTGGCTATTTATGGAGTATTGTCAATGGAAAAAATTTTCCAGTAGGAGAAGATGATGAATCAGAGAGTGATCAAGCTCAATTTGCAAAGTCCAAGGAGGGACAAGCTGAATTGAGAGTCAGCACTGCGGAAAGGAGGATCATATTTGAAGTGGAAGAAACTATGGAAGAAATAAGTCAGGAGGGACTTCATACTCAGAGGAGAAGACTTGTGCTTGAGGAACTTACTTCCCCTGACTTAACTACAAGAGATTTCCTCTCTTACATCTTAGTTAAAGAAAAGGTTGTTGACCAACCTCAAGAAGAGAATGTCACTGTTACAGATCCTGATCATGAAAAAATTGTAGTTGAAAGATCAGAACAATAGTTTGTAGCTGATGTTTCAATTTAACTTCAATAAGAAAAGAAGGAAGAGCCTGGTGAGGAAGTGGCCAGACCTCAAGAAACTCAAGAGGATATCATTTTAGAAATTTCATTGGAAGAAAAAATTGAAGATGTTCGTGATGAGCATGATTCTGAAGATCACAAAGAAGTTCTTCAGAGGATTTTTCTATGGAAGAGTCTGAAAAGAACTCTGAGGAAAAATATGTGGATCAACCTTCTCAGGACAAAGAGAAATAATTTTTTTTGTTGAATCATTACCTTTAGTACTGCTACATCCCACAGAGGTTGAGTATGTGAATCAAGCACCGGGTGCTTCTAATTCAAGGAATAGGGAAGTTGAAGAGTTTTACAAAAAGATATCTCAACTGCAATTTGAGAATGATTCTCTGAGAAGCACCTTAGCATCAAAACAGTTGAAATTTAAAATGATTAAGGAGAGTTCTGTTTCAAGGAAAGAAGTTGAAATTTTTAAATAGGATATGCTAAATTCTGTTGCCAAATTGAAATCTGAAATGGTTATGAAATCAAATTTCTCAGATCTTAAGTTGTTTATAGAGACACAATTTGCATCAGTTGGGAATAGTACAGTTAGTGGATCAGGTAATTCACCTGATTTAATCAGAAGATTTCAAGCTATCACAACCACAATGAGTAACATGAATGACATGTTGCAAGATCTTCAGTGCAACAATGCTCCATTATTTGTTCTATTAGATAATCATAAATTCTTGGTTGATCAGTTGATATCCATTGATCCAGGAATCCACTCTGTTTTAGATAAATTCATTGAGAAGCTGTCTTTTTTTTATGGAGAAAGAAGAATGGATTCACAGGTTTTTTAGAATCAATCTCATTGAAGACATTCATATGACTCAAGATACCAGAGATCTTATTATTCATCTTGGTGATGGATTAATGAAAAGGTTGAGAAAACAGTTAGAAGAAATCAAGTCTACAATCTAGAGAAGATAAAACCTACCTATTAACTCCCAAAACCATGATTCCTGTATTTATTATTTTTGTACTTTTAATGAAAATATATTTCATTATTTTTACTTTTTTTACTGTTCTTATTTCGACATGCCAGTAATCCAGATTGAATTATTACTAAACAGTTAATAATAGCATTTACTTCTCTTCAGTGCTACATTAATCTGTGTTCTATTCCATATTCTATCATTCTTTTTGATATCACAAAATGGGGGAGAAATTTGGATAAACACAAACATCTTTTCATTTGGGGGAGTAATTCATTTTATTGGGGAAGAAATTAAAACATGTATAAATTAAAGGGAGATATTTATCTTTTCCAAATTCAAAACTTATCTTTTCAAAATTTCAAAACTATATGTAATTAATATTAAGTTAATTTAATTTCATTAATTATTTTATGGGCTTTGTGATCATCAAAAAGGGGGAGATTATAGATCAAGTGTTGTTTTCAACAATACATAATATTGTTATTTAAATGGGGAGTTTATATTAATACTCAATCTCTTTATGAAAATTTTTGATGCTCACAAATAACCTTAATTATTTTCTAATGATTTTATTTGTTAAGTATTTTGCAGGAATTTATTATTTTATTTTACTCTTGAAATAATGAGAATTTATTACTAAATTATTCGTATTTAGCATATTCTGTAAACACTGTTCATGTGCTACTTATTCGGAATCTGCTTGAGCATGTTCTGGAAACACTGTTCATACTCAACGTGGATAAATATAGTGTAAGGATGAAAAGCGTGTATACTATTTGAGATAAGGAAAAAGTATGATAAATCAACCATACCTTATCGGAAAATTATGGAAGAAGAACCCTACATTAGGAAGGAACCCTACATTTGGGATATCAGAAATGTATGGAAGGAGAACCGTACATAAATATTAAACGTTACATTTATTTCTCAAAAGTATGGTTCATCAACCTTACTTGTGTAAACAACCACACGTTCATGGAAAAGTATGGATCAAGTAAAATTATGGATATTTTATCGTACGTTCGAAAGTTGAAGAGAAAAGTATGGATGACCAACCCTACATTTGGAATGAACCTTACGTTTGTTGTCAAGTTTACATTGTCAACATTACGTTGTCAACCTTACGTTGTGATCCTTACATTTGAAGACTACGTCATCAAACTTATGTTCATAGGATGTATACAGTTCAACTCAACCTTACGTCTAGCGTCGAAGAATTTAAATTTGATATTTTTATGCAACGGTCAATACGCTGGTTATTAGGCGGATTTCAAGCTAGATTTAAAGCTGATTTTAAAGTATGATTTTGACTGATTCAAAACTGTTTTATCAATGTTTTGATCGAATTAAAAAAAATATTTTCATGCTGATTCTTTAGGGATGTTATGACTACTCTGTAAATTCAAATGTTTGAATATCATGAGTAAAAAGGCGACTTTTTGGAATCTAATTTTATAGGAGAAGTTATTATCATTATTTTATTTATATGGGATTTTTGAAATTTCATATACAATTATTGATCATGTTTCATCTTTTGATTATTCTGAAAAAAAGGAAAAAACAGAGACTACTGAAACATATCGATCTGCTGGTTCAAAAGGAGCTCCAAATCTCTGTTTGTTAAAGATGAAGGAACATGATAGAAGATTCATTTGTTCTATATCGAAGATATACTGTGGATCTGTCTCTTCTAAAGTTGTGAATTATTTTTTCTATATTCACTACAACAGGATCAACTCAGAATGTCTCTTATGTGAGGATTATTATTTCTAAAGGCGACGATCTACCTACTGTCAATTGCATTCTGTTGCAATTGTGAAGAACATCTGGAAAGTATTTTTAGAATTCAAAAATATTTCTATTCTATTCTTGAGTGATCGGCTTCTCGTAGTAAGCTGTATAGGTTCTGTAAATGAACCAGAAGGCTTTGTTTTTTCATGGATTGTAATTTTGTCAACTGCCTGTACTCAGTTGTGAATCGATCTGTTGAAACGAGGACCAGATAGTGAAAATCACCAAGCTCATGGAGTGGAGTGTTGGTGGAGTGGACTAGGGGCCTTTTGTTCCCCGAACCACTATACATATTGTGTTTCTACTATTTAAATTTCTGCTACATCATTTTATCTGATTAAAGTAGAACACAATCTCGTAAAGATTTTTGAAAAGACACAATTTACCCCCTCTTGTGTATATTTGGTGTAATCCGATCCAATATATAGATGGTTGAACATTCATTTTAGAAAGATAAGAATTTTCCCCTTCCATTATAATTCCAAGATCCATCCTTTGTAAATCCATAAATATTGGGTCTTTTGTGATCCTCATATTGGATAAGCTAGCGTGGTCTTGTCAACTTAATGTGTCTGCAACCTTGTTTGCTTTCCCAAGGTAGTAATGAATTTTGCAGTCATAATCCTTAATCAGCTCCAACCATCTTCATTGGCGCATATTCAGCTCCTTTTGTGTGAAAATATTCTTTAAGATTTTATGATCATTATAAATATCACACCTTTCACCATAAAGATAATGCCTCCAAATATTTGATTCAAAGATTACTGTAACTAATTCCAAATCATGAGTTGGGTAATTTTTCTCGTGGATTTTCCAGTATCGTGAGGCATAAGCCATCAACATATCATTTTTCATGAGAACACACCCTAATCCGTTCTTGGATGAATCACTGTAGATCACAAACCTTTCCCCACTTTAAGGAAGTGTGAGCACAGGTGCACTGGATGACCTTATTATTAACCCCTTGAAATTCTCTTCACACTCCTCCGTCCAACCAAACTTAACTCCTTTTCAAGTCAACCTGGTGAGTGGATTAGATAATCATGAAAAATCTTTCACAGAGCGTCGGTAATAACCAGCCAAACCAAGAAAACTTCAGATCTCAGTTACTGTTGTTAGTCTCAACCATCTTTTGATAACCTCTATTTTTTATGGATCCACATATATCCCTTCTTTTGAGATTATGTGACCCATAAATGAAACATTTTGAAGTCAAAATTCACACTTGGTATATTTGGCATAAATCTTCTCCTTTCTTAGGGTCTTTAATACAATTCTCAAGTGATATTTGTGTTCTTCCTTTCCCTTTGAATATAAAATAATATCGTCTATAAATACTACCACAAACTGATCAAGATAGTCTCTAAAGACTGTATTCATTATATCCAAGAAGATATAAGGGTCATTAGTAAGACCAAATGGCATCACTATAAATTCATAGTGTCCATACCTTGTACAGAAATCTGTCTTTGGTATATCCTCCCTTTTGACCCTTAATTGATGATACCCGGAATGAAGATCAATCATTAAAAAGTATTGAGCTCCATGTAGTTGTTCAAATAAGTCATCAATGCGTGGGAGATGATATTTTTTCATGATAGTGATCTTGTTAAGTTCTCGATAATCAATGCAGAGTCTCATTGATCCATCTTTCTTCTTAACAAATAGAACAGGTGCTCCCCAAGGGGATGCACTAGGGTGTATGAATACCTTATCAATATTCTCTTGGAGATACTTCTTCAATTCCAGCAACTCAGCTGGGGCCATTCTATAAGGTTTCTTTGAAATGGGAATAACACTCGACATGAGTTCTATTGAAAACTGAACTTCACAATTTGGTGGAATACCTAGAAATTCCTCTGGAAAGACATCATCAAACTCCCGTGCAATGGGAATATTCATAATCTTTAGTTTTTCTACAACCATTTGAGAGAAATAAACTTCATTTATTGGAATCAAGACCCATAAGATGGAAGAAATTTCCACTGGAAGGTTATATTCATCCTTTCATCGATAGATGATCATATATTGATCGGGAATATGATATGTGACTTCCCTTCTTTGGTAAACGATATGAGCTCCATATAATAATACCCAATCCATGCCAAGAATCACATCAAATTCCACTATAGGAAGGATCACAAGATTTAAAGGAAGCACTTTCCCAAAAACGTCGATTGGAGAAGAATTATAAACTTTTGATGCAACCATTGTGCCATTAGGTGTTTTCATAGCCAACTCAACATCTAATTGTTGAGGTAGTACGACGATACCCTTGGAAAATTATTTCGAAATAACACAGTGGGTGGATCCAGAATCAAATAAAACATTTTCTACTTTTGAGTTGAATGTAAGTGTACCTTTCACCACTTCATTATCATACTCCACAACTCCGATAGAAATTTCATGTGACGTTCCTTTTTCTTTGGCCTTAAGATTTGTTTGACGTCGATCATCATCAACAACCCTTGTATTAGTACATTGATTAGCATAATCCCCTATTTACTTTCACTTATAACATTGAAGTGTAGGAGGTGCATTTTGTGTATCATTTTCATTGTTCGCATCAGTAGACATTATTTCTGTAACAACCTGATATTTTATAATAAGTATTCTTTTTAATTTATTTGATGTCATGTTTTTTATGAAACAACAAGATTATCTTGTGCTATACGCAACACCGTATAATCTTGCAGTATACACAACACTATTCTTAGATTGTGTTACACACAATTTCAAGTTCATTTGATAATAGTCATTCTACACAACATTGAGTATATATATATATATATATATATATATATATATTCAATGCATAAATGAAAAATGGTTGGATTCTGTTATAACGAAACAACAAAGGATTCTTGCACAACACGCAACCCTGACTTGGCTTACATTACACGCAATCGCGACCTTCCTTGATATTGTGTGTTGTATGCAATACCGAGTTTTACTAAACAACGATATTTTATTAAAATATTATTAGAACTAGTCGTTATGAATATTAATACCCACTTTTTGAAAATTTATAAATTTTATCTTTCAAAATGGACTTCATTTTTAGATTCGGAATATCAAAATTAGCCTAGGGTGAAATTTTGATATTTTTCTAAAAACTTCAATTTTTTATGAATAGTGAAAACACTGAGTTACTATTTAAAAACCGACTTTTTATTTAAATAATTATTTATTTTATTAATTTCATTTTAGGTCAAAATTTATACATAATACCTATATAAGTTTAAAGTAATTCATTGGAGTCATTTTATAATAATTTTAGATATATGAAAATTTTATTGTACTTTTCACCGTCTTTTACCCACCTCCGAGGAGAATTTGAACATTTACATAAAACGTAATTTTACCACTTCTGTGAGTGAAATTTAAAAAATCAGAGGGACACGGTTGATTTCAGTAAGTAAAATGTGGTTCAATGAGATGAAAATAATTTTTGGTGAATAGTAACATTTTACTTTTATTTACCATAGTTAAAAGTAAATAGGGTATGTAAGGGTAAAAATGATATTATTATTACCATAACACATGTCCCAATTCTATTGGATAAGTGTAATTCGACCAAAAACAACCTTAGGAATAAAATATGACCCTTTCGGCCCACTTGGATTAGATTAGGACATTTAATATTAATTTATTTAATGAAGGGTTAAAATAGATAAAATTGAAGTTTAATAAGTAAATAATTTTTAATATAGGGTTATAAATAAGATAAATTTGACTATAAATATTCATTAGAAATTTAAAATGATTTCCTACATGATGGTATTTTATTTATAATTTTTGGACTTTAAATAATTTAATTTATATATGACACAATGATGATACTGTAATTACCTTTTTAAGGAAATATTAACATAATTGATATTATAAATACCGAAATAAATGTAATTTGACACTTTTTATAAATTACACTAATTTTATAGGCTAATATAAAATTTTAGTATTGATTTAATTTACTTTGTTCTAACTAATAAGGTTGTTATGATTTTTACAAAAATCAATTACCAAATAGTGTCAAAATTGACATACAATAGTTTTTAAAACAAATATTATATTATTAATTGATATTTTATTCCTAAAAATCTGAGGTT
This sequence comes from Viscum album, assembly GCA_963277665.1. Lineage (NCBI taxonomy): Eukaryota > Viridiplantae > Streptophyta > Magnoliopsida > Santalales > Viscaceae > Viscum > Viscum album. The sequence continues at coordinate 153,868,177 of OY728145.1, forward strand.
CGGCAAAATGACTTATATAAGGTTATATATATTAATAATAAACAACTTGGGGTTTTTTTGGCTTGTTATAGTATGTTTATTAACCTTATAGTGTAAGAAAACAAGAAGACACTGTAAAAGTTAAATTATGTAACTTAAAGTTAAATCTAAATGATAAGGTTAAAATAGAAACCTAAACATGTCTAAATTATATTGTATGAGATTATTTGGACCCATCCCCACATTAGCTTAGAAATAACTCAATTTGGAGCTATTAAAAATTGAATATAAATTTATAATAAAATAATATTTTTAGTTTTTCTAAAGGTGCCCCTCTCCTCCATTATAAAAGGGAACCTACTCCCTCTCTTCCTCACACCAATTTGAGCCTTCATGATCGTCCAAAACCTTCCAAATTCTCTTCTAAAATTCCCTAGATACATCCTAGAGTTCCTTGTCTTCTTCAAAGACCAATTCTAGTGCCCTAAAAGGAGGTCTCAAAGAGGCGCTTCAAAGAAGAGGTAATGTCCGTTATCGATTCTTTTAACATTATTTCTTCTTCCACTTATTCTTCTTTAGTTGTTTCATTATTAAGTAATAAAATCAGTATCACTCATATACTGATATGTTATTATAAATATTAAACAACCCTATTTCACAATCTATCCATCCTATAGAAAACAAAATCGCCGCGTGTGCGTACGTACGGAATATCGTCTCCACGCTGTGGTGTAATCTATTTTCCTCCACCACCTTACTTGTATGGGTATAATGGTGTAAATAATGACTATATGTGATTATTATAAAGTGATATTGATTCTGAAATATTATACATACACTTCAATACAATTCCACGATCATGGGAGTGATATCATCGCTCGTGCGTACGTACGGACTACCGTCTCCACGACGCGATGAGATTCATTCTCAATGATTAACCATTCATGAATGATCATAAAGTATATATAATAAGTAATCATGAAATATATTACATAATAATGATACTCTATTTATGTATATATATATATATATATTTATGTCATCTACTTAATTCCGTTCAATTCAATAAGGAAACGAAAACAGCGTTCATGTGTACGTACAGCCTACCGTCTCCATGAACGGTGTATTTTTTCCATTTATAGATCTATTATATATATGTATATTCTGAGTATATATATTATATATAAATCATGTTTTACATTCTAGATGTAAGTAACCATGATCTAAGTAATCATATGAATAATTACAAGTTAAAACACAAACGACAAATGAAACGATTTTACCCAAAACACTACTTTAACATTAATTTACAAAAGAATGGGTAATATAAAGTCCTAAGTGAACCATATATGATATCATAACAATGAATATGATTCTGTAATAAGTCAGTGACATTATTTAAATCATTATACAGGAGGTTCGGATACATACGAAGCATATTAGACGTAAGGTAAGGGATAATTTTGCAAATCTCATTTTTATCTGAGATTGCTTATTCGTAAGTATTTACTAGTGTTATTTATATCATCCATGCCCATGTTTTATAAATGTGTTTTCATGTATGTTTAAAGTCCTTTTTACCCATTTTTTTACTTTTACTACATGGTATGCAAGGAATCTTTCTTTTTTTTACGTTACGAGGTACTTTTTTGACTTTTCCGGAAAAAGTACGAGAATAATATTTTTTTTAACTTATATGGCACGAACGGATTTTTACGGTTTTATAAAGCTTTATTTTCATGAAGCTTAATCCAAGAGATTTCATGACTATTTTCAACAAAATCTTTTTCTTTTAAAATTGCATGATGTTTTGTGAAACGAAATTGATTTTGAAGAAGAAAGGATATTTTCCTGAAGAATTCATTTCAAGTGTTTTATCAAAACCATTTTCCATCTAAGATGAAATTATTTCATATGTGTATGTTTCAAGTATAAAGTCTCTATTATTTACATGGATTCACTTTTCTTATTATGAATTGATATCCATTTCTTTTATATGGATTATGTGATGATGGGATGATGTTTATGAAACCCATTTTATTCGTTTGGTTATTATGAATGATGTATGTTTATTTTGTGGCACAAGTAAGAATGATTTCATTATGAGATGGGTGGGACCTATATCTCCCTACAATTCATTGGGTAAAGATTTATATTTCATGAGATAGGCATGGCTGGAATGGTAAGTTAATCTGGTCCAATGTTACAGGACTGAAACGAGGAGTGAACTCGATTCAGAAAGGGACTTTGTCCACTAAGATAGTCCTAGAAGTAATGCCTTGGCTACTATGGAAATCATTACACGTGATTAATGGATTCCACAATTACATGCTTTATTCCTATTCTATTTTATCATGATTGATGATCCATTATGATCTATTCCTTACATACTGCTATGTTTTATGTCATTGATCAAGATTTTGATGTTTAAATATTATGTTCATATTTTTAAGTTCAAATGTATATGGTTTGTTTTCTCCATGCTTACCCTTACTGAGCATTTGAGCTCACCCTTTTTATCTTTTCTTTTCCCCTCAGGATTAAGAGAAAGGTTTTAGGTAAGGAAACAAAAATGGGAGGATCGTTATGGGAGATGTTGAAGATCTTTCAACATGATTAGAAGTTTATATTCCATGTTTCCAAAGACACTAAACTATTATGGACCTTGTGTGTATGTTTTTGTTATGTATTAGATATTCCTCCAATGTAATGTAATCTCCATGTACGTGAAGCTTCGGGTTTCTATAGTTGGTATCAGAGGAAAGGTTTAGTCAACCTTTGGAAACTAGGATGTGAAAATGTTAGTGAGATATCTAGAGATATTTCTAAGGTATGTTTAGGGATGTCCCTAAGGATAAGTATACGTATAGGATATAGTCCTAGAACTAAAGTAATGATCTTATAATTTAACCTAAGATGTTATATATTGAGGATACTCCCCTTTTACTATGTTGTTTTCCCAAGCATGGTATTTTCCTCTCAAACTATTATTTTTGGGTTTTAGACGATGGCTGGAAGCCGAAGGAACCGTGTTGATTAATGTAATGGAAAATGCAATGATTTTCCTCCTGACCAAACCAATGTCATGGGAGATGGAGTGAAATATATTATTTCTATACTTACAAAAGATATGAATCATTATGGACTTCAAAAGGAGCAGAGAAAGAAGAAACATTCTATTGAATCCTTCATGAGGTAGCGTTAACCTTCATTCAGCGGGTCTTCTGATCCCTTTGTGGCTGAACAATGGATCAGTACTACTAAAAATATATTTTCAGTTCTACAATGTTCTGAGCATAATAAAGTCATCTTACCAGTATATCGTTTGGAAGGTGATGCTGATCAATGGTGTAATCTTATCAAGAATACGAGGCAAAGAGATGAAATTGAGTCCATGGAATGGGAAGAGTTCAAGAACTTGTTTTTCAATAAGTACTTCCCTCATATTCTTCTAAAAAAGATGGAAAAGGAGTTTCTGGAGCTTAAGCAGAAGGATGATGAATCTGTTGGTATATACGAAGTGAATTTTACAAGACTTGCAAGGTATGCATCTGGAATTATCAACCAACCTGAAAGTAAAGTTGATCGATTTTTCAGTGGATTAAAACCAAGTTTTCGAAGGGAATTAGCTATAAGATACTTCAGTAGCTATGAAGAAATTGTGCGTTGTGCTATTAAGGTAGAAATGGAAGTTGGTGTTACATATCCATCTCATTGTTTTGATAAGAAACGAAATATGGGGTTCAAGTAGAAATCTCATAATAATGGTGAAAAGAAGATGAATGTTTCCTTATGATCAAAGTGTGGAATGAAGCATGGTAGAGATTTTCATAAAGGGACTAGAAAATGTTTTAAGTGTGGAAAAGAAGGTCATCGGGCAGCTGAGTGTCGAAGTAATTGAAAAGGGGTTGCTAATGGTGTGAATAAAGAAAAGACTGTAGAGAATGCACCACCAGCACTTCAATGCTTTAAGTGCAAGGAAATGGGGCATTATGCTAATAAATGCCCTAATCCACGGGTTAATGATGATCAACGTGAGCAACCTCTTAAGGAAAAGTATAAAGGGAAGTCTCATGCGATCACTATTTGTGATGTTGAGTATGAAAATGAAGTTGTTTAATGATTAAGTTTTTATGTAATGGGATTCCAAAATAACGTTGTATACAATATCGTGGAATATTAGAATATTTATGTATTGGTCTATTGTGGTTTTCAATAATTTTATGGTACCGGTAACCATGGAAAGTGATTGAGATATTTTTGGAAAGAAGATGATATGTGCATAATGAAGGGATAAGGAGAAAATGAAATGTTTTACAGTATTCATGAGCTCATGACTGATATAAGGAAATAGTTATATCATGGTTTGAGTATATAGAATTTAGGGGTTTTGGTATGTGGAAAGAGTTAACTTTTGACAACACTCATGTTTTCACTAAGATTCAATGGGTATTCATTTTTCAAGAGAATTCATTATTAAGGCCTTTGAATGTTTGGAATGTGACCAACAAGACATATCTTATGATATATGGGGATCAACAATGGTATTAACATGCTTGTTATATGAAATCTCCGGTAATCATCTTCACTATAATATGAGAATGGACTGCAATATTATTGATAAGCCTAAATATTAGAATGGATTATGTTGGACATAAGTTAGTATTGTTTAAGGATAGTACTTTTTTTGATATTATTGATGGGATGTTTTAGTAATGTAGTTTTAGAAAAAGGACAACCTGCAAGATGGGCGACAGCCCATCGCGTCGGACAAGGCTGTGGGAATCGAACCCACAACCGATGTGCGACAGGCCTTTATCGCCTACCACTGGTCTACATGATGTCCCTGGTTAGTATAAATTAGTTTTAATTTTTTTTAAGTGGTATGAGATATGATGTATAAGTCCATTTTAGGAACCATATACGATTAATCGACTTATGTATATTTAATAACTTTGTCTGACCTTTTGTTTGAGACAGATAGAATGACCCGTCATTCTATCACATGATTTGCTAACACTCCATGAATGACAAATTCAACTTCATTTCTTTAAGAGATTAAGTGGAAATTGTTCAAGGCACGAACAATGTTGAGATTGTACCAAAATCTAGTAAGTATTTCTTTTGATTTTAAAATTATTCAACATTAGAGAAATGATCCTAAAATCCCAAAATGTTCCCCTTATATCCGATGAATTAGATGGTACTTTATATCATCACAAATCTATGGCTTTGTGATTGTTGGATTTTTCATAGCCATGTTCTCTACCACTCTCCATCAGAACTTGATGTTTAGATTTCTATGCCATATCCATATTTTCACCTATGTTCTCCCGTGAGGAAACCCAGTGATGAGTTAATTTGGGTAACCGTTACGTTTCATATTTTAGTTTTTAAAGTTAAGTTTTGGTATTTCATTTTACGATGTGAGTTTCAATTTAAGAAACATTCAAGTATAAAACCATGTATAACCCCGATGAATTTCAAGGGTGAAATTTATTTTAAGGGGGCTAGAATGTAACAACCCGATATTTTATAATAAGTATTCTTTTTAATTTATTTGATGTCATGTGTTTTATGAAACAACAAGATTATCTTGTGCTATACGCAACACTGTATTATCTTTTAGTATACGTAACACTATTCTTAGATTTTTTTACACACAATTTCAAGTTCGTTAGATAATAGTCATTCTACACAACATTGAGTATATATATATATATTCAATGTATAAATAAAAAATGGTTGGATTCTGTTATAACGAAACAAAAAAGGAGTCTTGCACAACACGCAACCCTGACTTGGATTTCATTACATGCAATCGTGACCTTCCTCGATAGTGTGTGTTGTACGCAATACATGGTTTTACTAAACAACGATATATTATTAAAATATTATTAGAACTAGCCGTTATGAATAGTAATACCCACTTTTTGAAATTTTATAAATTTTATCTTTCAAAATGGACTTCATTTTTGGATTTGGAATATCAAAATTACCCTAGGGTGAAATTTTGGTATTTTTCTGAAAACTTTCAATTTTTGATGAATAGTGAAAACACTAGGTTACTATTTAAAAACCGACTTTTTATTTAAATAATTATTTATTTAATTTCATTTCATTATAGGTATAAATTGATACATAATACTTATATAAGTTCAAATTAATTCATTGGAGTCATTTTATAATAATTTTAGATATATAGAAATTTTATTGAACTTTTCACCATCTTTTACCCACCTCCTAGGAGAATTTGCAAATTTACATAAAACATAATTTTACCGCTAATGTGAGTGGAAATTCAAAAATCTGAGAGACATGGTTGATGTCAGTAAGTAAAATGTGGTTCAATGAGATGAAAATAATTAATGGTGAATAGTGACTTTTTACTTTTTTTTACCACGATTAAAAGTAAATAGGGTAATTAAGGGTAAAAATGATATTATTATTACCCTAAAACATGTCCTAATTCTATTGGATAAGTTCAATTCTACCAAAAACAACCTTAGGAATAAAATATGACCATTTAGGCCCACTTGTATTATATTAGGACATTTAATATTAATTTATTTAATGAAGGGTTAAAATAGTTAAAATCAAAGTTTAATAAGTAAATCATTTTTAATATAGGGTTATAAATAAGATAAATTCGACTATGAATATTCACTAGAAATATGCAAATATTTCCTACATTATTGTAATTTATTTATAATTTTTGGAATTTAAATAATTTAATTTATATATGACATAATGATGATGCAGTAATTACCTTTTTAAGGAAATATTAACATAACTGATATTATAAAAACCCAAATAAATGTAATTTGAGACTTTTTAAAAATTCCAATAAATTTATAGGTTAATAAGATATGTTATTATTGATTGAATTTACTTTTTTCTAACAAATAAGGTTGTTATGATTTTCACAAAAATCAATTCCCAAATAGTGTGAAAATTGACATAAAATAGTTTTTAAAACAAATATTATATTATTAATTGTTATTTTATTCCTAAAAATATATAGTTAGGAAAAATGACTTATATATAGTTATATATATTAATAATAAACAATTTGGGGTTCTTTTGGCTTGTTATAGTAAGTTTATTAACCTTATAGTGTAAGAAAACAAGAAGACACGGTAAAAGTTAAATTATCTAACTTAAAGTTAAATCTAAATGATAAGGTTAAACTAGAAACCTAAACATGTCTAAGTTCTATTGGATGAGAGGATTCAGACCAATCCCCACCTTAGCTTCAAAATAACTCAATTTTGAGCTATTAAAAACCGAATATGACTTTATAATAAAATAATATTTTTTGTTTTTCCAAAGGTGCCCCTCTCCTCCCTTATAAAAGGGCACCTCCTCCCTCTCTTCCTCACACCAATTTGAGCCTTCAAGCTCGGCCAAACCCTAAACAATTCTCTTCTCCACTTCCCTACAAACATCCTGGAGGTCTCGGTCTTCTTCAAAGAAAATTTTAGTGGCCTAAAAGGAGGTCTCAAAGAGGAGCTTCAAAGAAGAGGTATTGTCTGTTACCGATTCTTTCAACTTTATTTCTTCTTCCACTTCTTCTTCTTTAGTTGTTTCATTATTAAGTAATAACATTAGTATCACTCATATACTGATATGTTATTATAAGTATGAAACAACCCTTTTTCACAATCTATCCATCCTACAGAAAATGAAATCACCACCCATGCGTACGTACGGAATATCGTCTCCACGCGGTGGTGTAATCTATTTTCCACCACCACCTTACTTGGATGGGTATAGTGGTGTAAATAATGACTATATGTGATTATTTTGAAGTGATATTGATTCTTAAATATTATAAATACCCTTAAATAAAATTCCACGATCATGGGAATGATATCATCGCTCGTGCGTATGTACGGACTACCGTCTCCACGGCGCGATGAGATTCATTCTCAATGATTAACCATTCATGAATGATTATAAAGTATATATAATAAGTAATCATGAAATATATGAAATAATAATGATACTGGATTTATGTATATATATATATATATATTTATTTCATCTACTTAATTCCCTTCAATTCAAAAAGGAAACGAAAATAGTGTTCATGTGTACGTACGACCTACCTTCTCCATGAACGGTGTATTTCTTTCCACTTATCGATATATTATATATATGTATATTCTGAATATATATATATATATTATATATAAATCATGTTTTACATTCTGGATGTAAGTAACCATGATCTAATTAATCATATGAATAATTACAAGTTAAAACCCAAACGACAAATGAAACGATTTTACCCAAAACGATACTTTAACATTAATTTACAAAAGAATGGGTAATATAAAGTCATAAGTGAACAATATATGATATTATAACAATTAATATGATCATCTAATAAGTAAAAGAAATTATTTAAATCATTATACATGAGGTTCGGATACATTCGAAGTATATCGGACGTAAGGTAAGGGATAATTTTGCAAATCTCATTTTTATCCGAGATTGCTTATTCGTATGTATTTACTGGGGTTATTTCTATCATCCATGTCCATGTTTTATAAAAGTGTTTTCATGTATTTTTAAATTACTTTATACCCATTTTTTTACTTTTACTACATGTTATGCATGGAATCTTTCTTTTGTTTACATTATGAGGTACTTTTTTGACTTTTCCAGCAAAAGTACAAGAAGAATGTTTTTTTAACTTATATGGCACGAACGAATTTTTACAGTTTTATAAAGCTTTATTTTCATGAAGCTGCCTCCAAGAGATTTCATGAATATTTTCAACAAAATATTTTTCTTTTAAAATTTCATGATGTTTTTTGAAAAGAAATTTATTTTGAAGAAGAAATGATATTTTCCTCAAGAATTCATTTCAAGTGTTTTATCAAAACCATTTTCCATCTAAGATGACATTATTTCATATGTGTATGTTTCAAGTATAAAGTCTCTATGATTTACATGGATTCACTTTTATTATTATGAAATGATATCCATTTCTTTTATATGGATTATGTGATGATGGGATGATGTTTATGAAACCCATTTTATTCGTTGGGTTATTATGAATGATGTATGTTTATTTTGTGGCACAAGTAAGAATGATTCCATTATGAGATGGGTGGGACCTATATCTCCCTCCAATGCATTGGGTAAAGATTTATATCTCATGAGATAGACATGGATGGAATGGTAAGTTAATCCGGTTCAGTGTTATAGGAATGAAATGAGGAGTGAACTCGATTCAGAAAGGGACTTTTTCCACTAAGATGGTCATGGAGGTAATGCATTGGCTACTATGTAAATCATTACATGTGCTTAATGGATGCCACAATTACATGCTTTATTCCTATGATATTTTATCACGATTGATGATCCATTATGATCTATGCCTTACATACTGCCTTGTTTTATGTCATTGATCAAGATTTTGATGTTTAAATATTATGTTCATATTTTTATGTTCAAATGTATATGGTTTGTTTTCTCCATGCTTACCCTTACCGATCATTTGAGCTCACCCTTTTTATATTTTATTTTCCCCCAGGATTAAAAGAAAGGTTTTAGGTAAGGAAACAAAAGGGGGAGGATCTTTATGGGAGATGTTGAAGATCTTTCAACATGATTAGAAGTTTATATTCCATGTTTCCAAAGACACTAAACTATTACGGTCCTTGTGTGTCTTTTTTTGTTATGTATTAGATATTTTGCCAAAGTAATGTAATGTCCATGTACATCAAGCTTCGGGTCTCTATAGTTTTCCCATCATTGTGGCATTCAAATGCCCGATGACCTTCTTTTCCACATTGGAAACATTTACTTGTCCCTTTAATACAATTCCCTCTATGTTTCTTTCCACACTATGATCATAAGGGAAAACTCATCTTCTTTTCAGTGTGGTATTTATATTTCTCATTGAATTCCATTTTCCTCTTCTTATCAAACCCATATGATTGATTGGTTACTCCAATATCCATCTCAACCTTGAGAGTACATCGAACAATTTCCTCATAGCTATTAAAGTCCCTTATGGCTAACAACCGTTGAAGAATTGGTTTTAAGCCACTAAAGAATCGATCGATCTTACTCTCAGGTTTCAAAATAATTTTGGAAGCATACCTTGCAAGTCTTGTAAAATTTTCTTCATAGGTACCAACAGATTCATCATCCTTTTTCTTTAGTTCAAGAAACTCCTTCTCCTTCTTTGTTCGAAGATTACAAGGGAAGTACTTATTGAGAAATATGTTCTTGAACTCATCCAATTCCATGGACTCAATTTCGTCTCTTTGCCTCGTATTCATGATAAGATTCCACCATTGATCAGATTCACCTTCCAAAAGATATACTGCTAAGATGACTTTATCATGTTCGGAACATTAAAGAACTGAAAATATATTTTCAGTGGTAATGATCTATTGTTCAGCCATTAATAGATCATTAGACCCGCTGAATGAGGGTGGACGCTGCCTCACGAAGGATTCAACATAATTTTACTCCTTCCTTTAATCGTTTGGATGTCCTGTATGATTCATAGCTTGAGAAATCTGTGTGAGCATGGCTACAAGAGTTTTCATTCCAGCTCCCATAACATTTGGTTACCCAAGGGGACAATCATTTCACTGCCCTTCGCATTCATCATTAACACGGTTCCTTCGGGTTCCAGCCATTGACTAAAACCAATAATCATAGTGTGAGAAACACTAATCATAATAGGAAAACCACATAATCAAGAATAAAATTTCACACTTTAGGTATTATCATAGTTTCTTCATGGCCATTTCTAAAACACTAATATTGTGTTCTATGCTTAGACATATCCTTAGGGTTCTTACTAAGGATTTCACATCCTAGTTTCCACTGGTTGACCATACCTTTCCTCTGATACCAACTATAACGAACCATACATTACATATATTTTTATTACTACAGAATTGAAGCATACTTATTACAACATATAACAAAACCATGATAGGACCGTATAGGTTTAATGTCTTTAGAAACTGGGAAACATAAAAAACTGGTTTATAAAGCATCTACATTGTCTCCCATTTATTTCATCATATCTATAGTGCCTTTTGGAATATCATACTTAATAACCTTATTCCGAACCTGGGGAAAAGAAACCATACAAAAGGGTGAGATCAAATTCTTAGTAAGGGTAAACAATGGAAATATCAGTCATATCATATTCATAGGAGCATAACATTTTGAAAATCTTAACCTGCAAAAGAGATCATAATATCATAACACAGGATAAATCATATTAGTGAAATATAATCACAATAATCATAACATATAACATGAAACTTTTTTTCATACATACATAATCATAGAAAATCATTCCTTATTAGTCAAGACTCATTTCCAAGACTATCATAGTGGACAAAGTCCATTTCTGAACCGAGTTCACTCCTCATTCCAGTCCTGTATCACTGAATCAGATTAACTTATCATTCCATCCATGTCAATATCATGAGATATAAATCTTTACCCAATGCATTGGATGTAGATATAGGTCCCACCCATCTCATAATTATACCATTATTATGTGTTCCACAAAATCATATATCATATATCATAGCATAACCCCTATAAAGAAATGGGATTCTTAAACATCATGCCTTCATAAAATAATCCATATAAGATAAAAGGACTTCTTAAACATGATTCCATCATAACATAATCAATTCAATGTAAAAATAGGGATATAAACATAACCTTATATTATCTAAGATGGTAAATAATTTTGATAAAATACTTTAACTCCATTCTTGATGAAAATATCCTTTCAACTTCAAAAACATTTTTCCTTTATTAACATGTCATAATATTTTAAACTAAAAGAAGTTAATTAAAAATAAACTTGAAAACTTGTAAAAGAATCTTCATGGAAATAATGTTCTATGAAATCATAAAAACTCATTCATGTCGTATATGTTAGAAAACATTCTTCTCGTACTTTGGCCGGAAAAGTCAAAAGTATCTCGTACTGAAAACAACAAAAAATTTAATTCATATATTTTACTAAAAAATCCACAATAGGTAAATTTTTATTTAAAAAATTTCAGGAGGATAGAAATAATATTAAATATTGAGGAAATATGGGTGTGGATGATAAATATGCCCTGGTAAATTCTAATGTATAAACAATCTCGGATAAAAATGAGATTGTGAGATTTTATCTTACCGTAGGTCCAATGTGCTTTGTACGTATCCAAACCTCCTGTATAATGATTTAAATAATGTCATTGACTTATTCCAGAATCATACTCATTGTATGATAACATATATGGTCATATTCATAGCTTCTTATTAGTAATATTTGATTGTAACTTGTTATTCGGGTGTTGATTGCTTTATGTTCTTATGTGTGTTTTGTCGAATAAATTATTATTCCTACTTTTCAGGTTATAGCTATATCATTTAAAGAATTGTAGTTGTATAATATATATCATATTTGTTCATTAATTTTGTTTATATAATCATGTTTTAATGAAGATCATGTAGAACGAATCACATCGCATCGTGGAGACGGTAAGCCGTACGTATGCACGAGCGATGATATCGTTCCCATAATTATAGAATGGTTTTAGAGGGGATGATAAAATATCACCTAATTAGTATCATTTTATAAGAATTATATATAGTTAATCTTCAGACCATTATACCCATCCAAGTAAGGTGTTGGTGGAAAACAGATTACACCACGGCGTAGAGACGGTATTCTGTACATACGCACGCATGGTGATTTCATTTTCCATAGGATGGATAGAAGGTAAAATAGGTTTGTTTCATATTTATAATAAAATATCATTATATTAGTGATACATATGTAATTACATTATAATGAAACCAATAAAGAAGAGGAAGTAGAAGAAGAAATAATTCTGAAAGGATAGGTAAAGGATATTACATCTTCTTCGACGCGCCTCCTATAAACCTCCTCTTAGAGCACTAAAGATGGTCTTTGAAGAAGACCAGGACCTCTAGTATGTTTCTAGGGAAGTGTATAAGAGAATCCTTCAGGGTTTGGCCGAGCTTGAAGGTTCAAAATGGTGCGAGGAGGAGAGGGAGGAGGTTCCCTTTTATAAGAGGGGTGAGAGGCACCATAGAAAAAACATAAAATGTGATTTTATAATAAATTCATATTTGGTTTATAATGGATCTAAAGTGACTTATTTGGACAATAGGGTGGGGATGGGTCACAATAATCTCATCAAATAGGTTTTATATAAGTTTAGGATACCATTTTAACCATATCATTTAGATTTAACTCTAAGTTAAGTAATTTAACTTTTACCGTGTCTTCTTGTATTTTTACACTTTATGGTTAATAAAATTACTATAAACTAAAAATATAACCCCAATTGGTAAATTAATGTCACATATATTATTATATAAGTATTTTGGCCGAGCCTGATTTTTTTAGAAATATAATATCAATTAATAATTTAATATTTGTTTTAAAAACTATTTTATGTCAATTTTTATACTATTTGGTATTTTGTTTTTTCTAAATTCATAACTACATTATTACTAAAAAAAATTCATCTAACCATCCCTAATATATTATATTAACCTATAAAATTAGTGTAATTCACAAAAATTCTCAAATAACATTTATATGGATATTTATAATATCAATTGTGTTAATATTTCATGAATAAGATAATTACTGCATCATCATTGGGTCATAAATTAATTAATTTATTTAATGTATAAAAATTATAAATAAAATTCTCTTATGTAGGAAATCTTTTTATCTTTATATTGAATTTTTATAGTCGAAATTATCTTATTTATAACACTATTAAAAATGTTTTACTATTTAAACATTGATTTTAACTCTTTTAACTCTTCTTTGAATTAAATAATAATAAATGTCATAATATAATCTAAGTGGACCTAAATGGTCATATTTTATTCCTAAGGTTGTTTTTGGTCTAATTACCCTTACCCAATAGAATTAAAACATGTTTTAGGGTAATAATAATATCATTTTTACCCTTAATTACCCTATTACCTTTAACTGTGGTAAATAAAAGTAAAAAAGTTACTATTCAACAAAAATTGTTTTTATCTTATTGAACCACATTTTACTGCATGATATTAACCGCATCTCTCATAGTTTCAAAATTCCACTCATAGAAGCAGTAAAATTATGTTTTATGTAAATTTTCAAATTCTCTTAGGAGGTGGGTAAAAGAGGGTAAAAAGTTCAATAAAAATTTTATATATCTAAAATTATTATAAAATGACTCCAATGAATTAAGTTGAACTTATATAGGTATTATGTATCTATTTTGACCTAAAATAAATTTAAATAATTTTTTTTAAACTATAGCTCGGTGTTTTTCACTATTCAACAAAAATTGAAAGTTTTCAGAAAAATACCAAAAAATCACCCTAAGCTAATTTTGATATTCCGAATCCAAAAATGAAGTCCATTTTGAATGATAAAATATATAAAATTTCATAAAGTGGGTATTACTATTCAAAACGGCTAGTTTATATAATATTTTCAAAACATATCGTCATTTAGTGAAATTCAGTATTGCGTACAACACTAGATATCGAGGAAGGTTTCTCTTGTGTGTGATGCAAGCCAAGAAAATATTGTTTGTAGTGAAAGATTAATTTGGTGTTTCCAATAACATAATACATAAAAACAAAATATTTATCATAAAATCTCAGGGTGTTACAAATAATCCCAAAAAATGTATCTTTTTACTTTTCATTTCACAATATTTCATAAACTGTACAAAATGTAAGTATAGAGAGCTGAGATTATGAATTTCTTCTAGAGTTACCTTTTCGGTTTTCAATCTGGTGTGTACCATGACTTTTTAAGGTCATTTTATATTCATGCATATTAGACTAATAAGTCTTGTGTTTAAGGCTGAATAGAAATGGCCCTAAACATTGAAATTAGATCACAAATAAGGCTTATTTGTTTGTAATTTCTCCAAATTTATTTAAATACATTCAAGTGGAATCGTTAGTCGTAATTTTTATGGTCACCAAATCTAAAACATGAAGTATAGACATAGAGATCTTTTCCAAGAATAAATTTACTATTTCTTGATAAACCCATTATGGGGGTTGTACTCGACAGGGCCGACTGTGACATATGTTTCATAGCAATACAAAGGCATATTTTGACTAACATCCCTGTTATGTAGGAGAATTTTATGAAATGAAACGTAAAGGCACATAAACCAGAGTTAGTCAAAAGAGCTATAAAACATTTAAATTTTATTTGTTGATGGATAAGGGAAATTAATACTTGGGTGACTCAATACCACAATAAGTGATTTTCCAATAAAAATAGATTTTAAGAATAAAGCCCTATCAATGACCACATTGGTCATGAATGGGAAAACAACTCATAAAACTATTTGGTGTGTGAAGAATGACTAAAATTGTTTTGAAAGGGGCCTTCTGACATTGTGTTACGCAGTACAATTTCATGATGAAAATACATTAGGATGTGATGTTTCAAGTCACGCTTCAACAAAATTAGGTTATGTAGTTTCAAGTCATGTGACAAAGAAATTAGGTGGCTTTAATTTATGATCTTTATCTCCGACCAATGGATTATGAGTCTCATATTTCTTGATAATTTGTCTGGAAACATACTACAATGTTCAAGTATGGAAAGAAAGAATTCTAAACTCTGATTTTGAAATTTATGGATCTATAGAATGGTATAGGAAAATTGATAATGAAATTATAGGATTTCTTTTCAAATAACTTAGTATTCATTATTTTTTCAAACCCATTATGAGGGATGTATTATGCACGACCCAATAGGGAATATTCTACATAGCCCAACAGTTGCATATTTTTTCATACATGCCTATTATTTTGAAAACATATGTAAGGCCACCTACAAGAACATACATCCTATTCATGGAAAAGAGTTATTGGGTATCATACATTCTATTTATAAAATCTGAAGAAATTTTATAGAGATTCAGATTTTCCAATGTACAAAGTTTCGTTTATTGAAGAAGATCCCTGAACACAGAAAGAGTATTTCCAATCATGATTTTTAATGAATAGGGGGAATGGGTTCTCTATAAAGGTCTGACCCAAATGTTTGATGTATGGTGTTTGTATTTTTAGACCATGCGACTAGGACCAGAATATTATGGAAAAAATGGATGATATGTGGTAAAATATTCAAGGTTATTTCAAAATGATATGAGTATATGGAGATGAAAAATGTGTAAAACAAAGTTTTAGAGACATTCATTTTGAGAGAAAGTTAAAGAGACAAATAAATATATAAAATATTTAAGATACATGTCCTTAAATATTTTCATCATTGTTTGAAGGGGATATAACATGCTTTTACCAAGAATTAAGTTACCATTGTTTGAAAAAACCCATTTTGGGGGATATATTATGCAGGGACAACTAGGGCATGTGTTATATAGCTAATTTGTTTTTATCATTTGACTGAAATGCCTATTATTTAGGTGTATTTTATGAAAGGCTACATAAGGGCATGTAATAAATATTAAAGAAAAATATATATCAGATATTAGAAACTATTCCACAAAAAACTATAAGAACTATTATGAAGATATGAAAGTATTCAAGATTAAGAGCGTGAAATACAATAGTGGTAATGCTCAATGCATATGTGGAATATTTGAATCAATATTTTCCTTGAGTTTTGGGTCCCTTACATAGACTTTACTCATATGTAAAATGGGGAAATTTTGTTTTTTCCTTGGTGGGCATTCTATAGAGAGGACCCAAAATGAAGACTCCTGCATTGATTGTTAAGTATATGTGGAAGAGATATAAAGGTTTATCATGTGGATGAGACAATGAGCTAAGGATTATTTTCCACTATGTATATCAATGGGATAATAATCTTGCCATACATATTTATTTGGGTGCATTTTTTTTAATCTCATGCAACAAGGAAATTATGATGTGTAGTTTAGAGTAAGACAGTGAGGACATTAAGTGATTCTAATGTGAAAAGGAATATAATAGAAGGACCAGATAATTGAACTTAGATATCACTATGTATCTCATATGGATGAGATTCAATCCACACATAATTCTTGAAACATTCTATATGAAGGTTAAATTCATACACGAATGTAATAACATGTTTTTTAATTATGGATGGGCCCATGATTGGAGATCAAGCCATCTCTACATATCTCATTTAAATGAGAATCAAGACAAACATAGTTCTTTATAAAATCATTCCCCACACCAATTGATCCTGATGTGAGAGATAGTTACTTTTAACACATTTCTAAAGAATGGTTAAACTTAAGACACCAGATGGTATGAATATCAAACCACATATCTTAGAAGAGTACTCTGCATAGATTTAGTTCATATATAGGAAGACAAAAAGGAAATAAATTTCATTATGGTTGTAATTGATCCCAATATTGGAGAATTGGGCATCTCAAAGTGTCAGATTGAAATGAGAATCATTCCATAGAGAGTCCTTCAAATGAGGTCTCTATGAAGATATGATTCAAACATAGGGATAAATGGAACTCATGTTACACTAATGAGTAGAAATGATGTGAGTAATTATTGCACATGGAAGATACTCATTTTTTTAAGAACCACAAATAATTCCTATTTTCAGTATATTATGGGATTTTATAACATCAAATGATGAAGACATTAATTGTAAATATTAATTTCGTGAAGCGAGGAGAAATAATGTCATGCAGTTTGAGGTCATGCGACAAGAAAAAATATGTTACACATTTTAAGTTCATGTAACATGGAAACATATGGTTGTTATATAGTTTATTGTATTGCAACTAGGACTTTATACTGTGCAGTTAAGAGTCATGTAGTGAGGATATGGTCCTGTGTGATTACACAAATTACTACTTCATGAATATTGTATTGGTTGGAGTTGAAATAAGTTCCTTATCCATTGAGAATAGGGAATAAGCTCCATTTGAGTAGACTGTATGTAAATAGTAAATTCCTTCCCACGTTGACTCATGTTTTGGAGGCTTCATTCATAGTATCATTGGAGTCATGAGGACTAATACCAATTATTCTTATAGAAATGAATGACGGTGAACTTTCTTGTTTAAATATTTTGTTATTCTATTCTGATAGACTTCCCAACGATTCAAAGTATGAAATATCTTTTTGTCCAATCATTCCATCTCATCAAATCTTTTTTGATAATATTCATTTATAGATAACTGATCACAGATTTCAACTTGGAGTAATGGAAATTTAATTTCAATAAGGAAAATATACATATTTTCAATACACCAACGAATATAGTGCTTCATTACTGGTATTATGGGTAGTAATCCGATAATCTGATAAAGCATGAAAAAGTTTATTTGGATGAGATTTCATATCTTTATTCTCCATTTTCATGAGTATATTTGATAGGGTCTTGTTTAATTCTTCTATCTATACATTGGATGTTGCATTATAGGGAGTTTAATGGTTGGATTTGATATTGTGCTCCTGATATTACTTCTTCACCTCACCAGAACATAACTTTGTGCTATTTTCCATTAATATGGTATGAGGGACACAAAATCTTGTAATGATATTATCTTTGACCAAGATAATAGTGATTTTGGACCTTAATTATTTGAGGGGTATTATCTCAGCCCATTGGGAGAGTAAATCAATAGCAGTAATAATATATTTGAACTGCTTATCTATTACTGGAGGATATGTTCCTATAACATCCATTCCCCACGTAGAAAATGGAAAAGAGTATTTATGTATAGGTAGAAAATATGGGGGTTGATGAATGAAGTTGGAATGTACATAGTAGTGTTGACACGTTTTTGTGAAATCTTTTCAATCCTGCCCCATTGAATCCCAGATGTATCCAATCCTTTGTATATGATCAGAAAGCCTATTCCTAGGCTGGTGAGCACAACAAGATTCTAAATGTACTTTTTCTATGACATTTTTGGTTTCTTCTCCATCGATAATCTTGATAAGTACCCCATCAAAGCCTCATTTTTAGAGGATCTTCTAGTGATATGATCTATCATAAAGAGTGAAATTGACCAGTCATCGTTAGATCTATTGTTTTTCAAATCTATTTGGGGGAAGTTCTGAATTTTGATGGTATTCCATGATAGGTGTCATTCATCTTTTAGTATGACTGTATGGCACAGAAATATGGATAATTTAATTAATTTCCTCTATTCTAGTTTAAAAAAAAGTGAAACCAGATAACGATGGAAAATACTAATGATTGTCTCATCCGATTTGGATCTGCTAGGGATGTGGCTGTGTTAGACAATGCATTAGCTTGGACATTTTGTGATCATGGGATACAAGTCAATATTGGATCTGAGGGAAATTCATACATAAACTCTCTTACATAATCACACAAAGTGATTAAATTTTCTTTTATGATAGTATAATCTTTATTGATCTGTTTGATTACCAATATTGAATCACCATTCACTTTTAGGTGGTTCA
This sequence comes from Viscum album, assembly GCA_963277665.1. Lineage (NCBI taxonomy): Eukaryota > Viridiplantae > Streptophyta > Magnoliopsida > Santalales > Viscaceae > Viscum > Viscum album. The sequence goes on from OY728145.1 coordinate 153,887,626, forward strand.
CTTTTTCCTAGATTTCCAATTCTAGGACTGTAATAAGATCTGGATATTCTGCCACATTCTTGATACTATCTTCTGATAATAGAAATAAATATGTAAATGCATACTTTTATGGGAAGATAACCATAATTCCAAACCCCAATTTTTTTAGTTTAGGGTTTTCCATTATCTTCCTCATTGGACTTATGGATGCACCATCCAAATACATTTCCCATGTTTGGGAATTGTCTAGAATAGGGATGATTTATCCATCAGGAAGTTCAGTATTCAAAGATTCATCTTCATCAGATGTGTGTTCAATAAGAAATTCTACCAATTCATGGCCTTTTATTAGTTTCTGATGCACAAACTAAATATCAAACTATTTGAAAATAAATTCCCACTATGCCAAACATACTATAAGAATAAGACAACTGAGTATAAATTTGATCGGGATATTGAAAGATACTAAGAGAGACTCAAGATGTTTCATGTAGTGTGTTAGCTTCTATACTGCAAAAATTAATACCTGGAAGCACTTCATGATACATGAATATTGAGTCTCTATGTCAAGAATAGTAAGACTGAGATAGTAATACTATTTTCATTCCCAACATCATTATTTTGGGAAAGGAAGGCACCTAGTGACCACTCTAAAACTGTCACATAGAAAATAAGTAGCTTTCCATCAATAGGTGTCATTAATATTGGTGGACTGAAGAGATATTTCTTGAGGGTATCAAATGTCTCTTGGAAGACTTTGGACCATTGATATGTAACTCCCTTCTTCATTAATCTGGTGAAGTGTAAATACTTGCCTACCAAAATAGTGATAAAGCACAGAATATAGGACGACAATCCTTGAAGGCCTCTTAATTCATTCAAATTTTTTCGAGGTTTATTGAAAAGGATTTTTTTTTTTCGAGATCAAATTCGATTCTATGATGGAGTACAAAAAAACTATAAAATTTTCCCGAGGTTACCCCGAAAGCACATTTCAAGGGACTAACATTTAAATTGTGTTGCTGATGTTTAATGAATATGGTCTCCACATTAGTCAGCTAATCAGAATGTTGTCTTGATTTAACAACTATATCATCCATAAAACATTAGACATATGTTCCTAGGAAGGGTTTGACGATATGGTTCATGACACGTTGATATGTTTCACCAGTGATCTTTAATCCAAATGACATTACTCAATTGAAAACAAAACACATTAAGGGTATTTTTAGGCTGTAGAATCACCATTATCTAGGCTTATTCATATTTTGTTATACCCATAGTATCTATCCATGAAAGTGATGGAGAGAGTGATTGTCTGCTGTTACATCAATCAAAATGTATGTGATCGTAATTGTAAAGTCATTTTGAGACAATATTGGTTAAGATCTACAAAATCAATGTAAAATATAATTTTCAAATTCTTATATTTCAATAGAACAATGTTGGCAAGCCATTTAGGATATTTAACCTCTTTTACAAAGTTATCTTTGATAATCGTGCTGACTTCAGCTTCAATTTTAGAGGCACGAGTTGGTTTCATTCTTCATGGAGCCAGCTTAAATCCTCGATGCTCTTCTGGCATGCCCAAATAATGAGTGGCCACATAAGGATTAAATCATAGAATTTCTATATAGATATAAGAAAATACTTCTCTATGTTGCTTTAGAAATGATGTATACATCTCTTTCTCTTCTAAAATCATGGCCACACTAATTAGGGTAGGGTGTGGACCTTTCTATGTAGCAAGATGTATTTTTTTTAGCTTGGCTACAGTGGTGGAGATACCTTACTCCAATGCTGGAGGGGTTTACTTATGATCTTATTCTTATTCTTCCTCACATGTCACTACTTATATTTCTGATTCAAGGGTATGTGATGAAGAAATATTTTTAGATTTATGGGAGGAGTCAGTATTTAGACATTTTGAAGAAGAGGCAACCATTTCTTTCCCTAATAATGGTAAAATGTATTCCTGGAGAATTAAAGTGAAAAATATGGGTTAGGAATATACATTTTTGTCTTCCTTTACTAATTTGACAAGTTCTTTTAGACTAACTGATGAAGCCACAACTTTTTAAAGTTCGGTGGATTAAATCAAAACATCTCTATTTAAGATTTCACTATCAATAATTTCTCCCATGCTATTAGGTTAGATTTCCACATCTAATATTTTATAAGCCAGTGGATGAGTGCATGGACATGGGTCTATCCTTTAAATTTTATTGATAGACAAAACCTAATCTATACGCATATTTTTGAATGGTTTTGCTGGGATTCTTTCAAGACCATTCAGAGCATTGATTGTTGTTACGTCTTTTCCACCAACCTCTGTCTCCTTTTTGTGATAAAATTATGCATAAATTTATAGTGGTTCACATGTTTTGAATAGTGTCTTGTCATCATACAATGTCCTAATTCAACTATTGAAGCAATACATGAGACATTCGTGATATGAAGAAGGAATTTTTTCATGTTGATGTATCCAAGGTCTTCCATGAAAAATGTTGAAGGCTATGTACTGTCAGAGAACCATGAAATCTGAATTAGGTGGGAGATCCCCAAACTAAATTCAGATTGTAATCTCACCTAGAGGTTCTTTTTTGTTCTTATAATAATGTTGCAACATCAACGTGAAAGGAGATAATTCAAATTAAGTGAGACCCAATCGACGAAGTGTACAGATAAGGATGGGTTGGACTCTTGAGACATTATTAATGAAGGCTTGTCAGATGTCTATATCAGTAACTATACCCGATAGATACAAGGTCTAACATGTCCATGTACAACGTCATCCTCATCTTCATCTGTAAAAGATATAACTGCATGAAATTATGAATGATCATTCTGTATATGGTAAATCTTAGCAGCAGCATCTTCAGTTTCAAACTCTTGAGGACTTGAGAAATACTAAATATGTTCTACTCGAAGATCTTTTGATAGATTCAAGGAATCCAGGAATGACAACGTGGTCGGTACTTTGGCAAGTTATTTAAAACATCAATATTTTTGTCCAAATTCATGTATTTTTTAGCATGTAGATTAAGTTTTGTAGGCACCAGGTAAGTTGATACTCCTGATATAGATGTACCATGGGTTGGGGAAGAAGTTGGAAGTACTTATCTCTTGGTAGATTAGAATTATTTGTTATTAATACTTGCTGAGATAATGATGGTGTAACCTCTATTCGGTATTCCAAGATGATCATGTTAGGATAGATCCTGTCATGAATGGAATAATTTCCTTGTTCTTGCTAATCATACTGAAGTTATATTTTATGAGTTTCTATTTCATAAATGGTTCAAGAAGGGGTATAGTTAAAATAGTGGTTTCTTGCATATCCACATCTTCCCCTATATCCTCGAACATGGATTCTTCCCCTTGTCCCCAAATAATTTCCAGGGTAATCAGGTTCACAACCAGAATAATCACTCATATTGGGGTCTATTAAGTGGATAACATTAACAGAATCAAAGATCAATTATTCATCCAAATAATATTATTCTTGATAAGTCGATTCATGTTATACTATTTGGAGGGGTGGTCCCACGATTTTGAGAAAGATGGCATGACATCTTCCATGTCAAGGAAAATGTTGTCCTTGAAAAGAGATCATCCTCTTCTGACTGTTCATTATCTTTCTGATCATGTTTCTTTGTTGAGGATTGACCTTGGGAAGAATAATCATCATATGAAGATGGTTTTGTATAGAAGAAGTGGAAGAAGACTCAATCAGGTGTCTCAAATGCGTTCGTAGAATCGAATGAGTTTGTTGGACATTTTTCAATGATTCTAATCATCATAATTCTAGGAAATTTTTCTTTTGACATCCTTCCATCCCGCTTCATCCTCTTGATCAGGAGTATTAACACATCCTACAGGGTTTGATAAACTTATTATTTTTCCTTTTCAAGATTCCAATTTTTTTCAAGAGATCATTGAAAACAAAAAACTTCTGAATGGAATGTCCCAATATTTTATTAAAGGGGAAATAATTTGGGAGATCATCATATCCTAATTTATTTTGTTTATTTGGCCTTGGAAACGGAAAAAAATTGTTATCCAAAGCAGGAATGAATAAACTGAGAACCTGTTCATTCTGAAAATATTAAACATTGTTCTAAAATTCATGAAACTGTATCTTCCTTTGATGTTTTTGATCTTATTGACGAGGCTATTATTATTGCTGGCACTCAATAGGTGGATCCCTTCAGCATGATGGATATTTTGAAGTAGATGCAGGTACATTTCCCTGTTTGAGTGTGGTTGTAGAATCCATTACTTTCCCAGTTCACCTTTCTAGAGATGATGGGTTTACATGAGATTAAACTTTAGTTTCCATAATGTAATCATCTACTTTTTTGGAGATTGAAGAAATATCTTGAAACCCTCCTGTGTATTTTATAGGGATTAGTGGTGTGCATAAATCAGCACACATATTTTCCACACAAACTTCAGGAAAATATTATTGAGGAAGTGGTATATTTAAGGAATATGTTAATCCTTTCCATCGAGCAATGAATTATGAATCTCTTTTATTCTCCCTTTTTTCAATTTGTATGATAAAAAACTATTGTCTTTGGCAGCGTTGAGTTGAATTGGAGAAATAATTTCTGATGGATGTCTTTCTATCTAGTAATTGATCGATACTACAAAATTGTATTCTAGACAAAGGTTTTCCATATAATTATATCACAAAAAATCTAATATTTACTACTTATTGATGTTGAGGGGTCCCCATAATGGCATCAAAATGAGAAAAAAATGCATTAAGTTCTCCTCCAGATCTTTTGAACCATTAAAGGATGGAAATATGGTATTCACAATGTTTGGTAGTGCAAGGATCAGATCTACCCATTAGTGGTAAAATTTATTTTCTGGTTGTATTGGTCTACTCCATTATTCCATAGATTTTAATTGAATATTAATTCCTCAATTGTATTCAAAAGAATTTGGGGAATATCTAGATGAGTTTAAACCCATAAAGGTACAATAGCTGGATCTTGAACTGGTACGACGACTGGAAAATCCATCGGTGGTTGTGTTGCTAGTATTTTTCTTGGATGACCCATAGGTATAGGCCTATAGGGATGTGTTTGATACTTTCTTGGATATGTACCAAATTAGATGAATTCATTATCGCCATTTGTAGTTGCAACAAACTCACTTTTCTAAGGAGTTCCTATAGAATGTGCAATTTTAGGATCTACTTGTGGAACATGTCTAGAAGAAATGATGCTTCAATGTAACTCTTCATTGAGTTTTTTCAACTCCTTAATATTCTATTATTTCTAGAAAAGTCTTTATTGAATAGAAAGAGATTTACCTTCTCCCGTGGAAAAGTGATACATGGTCAGACCTTTACCTTTTCCCTTGTTAGATTCCTTTCGACGAGGTAGGAGTTCGTTACTGGAGGGGATTCATAGATTCTTGGAAAACCTCTATGGGTATAAAAACATCCTTCATTTGCAACAGTGTGTACTGTATTATGAATAAGTTATTCATCATATGACTCCCCTGAGATATAATAATTTTCTATAGGGTCTTCCGTAATGGTTTTAATGACATTCACTAACACATAATGCATTGGAGGAATTATGTTAGTATCTTTGTAAGATCATATCTTTCCATGTCCTCAATAATAAAATGTTCTTCTACATGATGAATTCCTGGGAACTGTTTGATGGATAGTAAACTGAAGAAAATCCACGAATAGTTTATTTGTGCATTCACTTGGTGGCTTCTTCCCTAATTGGGATAAAACTGAATTCCATTGAGGAGGGTATTGTAGATGTGAAAAATCCCCTGACCCAACAAGTTGGGGATATTCTTTTTCTACTTCTTCAAACCTTAAATCATTTTTTATTGAGTTTGATGGTTGAGTTAAACAATCCCACATACCTACAGGCTGAGGTGGATCTTCAAATGCTATGACTGATATTAGTGCAGTTTTTTTTCGAATTCTGTGAATTATAGTCTGAACATTGGCTGGATGCATTATCTGAAACCACTTAAATTTCCTATTTCGAAATACCATTTTATTATTTAATAAATTTATGTAATCTGATGGCTTGCATCCTATAAGAAAGAGGCCTTCTTAATGTTCTTATATTCCTAAAGAAAAAATATCACAACAGCTTTCTCTATTTGGGCCTGACTTGGGTGAGAACTAGTTGAGTATTCTTCATGAAAATATCTTTGACCACACCGAATGCATATTGATTCTAGGTACCCTTGAGAAATAATATTTCATGAGACCACTTTTGGATGGATTTTCTAATTTTGGAGAATTGTGAAATGCAATGCTCCATGTGCACCCCATTATTTGATACAAACACCATATATAGTATCAGTAATTAACTAACATAACCTCTTTAGTGCATCGAGGCTGGCATTCTGAAGGGTTCACTACAGCTTCTCATATTTTTGATATTGGGAATCTAAGAGAGATTCCATGTAAATTTGGCATTGTAACCCTTCTATTACCATAACATGACTTTGATATTCATCATATGGTAATACATTGTCTTTCAGATGATGAATATTATTCCATATGTTGATGCATATATCAGGAATGAAATCATATTCCATAGATTCTAGAATATTATATCAAGAGGTTGTCAATGTCCAAAGAATGATTGGTATTTCACCCTTATACAATTATTTCTGCATATTCAACATATCCTTATCATATTTTTCTAGAGTTTTTCAACATAGAATAACCAGAATGGACACTTATAGATTCTTTTATCATAAAAAATAGAATTAGTTGTTTTTTTCTCTACTATATTAAAGGAAAAATGACCCAAGGGAGGTTCAGAGAATGACCATTGCCTTGGGATGTCTTCTGGTTGAGAAAGTATTTAACCTGTTAACAATAAGGCATTAGATTGAATGTCCTTATGTTGGGAAGTGGCTCTAGATAAGAGGGAATTCTCATCACTATATTTTTAGTTAGATAATTATCTTGATAATGTGAAACACTACTATAGAGAGAATATTCAAAGAAAATTACATCACATAGAGGGCCACCATGGTGGATTATAGAAAGGGATAAATCATATTTCTCCATGGTATTCTGGCTACATGGAGGGTTTTCGTGTCTCTAATCTGAAGATAGATTCTCTATATTGACTGAATTTTCATGAATCAATCCTTCATAATGATGTTTCCAATGGGGAACATCATAATTATCGCTACTAATACCATAATTTTTTAATGGGAGGGTATGATCTAGATTTGGAATATATAAATATATGAGGTCTTAAATAAATCTAGTGTTAAGATGAGCCAGATCACATATTGATTCATGATTTTTGAATTGTTTTTGGATAGAATTCTTCTTATTTACTCTTTTACACGTAGTTGGGGACACCTTTTTGGAGAATTGGTTATTATGGGAGGGTGTATGTTCCTTCCATAGAGTGGTTATTAGAATATGCTGATTATCACAAATTGGAATAATTGTATGTTTCCGATCTGGTTGTTTGCATGATATGGGGGAGTATGCCCCATAACACACCTAGACTGAAACATAGGTCTGTATATGCTTCGGGATGGAATATTGATGAGTCATACTAGGTGTGGGGATATACATATGTGTATGTTCCCCTAGTACTACTGATGTTGATTTTATGATATTCTGTAAGGCTTCCAGAATATGGGCATGAATTTATGTATGCCCTTTCACCATTTCTAAAATGTGTTTAGTGACTTTAGTGGAATGAAAGGGAATCGGCTTCCATTCTGTATTTGGAGTACGTGTGTGTGCCTTCTAATGTCTGCCCTTTCCTGGTAGTGGATACTGATGGTACACATGTATGGGGGCAGAGATTTTATTTTTACCAGGTTTGTCGTCAGAGCATTATGACTGACTTCTTTGGGTGCTTCCAAATGAGACTGTCAGTAGGATTGATGGATATTGGAAGGTGAATGTTCCTGGTAGTTGTTTTCTAAAAGTAATTGTCAATAAACTTCTTTCAATGTATAAATATGTGACTTCTGGTAGGATTGGTGAGTGCAGGCAGGTATATGTTTCTGCTTACAGGCTTCCACCATATTTGATTGGAGGGTTTCCTTGAGTGTATCTATATGAGTCTTATAACTAGATGGTAGTTTTTAAGTAGGGTACATTCCTTCTCATGATAATCCAGTGTGTTTAAATGGTGGGATTAGGTGGGTACTTCCAGATGAGTCTACTGGCTAGCGGAAAGAGGGAGGGCGGGTGTATGTGCTCATTCGTTGTTTTCCACCAAGTTATGTTAGTGGAAATATCAAGAGGGAAAAAAAGGTAATAACCTACTCCATGTTGGCTAGATGTTTTCCCCGATGGTTTTTCTTTCATGCCTGTGACTGATGGACCTAGTCCTAACAATTGAAGGTAACACCCCAATCATGTTGGGGGTTCAGTACCACAAGATTCTCTTAGCATAAATTATTTGTGGGATCCCTCATGAAGGACCCATGTATATTTGTTTTGTTTCCATTAGTGTCCTTTTGAGCCACATCCCTAGAGTATGGGAGAGACTGGTTATTGAATTTTAGGGATAAGGACCCAAAGCGGTTGAAGACGGTGGTTGAAACTATCTTCTTCTTTACCACCATTCATTGTTGACCGCATTATTGAGGGTTCTTGTTTACTTGGAGAGCATGTCGGGAAGCCTATAAGGATGGTATAGTGAAATGTGGATGGTATTCCCAAACCAATAATTTTGAGACCTACCATTTAAGATACTGAGTAGGTGTTGACATCCTTCCAGCGGATGAGGGTCCTACTTGAGCAGCAGCCAGGGTATTCATGGGTGAAAACCTGAAGGAATCCATTTGGAGTGAAGGGAGTTCTTTAGAAAACATGAAAACTACAAACAAATAACTCCCTTAAAACAATATATCTTAGATGGACATATGCGTGACTGATTACTTTATCTCACCTTCCTAAATCAATTGATAGGGGCCCGTCAGATGGGTAATACATTGAACATGGATAATGACTCACGTCAAGTTAACCATTTTTGTTTTATCTCCCTTAAAACATGTGTTTTTGTTAGGAATAACTACTTCCTTGTAGTTTCCATTGGATTTATTTATGTAACCAAAAATATCAAATGATTCATTATCTAGTGGGAATTTCTTTCAAAAAGAAGGCATTCATTAGGTGTGGACCTACGTTACGTAAGATCAAACATTGGTCAATAGGATGTGAGACCAGACTCATCACACCCTTGGGGGGGGGGGAATTATTTCCTACTATGGGACTCTCTTATAAATTTGATATATTTTCATGAATACATATTAATTTACCAATTATAAAGTATGTTTCCCTTTGAAGATGAAATCAATTATTAGCATGTGCGAAATTCAAAATCATCTATATGTATTTGAGGTTCTTCATTAATGGATATATCCAGAAGTATTCAATGTTCTCCATCAATGATATCCTCGTATATAATATTTAGATTTTTTTAACCATTATTATGATAAAACTGGTTTTTAAGCCACTCAGTGGGGCACTCTAGAATTTATTACCGTCCAGGGAGATCGAAGTATATTTTGATGTTGGGATCCTAGCTATAAATAGGAAACATATATTTCCTTGTAAATGGAATAAAAACCCTCATAGTTTACTTCCACTTAATGGGACACATAGTACCTTTTAGTGTCATGTGATAATGAATTAACCATACAGTTTAATGTCATGTGGTAAGGATATCTAAGCAGAAGGTGCTTATTTAAATTTTGGTGTAGGGCGTATGCCTAAGTAACCCAGGGAGCCTTGAAAAGATATGTGTTTTCAGGTTGGATTAGACCCTATTGGGAATATGATCCAAGTAGAACAGGGTTGTTTTTTGGTTTTGGGTATGAACCATAGAGAGGCTTCCATCATATCCCATTATGATGGGTATCAAAGCCCACATAGTTCAATGACCCTCGTATGAGAGTGTAGTCATTTGAGAGAAATGAATTTGGGATTACATCCTAAAAATTATTCCTTTTATAGATGAAATGAGATGTAGTTAGGGCCTTAGGAAGGACTCATGCGTATCCAAGATTTGATGGGAACCAGAGTTCTCATTGCTCATTCTATGAGGTGTTTGTGTAAATTTCGTGATCATCACAAATCTCAAAGCCCATGTGATTCATGCTCAGTGTGAGAAAATAGAGGGTGTGATTGATTGAAAAAAGGAACACACACATTTCCTCTTCTATTGGAGGAAGATTACATGCCTATTGGGATGATGGTGGAAGAGGCCAAGGCAAAAAACCTTCCCCCTATTTGATATACATTAGATGAGGATCCAACGAAAGTAATGGGTGAAGGTGATGGATGTATAGAGAAGAAAGACTGCAACCACCTACATGAATGTTTGGGGGCTTACAATCGTAAGGTTTCCCAAACATTTGTCCTAACAGGGGAGGGAGACTTCTCCTTTGTTCAAAATAATAGGTAGGTCTCAACCATACCTTTCCTACTAGGGACTTGAGGCTCCAGGTTTTAGAGATGATAAGGGACATGCATGGCCCAAACCCTAATCCTACAAATCCAGAATTCCCCAACACTATTCATGGGGGAAAGGTCCTTGTGAATGTGGATATACAAACCCAAAAACACTCCATTAATTAAAACCCTATTACAACAAAATGTGGGAAACCTCTGAATGCGGATATACAAATCCAAATAGGAGACACACTAATGTGACCTTTATAAACATCTAATAAGTCACGAGGATTTGGGGGAGGTTTCAACATAATACATATCATATAAGGGAGTGAATGTGTAATAATCCTTTCCATGAATGAATTTGAAGAAGGATTGATGAAAATCTTGTATAGAATGAAGGGATAAGGCGAATCAAAGTAGGGATCCCTAGTAAGTATCTGGAATATAGGTATAGGTGCGCAAGTAGGCATGGGTGACCTGATGTTTACATAAGATATGAAAAACATGTATGTTAATACATGGGTGAGAGTTGAATCAAACATTTAAGAGTATTCATAGGTATTCCTAGAAGTGGGGTACTCAAGTTCCTTTGAGATGAATGGGTGGTGCACAATTGCTTCTGATTTAGGGAGGATGAGCGCTTTAGGCCTGAAAGTGTTATGGATTTCAAACACTAAAGGGACATAATTCTAATGATCCCCCTTCAATTCCTCCACTCTCGGTGTTGAAGAAATACCAAAATGGTTTCTAAAGACTTGGGTACAACACTACGGTGACCGAAGTAGCAATTGGGATTTAAGGAAATTCATTTGTACAAATGAAGGCCCTGGTGCACCGACGGAGCCTCGTCTTGACTGGGATGACCCAAATTTGAATCTTTTTTCAGTCATGATTGTCATCATGTATTTTCTCCTCTTTTTTCTATGCCATTTCTCATTGTCACTTTTTTATTGATGTAATGGAACAGACTGTCAAAACTTACCCATATGGAGTGTAATGATCTAAAACATGAAGGAACAATGTTAGAACACTTAATGAGACAAAAAACTACATAATTTAATGGTACTAAAAATACCTCTGTATCTGGAAAATGTATAAGTGCCTTAGAAAAGACATTTATTTATTTTGGAATTAAAAAAAATAGAAATGGTTTTGAAGGAATTTTATTATCTTTTGGGAGATGCTGATCAATGGTGGTCATTTTTTCAAAACATGAAGTAGGAATAAATGAAAAATATTTAATGGAGGGATTTTATGAATTTTACATGGAAAAATATTTTCCTCAAGTATAGTGATGAGATATAGAGAGACAATTTCCGAGTCTCAAAAAAAAGGAGGATGAGAATTCTATTAATTATAAATCTAACTTTATACGGTTAAGTTGCAATTCAACAGAATACATTCATTATAGAAGAAGTAAGATATATCACTTATTTGACAGGTTAACCCCATTCCTATTAATGGCATTGGTCACCAAAAATATCTCATTATACAAATACATAGTCTCATATGGTATCAATAGAGATAATAAATTCTAAAAGTCTTATGAAATCAATGCAATTTATGTTAAGTAGATAACTATAGAGAAAGATTCAGATAAATTGTAAAATGGAAAGAAAGATTTTCCATCATGTGATACATGTAGAAGAAAACAACCTGGTACCAACTTAGAGGAAAAAATGGTTTTTATCAAGTGTGGTGAGAAATGGAATCCTTATCATTATTTAAAGGGAATGAAATAAGAATTCAATGTTAAATGATATAATTACAAAGATATGAAAAATTCTGAAACTAAATTAAACAAGCATAAAGTAACTCTATCTCAAAAAAAAGGATTAAGGACATGCTTATGTTGTTACTATAGTAAAAGATGAATAATTAATGAATGTTTTTCAGTTATAAGAACCATAATATATATAGGGATTGTATTATAGTATTCCTTCTATACGAATTTATAAGAATTTAAGTTTCCATTAAGGTTTTAAAGGTGATAATGGTAAACATATATTTGGTATGTTCTAAAAATATTTTCATTATATTTGGGGAAAATATGATATTAAGTTGAATTTCTAAATTTATTGACATGCCTAATAAATATTTGGACTGTTAATTTTCTTAGATACATTTTAAATGACTCTTAATGTTGTAATAGATTATGTTTAATATTAGATATTTTTTTTGATTACTGTAAGATTTATTGGAAACTTTGATCTAACATTTTGGATTTTAGTAAACATTTATAGGATGAATGAAATACTTTCATATCTCATCATTCGTCAAAATTGATTTATACATAAAAACTCATCTTGAATATCCATCTCAAAGTCTATGAAATGAAGTGAAAATAGATCTAAGCACAACCAAATGAAGATATAATGACATGGAAATAAATAATTTTTTTTTCTTAAGTGATTTATCTAGATAGTAAAACAATCCGTCATCTTTAAGAAAATTATATTCAAACTAAAACATTATTTGTTAACTTCTCTTATTAGGAAATATGTATTACATTAACCATTAAGAATTTTTATGGTTTTATGATGGTTAATATTTTAATTACCATGTTCTATATCACTCTCTATTAGAACTTGATAGTTATATTTCACTTCCACGTCTATGTTTTCGCTTTACACTAATAATTTCTAATTTGAAATCTTAATTTTGTGGTGACCTTCACATTTACCTTTCCCTCCTATTATGTGGATGTTTTGTTAACCCAATTTCTGATATGTGTTTCCCAAAAAGTAATTTTGAAGTATCAACCTTTAATCATTGATGTCGAATTTCAAAATTTTAGGATTTAATTAAAGTAAGTATGGGAGATATTAACACCCTAGGATTTTATGGTATGAAACATTTTAAATACAACCTCTTTTAAAGATTATGTTCCATGAAACACCAAACATAAATGATCAACTATAAAACATTAATATTATTATATAAATATATATATATATAATATTCAATCCAATATTTTTACATTCATCTTATGTGTTTTCTAGACAAAATATAAGAACAAACCCAATTTTACACATAAAACATTTATTTTAATAAAAGAATGTTTTACCCTGTGTAGAAAAAAAATTGTTTTAAATATAGTCTTTCACTGTTTTGTAAATTATATTTTATAAAATAAGCATTTTTTAATAAGAATATTAAAAATTATTTTAGTCAAATTTTAAGAATTTTTCTGATTGGTTTCTTCTTTGGATGACTAGTGAAAAAATATTATAGTTTAATTGAATACAGTTTTTCTTCTAAATAATTTTTTTTGTAAAATAAATTTTTTTATAGGTTTTAAATAATTATTATATAAATTTGTGTCCATAAATATATTTTAGTTAATTGGACTCAATTTATCATTGAATTTTAATATAAATAAATTTCAATCATTTTAACTTTTTCACTTAAATAACTATTTTTTCATTCCATTAATAAGATAAATTTTAAATTAATTTTATCCTATTCTGTGTTTTGAATTTTTAAACAATTATTCCATATTTTGAATTATTTGGTTCAAATTTAGTAAATAGGTTGCTTTTAGTTTAGGAGAATATGAATAATAAATTTTGTATTTTTTAAATTACCATGGTTAATGGTAAATTATGTAATTAATGATAAAAATAATATTATAAGTAGTATAACATTACCCAAAAACATGATCTATTTTTATTGGATGAGCTTTTTTCAATCTAAATTATCATTTAGATGATTTTATGGCATATTATACCCCCTTGGATGAATTTATTCCTTTTTCTAGTATTTTAATCTAAGAAATGTACAGTATGTTATACTCTTGTTTATTATAAGTATAAATTTTTTTATATGGATATTTAGATGATATCTTAAACTATAAATATTCATTTAAATTTTAATTGTATTATCTTCACTATAGAAATTTATTTTTAATTTTTAGGGAATAAATAATTACCTAAAAGGCATACACAATGGTGATGTAGTAATTGTTTAATAAATTAAAATATCTGATAACTATTTAAAATATTAAAACAAATATAATTTGAGATACATAATTTCATGAAATAATTTTATAGATTATATATACATATTAGGGATATATTATAGGGTTTTTAATGTTTTGTTGGGTATTGATATTTTTTTAAGGTCAAGTATTGAATATTGTATAAAATGGAATTAATAATATTTTAAAGTAATAATAGTTTAAGAAATAATATTAAATTCATAAAAATATAAAATTTGGAAAAATTATTGGGATATGTTTTGACTCATTTCGGGTTCTTTTTACATTTAATAGTAACTATATTTACCCTTAAACAGTAAAAATTTGAGATATCATGGTAAGTGTTAAAAGGTTTAACTAGGGGTTAAAAAAATATAAGTGTAAGAATGGGACCTAAACAAAGTATAAAAAACAATTTTGAGATAATTTATACCCATACTCATCATATATTATTAATAAATCACTTTTGATCCATTTTAAATTGAAAAATAATTTATATTAATTTAATATTTTGAGTGTTTCCAAAAGTTCCTTTCACCTAAATTATAGAAGGCTACCTCCTCTCTCACTTCTTCACACTATATTGATCCTTCTAGAATAATAATAACATTCCTATTTATCCTCTAAAATTACCTCCCATCATCATATAAGCCTTAATTTGGGTAGAAAGTGTAACACCCAAAGTTTTTATTGACCATGTTTTTTCCAAAAAAAAATTAAATTTTCATCTATATATTTAAATTCACTCATTCAAATATTCATTTCACATGGAACTCAAACTTGGCATACTATGCATGCCACATTGAGTTTGAATGTGATACACGCAACACTAAGTTTCTATGAAACATCTATTTTTATAGTTTTATTATTTAAATAAGACAATTATAACATAAACATTAAACATTGTAATATTATTAGTAATAAATACTTTTTAAAGAAATTTTATAATTTTTTTTATATAAATAAAAAATATTTAAAATTAAAGATATGATTTTTGGTAAAGTCCTTTTTATGTTTAAGCACTCTGTTTTCTCAAATGAACAAATATTAATAATAAAATATATTTCATACACATTTAGAAATTTATTTGGATAAAATAAAATAAATTTTTGAATTAAGAACATTGAAATTTTCCTAGGGTTAATTTTTTGGATTTTTTTGAGAGACTTCATTTTTTGCTAAATAGTGAAAAATACTGCTTTTTAGTAAAAATATGCCATTTTATCAAATTAAGTATTAATTATAAATGATATTATAAATATGTTTTATGGTACCATTAGATAAATATTAATAAAATTTAATTCATTATAATAAATTTCACTTTGAAACTGAATATAAAATCTTAACATACTTTTGTACTTTTTCTTACTTTAAATCCCCATTATTTCATCCCATCTGCAGGTGTAGAACTAATTGTAATTTTCCCACTTCTATGAAGTGAATTTCAAAAATACAAAAAAACCATTTAATTCAGTCTAATATTTGTAGTCTAATCATACCATGTTAATTTTTTGACCAAAACTATTAGTAAAAGTGTTTACAATTAATCACAATAGTTAAGGCCAAATTTAGAATAATTAGGGACTAAACCATAAATTCAAGGGCCCAAATGACCTCTAAACTTGTAAAACACCAATTTTATGTCCATATTTATTCCATAAACCATCCATTCTATAGTTTTTTAGTATTAATTGTTTTATGTATGAACATGTGAACACCTAACCTTTTTCGAAAAATTCCAAGTTATTCCATTTCCCTCCTTATAAAAGGAAACCACCTCTACCCATTCCACAAACCTCTCAAAACATTATCTATTCGTCCAATATATTCCCATGTAGCCTCCTAAAAATCCTATCATCAACCATGAAGCCTCCGTTTGGGAAAACTTCTTCTTAATGAAGCCTTTTGTGACAAACCAAAACGAGTTACCTGATTTAGAGGTACCATATTCTCTTAATCTCCTTTCCTTAATTTTATTTATCCACCCCTCCACACTATTTAGTCCATTATTGTGTAAAAAACCAATATCCTACATTTACTATTATTTTTTATTCAATTTTTTTACCTACACATACACACATCCATCTAAAGAATGTTGAACATATTGTTTCTTAGTATAGTGAACTACTGTCTCGCAAAATGATGATTGTTCATTTCTACTTTAACAAAAATAATGGTGGAAAATATGATATAAAATCTATTTATATATGTAATATATTATATTTATTATGTATTTAATATTCTATATTACTTTTAAAACACAAATATTTTTACCTTCCATTTGTTATTAATATGATAATTTCATTTGAGGATGTCTGGGCTACTTCCCCCTTAAAGCGATGTGATTCTTTCAAACACCACAAGTAATGTATTAAGGATGGGTTCACTGAAATAATATGATTTATATAATATATTATTGCTATTAGAATATTTATATAAATATATACATTAATTTATATACATATTTCATTTATATACTTTATTTCAATACAAAAATAAAAAACGGAAACAACATTCATGCGTAAGTATGGCTTACCATCTCCATTAATGATGTATTCCATTTCATTATTATTTATGATAGAAATTATTATAATGTGAATATAATAGATATATCTTATCTATATATCACTTCCATCATTATGGAATCATTATATATGTATAAGTACTGATGACATAACAAATTAAGACACATGAGAAGAACAAGGCGAATATTACCCAAAGTGAAACAGTAACATAGGGTCATTAACAAGTGGGTAATATAATGTCATAATAAAACCATATATGGTATTATATATGAAAACATTCTTCCGTAAAATATTTATATTAAATTTATATTTATTACAACGGAATCTTGTATGACTATGGAGAGAGTCAATACACAGGGTTAGAGGATTTTCATCTCACTATTAATTTCTATGAGGTAAAAGCTATGTTCACCAGTATTTCCTTTAGTGTGGTGAATGTAATGAAAATGACGTAATTATATATATATTATAATTTAATTTATGTTTATTCACATATCTATTCTATTATCCTTCATTCAAGGGGTTTAACTTTCCAAAGTTACCAGATTAGTAAAATAGTTTTGTCTCAATTTGCCTTATTTGAGACTCCAATTTTGATACACACATAAAATATTCTTTGATGTGTATATACATAAATATTACGTTTTATATAATTAATAATCCTATTTTCATGATATCTTATGCTTTAGTTAATTTTAGTTTCTTAGATGGAGAGTATGCTTCAAATTCACCATGTTATAAGAGTTTATTGATACAAGCTCCTCATTTTTTTGAGATTTTGTATGTTTATTCTTCCTTTGATGAAATATCGTGATCCATATTTATATAATATTAATGAGTTTACATATCCTATTTTTATTCAATATATCATAATTTTTACCATTTTTTCACTCTTTGTTAATTAAGATAAGGTTTTTATTACAACCTGACCACCTCTCTCTTTGGTTGGAAATATATTGTATTAAAAAACCATGTTTTCAAAAATGTTTTCAAAAGATTATTTAAGATAATTCTAAAACAAAAATGGATTTTAAAAATGTTTCATTGTTTTAGAAACTTTCTTTATATGTTTTCAAATCTATTATCAATGAAAAAGTTTTCAAAAGGTTTTATATGATAAAAATCAATTTTCAAAGAAGAAAGGATATTTTCTTCAAGAAGTGGTTTGAAAAGAACATTCAAAATAATTTACCATCTATGATAACATATTTTGATGTGAATATGGAATTTATGGAAAATAATTAAATGTATCTATTTATATTACTTCCTTGAATGGATTATGCTTTGATGTCATGATTTTATGAAACCCATTTATCTTTGATGAGTTATATTATTTTGAAACCCACTTCAATTCCAGGTTATGTTTTTTGATGAAATGATTATGAAACCTATATATTTACATAGTTTATGATATGTTTACATATTTTGATACCCATTTTATTCATGGGTTATTATATATTAATTTATGATGTTTTTGACACATATATGTATGATTATATTATATGATGGGTGTGAATTATATCTCCCTCTAATGAATTGGGTAAATATTTATATCTCATGATATAGACAGGGTTGGAAGGAGCGTTCAGATGGTTCGGTAATACATGGATAGAATGTGGGTTTACTGAGTTCAATAATACAAGGACAGAATTTGGGTTTTCTTGGTTCAGTAATTCAAGGTAGGAATGGTGGTTCACCCGGTTCAGTAAAGGAATTTTCCACTAAGATGGAATAGTCTGTGATTCATTGGCTACTTTGTAAATAATTATATGCTTATGTGTTTCCATAATTCCATATATTATTCCTATTTTATTCCATCATGACCTATTCTCTTTATTTAATTATGATTAATTTATTATTAACTACTAATCTTTATGCCAATAACTTTATTATGATCATTGAAATGCATGGTATAATCTTCTATATTCATGATCATGTTCTCATACCCTTATAATCATGATTATGCTTAAATGTCTCCATTTATTTACCATTAATGGACAATTTTTATCACCCCTTTTTATATTTTCTTCCCCGGGTTATGAAGATATATATTATGTTGTATGTGTCTAATAAGGGTGCTAGTCAAGAGGAACAATGTGAGAGATAATGTGGCTCATTTACATACTGGTGTTTATATTTCCATGTTTCCAAAAGAAATATAATAGTAAGGCCTTCCTGATTTTATTTGTATAATGTTTATGTATTCAAAAAAAATTATGTAATGTTTTTTTTTGAAAATCATGGGTCACTATAGTTGGTATCAAAGGAAGAGTTTAGTTAACATTTTGAAACTAGGATGAGAAAACCGTGGTGTGAACTATTACAACCCGACACTTTATTTATTATTTATATAAGATGTATTACATAATCATACACTTAATACAACCCAAAATATTGAAAGGTCTATTGTATTTGGGGATTTGGAACATTACCCAACAACTTAAGACATAAAATACAATACCTTTATTGAATAATTCTTTTACATGACCACAACAATCATTCGTACATACAATTTCATGGGATAACCTGAAGAGATATATAAGAAAAGGGTTATATATAATGACCAATGAGGGATTAAACAAGTTATAACATGAAGAATAAAATAAATATTAATAAATAGATATATCAATGGAGATTAATATAAATATGAACATAAATTCATGGTATAGCATGATCGTCATAACATGAAAATGTGGCAACATCTTAAAACACTACATCATTAATATAGAAGAATCAGGTAATCCCCTATCCCAACATGATTGAAGAAAATCCTAAAAGGAATAAGGTAAACCCCTATCTCAAAATGACATATCGTGATACAAAACATTACCTAATTCATTGGAGAACTATCAGGGAACACCCTTCATATTCAATTCAATCCCATGATTAAGTGTTCAACGTAGATCATATCACATGGATTCATTTAACGTCATCATTTATTACAATATAAAGGAAAGTGGATTATATAAATGAACATATGTAATCAATAAGTATATTTGAATAAATTTGAATACTCTTGATATAGAAATGGGAATGGTATTCACTACAAATTGATTTTGGAATGGAAGATCACGGTGCAATTTCGGCAGCCAAACATTTTGACACAAAAATTCATAAAAATGGATGATTAGAGAGAAAGGTGTCTTTTATCATATATAAATGAAATGTAATGTAATAGGGTTGTATAATTATATGTCCAAACACAATTAATTTTTAAATTGGAGGTGTAAAATAAAAAAGAAACTTGAATAGAGAGGAGAAATAGAATAACTCTTACGAAATTTTTGTATGGTAACATGTGTAAATGTGAGGGATTAATGGGAGAGAAAGAGGTCTATAATCATTCAAAAATAAAAAGGAAAGTATGTTGGAGATGAAAATATATACCCCATAATTTTTAATTGAAAAATAAAACGGTATAATAATATAAGGAAACAAGGGATAAATGAGAAAAGAAGGAAAATGAGGATCCCTTACTTTGATGTATAATACCAAAGGCTTTGGAGAGGCTTATTGGGATCTTAGGGGAAACATGGGAGGACTCTAGAGAGTGTAGAGAAGAGATACGAATAAATTAAAATAGTTTTATTGAATTGGAATTTTTTATTGGGAGGTTTTATATAGGAAAGGAGGGGGAATTGTTTATTATTTATGTTTTGGACACTACATAGTAAAATATTCAAAACCAAAAACCATACAATGGTTTTTACCATTTTTTTTGAAGATGAGTGAAAAAAATTATTTTATAATTCCATGGTCTGAAGGTATTAAAACATTTCCCTTACGTATGTGGAGGTGAGTCATACTCTCGAGGAAAATAATTTAAAATCATAAAATATATTATTCATTTTAGAGGATTCACTAAGGCTTTATTTAATAAGTAAAATAAATATAAAATCAAATTAATTTAATGGGAAACCATATATCGGGACTAGAATACCCATTATAGTAGTTATTACATCATTTTGTGGTAATTATGATGTCATAAAACACAATTTATTTTATACGATATTTAATTTTTACCTAAAAATTTGACTCTTTTAGAAAATTATGAAAAATTCACTATAGGTTAATTTATAAGTTATGATTCCAAAAATAATATTTATTTTTTTAATTTTATTTCTAAATATGTGAATTTTTACTTTTAAAATATAAATTTACTTTTTGAAAGTTCACAGGGTTTGACAAAAATAGTTTTCAAACCTTATTGAAAATTACATTTGACGTTATAAAAATTATTTACTCATTTATATAGGTAATTTTATAATTATATTTAATCATAATATTAATTATTTCCAAAATTCAAAAATTAATTAATATAAATTATTTAAAAATACAATTTCTTTTTTATCGTATAAAAATATTTCTCTTATCAAACAGATTACCTAATCATTTACAAATATGGAAATAATACAATCATCATTTATATGAATTGTTTTTATAATTTTATGAATAAATTTTTTTTAATATATTAAAGTATATATTTCTCAAAAGTACCATTTTTACTTGAAAAAACAATTTACTAAATTCATTATTTTTAATAAATACAATTCTCTTAATGGAATTGATAGAATAAGACATTTATTTATAAAAATGAATTATGCAATAAGTAACCAATACCTTGTTACATAAATGCCTATAAAATTTTCATAATACCTAAGCGTAAGGGGTGTGATGGTGATAGACTCTTGGGGTGGCTCGAATAACATCGCTCGAGTGGTAATATATATTAACTAAAACTCATGTCCTAGGAGATTTCATTGAAGAATAATGTGTTGAAGGTCGACTTAGGATTGTTTAAGGGTGAAGCCTAGTGATGATATATCCTTTACAAGCTCTGACAATTGAGCTTTATATAACCCGAGTCTACCCTATGAGGGAATCCTCTCCGTTTTCAGTGTTAAACGAATGTTTTAAAAACATTATATTTATATCAGTTTTGTGATCACAGTTCAATGGATATATTATCAATGGTAATGATACTTATCAGTCATTTAAACCAAAAAATAAAAAAAGGTTTCATGTGTTTTCAATATCTATAAGACATTAAATGAAATGGAATTTTATTCATAAATGATTGGGCCATTACAACCTTACCCCCTTAAGAAATGATTCCCACAAAATTTTCTTTTCCCACACTAAAACATATGAGGGTAACTCAGCCTCATCACTCCTTTTGGTTCCCACGTTGCTTTGTCGAACTTGTGGTTTCACCACAACACCTTGATGAGGGGAATCGTCTTATTTTTTAGAACTTATTATGTTGAATCTAATATATTCATGGGATTATCTTCATATGAGAGGTCATTATCGAGTGTTACCACCTCGGGATTGAGTACATGTGATGAGTTAGGTATGTAGTTCCTCAAGAGTGATACATCGATGACATCATGTACTTGAGACAGGTTAATTTTGTGTGATGGTCAACAGGACACTGCTCTGATGTTATCAAGGATCTCAAAATGGCCAATGTAAATTTAACTAAGTTTTACCTTCTTCCCAAATATCATCACTCTCTTCCCAGGAAATATTCATAGGAAAACCATATATCCCACATCATACTATAGGTATCGTCGATGGTTGTCAGCATAGCTCTTTTATCGACTCTGACCATCTTTGATGTGATGATATATGGTATTAAACATCTCCACTATTTCTAGAAATAGTAGTTTTTTCTCCCCAACATTATCCCAAAATTCCATTGTTGTGCACCTATTCCCATAAAGGGATTTATAAGGATCCATTTGGGTGCTTGAGTGGAAACTATTGTTGTAAGAGAACACCGCCCAAGGAACATGTTGATACCATCCTCCTTTGATGTCCATTGAGAGTGCTCATAAATTGTTCTCATGTGGTTGGATAGTCCACTCAGATAATCCATCAATTTATGGATGATAAGTTATACTAATGTCCACCTCTGTATTTATAGAATGTTAGAGAATCATCTAGAACATAGAGGTGAATCTGGGATCTCAATCTGATATAGTTTCTAGTGGTACACCATGTATCCCTACTACTTCTCTGATGTATATTCGTGCCAGTTTATCCAATGAGAAATCCTCTGGAATCGCAATTAAGTGAGCAGTCTTTATAAGACGCTCCAAAAAACCTAGATAGAATTGTTTCCTTTGGATGTCATCATAATTCTGGAGGCAAATTCCATGGTGATGTTTTCTCATTTCCATGTTTTTATGGGTAATGGTGTCATCATCCCCTTAGAATTATGCCTCTGAGCCTTCACTTGATGAAATACCAGGCACTTTTATGTATACTTAGCAAACTCCTTCTTCATATCATCCCAAAAATAATGTTCTTAGGGATATCAATACATCAATGTGTTACATGGGTGAATGGATAAAGTCAAACTATGTGAATCATAAAAAAGTTATTTCTTTGACTCTATATTTTTATGGAACATGTATTCTTGACCCAAATCTCACAATTCCTTCTTCATTAACAATGAACTTCAAGGATTTCCATTTTCTGATAGTTTCCACTTTCTTCTGAATTCCAACATAATCTATTTGACCATATTTAACCTCTTCATAAGAGATGGTTAAGAAATCAATTTTGAAAGGATTAATAATGTTCCTCAATTAATGATTTACATGACCATACTCTTCAAGTCTAAGATGATTAGACCCTTCCCATGTATTGTAAATTAATGAGTTGATCGTTCATTTCTACTTAGAATGACTCCACTTTATTCCCTTTCCTTTGTTAGTTGTTAATTGAGTAGTCATAGTTTTGGATCAGCTCTAACCATATTCATCGGTTCCTATTCAACTCTTTCTGTGTGAATATATAATTGAGGCATTTGGGATCCGTATATATTTCACACTTTTCCCCAATGAGACAATGACACCATATTTTCAATGAAAAGAATACAACTTCAATCTCTATATCATGCATGAGATAGTTTCTCTCATGAATTTTCAACTGCCTTGAGGTATAGGTGATGAAATTTTCATTCTGCATCAACACACGACCCATGCCCTTCTTCGAAGCGTCACTGAAGATTAAGAAAATATCCCTACTTGTGGGTACTATGAGAACAATGACACTGATATGCCTCTTCTTCCTCTACATGAATATTTCTTTACATTCATCATTCTAAGAATACTTTTCTCCATTCTGAGTAAATATTTTAATATGGTTTGAAAATTGAGATAAATCACTCACAAATTGGCTATAATTTCCAGCTAACCCTTGAAAGCTATAGATATCCATCATGGATGGTAGCCTTATCTATCACTCAATATATTTTATTGGAATGATCCATTGATATCCCACTTCTGGTGATGTTATTCCCAAAGAACGATACTTCCTTCAAACAAAAATCTACATTGTTGTACTTTTCAAAGATCTTCTGATTTCTCAAGGTCTCTAGTACAATGCTTAGATTATTCTCATTATCCACCTCGGTTTTGGATTATATTATAATATCGTATATAAATACTACCAAACATTTGTTGAGGTAATATCAAAAGACTCAATTCATCAGGCCCATGAATATTTCAGGAGCATTAATGAGCCTAAAAGTCATTACTATGAATTCATTATGCTCGTACCTTATATGAAAAGAATTCTTGTGAATTTCCACCTTCTTCACCCTTACATGGTAATATTCCAACTGTAGATACTCATAAGAGAATTATTGTGCCCCACATAGCTGATCGAACAAGCCATCAATTCATGGAATATGATACTTTTTCATTATGAAATTTTTTTTATGCTCACAATAATCAATTTAAAGACACATTGAACCATCCTTATTCTTGTTGAAGAGGACTGGTGCACCCCTTGGTGAAGCACATGGGTGTATAAACCCTTTATCCAGATTCCCATGTAGATATTACTTTAGCTTCTGAAGATACACAATAATAATTCTACATGGAGTATTGTATTTTTAAAATTCCCCAGGTATAAGATCAATTTCGAATTCAACATCTCTTCTATGAGGAAGACCATACAATTCCTCCAGAAACACATCAATGTAATCACTCACAGTAAACATGTCTTTGAGGATGGTTTATTCCTTAGACTCAATCATCTGAAAAATATATACATGCTCATATGTTATTAATATGCATGATTTATATGATGGTGTTGAGGGATATTCATTCTCCTCCTTGTACTTGTATTGAATTGGGGGTCTATTCACTATATGGAGAGTCATTTCCCTCTAATGAAAATTTATAATGGCTCTATATAGGGAAAGAAAATCAATGCCAATAATTTTTTCAAATTACACTAGATGGAGTATGAGGAGGTTCTTTGAGAATTTCAATCCACATATTGTTATAAGGGATGAGTTATATTCATGGGATGTAATAATTTCCCCATTTTATGTTTTCACCAACATCTCTATTTCCATTCTTTGTAGTTTTGTTTTGGTTCTTCTTCTAAACATTCAGGATATAAAAGAATACTTAGAACTAGAATCAAAAAGTGAATATTCTATCATTGAATGAATAACCGGTGTACCTGTCACCACTTTGTTGTTGGGATTCACTTCAATAATATTTATGGAAAAAACTCTCCCATGCTGCCTTGGAAGATAGTGGTTTCCTCCATTTACCCATATCTTATGGAAAAAATTCAAAAATTCCCCTGTTTCTTTATAGTTGTACCAATGAACAATGTGTTGAGGGTAAAATGGAATGTTTTTTTCCTCAATCACATGGGTGGGTTTCTTCTGTTGGAAAACATTGGCCATGTGCCTTTCTCTTCCACACCTAAATCATTTCATCGTCCCCATCAAGAAATTTCTAGGTTGAATTTTTTTGAAGATTTGGTATGTGGGGTGATGGAATTTCTTAGGACCATTGGATTTATCCATCAGACCACCATAATTAAATTCCACTTTCTGCTTCTTATCCCCATGATACCCATAAGATTTTCTGATCTATAACTCATCTTTGAGGGAAAATTAGATAATTTTCACATATCTATCAAATTCATGGATTCCTAGGGATCCCTATAAGCTAGGTTTTAGCCTACAGAAGAAGTGGTTAACCTTGATTTCAGGGGTAATGACAAAGCCATATTTGTGTCATAAAATACTTATGATTTTTTCCTCATACACTCTAATGGATTCATCGTCTTTTTTCTTGCGTTAAAGGATGTCCCTTTTCAACTTATATTAGAGGGTGTGAGGAAAATATTTATGGAAAAACATTTTATGGAAATATTTTTTTTCCAATGCCTCGATCTCTTCATTAGGCTTCATAATTTCTGTCAATGTCCACCAGTGATCAACATCACCCTCCATACGATAAGAAAAGATAAGATCATTATCTTATTCAGAACATTGACAGATGGGGAATAACTTATCAATGGACATAATCAATTGTTAAGCAATTGATGGATCAGATGATCCATTGAAAGTAAGAGGCCATTGTTTCCCAAAGATCTCAATTGTGACATGTTCTTTCCTTGGGGGGGGGGTTGTATGTTCTTTTGGACCCATTTTTATATTCAAATTGATAGGTAAGTGAGAGAGAATCATGAAAACATTTCAAATCCCACTCCCATCAGATTGGGAACTTCATTAGAACAGTCATCATATTGATCTTCACATTGGTTGTTAGCCCGAGTCCTCCAATTATCAGCCATTGACTAAAATAAAATGAAAATTAGGGGTAAGTATTTTAAAATAATAAACATATAAAGGGGAATCCCATGATAAATAGGTATAAAATATAAACTAAACTTATTTCCTTAACTTATGAATTTGTAGTTTTAAATATATGTTATCCATGATCTATTTCCTAACATAAATTTATATGGGTTTTTTATTCCCTTAACAATAGTTAACACTAATATAATGAATTTAACAAATAATATCCCCTGGGAGTGTCGATCCTAGAGTGAATTTCGGCCTGTTTTCATGCACTAATTCATGTTCATGTCTAGATCAAAGTGGTATTTTAAGATTTTACCCCTAAATAAATCCATGTGAGATCCTCCTCTACTTGTTCATATTTATAGAGGGATTTATTTTCTAGATAAAACACTTACAATATAGTAATCAAAATTTAGGGGTGTGTTTCTTATACATAGTATTATCCCTAATGATTTCACTTGGGATTTCTAATCCTAATCCAGAAATTACAAAACTTATGCTATTATACCAACTATAACTTCCCTGCACTTTATTTCAGATTTAGACATGAATTATTACATAAACAATCACTTAATACAACCCAAAAATATGGATATTTCTAGTGTCATTGGGGATTAGAAACAATACATGACAACTTAAGATATAAAATAAAACTTATTTATTGAAAACTTATTTTACATTACCACAAAATTCTTTCGTACTTAGAATTTCATGGTATAACATGAGAACATACATAATAAAAGGGTAATATATAAATCCTAATAAGGGATTAAATAAGGAATGACATGAATAATACAATACATTTTAGGTAATAGACATATCATTGTATCAAAAGAGAAATATGAACGTAATGGCATGATATAGCATGATCATCAAAACATAGAAATGTTTCACCATTTGAAAACACTTCATCATTAACATAAAGGAATCTGGTAAAATAATATCCCAAAATGATGGAAAAAATTTCCTATAAAGGAATAAGGTAAAACTCTATCCCAACATGACGTATCGTGATACTTAACATTACCCAATGCATTAGATCACTACCAGGGCACGCCATTTATAAACATTTCAATCTCATGGTTATGTATGCCACACAGATCATATAACATGGATTCATTCAAAATTATAATTTATTCAACAATAAAGGAATGTGTTACAAATAAATGAATGATTTTAATCAATAAGTATATGTTCATAAAGGTGAGAATGCCTAATAGAGAAATGGGCATAGTATTCACTACATGATGGTTTTGGCAAGGAAAATCGATGTGCAATTTCAGCAGCCAAACGACGTGACATAAAAATTCAATAAAATTTATGATGAGAGAAAAATGGATATCTCATATATATAAATGAAATTTAATGTATGGGGTTATATAAATAAATGTCCCAATATAATAAATTTTTAAATAGAAGGCATAACATAATAAATAATCTTGAAGAAAGAGGATAAATGGAATAACTCTTACGAAATTTTAGCATGGTAACAAGTATACATGGGGGGATTAATGAGAGATAAATAGTTCTATAATAATTAAAACATAATAAGGAATGTATATTGGATGTGTGAATGAATATCCAATAATTTTAAATTGAAAAGTAACAGGGTATAACAATATCAGTAAAATTGGACAAAAATGAGAAAGGATGGAAAATGAGGATCCCTTACGTAGATGAGTGATCCCAAAGGCTTAGGAGAGGCTTCATGGGAGATAGGGTCACCTTGGGTGGACTCTATGGAGTGTATAATAATCTTAGGATGATATTAATGGATTTTTGGTGACGTGTAATGGGTTCTTGGGTTGATTTATATAAGAAAGTATGTGGATTCGTTATTATTTAGGTTTTGGACACTACACACTAAAATATTCAAATCCCCAAACATTCCCATGGTTTTTCCCAATGGGTTTTTCCAGAGGAGTGGAAAAAAATATTTTATAATTCCATAGGCCATAGATATTAAAATATTTCCATTTATTATGTGAATGTGAGTCACACTCTCATGGAAATGAATTTAAAATAAAAAAATATATTATACATTCTGGAAGATTCACTAAGGCTTTATAAAATAATTAAAAAATATAAAATCAAATTATTTTAATGAGAAACATATATTGGGCTGAGAATACCCATTATAGTATTTATTATATCATTTTGGGTTCATTGTGATGACATAAAACACATATTTTCTTTATATGTAATTTAATTTATACCCAAAAATTTTGGCTCGTTTAGAAAATTGTGAAACATTCACCATTGGATAAGTTTGATTTCTTGATTCCAAAAATAAAATTCGTTTTATCTAAATAATTTTTGAAATATGTGTATTTTCACATTTCAAATTAAAACCAACATTTTTAATGTTCATATGTTTTGAAAAAAATAGTTTTCAAGCCTTAATAAAAATTACATTTGACTTTATAAAAATTATTAACCCATCTAAAAATTTAATTTTATAATAATATTTTATTAAAAATTAATTAATTAAAAAATAAATTAATTCCTTAATATTAATTCTATAAAAATACACTTTCTATTTTATCATATAAAAATATAACTTTTATTAAAATGATTACCTAATCTTTTGCAGATAAGTAACATATATAATAATTATTTATAAGAATTGTTTTCATAAAATTACTAATGAAAACAATAGTTTAATATAATAATTTATATATTTCTCAAAAGTTCCAATTTTAACCAAATTGTTTTTATGAAATTCATCCTATTTTTAAGAAATATTATTCTCATAATATAATTTATGGAATAAGACTTTTATTTATAAAAATGGATTACAAAAGAAGTATCTAATACCTTGTTACATAAACCTTTATAAAACCCACATAATAACTAAGGGTAAGATTTCCGATGGTGAAAGACTCTTGGGGCGGCTCAGATAACATCGCCCGAGTAGTAATTTCTATTAACTTGAACTTTTCCCATAAGTTATTCCATTCAAGTTTAACACGTTGATGCTCAGCTTGGGATTGTTCAAGAGTGAGACCTAGTGATGAAACCTCCTTTCAAAGCTCTAAAAATTGAGCATCGTATGACCCAAGTCTACTGGATGATCCCACCCTCTCATCTATCAGTGTCGAAGGAATTTTTTTAAAAAACTTTTGTTTATATCAATTGTTTGATAACTATTAAATGACAAAATTATCGACTTTAATGATATTTAACTGTCATTTAAACCAAGAAAAGTGTGTATGTGATTTATATATCTATAAGACATTAAAATAAAGGTAATTTTATTCATAAATGATTGGGTCGTTATAAGAACCCTATAGACATTTATAAGGATAAGTATAGGGTTGAGTAAAAGTATATAAAAATCTCATGGAATTTTGTTAAAGGATAGAGTGAGTGGTCTCCATGAAATAAATTCTTTTCTGGATACTACATGTGGATATAGATCTTTCACACATGTACCTAGAGTTAAAAAGTACAACATGTTATTTCAACCTTGGCTTGGGGTAATATGGCAGACAACAATGGGCTTCAATACACACCATGTTTAAAACTCCCAGGGGATATTCTTTGGGAATTCACAAACCCTTCATGAACCACTATAGAGGATTTAAACCTATGTTTACTACGAATAACCTAGTATAATCCTAAGGTTTCATATATTAAGGAAGGTTTCATATGTTAGACATACTATAAGTGATTTTTCATGATTATGTGGTTCCTCATTTTGATAACTATTTCTTACTATATTATTTTAGTTGTATTCAATGGTTGGAACTCAAAGGACTCGCGTTAATGGAGATTTTTATGGGTAATTCAATAATTTTCCTCTTCAATAACCAAATACTATGGGTGATAGAATGTAAAATATAATTTCTTTTCTGACCTAGGTTTCTCATGCTATGAATCATGGTGGACTTCCAAGTGTGAAAACGAGGGAACAACATTATGTGGAGTCTTTCATGAGGCAATATACACATTCATTATGAGGGTATCCTTACTCACTTGTTATTGAAAAATGGACCAGTACCACTGGAAAAAAGTTCTCTCTTCATTGGGGTTCAAGGAATGAGAAATTTATTCTAGATGTTTATCAGTTAAAAGGTGAATCAAATCAGTGGTGGACTCTAATCAAGAATACAAGGCTGCATGATGAGATTCAATCCATGTTTTGGGCCATGTTTAAGAACATATTTTTTCAAAAGTACTTTCCCTTTATTCATCATATCATGATATAAAAATAGATCCTTGACTAGATGAAAATGGTTGAAGATTCTATTGGTACTTGTGAGGCTAATTTCATGGGACTTGTGAGTTATGCTTTAGGAAGTATTTACCAACCTGAAAGTAATGTAGATAGATGATTTGGTGGTTTAAATACAATTTTCAGATGGTCATTGGACATAAGAGAATTTAATAGTTATGAAGAGATTGTGTGTTGTGAAATCAATGTTGAAATGGAGGTGGGAACCATGTATCAATCACATGGCTTTAAGAATAATAGGAATGTGGAGTTTAATGGAAACTCAGTGAACCATAGAGAAAAAAATATGAACATTCCTTCATGATCTGTATATTGGAAGAAGCATGGAGGAAATTTCCATAAGGGGTCTAGAAATGTTTTATGTGTGGAAGGGAAGGACATTGAGAAACTGATTACCTATGTGATTTAAAGAAAGTCTCTCAAAATGTGAATGGAAAAAAAATCTAGGCAGAATGCACCACCCATGATTTAGTGATAGATGTGTAAGGAGAATTGTCATTTTGAAAACCATTTCCCAAACCCAAGTGTTGGTGATGATGATCAACATCAGTAGCATCTTATACCAAGGGATAAAGGGAAATCACATATAATATATATTTCTGATGAGGGGTGCAATAATTTCTTGATGAATGGTACACATACCATCTAATATTGAACTACTATTATCATATTTGATTTTGGATCTACAAACTCTTTCATATCAAAATAATTTTTTAAGGGTGTTATGATTCCTCAAAAAAAATTAGTAACGGAATTAGTTGTGTAATCCCTTAATGGTATGATGATTGCATCTCATGTCTATGATTCCTCTCTAGTATAAGTTTTTGGGAACGTTCTTCTTGAATTTTTTTCATTCTTCCTTTGTTTGAATTTTATGTCAACCTAGACATAGAGTGTGTTTGACTTCGTAAATCCAACATCAATTGTCAAGGAATGGAATTTACGTTCAATATTTCAAACCCTCCTATGATCATCCATCAATTTGACTATAAGTCTGAACTTCCTATGGAGATTATATCTTGTTTTTGGCTCATAATTCCCATTAAAAATAGTTTTTAATCTTAAATGGTTGGATAGAGGATCGACATCGATGATATACCTATTGATTGTGATTTTTTTGATGTCTTTCTATAAGAGTTTCCTAGTATTCCACCAAATTGTTATGTTGAGTTCTCAATAGAAGGTACACCATGATCCAAAAAAATTTCAAAGACTCCTTATATAATGTCCATGATTTAGTTGAAGGAAGTGAAGGAGAAACTCCAAGAAAACTAAGATAAGGGATTCTTTTGGAAAAGTATTTCACCTTGGGGTTCACCAGTTTTTTTGTGAAAAAGAAAGATGGATCAATGTGACTATTATTTTATTATCAAGAGTTGAACAAGATCAAAATAAAGAACATATATCCTCTTCCCCACATTCATGACTTGTTTGATCAACTGTGTGGGGATCAATACTTTTTGAAGATCGACCTTCAATCGGGATATCATCAATTAAGGGATAAGAAGGTAGATATTCACAAGATAACATTCATTACAAGGTATGGTCACTATGAATATAGTGATTCCTTTTAGACTTAATAATTCCCATGTTATAGTCTTGGATTTAATGAATAGAGTCTTTAGATATTACCTTAATCCATTTTTGGTAGTCTTTATAGATGATATTAATATATATTTATTGATCAAGGGAGAACATGAATATCACCTGATAATTATACTGAAGACCCTAAGGAAGGAGAAGTTGTATGAAGAATTTAAAATGTGTGAATTTTTGGTGAAAAAGGTTTCATTGTTTGCTCATATAATCACAATATATGGTATAATAGTAGATCCATAAAAAGATAGAGTCTATTTAATGTTGTACTAGACCAACCACAATGACCTAGATACCTGGCATTCTTGGTTTAACTGGATAATATAAATATTTTATATAGACTTTCTCAGGATTATCTAATCCTCTTACCAGGTTAAATCATAAGGGTATTAAGTTACCCTAGATAGATGAATGTGAGGATACCTTAAAGGAACTAAAGATAAGGTTGGTCAGTGAACATGTGATTACATTACACTGTAGTTTAGAAATGTTTCTAATTCATACCGATGTATCCAAGATGTGATTTTGATGTGTTCTTATGAAAAATTACATGGTTATAGCCTATTCCCCATGGAAATTTATTATTTATGATCAAAATTACCCAAATCATAATTTCTAGTTAGCAGCGATATTTTTTTCCTTATGGGTAAATGTTATATATATAACGATCATAAAAGTATGAAATATATATTCGCACAGAAGGAGTTGAACATGATCTAGAGATGATGTTTTCAATTGATAAAGGATTATGACTTCTCAATACATTACCAAATAGGTAAAGAGAATGAGGGGGCCGATAGTTTCAGTCAAAAAGATCATGCTAGCTTATCTATGATGAGGAATACAAATGATCCAAAAATTCTCATTTTGTAAATCATGGATCTAGAAATACTAAATGAAGGAGGAAAATATTAAATTTATTAAAGGAATTTTGAACCCTCTATCTATGTTAAGATTAAGGAGGCCTAAAAGGAATATGTAAAGATGAAAAAGAAGGTCAGAAATTTTCATGTGTTTAACCTGATCAAGATATAATGATAAGGTTCATGAACCTTGTATGTTTTACTTCCATCCCAGATTTGAAGAATAATCTATTATAGGAAGCTCATAGTTCTTCATTCTTTATTCATCATGGATGTACAATGATATATTGGGACTTAAAATATTTCTTATGGTAGGATGACATAAAGAGAGATATCACAGAGCTTTTATCTCAATGTTTGGTATGCAATCAATTTAAGGTTGAAATAAAAAATCCTAAAGGGATGTCGCATCCATTATGCATAATAGAATGGAAATCGGAGAACATCACTATGGATTTTTTTCATTAGAATATCCAAAAACTGTAAATGGTTTATTTTTATATGGGTGGTTGTTTATCTCTATACTAAGTTAGCACACTTCCATTACCTCAAAGAATATTTCTTTCCTGATCACCTTTATAAAATATAAATTAAAGAAGTAGAAAGGTTTCATGGAGTACCACATTCCATTGTATCAGATCAGGATCCATGGTTTACCTAAATGTTCTGGCGAAGTCTTATGAAGGAACATGATACATAATTGAGATTTAGCATGGCATATCAGCCTCAAAGAGTTTTTTAGTCTGAATGAACAATTAAAAACCTTGATGATATGTTGATATCTTGTTCTTTGGATTTAAAAGGTGTTTGGGATCGACACATTCCTATAGTTAAATTTTCTTACAATAATGCTTTAACTGATGTATTCGTATGGTACCTTATGAATCCCTTGATGTGAAGAAATGTAGTCATCAAACATTTTGGGATGATGTTGGAGAAATAATGTTATTCGGACTTAAGATCGCTAATGAAATGATTGAGACGGTTAAAACCATTGAGTAGAATATCAAGGAAGATCAAAGTTGGTAGAAATGTTGTGATAATAAAAATAATTGTGATCTAGAATTTGATGTTGGTGAAAAGTTTTTTTATATGAATATCAACCTAGAAGAATTATATGATAATTAGAATGAAAGGGAAACTAATCCCTAGGTATATCATCCCCTTTGAGATTCCTGATCATATTAGGACAGTAGCATAACACTCAGAAATTCCCCCAAATCTCTCTAAATTTCATGATGTGTTCCATGTGTCACTCTTAAATATGTATATACCAAGAAATTCACATGTATTGAACTCAGAGTTCATATAGCTTCAGTAGGATTATTCTTACAAGGAACAACCTATTGAAATTCTTGACATATCAGAGAAAGTTCTACAAAATAAGACCAGAATCCGGGTCAATTTTTTATAAATAATTCAATCATTAGAGGAAGCTACTTTTAAACATGAGGATATGATGAAGAGGAAGTGTCCTCGTTTTGTTAACCATGTGACAAATTTTGTGGGAGAAATTCATTTGAAGGGGGTAAAATATAACACTCCGGGTTTTAATGGACATGTTTTATTTAGAATAAATTTAAATTTTCATATATATCTTGCAATTCACTAAGTCAAGGATTATTTTCACACACAACACTAACTTGGAAAATGTTTCACACAACACTGAGGTGGCAGATGAAACATGAAACACTGAGGATCTATGAAACATCTCTTTTTATTGTTTTAATTTTTTATGTAGGAGAATTATAAAGTTTTCATTAAACATAGTAACATGAATACTTATAATTACTTTTCAAATAGTTTTTATAATTTTTTATATAAATAAAACATATTACTAATTAATGATATGATTTTAAAGTCCTTTTTATGGTTAAAACTATGTTTTCTCAAATGAAATAATTTTAATAATAAAACTAATTTTAAACACAATCATAAATTGAATTTGATAAAATATACCTCATTTTAGAATTATTAACATCTAAATTATTCTAGGATTAATTATTGGTATTTTTTTTGAGAAACTTCATTTTTTGATGAATGGTGAAAATTACTATTTTTAGTTTAAAACATCCTTCTTGTCTAATTATTTATCAATGATAAATGATATTATAATAATGTTTTATGGTCAAATTAAAAAATATTAAATATTTTAATACAATTTAATTCATTAGAATCAATTTCACTTTGTAACTAAATATAAAATCTTAACAAACATTGAAACTTTTTCATATATAAAAACCCTATTATTTCGTCTCATCTACGAGATTAGCACATATCTTAATTTAGCTTATTATAAGATGTTAATTCCAAAATTCCAACAAAAACCATTGAATTCAGTATAATATGTTTATTCTAATATGAACATGTTAATTTTTTACCATAATTATTATTAAATAGTTTTTAAATTAATCATAGCAGTTATGGCCAAATTAAGCTTAATTATTCATTAATCCTTTAAATTTAGGCCACAGATGATCTACAAACTTGTCCAACACCCACTGAATGTCCATATTTATACTATAAACCTTACATTATCTATATGGGATCATTTTATATGGCTTTTTAGGAAAGAACATGTTCACATCTAACTTGTTTCTAAAAATTCCAAGCGAGTCATTTCTATTACATATAAAAGGCCACCACCTCTACCCATTCCTCGCACCTCTCAAAACCTTTTATGTTCTTCTAGTATCTACCCAATTAGCATCCCAAAACCCTCTCTTTTACCTTGAAGGCTCCCTTTGGGCATAAATATTCTCGATTATTTATTTTGGGCCAAACCAAATGGAGTTACCTGATTTATAGTTAACGTCTTCTCTTAAGCTCGATTCCTTTATTTTCATAGTCCACCCACAAATTATCTTTATTCCATTATTTTGTGAAAAATATTTATCATACATAAAATATTCTGTTTTTATGGAATTTATATTACCTAAACATAAACACATCTCTATCTAATGGATGTTGAACGTACTGTTTCTGTGTACGACAAACTACTATCTCACGAAACGATGATTGTTCATTTCTCTTTTACCACTAATCATGGTGTCCATTATGATAGAAAATATATTTATATATGAAATATATTATATTTATGAGGAATTTAATATTATTTATTCCTTTTAAATTACAGATCTTTTAAACTTCTATTTGGTGTTAATACAATAATCTCGTTTGAAGAAGTGTGGATTATCGCCCCCTCGAAGCGACATGATTCGTTCATACACCACATTCAATGTATTAAGGGTGAATTTAATAAAATTATATTATATATAAAATATATTAATTATAATTTAATAATTATATATATACATACATAAATATATAAATATATTTCATTTACACACATTGTTTCAACATGAAAATAAAAATGGAAAAAAATGTTCATGAGTATTTACGACATACCCTCAGCATAAATGGTGTATTTCACTTATTTATTATTTACGAGATAAATTTTTAAAATAATAATATAATATATATAACATATATTTTTTCATTTTATACATTCATTAATAATTATATAAGTATAAGGACCTACGCTATAACAAATTAGGACACATGTGAGAAACAAATCGAACATTACCCGAAGTGAATCTTTAACAAAGGGTTGTTAACACGATGGAAATATAAGGTCATAATAAATAATTATATGGTATTATATATTATAATATTATTTTTTAAAGGATTTATTATATACTTATATTTATTATATAAGAATCTCAAATGATTTTAGAGAGATTCAAGACACAAGGTAAATGGATTTTCATCTCACTATTAATTTTCGTGAGATATAAGCTATGTTCTCCACTATTTTCTTTCATGTCGTGTATTTACTGCCTATGATTTTATAATATATATATTTTAATTATATTTATGGGTATTTAAATATCCATTTTATTATCCTTCTTTCATGGGGATTAACATTTAGAAGTTACCAAATCGGTAAAACATTTTTGTCTCATTTTTCTTTCTTTGATACTCCTATTTTGTTATGCTCCTAAACCCTTCTTCAAGGTGTATATAGTCATATTTTTAAATTTATATCATGAATATACTTCTTTTAATGATATATTAAACTTAATTTAATTTCATTTTCTTTCATGGTGAGTATGATCCCTAGTCACCATATTATAAGAGTTTATTGAGAGAAGTTGCTTTTTTTAGATGGTTTATGTTTACGATTCCTTTGATGAAATATTATGATCCATCATTAAATAATATTCATGAGATTCATTGTGATTTTTTTATTATAGATATCCCCATTTTTTAGTACCATATTTTCAATATTTGGTAGTTAATTTAAGGTTTTTAGTACTATATGGCCACCTCTATCATTGGTTGGATATCTATTGTATTAAAACCATTTATTAAACATGGTTTTCAAAAGATACATGAAGATAATTCTCAATGAAAAATGGATTTTTAAATTGTTTTATTTTTTTGAAATATTTATTTATATGTTTTTAATGCAATTTTTAAATAATTTTTTTTTCAAAAGGTTTTATGTAATAAAAATCATTTTTCAAAGAAGAAAGGATATTTTCTTCAATAAGTGTTTTTAAAAGATATTTCAGAATTATGTCCCATATAAGATTACATCCATTGGTATTAATAATTAATTTATGGTGAATTATTTAGTGTCTACATTAATATTCTTTCCTTGAATGGATTATTTTTTGATGGAAAGATGTTATGAAACTTGTTTCCCTTTCATGGGTTATATGATTTTGAAACCCACTTCCTTTCATGATTTATGGTTATGATTAAATTATTATGAAACATTAATCTTTCCAAACATGATGATATGTTTACATTTTTATGATAACCATTTCATTTCATGGATTATTATACGTTAATTAATGATCTTGTGGCACTTGTTTTTATGATTTTATTATGTGATGGGTGGGACCTATATCTCCCTATAATGCATTCGGTAATGATTTATATCACATGAGATATGCCGGGATGAAATGATGGTTCACATGGTACAATAATATTGGGATTGAATTAGGGTATAATATTTTCCTTAATAAATGTCTATAATGAGGGTTTACTCAGTTCAGTTATACAGGGTTGGAATGGGGCTTCACCAGGTTCAGAACAGGACTTTCCACACTAAGATAGTCTTGTCAGTGATGCCTCAACTACAATGGAAATCATTATAAGCTCATGTGTTTCCATAACCCCATGTCTTATTTCTATGTTATGCTTTAATATCCTATTCCGTTTATTTTATTATGATTTATGTCTTATGAAATGGAAATAATTATTCCATGATATTGGTTATGAATTTTTAAATGTAGGGTATGATCTTCTATCTTCATGATCATGTTTGCATACCCTTATACTCATGATTACGCTTACATGTATCCCTTTGTAAACTTTCTGAGAATTTTTTGATAACAAATTTTTATGTCTTATTCCCCATGTTGTGATGATATAAAATATTTTTTAGGTTATTAAGAAGGTTTCTAGTCAAGAAGAACCTAGTGGGAGATAATGTAGCTCATTTTTGCACTAGTGTTTTGGTTTCCTTGTATCCAAAGGTAGTAGACTAGTACGGTCTTATTCCATCTACTTGTAAAATATCTAATTATTCATAAAAAGTTAATTAATTTTAATTTTTTTAATGTGAGGGTCACAATACAATTACATCCAAAGAAGTTCTTTTGTGAAAATCAAAAGAAGATACCCAAAGATGAAAAAATGTTCATAAAAAACAACTTGTTTTTATATCATATTTAAACCCATTAAATTATTTTTATTTATTATTTATACAATAAAATAATTATCCTAAATATATTTAGATATTTTTATACGTTTTTTACATACACCCACACGAAAATCCATAAAATGGGACACATATTCATCGTTCATGTGTACGGCATACTACCGCATCACGAACTGATGTCATTCATTCTTCATTAGCCACATTTCATGGATGTATATATTATTGTAATTTATATTTTTATATGATATATGTGATTATTATTATGTAATTATGCCTCAGTAATTATTATATAACACATACCTTCATGATTTCCATTTATTGTAAATATGATAACATTATTTGTGGTTGTGAGGACTACTGCCTCCTTTGAATGATGTTATTAATTAACTTATTAAAAGTAATGTATCAAGGTTGAGTTCAGTGAAATTATATGATATATATGACATAATATTTCCACTTTAATTCTATTATATACCTTAATTATTTCAATACGACAAGAAAATGGAAACGACATTCATGCGTACATACGACCTACCATTTCTATTAACAGTGTATTTCATTTTCTACTTATATTTTATATAGACTATTATAAATTCTTATATACATAATATATATTATATTTATGTCATTTTTATCATTATTTATATTATTAAATAATTATATATGTTTTAGGATAAATAATACAACATGTCAAAACAAATGGGGAACACAAAGTGGTTATTACCCTAAAAATAACTTTAAATGGAATTGTTAATAAATGGGTAATAAAAATTCATAAGTAAATCATATATGTTATTATAGAAATTAATAATCTTATATTATAGGTTTATAATAAACCTATGTTTCTTATACATAAGTTTTTAATGAGTACAATGAGATTCAATACATAAGGTATGAGAGTTTTGTCCCAATTTTATTTCTATGAGACACTTTCCTTATACAATTCTTATTTCTATTATGTGGTGTATATTATAACCATAAATCTATTTTATGAATACTATTCTAAAGATTAGGTAATTTTAATTTCCAAATGATTTAATTTCTTTCATAGAGAATTCTATTTGACTTATTATAAAGTGTTATGTGTTATCTCACAATATCATTATTATTCGGGATAGTTTAGGTTGAAGTCTCAATTAGGAAACTTATTTCTTCCATGTCCATGTTTTCTTAAAATGTGTTCAATTTTTTTTAATATTATCCTAAAAATGATTAAATTATTTTCCCGTGTCCTATTTTTTATAAGATGGTTTTAATGGTATCTTTTTTTCGTTTTCCAGATGAAGTACTTTATAACTTTTCAAGATAAATACAGAAAAAACGTTTTGTTAACTTATAAAAACATGGATTTTTTTTCATCATCATAACTCATTAATGTCTTCAATATTACTTTAAATATTTAAAAGGTTAGTTTAAATGAATATATTTCCTTTTAAAAGTTTAATTCTTTTAAAATAAATGTTTTCAAAGTAAAATAAGGGGTATCTCTATCATGAATTTTCAATGTTTTTAATAGACTATTTTCATCTATCTCAACATCGTTTTTTGAATTTTATGATTCATTGAGGTTGATATATTATGATATCAATTACCATATTTTTTTAAATGGTTTACATTCATCTTGACTATGGATGCGCTATTTTGATACCATTCATCATATTGTCAAGAAAGAATTATGATTCTGTTTACTGAATGGGAAAGGTTATTTATATTTAATATGTGTATGTTTTTTATGTTTCACCCCATTCATATAATTAATTAATTAGATATATTAATAGATATTTTGGGACCTCTATAACCCCTAGATGAATCTTTAGGTCTCATTTGACAAACTAGAAATTGAATTTTCCAAGGTCTAATCCATTTTTTTTCAGATGTTATAGCAGATGCCTCGATGATATTTTTTAGATGTTCCGCATTATAAATTCCATAATTATGAGATATTTTATTCCTATTACATCTGATTATTATAATTTTAAGATATCCATGGGCATGTTTCCCAGATCATGTGATTTTTTAAATGAAACAAGTTTTAGTTATTCACATTTCCATATTTTTATTCCATATTTTCTCACATCTTTTACTATATGCATACCCTTATTGAGAATTTGATCTCCCCCATTTAATATGATTCAAATTTTCCCCAGGATTCCATAAAGTATATTATGAATGATATTCATGGTTACCCAAACGGGAAACAATGGACGACTCGATGAATCCATCTTTTTATTTTTTGTTTTGAAATGTAATGTGGATTTGAAGAATGTATTTAGTCTTCCAAGAATACTAAACTATTCAGTCCATTCAGATATGATTCCATGTATCTTATACCAATGTAATAAATTAAGGAACCATCTCTGGGTTACTAGGGTTAGGGAATTTACATTATCTATGGATTTTTGTGCTGAAATTGTCCACTTCAACATTATGGATTCCATGAGTCACCCCTACAAAGCCCAATCTCCATATTCAATTATTTTTATTAATATGTTCACCATATTCTTGTGGTATTAATGAAATCCTTAAAAACATATCATATCATGTAATTTTTTTCACAAAATAAATCCTAAATGATGTTATCCTACAGTTGTTTTTTTAAATTTTCAAGTATTTATTTAATAATTTTATTTAATTGTAATTTTCCTAGTTTTTTGGACCTTTTGTGAAATGAAATGGGAATGGTTTTTCAAGGTGGTTCATCAAAGGAAACTATATTTTCTTTGTAGAGGCTTCTTCCATGATAAATTTTTTCATCATTTAGATTATTTTCAATAGAAGGAATGATGGGTTCATTCAGAGGTGTGACACTATGAGAGAGTTTATATAGATTTAATGTTTTTTATCACTCATAAGGGTGATTGAACGTACATTTACATCATTCCATGGGTTGAATAGAGTTTTGTTGGGAATTATAACATACCCTTGAAATTTTTTTTAAGAAACTATTATATTTTTTAATTCATTAATGGCCAAGGAAGATAACATTCATGACTATTAATTGTTGTTTTCGTGTTCATTGGGGAAGCAATGACCATATATGATTATTATTATCTTGTAAATGTTGAATATTCATCTATGGAAAATTAACTTTAGTAGAAATATAATTTTATTGACCTTCTATTTTATATTCATATTTTTAATCCAAAACAACTCTATAGAGGATACACAGCTTTTTTTTGTTATTCTTTATACTTCACCTCTATTTAAGAAACAACCTTGATTGCATAACCTTGTATGGGATTGTGAGAAAACACTGATATGGGAATCTATCAACACTCTTAGTATTAGATAAAATGAATTTATGATATTTTTATTTATTATCAAAGCTAAACCAAAGACACAGTCATATGGATGACCTGCGTTAATAAAATAACAATTACATATTAGTTTATAGTTAATAAAATAAATAAATAACTATATCGAATGTACCATGATTGTATAATTACATGTGATCATAATATATATACACATATTTATAGTTCATATAATAATATAGAAACTATACCATTTATATTCTGAATATAGATATTATATTTAAAATTAATAACACAAAAACATTATATTAATAAAAACACACACACATATAATAATAAATCCAGGAATGAAAATTGTGTTGATGGCTATGGATTTATGTGGAAAACGATCTATTAGTGACACCAACTATGTCATATCTTTCCTTAACATATTCAATTTTATAATAATGATGATAATAGAAAATCTAGGTTTGTGGGTGGTACATTATAAGGTTAGTTATGTCTTGTTGCTGTATTTTTTATTTTTCTATTTTCCTTGCTGCATGGTTTTTTACTTCCCCCACTCATCTTTATTTTTTTCAAATTTTGTGCCTGAGAACAAATTTTAAATTACCATCTAATAATTATTTTTATTTAAAATGCATGTTTAATTTCTCTATATCATTTTATTAACATTTAATGAAAATTTATTTCTCTAATCTATTGTGATTTGAGAAATAATTTTACATTAATGGTGATTTTTAAATAATTTGTTATTTTTAAATGATATAAATGATTATGTCATCATAAAACCATTTGTATGTGGATACCTTATG
Source organism: Viscum album (assembly GCA_963277665.1). Classification (NCBI taxonomy): domain Eukaryota; kingdom Viridiplantae; phylum Streptophyta; class Magnoliopsida; order Santalales; family Viscaceae; genus Viscum; species Viscum album. The sequence continues at coordinate 153,930,674 of OY728145.1, forward strand.
TGTGATATTTTTATGGAAAACTTATTTAATTTAATATTTCAACAACTCATTTCACAAACTAGGAATTTTGAGTCTTTTATACTTAAATAAAAGTATATATAAATCAAATTAATGTTTGCTGGATTAAAAAAAGATTTTTTATCTCATAAATTATATTATTTTAATTTAATGACCTATTGTTTATACATAATATTGTTATCGAAAGAAATAAAAAAAGGAAAAATAAAGAGTATAATTAAAAATAATACCAAAAAATATAATTCCAAATAATGTTTTGAATTTTGCGAATTTTTAATTGATTTTGTTTTCAACATTTTATTTCAAAGGTTGTATGTAAGGTTTGGTATAAATAACTTGGTATTATAAAAAATTATGATGACTTATATTTACTGAATATAAAGAGGAAATATAATAATTAAATGGTTTTCACACACACTCATGTAATGTTATCGACACAGATGAATTTTTAATTCCTTACTATGAATTGTATTATATATCTCATTGAATTTTATCCTGAGAAAATTTATGAGTCATATATATCCATGATTATTTGATTTTGTCTTTGGTGTAGTGTGTGGTTTATTCGCATTACTATCTTCTATTGAATATATATTGAATGTCAAATATTTATTAAATATATAATATCATCATGTATTTATAATTTAATATAATTTATGATATTTGACTTTTCTAGGGAGTTTAAATTTCTAGGTGTGGGGGTTTGATTGCACTATGATTCAATATTTCATTTCAACCATTAAACCACTGTGTTAAACTATTTTTTTTAGCTTTATAAATTAAGTAAACAATTTCAATAAAAAAATGGTTAAAATATTTAATGGTAGTTATTTTTAATATTATAAGTTTTACATTCTTTGATTAATTGTTTTGTATAAAGAGGTGATTTGGTGGTCCTAGGATGAAGTAACAGAATAACTTTCCAAACATCATGGAAGGACAAGAACATATATCCATTGTTTCACACAATAATAGGAATTTTAACTTATAATTGGAATATAATTTTCTTTTATGATCCAAAAATAAATTTGATACAAATATTCTCAAAGAAAAAACCTAATCCATCCATATCTTATCCCAAATGAACTGATATGTCCAGAAAATTGAATATGATTAATGTCAAGAGTTTGGATTATAATTTAAAAAATTTATCTAAAAATATACATCTAATTTTCAACACATATTATAGGGAGAAATTTAATAGGACATCCAAAAAATTTTATCTTTATTCCATATTTAGAATATAAAATGTTCCCATCTGAAATTGAGATAAAAGTGGTATCTCAATGCCTCACTTCTCAAAACTGCCATCCAATTTTCTTAAAAATGGTCACCCTAGGAACCCCATTTGAAAGCTCAGAACATAAGTTATGTTTAACCATTTTGGGTTTACATAGTTTTTCTATAATTATCTTATAGGATATGTAGATCCCCATCATTATAGGGATATAAAGTATGAAGGTGGATTTTGACACGAGACTCATCCACCTTTAGATGTTGAGATTAACATTGGGAGATCATTATGAGAGAGATTTTCCCATGACATAGGAGTTTATGAAAAAATAATATATATTGACTTTTTTAATTGGAGTTAAAAATTCATTCCATATATTATAGATTATATGATATTTTGATTCTTGTTTTGATGATAGCAATCGGTCTACTCATTATTTCTAACAGATCAGTGAGAGGTTTTGAGTATATGAATTTTGTTGTTCTAATTTGAAAACACAATAATCCTTTTTAATTCCAAATTTCTTTTATTTAAATATTATTTGTATTTTATTATACCATTACTATGGTTTATACTATGATAATTCAATTTTTAGGTAATTTTTTTGTTCTACTACTATTGATATAATGGCTTAGATAGTAATCAAGATTGCCAATAATCTAAACAAAAGAGTTACTCTAAACCCAATGAAAATTTTAAAACCTTAATCTTGATATGGTTATTTATAAACATGGAATGATCTCCAACTAATATTATATTTAAAAACTAACTTCTATTTTCAAATATTAAACTCTATATAATTTTTTTTCTTAAAACCATTTTTTAAACCAATCCACATTATTAGTTTTTTATTAAAAAATCACACCGTAAAACCATCAAAACCCCTGGATAGATAACCTAGGGTCTTCCTTTGAATAAATTTAATAATCTAAAACCAATTTAATTTTATGTTTCATGAAAAACTGGAAAATGAATGATGTGGGTTATGATCCTACCAAGTGTACATGTTATGCTAAACCTATGAAAATATAAACAATTTTCATGTTTTGAGTTGTATTTTATCTATAGATATGGACAATATTATCTTAGGTTATGGAGATATTGTTGAGTTTCTGGCATACTATTTTCTTTGTAAATTTACTTTTGTGGGATTTAGTTATATTTTTGTAACTTTATTCATCCATAGTAGGATGTTTTCCCTCCTATATTAAGTGATAGAGTTCCTTGGCGGTATTTAATTATATATCCCAATAATATAATTGTTAGTGAGGCTAAGTCCACCCATACATTGGAATTTATTTATACCCTCATTGATAGTCAAAAACGGATGTCCTACTAAATACAATACTTAGTAGTCATTATATCTCTAACATTATTGTTCTCCTAGGAGGCTACATTTAGAGGGAGTGTGTGGTGACATAATTCTTCTCATATTCACCTCAACCAATAGAGTTCCATTAATTAATTTCAAATTATTTACAAAATCAAATATTTTATCCTTCTTATGTGTTTCCCCAAAAATTTCACCACCCCTATCATTATATACTTCTTTTAACATAGTCAGATGAAAAAAACACAATTGTAAAATAAATAAATACGTGCATTGGGGAGGGGGAATTTTCTAAACCAACTTATTTTAAGGAAATAGTTTTATATATAAAGTTCAAATGATGAATCTAAAACACTAGTTCTCTCAACCACACTATTAATACATTGAATATTCTATCCTAATTACCTACAAAATTTATTTTTAAAATTATTATCTCAGTCATATCCCATATAATGTGATTAATATTTTTTATTTATTTTGTGTGAGCATATTATATCACGTTATTTGTTAAATTTATAGTACTCTAATAATCTCACTGAATCAGTATCAATTAATTCACCACTTCTCTGGGATCTTTTAACTACTAATGTAATGACCCAAACATTTATTAATGTAAATTCATATTGATCTAATTAAATGCCTTATTATGTAAAATGTTAATAGAAAACATTCAATTCATTGGATTTATGATTTTGTATTTTAAAATACCGTTAAAAATTGTGACCATTGCTAATATAGCCATTTAATAGTGATCACATGGTTAGTATAAATATAGCGCTTTACCAAATCCAATTTACTCAGAAAAAATAGGTGATGGACTCATCCATTTGAATTACTCCCTACAAAGCCCATTTTTCAGATCTCACAAAGGATGTGGAATCCTTGGGATTCACTCTTGACCAAGCCCAAGCTGAGCTTCAACACGTTAAGATCGAATAGAACTGCATATGGGAGAAGTGGAAGTTGATAGCGATTACCACCTGAGAAATGTTATCTGAGCCACCCCAAGAGTCAGCCACAATTGCACGCATTACCCTTCAGTCTTATCAGGGTTTTATAAGGGGTTATGTAATGAGACCCCAGTACTATGATTGTGTACATTATTTTTGTTTATAGAATATACTTTCATTTAATTATTGGTACATTGTAAATTATTTTTTAATGAAAAAATAGAATCTTCAGTTAATTAAAAAATCTATTTTGTTGAATTATTGGATTTTCGAATTAAATAATATTTTAATTAAATATTATTACTAAATAAATTTTTATATAATAAAAATTACCATATAATTATCATGAATATGATTGTGATTTTTATTAAGGTTTCAAAGCTATTTTTGTCAAAATGCATAAATATTCAATAAAAGTTTTTTTTACTTTAAAAGTAAATCTTCAGATATTTAAAAAATTATTTAGATAAAATTAATACTATTTTTGGAATCTGGTTATTTAAATTATTTAAATGTTAATTCTTCATAATTTTCTGAGACTGTTGATTTTTTTTGGGTAAAAATTAAATACTATTTAAATATATAATTTGGTTTATAACATCATAATGCCCAATAGTGAAGTAATAAAATACTATAAACAATATTTTCAGACAATATATGTTTTACTAATAACATAATGTGATTTTAGGTTTTTTATTTATTTATTTTACACTACTTCAGTGGACCATTGAAGATGTGTAAAACATTTTAACTTTATAAATTGATTTCCTTGAGAGTGTTACTCACCTTAAAAAAAGCAACCCTATTATTTTAAGACGTTCGGCCATTGGCCTTATAAAATAATATTTTCCAATCCCCTTTTGAAAAAACCATGGTAAAAATCCATGTGTTGGTCTGTGGTTTTGATTAGTTTAATGTATGGTGTCCCAAACCTAAATAATAAAGAATTTCCTCTTCATTCATATTTAAACCCATGCAATATCCCACTTAATTTTAACTCAAAGCCTTTATATCTCTACCATCCTCTTCCTTCATCTCTCTAGAATCCTCCCAAGGCACCCCAAGCTCTCAAGAAGCCTCTCTCAAGCACCTATCAGGCATTTGGGATCACACATCCAAGTAAGGGATCCCTTCCTTTCGCATTTTATCCAAATATATTAATATTTATGCCCTTTTATTTTCAATTATAAAATATGGGGTATGATTTATCACATACCACATACTAACATATTTATTTTTTAATGATTAGATACCCCTTTTTCCCTATTTAATGCCTCCCATGTACACCCGTTACCATGCTGAAATTCCTTAAGGAATTTCTCTCTCCTCATTTACATTCATGAAATTATTTTGTGTTATGATTAAAAACTAAATTAATTATGTTGGGACATGTATCTATATAATCCCCATACTTTCCATTTCATGTAAATATTATGAGACACCATTATCTCTCTCATCATCATTTTTTATGAATTCTTATGTCACGCCATTATGCTGTTGAAATTGCACCGCCATTTTACAAGCCAAAGTCATTGTGTAGTGAATACCATGCCCATTTTTGTATCAAGGGTATTAAAATTTATTCACATATACTAATTGATTAAATATTTTCATGTATTAATTACACATTCCATTACCATGGAATAAATTATAATGTTTAATGAATCCATGTTGTATGATCTTTGTGGCACACTTTTTCATGAAATGAAATGATTAATAACGGTGTGCCCTAATAGTGCTCCAATGCATTGGGTAAAGATTAGTATCATGATACATAAAGTGCATTGAGGGTTTACACATGATAATTCAAGTTCAATTATGGTTTACTCATGCTCCATGTAAAATGACCCTTGGTTCATGATAATACCATGTCAAGTGTTGTTGCTATATTTCCTTGTTGTGATAATCATGCATGATCAAACATTTATTTTACTCTTCATGTTATTCCTTGTTTACTCCCGTACTGGGATTTATATCACACCCTTGTGTACTCATTTATGTTCTTATATCTTTTCGTCATGTTATTTCCTGTATTCCTATGTTTTGGTGATTATTGAGTAAGTGATATATCCAGAAAATGCATCCCTATCGGGATACGAGTAGGTAGATGCGGCTCTAGCCATGATGTTCCTAGGAGTAAAAACTCCGATAAGGAGTTTCAGGCCTGACCCCGGGTATCCTGGTGCATTAAAACAGGCCTTGAATCACTCTTTATTACGAAACTCTTAGAGTCTATGCTTTTGTAAATTCCCAATCTTAATATGAACTATTATTAAGTGAATTAAAAAAAATGCCCCTATGGATAAATGTTAGAAAGTATATCATGGATAACAAATATTGAAGCCTATAGATACATAAGTTAAATAAATAAAAGTTATTTAAAAGTCATCTATTTTTGTCTTTGGATTAACCTTTATGTGGCACCCATAACTTTTATTTTATTCCATCCAATGGTCGGTAATAGGAGAACTCCATAAAAAATCGATGCAAAGATCAATGTGATGATTTTTCTATTGGGATACAAAATCCAATGGGAGAAAGAATCAAAATCTTCATCATGATACTCTCTCAGTTAACTCTATCTTCGAATAGAAACACGGGTCAAGTGGAACATTAAACCCCACTAAGAAAGAACAAGTCACAATCGAGAGCTTCCTGAGATAAAGGCCTCCTACTTTTAATTGGTCATCTTATCCCTCAATAGATGAACAATGGATCAAATCCATTGGAAAGATATTCTCCATCCATCAATTTTCTGAACAAGAGAAGGTTCTTCTGGATTCTTATCATATACAGGGTGAAACTAATCAGTGGTGGACATTGATAAAAAATACGAAGCCTGAGGAGGAGATCGAGGCATTATAATGGAAGGATTTCCAGAAGATGTTTCTTGATAAATATTTTCCACACACCCTCCAAATTAAGATGGGAAGGTAGTTCCATGCCCCCAAGATAAAATATGATGAATGCATTGGAGCGTACAAGGAAAACTTTACTAGGTTTTCACCATAGGCCTCCGGCATTGTTGTTACCCCCAAATGCTAGGTTGGACACTTCTTTAGTGGGATGAAACCTAGCCTACCAAAAGCCCTGGTAATCATTGACTTCGAAATCTATGAATTTTGTTTCTAATGTGCCCTCAAAGTCGAAATGGAGATCAACGACTCTCAGGGGTATCATTTGGATAAGAAGCGTAAAGTGGACTTCAATTCTGGCGGTCTGATGGATTAATCCAATAGTGCTAAGAAGATTCATCACCCCACTATCACAAGGTGTGGAAAGAAGCACACCAAAAATTGCCTGAAGGGGATGAGGAAATGATTTAGGTGTAGAAGAGAAGGGCACTTAGCTGTCAACTACCGAAATGAGAAACCTACAACTGCAACAAAGGATAGTAACTATATTTTCGAACCTCAATGTGTTGTTCATTGCTTCAAATGCAACAAACTAGGGAACCTTGAAAATTAGTTCCCTGAGATAATGGTATTTAGAGGAATCTAACAACCTCCAAGACAGGAAGGGAAATATTTTTCCATCACTACTGCCAAAGTGAACCCTGAAAATGAAGTGGTGACATGTACTCTAGGGATTAATTCAAGAATAGAAAACATCCTTTTTTATTCAGGTTCTACGCATACTTTTGTATCCTGAATGTTTATTAGAACAATCCCAACACCACCACAAATCATGGAAGTAAAGACATCAGTGTGTATGGAAAATGAGTAAATCATTATGTCCCCTAAATATAACTCCTCCCTTTTCATAATTTGTGGATTGAACTTCCTAGAAAACCTCATCATACTCTCTCTAGAGGAATTTGATGCAATTCATGTCATGGATTGTCCTTCCTTATATAGAGCCAACATAAATTGTCAATAGAGGGAAATCACTCTCTATATGGAGAATCAGCCCCCAATTCTAAACATGTTCCAGGAGGAAGGTGAATCTTCTTTAGCATCGTCTTCTCTAGCATGGATATTTTTTCCCTACTTGCATGATTATCTAACTGAGATGATTGAGTCCAAGTAAGAAACCATCTATGAAGACATGCCTATTGTGAGGGAATTTGCTGAAGTTTTTCTTGAAGAATTTCATGGTCATCCTCCAAGACTCCATAGAGAATGGTTGCTGTGGATCTTAACGAGATGAAGAAAAAACTATAAGAGAATCTGGATAAACGGCTTATAAGCCTAGTGCTTCACCATGGGGTGCATGAGTCCTCTTTGTCAAGAATACGTGTGGGTCAATGTGCCCTTGTATTGAATATTGTGATCTCACCAAAATCATGATAAAGAAAAAATATCATCTAAAAATAATTGATTACTTGTTCGATCAGATACATAGGACACAATACTTCTCTAAGGTAGATTTGTAGTCATGATATTACCATGTAAGGGTGAATAAATCATATATCCCCAAGGTTGCTTTTTGTACAAGGTACAAACACTATGAATTCATTATAATTTCTTTCATACTCACTAATGATCCGAAAATCTTCATGTATTTGATGAATATAGTCTTTAGAGATTACCTCGACAAATTTGTGGTAGTCTTTATAGAAAATATTCTAATATATTCTAAAACCAAGTAGGACCATGAGGATCATCTAAGAACTGTACTAGAGGCCTTGAGAATGGATAAGCTCTATGAAAAGTACCGAAAGTATGAGTTCTAGTTAAAAGGGGTCTCATTCTTGGGTCATCTCATCACAAGCAATGGGATATCTGTGGATCCTTCCAAGACATCTGCAATTGAGGGATGGTCGAGGACACTATTGGTAACGTATATTTGTAGCTTCATGGGGTAAGCTGGATATTATCACAAGTTTGTGAAAAATTTGTCTCAATTATAAAACCCACTAACCAAGCTAACTCAGAAGGGAGGCATGTTTTCATATAGTGATGAATGAAAAGAGTGCTTCAAGGAGTTGGAAATGAGGCTTATCACTGTTCCCGTGCTCACATTACCCACAAGTGGAGAACTGTTTTTGATATTTACTAATTCTTAGAAGAAGGGCATGGGTTGTGTGTTGATGCAGAATGGAAAAGTAATTGCCTATTATTCAAGGCAATTGATTTTTCCTAAGAAAAACTATCCAACACATGATCTATAGTTCGATTCAATGATATTAAATTTAAAAATTTTATGACATTATATATTTGGGGAGAAGTGTGAAATATATACAGACCACAAAAACTACAAGTATATATTTAGACAGAAAGAGTTGAACATTCACTAATGAATATGGTTATATCTGATAAAATTCTATGACTGCTCAATCCATTACCACCCTGGGAAAGAGAACATGGTGGATGATTCTCTAAGTAGAAAGGAACTGACAATTCTATCAATAATTAGAATTATAAAGGTTTCAATATTCTTATACTTGATGAAGACAAACAGTGCAATCATAAATAAGGGAACATATTCAATCATTTAACAAATCATTTCTCATCCATCTTTTTGGAAAAGGTTAAATGATGCTCAAAAAGATGATGTGGGAATTCAAAAGAAGTTGGAAACTATCATGAAAGGGAAATCCTCAGAGTTTAATTTCAATGAAGAAGGAATTGTGATATTTTGGTCAATATTATGTGTTCCATCGAATTCGAAGATAGAGAAGGAACAATTGGATGATTCTCATATTTCTAATTTACCCTTTCACTCAGGAAACACTATGATGTATCGAGATCTTCTAGAGAATTATTTGTGGGATAACAAGAAGAAGGAGATCACTGAGTATATATCAAAGTGCCTAGTGTGTCTGCAAGTGAAGGCTGAGAGGAGGAAGTATAAGGGGATGAAGCAACCATTACCCATACCAGCATATAAATGGGGGAACATCTCCATGGACTTTGTCACAAGACATCCGTTGAAATCCAAAGGAAACAATTATATCTAGGTTATTGTGGATCATCTTACAAAGACAACACTCTTCATTGCTATTCAAGAGGATTTTTATGGATCAAATGGAAGAGATATACATCAGAGACATGGTAAGTCTATATGGAGTACCTTTATCTATTGTATGTGATCGAGATCCAAGATTCAGCACTATGTTTTGGAAGAATCCTCAACTTGCCCTGGAAACTGATATAAACATCAGTACGACTTATCATCCTCAAGCTGATGCCCAATCTGAGTAGAATATCCAAACACATGAGGACATGTTGAGAGTGTGCTCAATGGAATTGAAAGGAGGATGAGATCAACATCTCACTCATATTGAGTTCTCATACAACAACAGTTTCAACTCAAGCATCCAAATGGCTCCTTATGATTCCCTGTATGGGAAAAGGTGTAGAAAATCAGCATGTTGGGATGATGATGGGTAGAGAAAACTCATAGATCTAGAGATGGTAGAAGAAATGGTGCAGATGGTTAAGACCATCGAGTAACACATTAAATCTTCTCAGAGTCGACAAAAGAGGTATGCTGATAATCATCAATGAGACCTAGAGTTTGATGTCAGAGACATGGTATTTCTATACATAACACTGTGGAAGAGAGTTATGAGATTTGGGAAGAAGGTAATGATTAGTCCAAGGTAGATTGTTCCTTTTTAGATCCTTCATTGCATTGGAGGATTGGAATATCGACTATCACTCCCACTGAACCTATCTCAAATACCTGATGTATTCCATGTATCACTCTTGAGGAAGTACATACCTGACCCAACACATGTATTCAGTCCAGAGGTGGTACCTTTGAAGAATTACCTCTCCTATGAAGAGAATCCAGTGAAGAACTTAGACTGTAGGGAAAACTTTCTACGAAACAAAACAATTCCCCTTGTTAAGGTGTTGTGGTGAAACCACAAGTTTGAAGTAGCAACGTGGGAATCGACGTAAGTAATGAAGCAGAGTTACCCGCATCTGTTTTAGTGTGGGAAATGAAAATTTTGATGGCAGAATTTCTTAAGGGGAGAAGATTGTAATGACCCAAACTATTATGAATGGAAATTAAACTTGATCTAATTAAATGCATTATTATTTAAAATGGTTATATAACATATGCACTTCTTTGGATTTATGTTTTTTGATTTCATAATACTGATAAGTTTTGTGACTGTTGCTAATATAGTTGTTAAATAGTTATCACATGATTAATATAAATATAGGGCTCAAACAAATCCAATTTACTCAGACATAGGAAGCGATTACCTCATCCATTATAATTTCTCTATACAAAGACCCTTTGTAGGAGCTCAGAAAGGAGGTGGAATCATTGGGATTTTCTCTTTACCAATCCCAAGTCGACTATTAATTCTTTATGCTCGAACAAAACCACATACGATAGAAGTGTAAGTTGATAGAAATTACCACCCGAGCGATGTTATCGGAGCCACCCCAATAGACTATCACCATCGCACACCTTATCCTTTGGTCTTATACGGGTGTTATAAGGGGTTATGTAACGAGACCCTAGTACTATGATTATGTAAAATATTTTTGTATAGAGATTATAATTTCATTTTATTATTGATACTTTGTAATTAGTTTTTAAAAGAAAAAATATCATTTTTAGTTAATTAAGAAATCTATTTTGATGAATTAATGGATTTTTGAATTAAATAATATTTTAATTAAATATAATTAATAAATTAAGTTTTATATTATATTAATGACCATATAATTAGTATGATTATGATTGTGATTTTTATTAAGGTTTGAAAGCTATTTTTGTCAAAACGCATGAATTTTTGAAAAACGTCAATTTTTATTTTAAAAGTAAAAAATTATTATATTTAGAAAATTATTTACATAAAATAAATATTATTTTTTAAATAAGGATGTAGAAATTATAAAATGGTAAAATTTTCATAATTTTCTGAGACAATCGATTTTTTGGGTAAAAATTAAATACTCTTTAAATATAAAATTTGTTTTATGACATCATAATGACCCTATAGTGATGAAATCAAAAAATATAAAAAATATATTCGGTCAATATATGTTTTACCAAAAAAATTAAGTGATTTTATGTTTTTTTATTTATTTTACAATGATTTAGTGAACCCTTCATGACTTATAAAACATTTTAGATTTTTAAATTGATTTCCTTGAGAGTGGGACTCAACTCCACATAAGAAACCATATTATTTTAAGAAGTTAGGACATTGGGCTTAAAAAATAATTTTTTCCACTCCCCTTTGGAAAAAATCATTTGCAAAAACCATGGTTTGGTTTGTTTTTTTTTTAGTTTAATGTGTGGTGTCCCAATCCTAAATAATAAAGAATTCCCTCTCCCTTCCTATATAAACCCACCCAAGCTCCCACTTCCTATTCCCTCAAAGACTTTTGAGCTCGACCAACCTTTTACCTACTCTCTCTAGAACCATTTCAAGGCACCCCAAGATCTATAGAACCCTCTCTCAAGTCCCTCCCAATCCTTTGGAATCACACATCCATGTAAGGGATTCCTTCATTTCCCATTTTATCCAAGTTTCTTAATATTTTTATTACCTTTAATTTTCACTTATAAATATTGGAGTATGATTTCTCATCACTCCCATACTTCCCTCATTATGTTGGAATTATGGGAGTTCCCTTTTCTCTCTCATTAATTCTTCTAATGTACACCTGTTACCATGCTGAAATTCCGTAAGGAATATCTCCCTCTATATTTACAGTCAAGTAATTCTTTTGTATTATGAATCCAAATTCCATTACATATGTTAGGACATGTATCTATATAAACTCCTTACTTTCAATTTCATGTACATATGATGAGACACCATTATCTCTATCATCAACCTTTTTAATGAAGTCTTATGTCACGTCGTTATGCTGCTGTTTCTGACGCTTTCGCTAGGGGGTGGTCACCTGTCTGTGGAGGATGCACATCTGTTTCCCCGCATTCCCTCTTTCCAAAGGAGGGAGACATATGTACCTTGTTCAGGGACATTTTCTCCTTTATCTAAATGATATGATGGGATGTCGGTTCTTCCTTCTGTGGATTCCTCCACGGAACTCGTCACCTAGTCCGGGTCTCCCTTATAGACTTAAGACGTTGTTCATGAAACTCTGTCTGGTGCCATATCTTCTTGGACACCTGTTAATTACACTGATTCTGTCAGGACATTCCAAGGGGTCTGGTCAGGGCAACAACCTTCAGTTAGGGGAGTTGTCACTTAGGGCATCACTGGTGTGTCTGAATGCTAGGGTATTGGCGTGTCTATCCTCTGTCCCTTATTATAGTGATTCTCGAGGTCGCATAAGCCCAAGGAATCCCACATCAAACATGGGGAGTCATATGCCATGGGAATGTATCTGAGGTTTTCCTCATCTTCCTATGATTAACATGGGGTATTCTGCGAGTTTAACGTCCAGCAGAGATGGATCGGGCTGATCAGAACACTGACTAGAGTGGATCAGATAGAGGAACCCCCTAGAGGGAACAACGATATTGGGGAAATCGTATGGGTGGCTTCTCGAATGTTGTTAAATGGAATGAGGAATGAGGTGGCATGATTCCCTCAGGATGTGGTGGCCCGGGTAAGAATTATTACGAATGGTGGAATTTTTTGTGAGGGAATGGTGAATGGGATGGAACCGTTATGGGGATGACGATGGTTTTGGTCTTGAGTCTCAAAGAGGCCTCATACATATCCTCGTGAATGGTAATCAAAGTCCACATAGTTCGTGATATGGGGTAATTTGGGGATTATTCTTTGTGGCAGCCTAAGGTGTTGTTGGAATGACGTGAAGGGGTCGGATCGACCGAGTGAACGGTGGGATTGAACCTCAGGGAGGCTTCCTACGTACCCAGCCTTGGAAAGAATGAGAGACCTCATAGTTCAGGTGGGGTAGGGGTCAGTGATCCGATGTGAATAAGGACCTGGGGTCCAGGTGGATGGTGGGGTTTAACCTCAGGGATGCTTCCTACGTACCTTGCCTTCAAAAAGATCAAAGTATTTGTAGTTCGGATGGTTGGGAACCAACGTGAATGTGGACCTGGGGTCCAATGGTTGTTAGGAGCGAACCTCGTGGAGGATTCCTACGTACCCTGCCTTGGAAAGGATCATAGACCTTGTAGCTCAGGTGATAGGGGGATTGGTGCACCTATGTGAAGATGGTTGGGATGACCTATGGGTGTTGTTTTTTAAAAATAGGGAGGCTTCCTATATACCTTGACGTGGCAAGGATCAAAGACCTTGTAGTTTAGGTGGTGGTATGAGGCTTACACTCTAGGCTGCCCAGGGTGTTAGTGAACCGACGCGAAGGTGGACCTGGGGTCCAATGGTTGTTGGGATAGAACCTCATGGAGGCTTTCTATGTATCCTGTCTTTGAAAGGATCAAAACCTTGTAGTTCAGGTGATAGGTGGATTTGGGGCTTACGATCTGGGGCGGACCAAGGAAGATGTCATGGTGGGTGCTCACTCAAAGCCCATGTGAGTCATACTCGGTGTGAGAAGAAAGATATATTAGAGACCTGCCGATCAAGTCTCAAAAGGTGCGTTCATGGGAAGTGGAGTGGGGATTACACGTGATCGTGGGCCAAAGATGAAACATGGGATTATGCGTGGTTACCATCCCAAAGAGTTTGGGACTTACTCTCAGATGGAGGCCTGAGGGCGAAAAAACCCAGCGGGAGAGGGATTTGGAACTAAAGAAATGAGGGGTCCGGTGTCCGGTGTCCATTTCTCCCTCCCCCTGGTCCTTGGGATTGAAGAAGAAATCAGGAAAATGGATGCTGCATCTGGAAAGAAAATCTAGGGGCTAACACCGAGATGGTCCCCCTTTCCCAGCGGACAAACACTACTCTGATAAAGAGGATCTCATTCCATGTGAGGAATGATATCACTCCCTTGGAGACCAATGGGAATGCAGAATGTCCATGGTGGGGGCACCCTACATGTGAGGCATGGGGCGAGGACACAGTTTAACGTCATGTGCTGAAAATGATGGTGCTTGGCAGTTTAACGTCCTGCAGCTCAGACAAGGTGGCTTTGCTTTGCACCCCAAGGACATAAATAACTAGTACCCTCTTCTCCTTAGTTCAGAGAGGGGAAATTCAAATCCATGGATAGGGGTTATCATGGAGTGAACCATCTGGGGGTCCACATTATCATTACTATGAGAAGAAGCAATAGTCGTAAGTATGCCTATGCGAAGAAGCATGAGGTGAAGAAATGCAACGGGCGATATCGTCCAGGGGACTATGAAGTTCCTTCGTGTAAACCTAGGCAGTTTCACGGAAAATTATTATATGGAAAAGATTCATTGGGCATGGGAGGCACCGGAAAATGATTCCCGGAAGGGGGACATTAAAGGCACACCAGGCGGGAGGCTTGTGCGCAAAAGGTACTATTCCACGAAAAAGGGATAGGCATGCATGCAATGCAGTGGTGGGCGCAAAAAATGTCAGGTGCAGTGCACAAATGAATTACGGGTGCAAAAAAGAGTGGGTCAGTGCGCAAAAAGAATTCCACGGGAAAATGGTCGGGCCGACGTGCAAAAGGAATTACACGTGAAAACGGCCGGCCCGGCGCACAATAATAATTGTGTGCCAAAAAACTGATTACGTGAAACAGAAAGTAATTTTGTGCGGGGGATAGGGGATTGATGGGATTTGGACAAGGATCAAGCCTGTGTATTCGCACATAAAGGCAGACCCCCAGGTGACCTGGCATAAAATATTTAGTGCCTGAGAGCCATATTTTTGTGCACACAAGATAGGAATTTCGTGCAGGAGAGACGGTTCAGATTCTTCGGGCTGAAGTCGAAGGGGTGGATTTCTATTTACAAGAACTCAGGATCGTGGGTCCGTGTGAGGAACAAGATGGTACAAAATATTGGGCACCTGATGTCGGTAGCACATAGATCAACTACAGGGAGTGGTGGCGCAAAAATGTTCTATGATCACGCAGAAAACTATTGCGAATCCCGGAGTTTTTCACGTGGGAAATATTTTTTTGTGCACCACAACATTTTTTTCGCGCTGCACCTCTGGGCTCCCCCGAACGGTTCGCCGGTTCCAAATATGGGTTTGCTTTGTCGCGCCCAAACCTTCCCCAGCCCTACCATGCTTTTCGGTGTCTACAAATGCCCTCCCTTGGAATCAGATCGGTGAGGGGATGTAATGGCCAGATTCCAAAGGAAACACCAAGATAGTGGACTCCTTGAGGCCGAAACACGCTTAAAACTACAGTGGCACGAAAACCCATACGTAGCGCGCAGTCTACTTTTTTCATGAGCGCGGAAACTGCTCATCACACCTATAATGGGCCCTACGAGTCCCCCATTATGTACAAATATTATTGTGTGATAATCCTAGAGCTATCGTGCGTGATACATTTCCTCTTCCTACGCGAAGACCCCTTCAGTTGCATGTAATTCTCCGTAAACAGTGTCCGGCTTTACAAGCTAACCCAGGATTTTCCATGCCGACATAATATTTTTTGCTCCAGCAGCTGATTTTCCGTGCCAGTCGCTCATTTTGCGCGCCAAATTCTGTTTTTTCCACGCGAGAAACTATTTTTTTTTCATGCCAGCTTCTTAAAATCTTGCTGGAAAGAGATGACCGCCAATCGAGATGACTTGGAGAGGGATGTTGCATCTACTACTCGAAGGGACGAGATGGTCACCAACCCTGAGGTTTATGGAACCTGAAAAATCGTATCCAAAAACTATACTCTCTTCAAAATGTTGACCCCAGTGCAGAAGGAGTATGCACTATCTTCCAACCTTCCGGTCTGGGACTTCTAAATTTTGGAGGAGGTACCTATGCCAAGGTTTGAGGTCAACACACCGCAATCATGGGTGACCCGTGAGGATGGACCACCCTTATATAACATCGCCTACAATGACCGCCCTTCTAGATAAACCTGAAACATGGACTTTTACGTCCTGAATCCCAGGATCAGGACTATCTCGGGGAGTGACCCTGTTGCGGAGAGTTCTCTGGCCCTTTACGCAAGCACCTTCCGTCAGAGTGTTACTGACGAGACCAAAGGCTGGAAACATGATTTGGATCTGCAGTCTAGAGGAAACATCACCAGTGAATGGTCCTGGGAATATTGGGTTCACCAGACATGTGACCAATTTGGGGATGAACTGCTGAACATCAGTTTGTTCAAGGAGGTGTGGACGTTGTAGTTTCACATCTACCACTATCCTAATCTCCGGCCAGAGCTATTTACCCGACGGTCCCCCAACACCAATACCTTCCATTTTCATCGTGGGGATATTGGTATCAGCATGTGGTACATCCATTTCATAAATGGTATCTCTTTGTATGGGCACCAATATGATGAATTCCTCCCGACGAGGAACACATAGGGAGACAGATCACAAAACCCTATACTGACATGCCACCTATTGGAGCTATCTAAAGAGAGGATAGGGGTTAAGGATTTATTGAAGGACATTGCTTAAATGAAATGATTCATCTTGTTCCTGCAAATAGATCTGGAGGGCATGATGCAGGGATGAGGGAGACGGTGTCCGACCGCGGCATAGAGAAGAAAAATTGGATCGTACTGGAGAATCTGGGAGGCGAGGGACTATCAATCGTGGGGCCTCAACATAAACGAGATTCGGGACTCGAACATCTGATAAGCCAGATTCCTTGCCGCATTCCTAAGTGGGTGGGTCTTACCATTGAGGGACACAAGGATGGGAGTTCTCCCAATGACCCTGGTGATGTCCGAAAACATGGCCGCCAACAAAATATTCAATCAGGGGTCCCCATGTTGGCTCATCAGAAGTTTCAAAAGAGAAATCTCTATATCTATCATACTACTCAATGTATCCAGTGTTGAACCTAGGCCACGAGAGAGCAGAAAGAGTGTTGTTGGGATGGAATGGTCGGAGGCACGCCCGAATATCGAGCCCGCATAGTCCAGGACTTCAGTAGCGGGGACATCGCGTGGTGCGACCGATCCCTCATCGCCTAGGGGGAGAGGGGCTCATGTAACAGCCAAGGAACTCACATGGAAGAAGATAAGGTATCTCCTTCAACCCTCCAATGATGTAATCTTTTCGGCTTTTTGGTTATCCTAGATGACCATGTGACCATCGATGAGTACTGAAGATCTTTGAAAAATGATAGTACAAGATGAAATCCAGCTTCCAGAGGTCGTACTCATTCGAGATGTTGATAGGTTGAACTTTCATCAGCGGCATGAGTATCTGACAACCATTGATGTGTATGCACGCCAAAGAGGTTGGCGTGAGGAGCCATATTTCATGGTGAAAGTTATGCTCGGCCAGGAGCATGATCCAGAAAAGATGTCATCCGAGGATGATGACAGCGATGATGAGCCAGAGGGTGCTGAGAGGGAATAGGAAGAAGAAGCAGAAGGTGATGGAGGGGTGAAGAAGAAGAGGATCCTGAAGGCGGAGGGTCTAAGGGGGAGTCCCACCAAGAGAGTCTCAGGGAGAGCGGTGAGATCATTGGCTATGATGTGAATATAACTGATCTACTTGAAGTACGTTTCAGCCCCTATCTATCATTTAGTCTGATCATCTTTTTTATCCCTCAATTAGATCTCCTTATCCTGTTCAGGAGCATATGGACGCCGACTAAGGGTCTCGATTCGAAGGGGAGGAGGTGTCGGTAGGACAATGTGGGGAGACGATGCTCATTATTTAGTTGACGAGCACTGAGGGATCCCCCATAATGGAAGATCCTATAGTATAACATCCCACTTTTTTTATCACATAAACATTCATTATATTATACAAAACTGAAGATCTTTAAGGTATAGTGTCTTGGAAACCAGGAACTTAATACATGAAAACATAAAACATTCTTCTTAAACACTTGAAAGGATTCTTCATTTGTTCATCCTAAGTTCATTACAGCATCTCATAACATGGGAGAATACATCAAAGGAATGGGTGAGCCGAAGGTCCAGTAATGGAAACAAGGGAAACATTTTCCATGTGAACATGAGATACATCAAAGGTCATGAAAAATAACTTTAAGGCATGAGAATGAGATCATGAGGCATATCATAATAAAAATAACGTGTTTCATAACATGAAGATGTGGCTACAAAATTTAACATAGAAAATCATTTCCATTTCACCAAGTTCCATCCCCAAGGTTTCATTAAAAATTACCAAGGTTATTCACCAAGGTGTCGTTAACAATTACCAAGGTAATTCACCAAGGTGTGGTTAAAAATGGTCATCTATAGAGATTAAGTATTTACCCAATGCATTGGAGTGCTATCAGGGAGCACCCTTAAATTTGACTTTATCATCATGTGAGCCACATATATCATCATAAATGATTTAATAAAAAACCCATATAGCATAAAATAAATGTGTTTTATTTCAATGTCACCACATTTTAAAATAAACTGCTTTAAAGACGTGATCATTATGTCACTTTAAACCCACAGAAAAAAGAAAGTGGGTTTCATGTATGTAAGTCCCAGAATTAAAATAGAACATTTTGATATATATGTGAATACACCTATAGAATTAAGAGCATTGAGTATTAACATAATAAAATAAAATAATTTGAGATATTGAGAGAAACATTTTGAGATGAAAATTCTACAGCATAATGGCTATGTTATAGAAGTTATAGAAAATACTGAAAAGAGAGGGGACATAGTTCGCCCACTAATAAATGATCCATAAAACAGTAGAGGGATAGGATATAAATGATATAAGAACATGGTAATGAAATTTGAAAGACATTCCATATGAAATGAAAAACATAAAAGGAAGAGAAAAATAAGATTTCTCTTATGAAACTTTTGCAGCCTAACAGCGTCACTTAAAACTTCCAAAAAATGAATTGACGAGATCAAATAGGGTCTCTCATCATATAAACATTAAAGATTAGTATGATAGATATAGAGATAATGCCCCAACATAATAAAAGGAACTTGAAATACATGACATGAAAATAGAACTTGAAAATGAGAAGAGTGAAAGAATCCCTTAAAAATTCGGCATCCTAACGGCACCACTTAAACATTCTTAAAATGAATTTATGAGAGAAAGAGGGGGTCTGTCATCATATAAACATGAAAAGGAAAGCAGGATGAATATAAAATAACATTCCCAACATAAGAACATAGAGAATAAAATAAATGACATAAAAGAGAGTAATTTTAAAGAAAGAGAGATGCAGGATCCCTTACCTTGAAGAGTAACTTCGAAATCATGAAGTTTGGGACCTTGGGAGGCTTGAGGGAACCTTGGGAGGACTCCTTGGGAGGTAAGGAGACCGGAACATCGTTGAGGAGGATTTTGGAATGGAATGGATGATATAATGTCTTGGTATTTATAAGGGATGTGAGGGGACAAGGCATTAATGGCCAAGGGACACCTCATTGGTGGTATTGAAAAAACAAGCGGTATTTCCTCATGGTATTGGCCACTTGGGACACCTCATACCTTAACATACTATTCATAAGTCGACCATCCCTAAACATATCTCATGAAATCATCATGACGCAGTTATGATGTCATTAAACATACCGAAACCCTAAAACTGTATTTTTACTATTCACTGAAAATTCAAATTTTTTAGAAAACTCCCAAAAATTTACCTTTACATAATATCAATGGTCTGAATTCAAAAATAAACCCCATTTTATAAAAATAATTTTCAAAATATTTTTAATTTAATTTTTCTATAAAAACACTATTCACTGAAAATTCATTTTTTCAGAAAAAACCGCAAAAAATACAATAACATAATATCGATGTTCTGAGTTCAAAAATAAAGTCCATTTTCTAAAAATAATTTTCTAAATATTTTTAATTTAATTTTAAATTATAAAACACTATTCACCCTAAAAAACTAATACTTGACTAATAATTTCTGAATAGTTATTTACCTATATTATTGAATCGCATTACTTAATCAAGGTGCCTATATTATATAAATACTTTCTTTAAGTGAGATTACTAATACATTTGGTCACATTACTAATCCTAAGAGTAAAATCACTATTCATAAATTACTATTCCCTAAAAATTAAGTTGATCTTATTAGACTCCAAATTTCTTACTAAACACATTTATAGAAGACCATTTTTTGAAAATCATTAGTCATCATTAATTATTTATGTTTTACAAAAATATTTTAACATATCCTTTTTTTTAATTCATCAATAATATACATCCTACATTTATCCGGACATTTAAAAATTTACAGACTTCACCATAAGAAGAAAACACAATTTTATTTATCTCAATGGATTACATAAAGCAGTTATGGTCTCCTTACATAGCCCCTTATAACCCCAGAATAGGACCTAAGTGTAAGGTGTGTTGGATTGAGAGAATCTGAGGGCGGCTCGACCAACATTGCATGAGTAGTAATTTCTATCAGTTTGAACTTCTCGCAAAGGCCACTCTGCACTAGCTTCACACGATGATGTTCGGCTTGGGTTTGGTCCATAGAAAAGCCCATTGGTGCTACCTCCTTCCCAAGTTCTGTTAGATGGGCTTCAATTGGCCCGAGACTACTGGATGAGTCCATCTAATCTTCTTTCTATATTAATTAACCATGATCAATTGTATTTAGAGACAATAATCACAACATTTAGTTTCCAACGGTCATATTGACGAATGGTCATATAATAGTCGTAACCTAACGGTCTCATTTTATTTATACTCATGTAATCAAATGCAATAGTTTTGTTGAGTATAAAATAAAATAACACACAAAATTAAGAAACAAGATTTATTCAAAATTTCAGGTTGTTACATTCTTCCCCCCATAAGAAATTGCATCCTCACAATTTTTAAAATTGGGCTTGGAAATTTCATTGAAAGTCTCACATTGGAAAAAGAGTCAGTAAAACTATTACTTTAAAAGAAAGAAAGGGAAGTACAAAGGTCACCCGAGTTAAACCATACTAGGATTCCATGTAGGGAAACATGTATAAGGAATAGAAAACAAAGGGTTATGTTCTGATGGAGAGTGATTGAAAACATGATTAGGAGAAAGTTAACCACAAGAAAATCACAAACGTATGATGTTTGTAAACGGTATTTGATTATCCAGTAGGAAACATAAACCATCAACGTTTTTGTTTTACATTCCTTTTCATATTTTTTAGGAATTCATTTACTACTTAGAAAAAAACATAAGGAAATATACCTACCTTCATGTAGATTTTCATCCTTTAATAAGTTTCTACCAAAACTATTCTTTTCTCCAAATGATGAGCATTCAAAAACACTTGGTCTCATCAAAAGAACAAGAATAATCTTCTAGAAAATCACATAATCCGCAAAAGATTGATTATATATTTCTTCTATCTTTTAACATTATCCCAAAAACAGAAAAGGGAAGATAAAACAACTCTTAAAAAATAAATAATCCCATAGGAAGGGAAACTACTTTTAAATCATTAAAATTCCACGGTACTACCCAAAGTTCATCATATTCAATTCTATAAATAATTGTCCTTAAAATTCCTCAAAATAAACCAAACTATGATTGAACCCCAAATACAATAAGGATTTGATAACATAGTCTTCCAAGATAAACTTTATCGTTCATCTCCAAACAACATCAACCACTCCTATCATCTTATAACAAAATTAACTAAACTAAACATATTTTCCCAAATATAGGTCAATAATTTTCATAAGTAACCTAAATTACTCTAAGTTCACCTTAAATTCACCAATTCAAATTACAAGTCAACCTTTAATCCTCAAAGAAAATACCATAGTAATCTATTTACCTCGATCATATAGGGTTCCCAAAATAGTGAACGTCTTCCAAAATAATAATCATCTTTAAATACCCTAATCATATTTTTTTTCAAGAGGAACAACTTCATAACATCAACATGTGGCACATAAAAATTGATTTTTTCCTCAACGATATAAAACCATTTTAGGTAGTGACTCAATGTTCTTAGAAAACATTAAATATATTCTCATAGGGCATGAACTAAAATTCCACATGACATAGACAATTATTGTGAAGAAGTTAAATGTACTTTAGTCATCATGATCCATCATAGCATAGGACATGCATTGTTCCCTTGTCCTTGAAGATGTTGATGCTCATCATGCTTCGCATCCCTTCCAAGAGATAATTTCCTTGGATAATGTCCAACTTATCCATATATATGACATTGAAAAGTATAAGGTACATTAGATAGAACCTTATCTCTATTCATCACATTATCCACTTTTTAATGAAATTGGATACTTTATGCCCTATCACCCCACACTTAAAACATCTCTCGGTTCTTTTGTGATGTTCTCCTTAGTGCCTCCTTCCACAATTTTATCATAAAGAAAATTGCGTCTTCTTTCCCTTATCAACTTTATTAGATAAGAATCCTTGAGACTTCATCTTCTTCATCATTGTTGAATTTGGTCATTCAACTAGGAACCAATTATTAATTGTGATTTTTGATAGTTGGTTTGTCATAATCACAATATATTTAACTTTATATCTCATCATATCTACCACATTAATAGGGAAATCATCACATTTACTATCACATTGGTTTTTGGGACATGTTCTTTCATTTCCCACCATTAACTATGAGAAGAAAGTATAATTAGGGGGCTTAAATACTTCTCCAATAATCATGAAAAGGAAACCTAAATAATAGAAGGATAAAATTGTAGAAGAAAAGTATACCCTACCATGTGATCCTCTAGGTTCCAATATAGGTTATCCATGATCATATATTCTTAGGTGATTCTTTATTTTATTTTATCTTTGTCCCTTTAATAATTTTCCATACAAATCTTATGAATTTACCAAAGCATATCCCCCGGGAGTTTCAAGCGTGCAGTAGGGCCTGTTGTCATACACCATGTTACCTCAGGTCAAGCCCGAAACACCTTGTCAGAGTTTTCACTCATAGGAACATCAATACCAGAGCCACCTCTACTTGTTCATATCCATGGAGGTATTTATTTTGTTGGATCCCACTTACGCAATAATCACCAAAATACGAGGAATATTTCTAATATTTAAACATTTCTATAGGGTTATTCCTAAAGTTTTCATATCCTAATTTCCACAAATAACTAAACCATCCTTTGATACCAACTATAACATCCCACTTTTTAATCCCATAAAATTTCATTACATTATACAAAACCGAGGATCATTAAGGTGTAGTGTCTTGGAAACCAAGAACATAATACATGTCAACATAAAATATTCTTCTTAAACACTTGAAAGGATTCTTCATTTGTTCATCCAAGGATCATTATAGAATCTCATAACCTTGGAGCATACACCAAAGGAAAGGGTGAGAAGAATGCCCAGTAACAGAAAAAAGGGAAACATTTTCCATGTGAACTTGAGATACATCAAAAGTCATGAAAAATAACTTTAAGTCATGAGAATGAGATCATAAGGCATATCATAATAAATATTACGTGGTTCATAACTTGAATATGTGGCTGAAACATTTAACATAGGCAATCATTTCCATTTTAACAAGGTCCATTTTCATGGTGTCATTAAAAATTACCATGGTTATTCACAAAGGCGTCATTAAAAATTACCAAGGTTATTCACCAAGGTGTCATTAAAAATGGTCCTCTCTAGAGATTAAGTCTTTACCCAATGCATTGTATCAATATCAGGGTGGACCCTTAAATATAACTTTATTATCATGTGGGCCACATATATCATAATAAATCATTTCATAAACAACCCATATAGCATAAAATAAATGGGTTTTATTTCATAGTCACCACATTTTACAAAAAAATGCTTTAAAGATGTGATCTTTATGTTACTTTAAATCCACGGAAAAAAGAAAGAGGGTTTCATGTATGTAAGTCCCAGAATTAAAATAGAACATTTTGATATATATTTGAATACCCCTATAGAATAAAGTGCTTTTAGTATTCACTAAATAAAATAAAAGAATTTGAGATAAAGAGAGAGACATTTTGAGACGAAAATTCTGCAGCATAACGGCTATGTTATAGGGTTTCAGAAAATACTGAAAAGAGAGGGGACATGGGTCACCCACTCATAACTGATCCATAAAACAGTATAGGGACATGATATAAAGGATATAAGAACATGGTAATGAAATTTTAAAGACATAACATATTAAATGAAAAACATGCAAGGAAGACCAAAATGGGATTTCTCTTATGAAAATTCGGCAGCCTAACTGCGTCACTTAAAACATAAAAAATGAATTTAAGAGATCAAATAGAATCTATCATCATATGAAAATAAAATATAATTATGATATATATAGAGATAATAACCCAACATAATAAAAGGAACTTGAAATACTTCACATGAAAATAAAACTTGAAAATGAGAGGGGTGAAAGAATCCCTTAATAATTTGGCAGCCTAACGACACCACATAGACATTATTAAAATGAATTGATGAGATAAAGAGGGGTTCTCTCATCATATTAACATTAAAAGGACAATAGGAGTAATATAAAATAACATCCACAACATAAGAACATGGAGCATAAAAGAAATGACATAAAAGAGAGTACTTGGAAAGAAAGAGAGAGGTATGATCCCTTACCTTGAAAAGTAACTTTGAAATCTTGATGTTTGGGACCTTGGGAGGCTTGAGGACACCTTGGGAGGACTTCTTGGGAGGTAAGGAGACAGGAACATCATTGAGGAGGATTTTGGAATGGAAAGGATGAGATAATGGCTTGGTATTTATATGGGAAGTGAATGGACAAGGCATTAATGGCCAAGGGACACCTCATTGGTGGTATTGGAAAAACAAGTGGTATTTCTTAATGGTATTGTCCACTTGGTACACATCATACCATATATTACTATTCATAAGTTTACCATCCCTAAAAAATCTCATGACATCATCAGACACAGTTATGATGTCATTAAACATACCGAAACCCTAAAAATGTTTTGTTACTATTCATTGAAAATTCAACTTTTTCAAAAAACCCCCAAACATTTACCTTAACATAATATCAATTCTCTAAATCCAAAAATAAACACCATTTTATAAAAATGTTTTTCTAAATATTTTTACTTTAATTTTTAAACAAAAACACTATTCACCGAAAATTCATTTTTTTTAGAAAAATCCCAAAAATTACCTTACACAATATCGATGTTTTGAATCCAATCATAAATTCCATTTTATAAAAATATTTTTATAAATATTTTTAATTTAAATTTTAATTAAAAAAACTATTCACCCTAAAAAACTAATACTTGACTACTAATTTTTGAAATAGTTATTTACCTATTTTATTGAATCACATTACTTAATCAAGGTTCCTATATTATATTAATACTTTTTTAAATGAGATTACTAAAAAATTTGGTCACATTACTAATCCAAAGCGTAAAATCACTATTAATAAATTACTATTCACCAAAAATTAATTTCATCTTATTAGACTCCAAATTTCTTACTGAACACATTTTTAGAAGACCATTTTTTGAAAATAATTACACATCATTAATTATTTAAGGTTTAAAAAAATATTTTAAAATATACTTTTTTTTCAAATTAATCAATAAAATACATCCTACATTTATCCGGACATTTAAAAATTTACAAACTTCACCATAAGAAGAAAAATAATTTTATTTATCTCACAGGATTACACAAAGAAGTTATCGTCTTCTTACATAGCCCCTTATAACCCCAGCATAGGACCTATGTGTAAGGTGTGATAAAGTGAGAGAATTTGAGGGCAGCTCAGCCAACAATGCACGAGTAGTAATTTCTATCAGTTTGAACTTCTCGCAAAGGAAAATCTGTTATAGCTTCACACGATGAAGTTAGGCTTGGGTTTGGCCCATTACAAATCCCAGTGGTGCAACCTCCTTCCCAAGTTCTGTTAGATGAGCTTCGATTGGCCCGATACTACTAGATGCGGCCATCGAATCTTCTTTCTATAATAATTAACCATGATCACTTTTATTCGGAGACAATAATCACAAAATTTAGTTTCCAATAGTCATATTGACCAATGGTCATATAACAGTCGAAACCCAACGATACCAGTTTAATTATACTCATGTTATCAAATGAAACAGTTTGGTTGAGTATGAAATAATATAACACAAAAAAGTAGGAAACAAGATTTATTCAAAATTTCGGGTCATTACATGTAGCATCTAGAACACCGGAGGATGTTGATTTAGGCTCCTGTAAGTTCATTACTTAAATGCTAGTTAATCACCATTGGAGAGATCAATTGATCATGGTGTTCATTGTCTGCACAGTAATCACAGCCTTAGAGGCTCGTCGGGCTGCCGTTGGGTTCTCCTCAATTGATTCAACTACAAACGTGCCATCCCACGGAAAACACACATCCCAAACTAAGCCACCCCCAACCCACGATTTTCAGAGAGTGGTGGACATCAGCGATACACATGTCAGGGCAGGGTCGGAAGTCAGCGAGGGAGCTATAAAGACTGAGGAAAGGGGGGACGGTCGCCCAGGCATTGAAGAGCCCAACCCCTTGGGAGGGGAGCCCGATGAAGATCCTGTTGTGGGTCTGTTGGCTACTTTCCCTGAATAGCAGCCTGTAGACCTCGAGGAAATTGATGATTCATACTCTGAGGAGGCTGAGGAGTGCTGGATGACGTGAAAAAATGTGGAAGTGCATCAAGCACTTTCATGATCAGCCCCATACAGAGTGGATGAAACGGAAGGGATCACTCCAAAATTGGCTGCGCTTTATCTGTGCTGGAGGGGTGGACGCCCAACATCATCATTCGACGATCCGTGACTACATGGCCATGAAACTGCGAATGAGTAGCCGATGCTCCGACGTTGCCCGGTGTTGGGATGGGTCAGGGAGTACCCAAATGTTCATCCAGGCAAAACAAGAGGCCTAATGCCTTGAAGAATAGGTGAAGGAGAAAGAAAAATTTATTGAAAACATTTCCGAGCTTGTGAAGCAGTTGAGGGCTTAGCTGGCAGACGCCCAAGAGCAACTAGTGGAGGAAGATCACCAGATAACTGAACTCCAAACCGAATAGATACAAGAAAGGGCTAGGGTCAGTGGACTGCGCTCTGCGGCCGTTGACAAATAGAGAGTCATCAGGGGGTGGGAAGCAATCCTGGAGGCCATCAGCCAAAGGGTAGTGGTGTTGGAGTGATCCATCTGAGAAGATGACCCTTAAGGTCCCTGTTTTGGTCAAACACATAAATTCATTTCTTCTTACTACTTAATGATCCAAACTGAATGTATGGATGGGTGTATAGAAAATAATTTACTCATTCATTTGTTTTAATACGTTCAACTATGATCCATTACTTCGTTTGAACATAGGAGTGTCAACCATGCATCGGGAATCCAGGGTTTGAACAACTGGCCCGGTTTTCTAGGAGGAAATGGTAGAGGCCTGACTGGAGGATGAAGATCTAGAAACAACCGAATTATCGTTTTCCTAGTGTGCTCTTGTGCACAAAAGAGGTAATTACAAGGGTGGTGGAATCAATCCGAACAGATGGGAATGAAAGATGTGAATCACGATACCCATGATTCGGAACAGTGTAGGGATGGTGTGACAATATGGAATAACTATGGACCATATTCGAAACACATTATATTTATTATATTATCCCGGAATGAGTATGGAAAATGAGGGCCGACCGCTGACCAGGTTCGAAACCCAGGGCCTAACTCAAAATTTCATCCATTAGCCTTTCGAAACATTGGAACAGGACAATAGGTGGTCCATAGGCCAAGCATCCATATTGTTATGGGGTTTCATTAGACGTGAAAGAGGAAGAGGGTCCGAATAAGTGGCGCAAAAATCATGGAATATGGAGTGATGGTTTGTTGGAATAGGATCCAACACTCTTGAAATTATGCCACTGTGGTGGAAGGACATTAGATGGGAGCATCAGTCTGACCATGGATCATTCCTACTTTTAGACTAGACCTCTCTGGCGAGGTAGTTTTTGCTTCCTAGTGTCATCGTGGTTCATCAAAAACATGTTCAGGGAAAAGCTGTAGTTACATGGATCCCCAAAAGGGGTCAGGCTTGGGGACAGAAATGAGGAGGATCAAGATTTATGATTCCTAGGGTTGGACCCGAGGTGAAATGCCTAGGTGTCTCTACATATCCCATGAGGATGGGAATAAAGCCATACACAGTTCTTAAGATGTGTGGTGCAGTTTAACGTCTTGTGGAAAGTATGTAGAGTGGTATTAGTCTATGGTCATAGAGCTCGAACCATGGATGGTAGGAAACATGGCAGACACATGGTGGGGTAATTATAAAACCCGATGTTAATGGGAACCTGGAGTCTCGACCACCACGTGTTCCCTGGGAAGGTTTTAGGTCAAGGGACTAAAAACGAGAGTTATGCTGGGCTCGAGGCAAGGCACACAGACGTTCTTACATCCCCCATGATAATGGGGATCAAGATGCACATAGCTTTGGATGTGGCATGGTAAGGTATCAGTGCTAGGGATAAATGGGGCGTGCGAGTGTGGCCATCGCACCAAAAGAAGTGGTATTTTATAAATATTTTTTGTCCTTCAAGGAGAATGGAGTTTTTTTGTGAAGCAAAAACACTAGGATTCCAAGTCCCGACATCACCATAGATGTCAATCCGTATGCAGGAATTAACAAAAGGTATGGCATGTGACTGATACCAAACATAGTGTCCCCTTGAGCGAGGACATCACAATGTTGTGTCATTTTTTGTCATGCGACTTGATGATAATGTAACAGTTTAGGGTCATGTGATAGGACCAACCATTCATTTTAATGTCGCATGGAACAGACGTAACACTGTATGAAATTCCGCGAAAGAAACCGTGGTCCATGGGGCCAAAATAGAGGTTAGAGGGTAAGGGGCAGGAGAAACAATCTCCCAATTGAGCCGGACCAGAAAACGAGACGTCTGGGTGCTCCTACGCATCCCATGAGGATGGGAATCAAGCTATATGTAGTTTCCACAAATAGGCAATATGAAAATATCATAGTTTAAGGTCTTAGAACTCGGACCATGGAGAAGTGGGACTATTCCAAGTAAGTGCATAACTTACCCCGATCCCTAAGCCAACGTGAGTCAAACTTGGTGTAGAAAACAAGGGTGGGTAAGGTATCGCAGTACGTAGAATACATGAAAAGGGGAAATAGGTGGAGAGCCCCGACAGATGCCTTATCACATATTTTTTCTCCTAACGTTTGGATCCACACTGAGGAATAGTACCAAGAATTTGGAAGTTATACTTGGGCATGATGAGGTAGAGAAGGATGTGAATCATGTGACCGACATTTTGGGATTAATGGGGTTGGCATGACGATGGAGGATAACTGTTGACCGTGTTCGAAACATATCACCCATATCGCGTTAGCCTGAAATGGGGACAAACAAACGAGTGTTATTCGCTGACCATATTTGCAACGTGGTAATTTTATCAATTTTTTATCTGAAACCCTTGAGGATGTTGGCCCATTTTGGTAGGAGAGCCCTTAGGCCTAGCGTCCTTGACATTTGGGGGTCCCTTTGGGTGTGATAGGTGATGGAATCCCTAATGAGGGAGAAAATGAAGCCCGAAAATGGATAAAATCATGTCTGAGTAGAGTCCGACATTCCAGGTACTAAACAAGAGTACCCTTAGGCACATTGGTGAATCACCATAGAGGACCGAGGGGCTCGTCTTGAGAGCGGCCGATTTAAAAATATGAGGATAGCACAAGGGGATGAAAAACTCTCATGAAGAGGAGGTAAATGTCATGGTTTTTAAAACGCCTGATGTCAGTGAGAGCACAATCCCTTACCACCCCCTATACTCCTCTATGGGGGAATGCGGGCCAATGGGCCAAGATGGGGCTGGACCCGAAGACAAGATGCTCGAGCGGTCCTACGTATCACATGAGGATGGGAATCAATCCATACATAGGTCTGCAGTAAGGGCGAAGGGAGAGATAAGAAACCCCAAACAAGGGGGGTGTACGGCGTAGCGAATAACCTGACATGATTGAGGACATAACCCCATACCACACCGTACAATTCTTTTTAAGAACATCGGTCAGGGCCCGAGAAGGCCAAGGAGCCGAAAAAGACCAGGGGTATGAGGCTCGGCCTCGGATGAGAAGGCCCGTCTAGTTTGCAGTTTAACATCTTGCAGTGAGGACGAAGAGAGGATAAGGTATCTCATCCAGGGGTGTGTACGACACGGTGAGTAACCTAATGTGAATGAGGAAATAATCCCAAACCACAACGTACAATCCTGTAATTGGCATCTCCTGAAGGGAGTTCATCACATGGAGATACAATGGGGCAGAATGAACCAATACACTTAATGTATGGTACATCTTGGGGTGGTTCCAATGATGCATGATAGTTTTTGACCATGTTGGAAACACAACATCCCTATAGTGACCTGAACTGGGAAGAACAAATGAGCATCGACCGCTTACCACATTCGAAACGCAGGACTTGTATCAGCTTGTTTCTCAACATCCTTGAGGGTGTTGTCCTGAAGTGGTAAAAGATCCCTTAGGCCACGAATCCATGCCATTTGGGGGCCCTTCTAGGAGGGAAATATGATGGAGTTGTTGGATCAGATGATACTAAATCTACACAAGAGGGGGGGGGGGGTGAATTGTGTCTTTTCAAAAATCTTCATGAGATTTTGTTCTTCCCTTTAACTTTAATCAGATGAATTAATACAGCGGATATTTAAATAGCAGATACATTAGATATATAGTGGTATGGGGAAAAGAAGGCCCCTAGTCCACTCCACCAATGCACTATTCCATAAGTTCGATGATTTTCACTATCTGGTCCTCATTTACATACACCATTTCACAACTGAGTATAGGGAGTTGACACCTTTACAGTCTAAGGAAAAAAATCCTTCTGGTTTACTCACAGAACCTACACACCTTAGTACGAGAAGCCGGTCACTTAAGAATATAAAATAAAGGTATCTTTACTTTTGAAAATACCTTCTAGTTGTTCTTCAAAATTTCAATAGAATGAAATTGACAGTAGATGGATCGTCACCTTTAGAAATAATGATCTTAAAAATAGAGTCGTTCTAAGTTGCTCCAGTTTCAGTAGATATAGAAATATAATTCCCAACTTCAGCAGTAGCAGATTCAAAAATTATCATCAATGTAGAAGACGTGAATCTTCTATCGTGATTCTTCTTCTTCAATAAACAGAGCTTCGTCGTTCTTTTGAATCAGCAGATCTATGTTTTTTATATTCCTTGTTTTTCTTCCTTTTTATGAATATGATATGATTGAGGAAGTTTGAAAATACCAACATATATATTTTAAAAAATATCACATCAATATAATAACGTCAAGCACTTCTCTAGTAAATTTAGAACCACAAAATTCACCTTCTGACTCGTGATATTCAAACATTGGAATTTACAAAGTAGTCATAACTCCCTTGAAATTCACCAAGAAAAGATCCTTTTAATTCGATTCATAAATGGCTTTGAACTCTTCAAAGACTAATTTTAAAATCATCTTTTAATCTGGCTTATAATCAGCCTAATAAATAGCTTGCTGACCATTGCATAATTATATCGACATTAAACTCACTGACGCCAAATGTAAAGATGAGTTGTATAGTATGCATCATATGAATGTAACGTAGATAATAAACATAAGATTGATGACATAGCCTTCAAATTTAAGGTTCTCAATGTATGTTTGATCACAAACGTAGGTTTTTCAACGTATGATTGATAAAAAACGTTGGGTTTCCAATGTATAGTTGATCACAAATGCAGGGTTGGTCATCCATACTCTTTCTCTTCAACATTCAAACGTATGATAAAAGATCTATACTTTTATAAGCTTTCAAATGAAAGGTACTTTCTCTACACTTTTCTAAGAATATCGTGTTTTTTACAAAAGTATGGTCGATGAACCATACTTTTGAGAAACAAACGTAACATTTAAAACTTATGTATGCTTCTACTTCCACACTTTTTCAACAACCCAAACATAGGGTTACTTCCTAACGTAGGGTTCCAATTCCATAATTTTTTGATAACTCACAAAGTATACACTGCATTTTATCCTAATGCTACTTTTCTCCATGTAGGGTATGAAAAGTGTTTCCAAATCACGCTTAAGCAGATCCCAAATATGAAAAGCATCAACAGTGTTTCCAGAACATGCTAATGCAAATACTTTAGTAATTAATCATCACTGTTCAAGAACTTAAATATTACATCCAGAAATAAAAAAATAATGAATAATAAATTCATGCAATATACCTTACAAATAAAATCATTAGAAAATATTTAAGGGTATCTGTGAGCATCAAAATTATCATAAAGAGATAGAGTATTGTTCTAAAAAACTCCCCCTTTAAATAAAAACATTATGTATTGTTGAAAAAACAAATACTCAACAATCTCCCCCTTTTTGATGATCACAAAACCCATAAAATATCCAATTAAATTAACTTGAAAAACTAATTACATATGATTTTAATTTTGCAAAGATAAATACAATATTATATTTAACTTAATTTATCTTCATAATTTATCACACAATAAAGAGAACAAAAACATTTAAAGTATATAATATGAAAAAAAATGTTGTGTTTATCCAAATTTCTCGCCATTTTTGTGATATCAAAAAGAATAATAGAATTTAGAATCAAACACATTTAATGTAGCACTGAACATAAGTAAATGATATATTATTAACCGGTTGTCATTAATTAAATTTGGATTACTGGCATATCTAAACAAGGAATGAAAACCAAATAATAATAAAAATAATAAATGAATCCAAATTTTCATTGAGAACAGGGAATATATACAATCATGATGAACACATGAATCAAGGTTTGGTAAGGGTACGAGATAGGGTTTATCTCCTCTTAACTACGGACTTGATTTCTAACAAATTCTCCCTCATCCTATTCATCATTCCACCACCAAGCCTAACAATAATATCCCTAGTCTCTTGAGTCATATGAATGTCTTCTATGAGGTTTACTCTGAAAACTCAAGAAGTCTTTATTCTTTTTCCATAAACAAGGACAACTTTTCTGTGAACTGAGTCAGCACATGACTAATATTTGGTTCACTTGAGGTCAAATGATCAACCAAAAATTTCTAATTATCTAACAAGATAGATAAAGGAGAACTATTACATTGAAGATCATGCAATCTGTCATTCATATTGCTCATGGAAGCTATGATAGCCTGAAACCTTCTGATTAAATCTGGTGAAGTACCTGATCCCCTAGCAGCACTAGTCCCAACAGATGAAAATTCTATCTCCAAAAATTCTTTAAACTCTAACAGATCTGACTTCTTTACCATTTTTTATTTCAGATTGTATACCTCTGTCAACATATCTTGCTTAAAATTTTCAACTTATTCTCATGAAACTATACTTCCCTTAAGTCTCTAAAATTTCAACTGTTCTGTTTCTAAGGATCTCCTCATAGTAACACTTTCAGATTCAAAATTAGACAACTTTCTGTATAGGTCTTCTACTTCCTTATTCACTGAATCAAAGGCACCCTGTACATGATTCTCATTCTCAGTTTCAATGTGATGTAGCAGTACTAAAGGCAGTGAATCTGCATTAGATTTTTCTTTTTTCCTTCCCTTGAGCTGGTTGATCCACTGTTTTTTTCTCAATGTCTTTTACAAACTCTTCCACAGAAAAATACTCATGAATTACTTCAGTTTGAACATAAAAAACATTCTCATCACGAACATCAGCAATATGTTCTTCCATTGGATTTTCTAAAATAATATCTTTAGGATTTTATTGAGGACTGGCCACTTCCTCACCAGGCTCTGCCTCTTTTTCCTGTTGATGTGTAACTTCAACATCAACTATAACATGAGGTTCAATTTCAGTTTGGACTTGTGGAGTCACTGTAATTTGAGCAGTATCCTCTTCATGTAGATTCTCAACAAATTTTCTCTGACAAAACTGTAAGAGAGTAAATCACTTTTTGTCATTACAGGGGAAACGAGTTCCTCATTAACAGTTCATTTTCTTTGAGTCTTAAGTCCCTCCTGACTTATTTATTCTTGAGTGTCTTCAGTTTCAAATCTTATTCTTCTTGTAGCCACGCATACTCTTGATTCTTCCTGTCCCTCTTTGGACTTAGAAGACTGAGCATGAGCACTCTCTTCTTCTTCCTCAGCTCTTACTGGAAAAAGTTTCCTTTTTAATGTGCTCAAGAAATGGCCTATTTTTCTCAGGGTCCTAGCACCGAAGGTGTTACTGTGATGGCATCTAACTCTGTCTTCCACTAGCCTCACCATATACTTTTTGAATAGAATTTTTGAGATGAATCTACCAAATGGATAAAAATTCATCCTAAATTTACTTTGATAGAAGTAATGAAAATAACTTATCATGTACCTAGAAAATTTAGGCCTTATATCACTCATTAACATAAACATTATATACATATTTGGATACAATATTTTCTCCAATTCATACATCCTCGGTGCAATCCGTGTTTGCACAAATTTTACTAGAATTTTCTAATCTGGCTCTAGGTCCTTTATGCACATCTTTTTTATATGAGTAGAACCAAAAATAAAATACATGATATATTCAGAATTATGCACGAAATATCTTATATTTTTCAAATGAAAATTAAAAACTCCCGCATAAGGGCAGTTCAGAATCTGTCCAATCTCCACAGAGGATATTGAGACATCTCGATATTTTATCTTAGATACCATAGTATCCTCATCATCTCCATGACAAAATTGTGCAGACTTAAAGAAATATCACAGTTATACTTCATACAAAAACTTATACTTCTCACCATTGAAGGTCTGATCTATATTTTGAAAATCAAGAGCATGTTTTAATAGAAGATTCATATGATATAGCCATTCCAGGTCTATGAACTTTCCTTGTAAAATTTTTCATCCTTTGGAGCACTGTTTCTTGACGTTTCTGGTCTCAGCCGCATCGATTCTCTTGGTTTTGGCCATTTCTGTGAGAAATATCCAAAGGTTTGAAAGAGGATTAGGGTTCTGAAGGTTTTAAGTTTCGAATGGCAAAGAGCGAGAAACCACTGCAAGTGAGAAATGGTTATTGGTAGAAATGAAACGATTCAGAATTCGAAAGGATTCTGACAACCTTGATTCTCGTTTCATCAATAATTATTACTTTGGTTTCAAAAACGAATAAAATTGATTGTGCGGGAGAAAAAAACTTAATTTGTTTGAAAAACAAATAACTAGTTTATTTTAAAATAGTATTAAGACAACGAAACAGCGTAATGAAATAAAACGTTATTTAAAATCAAATAAATCTAGATCCTCCTAAATAAAATCAAACCGCAATGGGAAGTGGTTTATTAAAAATATCAGCTAATTGAATTTCAGTATTTACAAATTCCAAAGATATATCCTTTTTAAGAACATGATCTCTTAGAAAATGATGTCTGATATCAAAATGCTTAGTCCTAGAATGATTAATATGATTTATTGAAATATTAATTGCACAAGTAATACCACATAAAATAGGAGTATTATTAAAATTTAGTCCAAAGTCTATAAGAGTGTTTTTCATCCACAACACTTGTGCACAGAAACTTCCAGCAAAAACATGTTATACCTCAGCTGTTGATAGGACAACTGAATGTTGTTTCTAACATGACCATGACACTAAGGATTTCTCTAAAAAGTGAAAAGTTCTTATAGTGATATGTCTATCTAATCTACAACTTCCAAAGTCAGCATCTGAATATGAAATTAAATTAAAATCAGACATTTTGGGATAAATAAGAGATTGAAAAACAATTCCTTTTAAATATCTAAAAATTATTTGAATAGTAGTTAATTGAGATTCTTTAGGATTTGATTGAAATATTTTACAAAGACCTACTGAATACATTATATCTGGCCTGCTATCAGTAAGATATAATAAA
This sequence comes from Viscum album, assembly GCA_963277665.1. NCBI lineage: Eukaryota > Viridiplantae > Streptophyta > Magnoliopsida > Santalales > Viscaceae > Viscum > Viscum album. Next base: position 153,967,012 of record OY728145.1, read on the forward strand.
CTAACAATCATACATCTATATAACGTGTTGTCAACTTATTTTCCATTTTCATCCAAATCATGTCTTATATTAGTATATATAAAATTTGTATATGTTTTTATGTTTTCAAGTCCATATTTTTTCAGTAAATTAATAATGTATTTTCATTGATTTATAACATCTCCAAAATATTTTTGATAAATTTGAAGTCCTACAATGAAATTTAATACTCCCATCATACTCATTTCAAATTCTTTTTACATTAGATTTTAAAACTCATGAAAAATGGATTTATTAAATGATCCAAAAATTACATCATCAACATAAATTTGAACCAACAAAATATTAGAATTTATAGTTTTCTTAAAAAGTGTTGGATCTTCCATTCCAATAGTAAAATTATTTTTAATAGAAAAGAGCTTAATCTTTCATACCAAGATCTAGGTGCTTGTTTAAGGCCATAAAGTGCTTTAGAAATTTTAGAAACAGAATCTGGTTTTTGTGATTTTTCAAAACCAGGAGTTTGCTCAACATAAACTTCATCCACTAAATTACTATTTAAAATGGAAGACTTAACATCTATATGAAATAATTTAATGTTCATATGAGACACATAAGCTAAAAGGATTCTAATGGATTCTAATTTAGATGGAGGTGCAAAGGTCTCATCATAATATATACCTTCTTCTTGATTATATCCTTTAGCTACAAGTCTTGGTTTATTTCTAGTTATTATTCCTTGAACATCTTGTTTGTTTCTATAGACCTATATGGATCCTATCACAAGATAATTATGTGGTCTTTCAACTAATTACCATACTTCATTTCTTTTGGACTAGTTTAATTATTCTTGCATTGTTATGATCCATCATTCATCATTTAAAGTTTCTTTTATAGACTTGGGTTCTAATTGGGATAGAAAGGAAGAGAATTCTACAAGATTTCCTACATTTATTCTAGTTTTTATTCCTGTGTATAAGTGACCTATTATAGTATCTAAAGGGTGATTGTTTAGGGTTCTAGTCTATCTAGGAAGTAAACTTATAGGTTCTTCAGTATCATGTTATTTTGAACTGAACTGAATTTTATTTATTTCTTTTTCCAAAAAAATTCATGTTCTCAAGTCTCTTGTTATCATTAGAGTTAGATTCATCCATTTGATCTATTCCTTTGTCAATGGGGTCAGATTCATCAAATCTCACATGAACCGATTCTTCAACAATCCTTGAGTTATTATTATAGACTCTATAAGCTTTAGAAGTAGCAGAATATCCTAATAAAATGTCTTCATCAGATTTTGAATCAAACTTACCAAGATTGTCTTTGGTGTTTAAGGTGTAAACCATGCATCCAAAAACTTTAAATTCATTTAGTTTAGGTTTTCTATTATTCCAAATTTCATAGGGTGTCATTTTCAGAATTGGTCTAATTAAAACTCTATTCATTATATAGTAGGCTGTGCTTATATCTACTGCCCAAAAATAGGTAGGAAGACTGTATTCATTTAGCATAGTCATAACCATTTCCTGAATAGTCCTATTTATTTTTTCAACAATTCCATTTGGTTGAGGAGTTCTTGGTGCAGAGAAGGTGTATTTAATACCCATATTTGAGCAAAAGGAATTAAATTCTAGATTCTCAAATTCTCCACCATGATCACTTCTTAGTGAAATTATTCTAAATCCTTTTTCATTTTGAATAGCTTTACAAAAAATTTCAAATAAAGTAAAAGCTTCATTTTTAAATTTTAAAATGAAAATCCATGTAAATCTAGAGTAGTAATCAACTAAAACATATACATATAATTTACCAGCAAATATTTCTACTCTTGAAGGTGCAAACAAATCCATATGGATATTTTCTAGAGGTTTAGATGTTGCAATTTTGTTAACATATTTTAAGGATGATTTATGTTGCTTGCCAAGTTGACATGCATCACAAAATCTGTCACTTACAAATCTGAGACTAGGAAAATCGGAAACTAATTGTTTCTTAGATAATTTATGTAAAACATATACATTACACTGTCCAAGTATTCTATGCCAAATCCAGGATTCATTTATTTTAGCATTTAGGCAGTTTACTTATTGTTTACACACGGAATTTAAAACCAGTGTATACAGATTGTCAGTTCTTGGTGCTCTAAATTTAAACAGTTTATTTTTGAAAACAGAACAGAAATTGTTAGAAAAATAATCAGCATAACCATCATCACATAGTTGAGAGATACTTATCAGATTGTGTTAAATCTTTCTACATAAATTACTTTGTTGATTGAGAAAGCTTCTGGATCTCCAAATTTTCCAATACGAATGATTTTTCCTTGGGCATTGTCACCAAATGTAAAAAGTCCACCTTTTTTAGTGATTGTAGAGAAATTCGATGATTTTCCACTCATATTCTCTGAGCATCCACGGTCCATATACTATATGTCCTTCTTGGCTTTTGTGACCTCCTCCCTGCAAAGGCATTTACATAATTTTCTTTGGTTCCCATATTATGTTGGGTCCATGGGTGTTATCCAGCAAAGATCAGGGAACCCATAATTTCTTTTATTTTCTAATTACAGAAGAGTCAAATAAATTATTAGTTATAAAATCATTCTTAATACCACTTTTTTGGGGTTGTCTTAAGAAATAGTTTTTTTAGAAATATGTCCCCTTGTTCCATAGTAATTACAATTTAATATTTTTTTACATGGAATAAAATAATTCTTGTACATATTAGGTTTTTCACCTTTATTGCCAATTCCTAATCTTTCATTTTTATAGATATTTTTTCAAAAATTTCATTAAAATTAATTTCTCATTTTGTAAAAACAAGGGCTGAATTTTTATAAGTTTTCACTTTCATTTGCAATGTTTTTATCTTTAATTCATAATCATCATTATTAGTGTTAATTGAGTTAAACTTTTCAGTTAACTCTTTATGTTGTTTTATCATTGTATCTCTTTCCTCAAAATAGCATTATGACTATTATTTAGAGACTTATGCTTCATAAATAGATAATCATATTTTTCATTAAGCAAATTTCAGTAGGATGTAAGTTTTTCATTATTGTAACAAGATTTATAACTAGAGTCAGAAGAGTAGAAAGATTATACCTCATCTGTTTCTCTCATAAAACACATGTTGGCTTTTAGATTTTATTCTTCCTTCTCTGAGTCTGATTCAGAAGATCTACTAGAGTGTTCAAATACACTCCATGTAGCATTCATTGCTTTCTTGTCCTTATTCTCATAATAATTCCTTTTGAAGGGTTTCTTTTTCTTTTCTTTTTTTAGTTGAAGATAGTCAGGTCTGATGTGCCCCGTTTTCTTGCACTCGTAACATCCGACTTCCTTTTTATCCTTTTTGAAGGATTTTATGAAGCCCTTCTTCTTTCTATAGAATTTAGTGAATTTTCTGGCTAGCTGAGCTAGATCCACATCAGAATTTGATAAATTATAACTTTCTGATTTCACTTTTACACTTTTCTCCACTATTCTTTTTTTTCTCTATGATGCCACTTTCAAGGCAGTGTCATCTCTCTTGAAAAACAATTTATGCTCATTTTCTTCATCTTGCATCTCAGCTTCATACATCATTAGTGTTCCAATCATTTCTCTCATGGTTATGTCTTTGACAGGTGTCGACTGTCTGATTGCAGCAGATATTCCATTTCATATTGTAGTTAGCACACTCAGTACTTTTAATTCTAGATCAGCTAGTTTAATGGCATCTCCCAAGTAGGTTATGTTATTGACAATCTCTATCTATCTTCCTTTCATTTGAGTAATAATTTGACATTAAACCATTCTAAATGTATCAAATTTAACCTTAGTTGTAGCATATCTCATTTCCCTGATATAGCTAGTCCATTTATAAGCAATATCAATAGTTTTCAACATATCATATGCTATCGGGCATTGAGACACTCTGTTAAATTCATCAGGTCTTACACCACATATAATTGCATTCATTTTCTTCGAGTTCATATCATATTCTGATTCAGTAGCTTTGCTCCATGTTTTAGGTTTTTCTAGTATTTCATATGGAGTCAGAATCATAGAATATACTCTGTATCCAAGGTTTTTTAGATAGATAATCATTTGTGACATCCAACATCCATAGTTTTCTCTATTGAAGTATGGTGCACTGACCATAGACATTCTTTCTCTTGTATTAGTAATATTTCTTTTTGTATAATCAATTTCACCTAGTTAAGGCTTTATCAGAAATCTCAACCTTTGATACCAATTGTTGGATCAGATTATACTAAATATACACAAAAGGGGGATGAATTGTGTCTTTTCAAAAATCCTCACGATATCATGTTATACCCTTGAATTTTAATCATATGAATTAATGTAGCAGAAATTTAAATAGAAGAGACACAAGATATATAGTGGTTTGGGGAACAAGAGGCCCTTAGTCCACTACACCAACACTCAATTCCACGAGCTTGGAAATTTTCACTATTTGGTCCTCATTTCCATAGACCGTTTCACAAATGAGTTTAGGAAGTTGACACCTTTACAATCTAATGCAAAAAAAATCCTTCTAGTTCACTCACATAACATACACAACTTAGTATGAGAAGTCGGTCACTTAGGAATAGAGAAGAAAGGTATCTATAATTTTGAAAATATTATCCAATTGTTTTTCACAATTGCAACATAATTTAATTGATAGTAGATGGTTCGTCGCCTTCATAAATAATTATCTTCATATAAGATTCATTCTGATTTGATGCTATTACAGTAGATATTTAATTATAATTCACAACTTCACCAGTAGAAAATTCACAAATGATCTTTTATGTAGAACAAGTGAATCTTCTATCATGATTATTCTTCTTCAATAAATAGAGGTTTTTCGTTCTTTTGAATTAGCATATCTGTGTTTTTGATAGTCTCTGTTTTTTTCCTTTTTATGAATATGATCGATTGATACAGTTTGAAAATACCCACATATATATATTTGTTTTTAAAATATCAAATCTATATAATAACGTTGAGCACTTCTCCTGTAAATTTATATCCAAAAAAGTCACCTTCTGACTCGTGATATTCAAACATTTGAATTTACAGAGTAGTCGTAAAATCCCATGAAATTATTCAAGAAAAGCTCCTTTTAATTTGATTCCTAAACGGATTTTAACTCATCAAAGACATGTTTTAAAATCAGCTTTTAATCCGGCTTGAAATCATCCTAATAAACAGCTTGCTGACCATTCCATAATAATATCGACTATAAATTCTTCGATGCCAAACGTAAGGTTGAGTTGTACAGTATGCATCCTCTGAACGTAACATAGATAATAAATGTAAGATTGATGAAGTAGCCTTCAAACGTAAGGTTGTAAATGTATGGATGATCATAAACCCTGGGTTTCCATCAAATGGCTGATCACAAACGTAGGGATGGAAACGTATGGTAGATCACAAACATAGGGTTTCCCATGCATACTTTTTCCCATAAACTTTCAAATGTATGATAAAAGATCCATAATTTTATAATATTTCAAATGAAAGGTACTTTATCTATACTTTTCTAAGAACATATGATTGTTTACAATAGTAAGGTTGATGAACCATACTTTTGAGAAACAAATATAACCTTTAAAACATTCGTAGGGTTCTTCTTCCACACTTTTTCAATAACCCAAACATAGGTTTCCATCATAACGTAGGGTTACTCTTCCATAATTTTCTGATAAATCATAAAGTGTACACTACATTTCATCCCTATGCTATATTTCTCCACGTAGGGTATGAACAGTGTTTCCAAAACACGCTTAAGCAGATATCGAATATGTAAAGCATGAACAGTGTTTCTAGAACATGATAATGCGAATACTTTAGTAATTAATCCACATTGTTCAAGAACATAAACATTTCATCTAGAAATAAAAATATAATTAACAATAAATTCATGCAATATACTTAAAAAATAAACCATTAGAAAATAATTAAGGGTATTTGTGAGCATAAAAATTATCATAAATAGATAGAGTATTGTTCTCAACAAACTCCCCTTTTAAATAAAAACATTACTTATTTTTGAAAACAACACTTTCTCAACAGGAGTCCCGATCAAAGGAGTTGGTGAAGCAAAGTTGTACCTATCTATGAAAGAGGCGAACATCTCCAGGGAGTGGGGCGTATGGCCGGATCTAGATTACCTCAACGTGAATTTGGGAAAAAGTCTACACCCCACCATATGTCCTGACCTGAGGGGAAGATTCTGGCATTTTGGATGGGCTAACAGACAAAATGTTAGGGTGTTCCTATGTATCCCATGAGGTTGGGAATCAAGCCATACATAGTTCTTGAAGGCCATGCAGTTTAACGTCATGTGATGAGAATGTGGGAGGATAGAATGATGGGGAGTTGGAACATGGTGTGACCGTTATAATCTTGGCATGAGTTGGGATAAGGAAGCTTACACCATATCCTGTAAGGATCCTCCGAGAGAGCTATACCCATGGGGATAGTCAAAGGGAAGAGTTTGGGGTTGAGCTCAAGACGAGGCGTCTGGGCATTCCTACATATGTAATGCCTCGACCCTAGAAGCTCAGAGTAGGTTTATTGATATATAACATTGGCATGATCATAAAATATCAAGTCTCGAAATACCGATTAGTTTAGTATCCTTGGAAGTACTAGATACATTCATAAGGTCTACATTAAATCATAAAATGGAAAACAATAGCAACATTGTTTCCATGGACAACACTGAGATCCCATAGACTATCCCTACAGGCTAGTCATAATATACATCTTCACATCCTTGGAAAAATAAAACATAGAAAGGGGTGAGCTCAGATGCTCAGTAAGGATAAAAATATAGCGAAAACATTCATAAATTAGCATAAACATTAATGGAAATGTATAAACTAAAACAAAATCCTTTATAACATAAACATCATCATAATATGGAAAATATAAATCAAAATAATTCTATTTTCTTACTCACATGGATATTCTACTAGTCAAACAATCACATGCAATATCAATAGCCACTTTCATAATGATGAAATACATAATACCAGACATTCATAACTAGAAAGTCAAGGCCTTGTGCCAAGATAAAAAATAGGATTTTGTCAAGGCCTTGTGCCAAGACACTAGTTTGTCTCATGAGACCTACCGATGCATCGAGGATCTATATCGGGCTCTACCCATCACATACTAAGTCCAATGCATTCCTCATATGAAAAGGTTTAAACATAACATACACATTCTTATTAAAACTAGCATACAAAATGTCAATACTTTATTCCTAAACCATGAATGGTATAAAAATAACACATCCACAGTCGAACATATCACAAAACCTTCAATACAATATGGAAGATTTGTATCATAATAAATCAACTTCAATCAAGTTTAAAATCCATCAAAGTATGTTGATATAGATGGTAATGATTTCTAAAACTCATTTTTAGAAATATCATTTTTTCAAAAAAACATTTAAAAGTCACAAAATTTAGAAAGGAATATATTTAAAGACATTTTTTAATCAAAGTGTCCCATCCCACTTTGAAACTTTTGAATTTAATTAACATTTAAAAAATGTTCATTTATATATAAATAAATCCTTAAAACCATTTCAAAAAAATGGACATTAATGATAATGATTTAGAAGAATAAATATTTAAAACATTTGAAATGATGTTTTAGGAAAAAAGACCCTTAAAAAGAATACCTTTGAAAACTTTTTGATGAAACATGGACATGGATAATAAATATGTCCCAGTAGATACATACGTAAAAACCACCTCAGATAATAATGAGATTTTGAAATTAACGCTTACCTTGTACTTTTCCTTGGTCAAGGGTAAGTTTTCCTTTTGGATAATGTTGAAATAATTGTTATTAAATTATACAAGAATCATATACATTAATATGATATCATATATGATCTTTTAACATTGATTTGTTAATAATATTTTAGTATTTATCATCATTTCAGGTGTTAACTAATTCGTTTTCCTATGTATGATTTATTACGTAAGTAATGTTTGTTATGGATATGATGTATATTATTCATATTCAGAATGATATTATGTATATAAACATTATTTTTAATCATCTAATGAGAATTAGTCTTGAATGGATATGATGGGGAATGAATCTCAACGCGTTCAGGGAGACGGAAATTTGTACGTACGTACGAGCGACAATATCATTCTTTTGATATTCAAATAATATATAATTTGATAGTATATCATATATATAGAATAATTATCATGTTATATTTATTATTTACATCAATTAAACTTCATTATTATACCCATCCATATAAAAATGTATTGAATAACAATTACACCTCAACATGGAGACGGTAAGCCGTACGTACGCACATATGGTGACATGTCTTTCAAAGGATGGATAGAATAATGAATAAGGTTGTACCATATTTATAATAACATCACATTATATAGAAGATACTTGAGTTATTATTTTATAATGGAAACAATAGAGAAATAAGAAGTGGAATAAGAAAGGAACTTTAAAAAGGTGATGAAATATTTACCTCTTCTTCAGGTTCTTCCTTTTGATTTGATCAAAAGGGATCCTTAGGTTGGCTTTCTGACCAAAGGAAGGACTCTATGATGAAGGGAGGAATGTTGGGAGGATATTTGGGTATGGTTTGGATGAGCCAAATTTATTTTCCTAAGGTGACCTTTAATATGGTGGGGATGGGTTGAAAAATACTCAACCAATAGGTTTTAGACAGGTTTTGGTCACTATATTAACCTTATCTTTTATATTTAACTCTTAGTTAAATAGTTTGTCATTTACCATGTCTCTTTATATTTTTATATTATATGGTTAACAAAATTACTATATACTTTCAATCGAACCCCAGTTGGTTCATTAATGATACACCTATCATTATATAAGTCTTTTTAATGAACCTTAGATTTTTTGGAATAAAATATCAATTAATAATATTATATTTGTTTTCAAAACTCTTTTATGTCGATTTTGACACTATTTGGTATTTCGTTTTTGTTAAATTCAGAACAACATTATTAATTCAAACAGAATTAATCTAATGAACACTAATATGTAATATTAACCTTGAAAATTAGTTTAATTCATAAAAAACTCAAATTACATTTATTTTGATATTTATAATATCAATTATTTAAATATTTCATTAATTAGGTAATTACTGCATCATCATTATGTCATAAATAAATTTAATTATTTAAGGTCTAAAATTTATAAATAAAACACCATTATCTAGGTAATATTTTTAGCTTTTTAATGAATATTTATATTCGAATTTATATTATGACTAACCTGATATTAAAAATGTTTTAGTTATTAAACATTGATTTTAACTCTTTTAACTCTTCTTTGAATTAAATTATAATAACTGTCCTAATCAAATAAATGTGGACCTAAAGGATCATATTTTACTTCTAAGGTTGTTTTTGGTCGAATAACACTTATATAATAGAATTAGAAAATGTATTAGGGTAATAATAATATCATTTTTACCTTTAATTACCCTATTTACTTTTAATGGTGTTAAATAAAAGTTAAAAGTTAATATTCACCAAAAATAATTTTTATCTTATTGAACGAAATTTTACTCTTTGATATTAAACGTGTCTCTCGGATTTTTAAAATTCAACTCATAGAAGTGATAAAATTATGTTTTATTTAAATTTGCAAATACTCATAGGAGGAGGGTAAATGGATGTGAAAAGTTCAATAAAATTTTATATATCTTATATTATTACAAAATGACTCCAATGAATTACATTCACCATATATATGTATTATGTATCTATTTGTAATTAAAATAAAATAAAATAAATTAAATAATTATTTATTTAAAAAATTAGTTTTAAATAATAACACAGTGTTTTCACTATTCATAAAAAATTGAACGTTTTCTGAAAAATACCAAAATTTTACCCTAAGGTAATTTTGATATTCTGAATTCAAAAATGAAGTCTATTTTAAAAAATTCAAAACATATAACCTTCATTTGTTAATTTAATATTAATTCTCATTGTCAAAACCAAAAAGCGGATTTTTAAGAAATAATAACTATCAAAAGATTGACACGTGTTTATGTCCAATTTCAAAGTGAAATTACATACAATGACTTTAATTAGATTAAATGGTAAAAATATAGTCTATATATACTTCCAAACCATTAAAATGTATAATTTAACACTATAAATTATTTTTATTAAAAAAGTTGTTTTCAGTTAAAATATAGTATTTTTCACTATTTACCCAAATATGAAAGTTATCAGAACACACCAAAAAAATATTGAAACTAAATTATTATGTCTCAATTATAAAAAATAATTTTATTTTGTAAAATTGAATATTTAAAAGTTTCAAATATTTGATTTAATGAGGGTTCTCAATTAAAATGTTGTAAAATTTCATTTAAAAAAAGTACTTATTTTATCTGAAAAAAATGAAGTTGTTCTTACATTATGTCTAAGAAACTCGAAATATGGATTCTAAAATTATAAGTATTATATAAATTTCAAAATCTTGTTAATACTATTTATTAATTCTTTTAAACGGATAGTTTTGTAAGTCATGGGGTGCTAGAACTCGGTGTTGCATGTAGTGCATGTTATTTAATTACTTTGAAGAAATAACGTACAATAGAATGTTGGGGTGTTACAATGTATCCCATATAGATGGGAATCAAGCCATACATAATTCTCAAGTTGTCTTTTAACGTCGTGCATGACGATGCGCAGTTTAAAGTCATGTAGGACCGGACAGTTTAAGGTGATGTTGGACCATCGTGTAGTTTAGGGTCATGTAGAGCCTTAGGAAATGTATTTCTTGAGGAACATGGAATTGGTGTGAGGAGTTATAAAATCACCATCCATGGTCACCAGGGAGTATGATCTATTGGGGTAAACCCTGCGAATCACGTAAGGTTCATCCCATTTGGGATCCAACTTGGGTGGTTTCTTTCCAGGGATCATTGGTGCCCGGAGGGCCAATACCAAGTTGCCTTGCAGGAAAGAGCGAAGGCAAACCTTCTGGATGAAGGCTATAGCTATCTTAATGTGATTCCTTTTCAGATTGTGCAAGGTGTGAAACCTATTCTTGTCAAGTGCTTCCAATTCAGGCAGACAAATTTATGCTACCTTATCTGGCACCTGCTGGTCATAGACTATTGTACGTAACGAGGGCAGCTGGATCTCGATGGGTAGGATAGCCTCAGCTCCATACACTAGGGAATATGGGGTCACCTAGGTGGAATTACAGGTCATCGTCTGATAGGCCCAGAGGGCATCGGGGAGCTTGTCCGGCCAACTCTTCTTATTCTGACAGACCATTTTCTGAAAAATGTTATAGAGGGTTTTGTTGAACGCCTCGATCATCCCATTATCCTACACATGGTAATGAGAGGTATGGTTCGAACGGATGTTGTACTTGGCGTATAATTTATTCAGCTCATCTGCTCAGAAGCTGGTGTTGTTATCGGTGAGGACAGCGTGAGGGACACCAAACCAGTAGATGATGTTGGAGCTCAAAAAGTCAATGATATAATGGGCCTTGACCTACTTAAGTAGAATTGCCTCTATCCACTTGGAAAACAAACCTGTGGTGGTCAGGATAAACCTGCACTGGTGAGCTTTCACTGATGGATACGATCCCACAACATCGAGTCCCCACACCGCAAACGACCAAGAGTACTTGGTGGAGTGGAGAGGTTCTGGTGTTAGATGCATGAAGATAGCATGAATTTGTCATGTGTGACACCTCTTGGGGAACTCGATGCATTCGTGGATCCTGAAAGTCCAGAAATATCCCAATCTCCGAATCTGATGGGATAACTTCAGCCTAGTCTAGTGAGTCCCACAGGAACCGGCGTAAACCTCCTGCATGACCTGAGAACTCTCAACTCCTTGGATTCAATGGAGGAGAACACCATCGAACCCACACTTGTAGAGGATCTACTCAAGACTAGGACCACTCTAGAAGGTAAACTGTAGTGCATTGTATTGGATTCACTCGATCCCAGCCCGATCATCTGGGAGGTAACCATTTTGGAGATACTTGACAAATGGGGATCTCTAGTCAGGGGTCACATAAACCACTGCATCTCAGGAACATCAGGGTCCTGATGTGGAGACTTCGGCAGTAATATGACTTACTCGTAGGCTGTTATCATCATCTGAGGTGACAGGAGCAATGAATCTCTGATGTGCCACGTGTATAATCAGATCTTCCTACTCAGAGAAGTCTCGAAATTGTCTGGGGTAGTTCTGGGTGATCAGATATAAAACCAGCTGTGTCTTGACGTTCCTTATGCACATCGTCAATAGTTTCTCTTTAGTTAGTGGCATGTCAAGGGGGTATGCGAGCCCCTTACACCGGTTGATAAAGTCTACGACTCACTCATCAGGACTTTTCTTTCACTTCAATAGGTCTGTGATGCTGGTTTTCTGGGTGGTAGAGCTGAACTGGTAGAGGAATTGTCTATGAAGGTTCTCCCAGCTGGTTACAGATCTGAAGGGGAGTTGGTTGTACCAGACGAATGTTGTCCCCTCCAATTTCTGAAGAAAACAACAGATCTTGGTAGCCTCCTTCTTCGCTGGAATCCCTAACATGGGCCCACACCTTGAGTGGATGTGGACCAGGTGCTGTGGTGGGTCCCTCGTCCTTGTAAAGGGGGAGAAGGTGGGATTCCCAAAACCCTAAGGTGTCGGCATATCATCCACCCATGCCGGATATGGCTTTCCATCTGGGGGGATTTCTACCTGTCGCGTTACAAATTCCTTAAGGTGGGATATAAGAACTATCGTTGGATCATCTGGGCGAGGGTCCCTGTCTTGATGGGGATCCATAACTAAAAGCGTGTTGGTGGGTTCTTCAACATGGTAAACAGGCTCAACGGCTCAGGGAGCGGTTGGTGGAGCGACTTACTGGGCAGCTGGGGGAACCCGAGCCAGATTCCATGGATTGTCGCACTGTTCAAGAGGGTTTAGCAAGAAATAGAACACCCTCTTGTCATGAGCTCTGGCTTCATCCCTCTCCGCGGGAGTGACATTACCAGGGTTTCCGGGGGGAATCTCACAGAGGGTAAGTTGTTCCTACCCCTACGGTGCCGGCCAAGGATTGTTGTAGTCGGGCCGTCGCTCCACAACGTGCTCAACCAAGAGTTCGTCGACCAACATCTTTTTCTCAGAAATTTAGTTGTGCAATTTAGCCTTATTGGGGTCTTCCTATATCTTCTACACTAAGGTGGATGAGTTGGAGTTCTTGGAAGCTCCAATGTGCTGTTTGTGCTTACCGGAATTCCGGTTGTGTGTCAATGCCTTAGTGGGAGTATAGAGACCATGTATGTTCTTCTTCTGATGATTAATCCTTCCCGATGGGCCCAATAGTTGTGGCATGCCCTCAGAGAGTAAGTCTCAATTGAGAGGCTCCAGCTTGTGCTCTTTGTCCATTATGTGGTCCATGTTGACTATGACCCATCCTGTGGGCATGTCTTCGATGTCACCAAGCCAGTCGAGCTGCCACCGGATAGGACTGAAGATGAGGAAAACATACTACCCCAAACCACAGATTTTCATGTGTGGGTGGTATCCTCATTGATAATTTCACAATGTACCTTGATACTCTGAACGCATTGTAGCTGGAGGGCCTCACGGTGGTCTGGTGTCCCAGGGCGTCGAGCCACATGGAGTGCAGCCAAAATTGACCATATAGAATTTCTCACTGATTTCTTTGAAATACACATGCGTCCTAGAATAAAACACTCGCTGATGATGAAGACTAAAATGAGTCTCCCAGATGGTGTAGCAGAAACACTCAACATTTTCCAGGGTGAGGGACACCGACATGCAGAAATTTGGTGCTGCCATGGGACAGAACTTCTCGGGGGAAGTGGTCCACTATGAGGATGTTCCAGAAGCTCCTTGGCATGGATTCAGGGTATGTCCCTTGATTCCCCCACTCATCAACTGGGGGTGGCTGGGGAATAGGTGGGAGTAGTAAAGTAGATGGGTGGGACAACAGGTTGGCCAGTGGAGAGTATGGCGAACAAGCTGACTGGCCAACATATCTTGGGCTTTCCTTCATAGAGTGTAGCGACCGAGCCACTACGTCATGATAAGACGGGCTAACAGACTCCATTCCTGGCTTAGGGTCTACGGCTACTAGTGATAGGTCGCATTACTGCTCACCTGCCATTGGTCCCCATAATAGCTCTCTGTGATCTCTTATAGAGGTAGAGGGTACTTCCAGTGACGATGGTGGTGATTGTACGACCGTAACCTGCAGGGTCTCTAGATATTCATCCATCTCAATATACCTGCAGGGGATAAGGGAATCCTATGGACCTCGCATTATGGGAGTACTAGGTTGATGTGCCTTGTTCCTACCCCGAACCTTGACTCGAATAAGCGAGGGGAGGGTTCCTGATCTGAGTTGTATTCCGCTTTAGAGTTTGAGAAGTGGACCAGTCTGATATCTGTCTGGACCTTCCCATAATTTTTATTTTGGTGGCAATGACCCACCATCCTGCCCCTGGGTGGCTCCTCGGGACAATGCATATTTCTGACACGGGGTCTTTTGGCCTCACTAGTGCTTGGGAGGAGATGGCTTCCACCCGAGAAAACCGGGGTGTGAGGAGCTTTGGGAAAAATGTCGAAGAGGACATGGGGAGGACCTCCATGGATAACACTGGAGTGGGTAAGACCTCCGCTGGGACTGGAAGGAGCCTGGTGAGGACCTCCATGCTTGTTTTCCTTAGTAACCCCAGTACGAGGATGGTCCTTGTACCAGTCTAGCTGAACGCGGGCGGGGCCTCCGTGGTGGGTGTGGGTGGAGTGAGGCTAAGCTTTACCCCTCTATTTGCTGAGGCGAGGAGGACCTTCACCGGCTGCTGAGAACACATGGGAAGGATCCTCACATTGAAGAGAGACCGAATGGGTAATTTCCCTACATCGACTGTCGGGGGCAGGAGGAATGACTCTATACCCACTGTAATGGGAATGAGAGAGGCTTGTGAGCCGAGTATCCATACCACGGGGCAGACACTCTTTTAGATTGAGGGTGGAATGGGGTGAACCTCCATGTTGAGCCTCAATGTGGGGAAGGCCCATGCTTTCCGTGGTAGTGGTACGAGGAGGACCTCCTCAATGGGTGGCATCACTGCAGGTTAGCTCGCGGCAGCCACTGCTCGTGCCGGCGACCAAGAGAGTTGACCTAGCCTGCTCATAGGGTGGTTGGAGCTCAATCCTAGACAGGCATATAAGTGCCCATGCTCAGTGTAAGCAGGGAACAGATGATATGCGTCGGCGGTGGCTCAGGCCACAGTAACCATCGACGTTGACACCCCTTGGCGGGCATTATCCTCATCTTGTGCCCGACGCTAGCATCCAGTCAGATGAATCGGGGCTAGTGATGCATGTACGTAGCTAACTTGCTCCTCCTCCAGCAAGACTAGGTGATGGTACTAACGTGGCCAGGTGGGAGGCCTTGCAGGGAGCCCCTGGATTGGGACTCTGACCGAGCAGGGCTAGACGTCACCTAACTCATTAGTGTAAGACAGGGATTCATGAAAGCGTTCCAGGGAGAGGCTCCTAAAATAGTTGTATTCCGGGGTGGGGAGTAATGGCTCCCTACACAGCCCTCAAGGGCTATGTTTACGGTGAGGCACAAACGCCTCTAGATCCAAGTGGGCCATATCCTGGTTAGGGATGATGCCCTCCTCCTTGTAGTGATGCACAAGGTCACTGATTACCTTCCGTTGAATGAACTCAGACAGGGAGAGGGGGCATGGGTGCCCCATGGTCTTAGATGAAGTGGACGTTTTGGGAGAGGTGAAGCTGCGTGGAACGACGTTGTTGGAGTTTCCCCTACCCCTGCGTAGACGGGTAGGCGGTGATCACGTCCCAGGTGCAGAAACCAAAATCCTGAGAAGCGGATAGATAAAATCATCAGTTCTGAAAGAAAAAAGAAATCGATGACCAATGCCCCAGCGCCATCCCATCTTCCTTGATCGATAAGAGGGATCCATGCTGACAACGTTGCAGAACATGATGTAAAATGTTCTACTTCCCCAACATATGGTGAGCTTTATTCCAGGCCCCCTATTTTCTTAGTAGGACCTGACGCCGGATAGCTGGATCTGGTGACACATCAATCCATTGATGCCCTGAGCACTACTAATCTCCATATTTAGGAGAATAACTTCAAACTGGGTTCACCATTTCTATTT
Organism: Viscum album; assembly: GCA_963277665.1. NCBI lineage: Eukaryota > Viridiplantae > Streptophyta > Magnoliopsida > Santalales > Viscaceae > Viscum > Viscum album. The sequence goes on from OY728145.1 coordinate 153,983,212, forward strand.
CTGATGCTTTCTCCCAGGTACGCCCACCTGTCTGTGGAGGACACACAATTGTTTCCCCACATACCCTCTTTCCAAAGGTGGGAGGAATCTGTTCCTTGTTCAAGGACGTTTTCTCCTTGATCGAAATGAGATGATGGGTTGTTGGTTATTCCTTTCGTGGATTCCTCCTCGGAACTCGTCACCTAGTCTAGGTATCCCTTATAGACTTAAGACGTTGTTCGTGAAACTCTTCCTGGCACCATATCTTCATACATGCCAATTAATTACACGGCTTCTGTCAGTACATTCCAAGGGGTCCGGTCAGGGTAGCAACCGTTGGTTAGGGGAGTAGTCACGTTGGGAATCACTAGAATGTCTGGATGTTAGGGGATTGGCGTGTCTGTCTTCTGTCCCTTATTATAGGGATTCTTGAGGGTGTGGAATCCATAGGAATTCCACATTGAATGCGGGAAATCATATTCAATGGTAATGTATCTGATGTTTTCCTCATCTTACCATGTTTAACACGGGGTATGTCGTGAGTTTAACGTACAACAGTGATGGATTGGGCTTATCAGAACACTGACTAGAGTGAATCATATGGAAGAACCCCTAAAGGGAACACTAATATTGGGGCCATCATGTTGGTAGATTCATGAATGTTGTTAGTTGGAACAGGGAATGGGGTGGTATGATTCCCTTGGGATGTAAAGGCCCGGGTAAGAATCAGGATGGATTATGGAAGGTTTCGTTAGGGGGGTGGTGAATGGGATGGAACCATCATGTGGATGATTATGGTTTTGGGATTGAGCCTCAAAGAGGCATCCTACAAATCCTTGTGGCAGGGAATCAAAGTCCACTTAGTTCAGGATATGGGGGAATTTGGGGATTATGCTCTAAGGCAGCCCAAGGTGTTGGTGGACTGACGTGAAGGGGTCAGATCGACCAGGTGAATGGTGGGATTGAACCTCGGGGAGGCTTCCTACGTACCCTGCCTTGTAAAGGATCAAAGAACTCATAGTTCAGGTGGGGTAGGAGTCGGTGAACCGATGTGAATAAGGACATGGGGTCCAGGTGGATTGTGGGCTTGAACCTTAGGGAGGTTTCCTATGTACCTTGCAGTAGAAAAGATTAAAGTCCTCATAGTTTGGATGGTTGGGAACTAACTCGAAGGTGGACCATGGATCCAATGGCTATTGGGATTGAACCTCGTGGAGGCTTCCTACATACCATACCTTGTAAAGGATCAGTGATCACATAGTATAGGTGATAGGGGGCTTGGTGCACTGACTTGAAGATGGTCAGTAAGACCTATGGGTGTTGGTCTTGAACCTCATAGAGGATTTCTACATACCTTGCCTTGGAAAGGATCAATGACCTCGTAGTTCAGGTGGTGGTATGCGGATTACACTCTAGGCTAATCAGGGTGTTGGTGAACTGATGAAAAGGTGGACCTGGGGTCCAATGATTGATGGGCTTGAATATCATGGATGCTTCCTACGTACCCTGCCTTGGCAAGAATCAAATGAATCGTAGTTCAGGTGATAGGTAGATTTGGGGCTTACGCTCTAAGGTAGCCCAAGGAAGATGTCATGTTTGGTGCTCATTCTAAGCCTACGTGAGTCATGCTCGGTGTGAGAAACAAGATATAGTAGAGACTCGATGATCACGTCTGAAAATGTGCATCTGTGGGAAGTGGAGTGGGGATTACATCTGATCACAGACCAAAGATGAAACAGGGGTTTATGTGTGGTTAGCAGCCCGATGTGGTTGGGACTTAATCCAGGATGGAGGCCTGATGGAAACTAATCCCAGAGGGAGAGGGATTTGGCATCTACAAAAGGAGGGGCTCAGTGTCCATTCCCCCTCCCCCTGGCCCTTTGGATCAATGAAGAAAAGAGGGGCAGGGATTCTGCCCCAGAAATAAAAGCTTGGGGCGTACACCGAGATGGTCTCCCTTTCACCACGGAAAAACGCCACTCCAATAAAGATGATATAATTCTATGTGAGTAATGATCTCACTTCCATGGAGACCAGTGGGCATGAAGAATGTCTAAGGTGGGGGCACCCCACGTGTGAGGCATGGGGGGAGGTCACAGTTTAACGTCATGTGCTGAGGATAATGGTTCTTGGCAGTTTAAAATCCAGCAGCTTGGACGAGGTGGGTTTTCTCCCCACACCTAGGACTTACATAACAGGTACACTATGCTACTTGGTGTAGAGAGGGGACAGGAAACTCCATGGATATGGGATGTCATGGAGTGAACCATCGGGGGGTCCATGTTACCATGGCTATGTGAAGAAGCAATAGTCATTAGTGTGCCTAAGCGAAGAAGCATGAGGCGAAGCAATGCAACGGGTGGTATTGTCTAGGGGAATTTGAAGTAACTTCATGTGAACCTAGAAGGTTTCAAGGAATATGAGTAAATGTTGAAGATGCATTGGGCGACAGAGGCACCTGAAAATTATGCCTGGAAGGGGGACATCACAGGCAGACCAGGCAGGAGGCTTGTGCACAAAAGGGACTGTTGCACAAAAAAGGTACAGACCGACGTGCAATGTAGCGGTGGGTACGAAAAAAGCTAGGTGCCATAAGAAAATGAATTGTGGGTGTAAAAAAGAGCGGTCCAGCATGTAAAAGGAATTATGCGGGAAAATGTTCAGGCCGACGTGCAAAAGGAATTGCGCGCGAAATCGGTCGGGCTGGCATCCAAAAGGAATTGTGCACCGAAGAACTGATTGTACGCAATTGGATGGAATTGCATACGAGGGAAATGGGATCGATGTGATTTGGACATGGACCAAGCCCGAGTAGTCGTGTGCAAAGGAAAACCACCGGGAGACCTAGTAGAAAAAATTTAGTACCTCAGAGCCATCTTTTTGCATGCACGGGAGAGGAGTTTTACGCATTAGAGACGGTTCAGATTCGTTCAACTGAAGTCGAAGGGGTGACCATTGATTTATATGAGATTGGGATATCAGGTCCACGTGAGAAACAAGATTGCACGAAATACTTCATGCCCGATGTCGGCAGCGCTTAGATAAACCGCACAGAGCAGTGGCATGAAAAAGTTCCGCGCTCGCGCGAAAAACTCTCACGAATCCTGGATTTTTTCATGCGGGGCATCTTTTTTTGCTCACCTCAACATTTTTTTTCACGTTTTCACCACCGGGCCTCCCGAAATAGATCTCTGATTCCAAATATGTCTTTGATTTGTCGCGCTTGAACTTTCCTCAGCCCTGAAGGGCTTTTCGGTGTCTACAACTGCCGAAATTGAAACTCCATTTTCCAAGTAAAAATCATTGTGTGATGAATACCATTTCCATTTCTTTATAAATGGTATTCAACTTTATGAACATATACTTATTGATTAAATATTTTCATGTATAAATTCCACATTACTCTATCGCGGAATAAATGATGATGTTTAATGAATCGATGTTGTATGATCTGTGTGGAGAACTTATGCATGAAATGAAATGATTAAGAAGGGTTATCCCTGAATGTGCTCCAATGAATTGGGTAAATATTAGTATTAGGATATGACAATTACAATGAGGGTTTACTCAGGATAATTCATGTTAAATGAGGTTTTAATCATGATCCATGTACAATGATCCATGGATCTTGTTAATACCTTTCTAAGTTTTGATTCCACATTTCCTTTTTGTGATAATAATGATTTATCATTCCATTGTGTTCATGATTATTTTATGCTTTGTTGGTATTCCTATTTCTTAACATGTATTGTATTCTTCATGTTATTCCTTTTTAACTCTGTTACTGGGCTTTATATCTTACCCATTTTATGCATGTCCTCTGGTTATCCCATGAAATTCTAAGTATGAGGGAATGTAGTGGTCATGTAAAGAATGTTTTCTAAAATATGTATTATTTTATGTTTTATGTCTTTATGTAATGTTCCTAATCCCCAAATACACTATAACTCTCGATCTTTCATGTTGTATCTAGTGAAGATTTTACGTAATAAGTCATGTTTAAGTGTGTAATAAATAACATGGTTTTTATAACTAATCGAACTAAATAAATTGATTATAGTCCTTGGTGTTTATTATTTACTATGCCTCAACTATTCTCAAGAATTTTGCCTACTATATTTTTACTTTTCTAACACATAAAGTTTCATTCAATGAATAATAATCCACCAACCATGTGTTTTTAGTCCAAAATATCTCTATCTTTGTTTGAATATGTATAGGCCCCAAAATCATGATCTCCAATTACATTTAAAACCAATATATAATTCAATATTACATAATTTTGCCTCATTATACTCTTTACCACCAAGGGGTTATCTTTCTTTATATGAGTGTACACTTTATGCACCAATCATGCCTTATTCTATAACACTCTTCCAAAATCATTTGTATGATTTTTCAATTCTCCAATATTCTCATCACCATTTCCATCTTCATTAAAAATTTCTTCAATATTGGATATTCTAAAATTTTTTCCACAAAATATTTATTCTCACATACATCATTTATTTCAATAATTTGACTCAGTCTATTTTTTGAAAAATTATAGGATTTAATTTTTAATGAGTACACTAAAAATATTCCTTTGTATACTACATCTCCATATTCATCATGAATTTCTTCTTTTTTCAAATTGAAATAGTTTCATCCAAAATATATTAAATTATTCTTGGTAGTATACCTTACATAACACATTTTATATTTCATCCTCTATTCTAAATTGCTGAGAAACACCTTTATATGGGTTTCCGATACCAATTTAACTAATTTATTCTAGTAATGGTGTGAAATTCCACTCTCAATTAACATGTTTATGACCATGATGTTGACCACATGATTACCAAAGGTTATAGGTTAAAATGATAGTGGTTTATACCATTCACGAAAATAGCATTTCTAATTTTTGGGATAAAATACAGAAAATTTGACTAGTACAGAACCCAAATATTCACAAATACCATCTTTTAACATATAATTTTTAATTAAATGATAAAAAATAATTACCTAGATTTGATAATTATTTCATCGTTGATGAATATTTTTGTTCTTATTTTCGTACCATCATTATGATTAAGAATACAAAGTAAAATTCATATAGTTATATGAGTGTGATCCACTACTCTTAGAACATCACTATTAGAACTCGAGGTGATTGTCCAGAAGAACCAAACAACTTGATCCATTAATCATTGATCATAATACAAATTCATTTGTGTTTGAAAAATTTGTTTCTTTACTCTATCAGTTATCTGATGGTGGAGGAGGATTACCTCTCATTAAATAGAGTGTTATTGAGACAATTATCTTTGTTCATATTAGATTTAAATTAAAAAAAATCTCTATACGCCATACTTCTCACAAATTCAAAATTATATATTGTGTATATATACTAGGGTAAGAAAATTAAAAATTCTTTATATAAACTTATCTAATTTTTATCATTGAATAAAACTTGTACAAAATATTAATTATAATTTAAGAATATTCCATGACATGGGATAAATTTTGAATATGTTAATATCCATTGTAATATTAATAAATCAATAATTACATACATGATATTAAAAAATATGAATTTTTTTCTAAATCCTTAACATAGTTTATCAATTTTCTTCATCATTCATTAAATCGTAAATAATAACTATTAAATTGAATAAATAAATATTTTTTTCATTATTCGTTTATCTAATAAATAAATATTATTTATACTAACTAGAGAATGAATATTTAATTTAATATTGAAATCACATATATTCCAATCTATAATAACTGGTGATTGAATTTATGAGATCAATATAACATAAATAATTATTATTCATTAGTTTTGAGAATAATATTTATTTGAAATATTAACTTAAAATATAATTTAAATATTATTCTGGATACACACATTGTGTCGCCCTGTAGGTCACTTTCTCACAAGAATATAATGAGCTAGAAAAACCCTAATATTAGCATATAGTAATAAATAGAAGATATCATCGTGAATGAAGTTAGTGTTGCATAACAACAACCTGATAAAACAAATAACTATGTAATATAATATCCTTGTAATGATATCCCATAAGGTAGGATTTATACTTGTGTCATCAATATATATTCTTGATATATCTATCTTTGAATATCTCAAAATAACTCATCAAAATAATTTCCATTTCCATTCACTTAATAAAATAGTTCAAATTCAATAAAGTAGACATGGATACCATATTTCACTAATTGATAAGGGAAAAATTCATTCCTAGATTATTCATTAATGACATATTACTTATGACACACCCAATGTATCCAAGATTACTACGAGTATTTGTCATCATGTTTTTCAGAAATACATCAATGTATCTTATTTATGATATAAATTAATCAAAATATCACATATAATGATAAATACACAAATCCATATATAATAATATTCAATGAAACATATTACATATGAAATTACTAGTTTTAGGTCTATCTAACCTCCTCTATTAAATACTACCATGTGTCAAATTCATGAGAAGAGGTCTCCATATATTATAATTCCCCTACACTTGATAATAAAACTACATTTTTATCCCATCAAATATATGAAATAAAACTATATAACATATTTTTTATAAAATTTTCATATAATTTTAAGGTTATATTTATTGTGGGGAACTATAATTAAATAAAAATTGAAATTTTTGAGTTATTTTCAAACAAAATAAAAATAAATATATGATTATATATTTATTAACATTAAAGTCATTAAATATTTGGGTGATCCAAAATATAAATTCTATTGGTTCTGTGGAACCAACATTGAAAAACTCCTATATTAAATAGATCTAGATAATAATTTACAATGTATCCGTGTATGATAATTATACTTTTTCAAAGGTATGATATAATTGATGGTCCTACCACATTATTGTGGATATTATTCATATTATGACTTCACCCCTCTGAGAAAATCTCTCAAGTGGGGATATAACTAATTTTTAACTACTTTTATATTTTTGAAACATAAAATATTGGTTGAAATATATCCTAAAACAAAAGTTTTCTAAATAAATTATTAATATTTAACATAAGATACAACATATTCTATTTTATAATATATGATAACCACTTTTTATAATATATTTACCTTTTATATCACTTTATCCAAATTGAGGTACTAGATTATACTAATCTAAAAAATAAGTAATATTAAATCCCCTATTAAACTAGTATTCCTATTTATCCAAATAATAGGCACTCATCTATTGAATATTCCCTAGTACTGTCAAACAATATTTCATTGCCAACTTATACAGTTCCATTGTATCTATTCCATATCTAATAATTATGCGTTTCACATAAAAAATATCATATTCTAGTATATCTCCTAGAATATAATATAGAATCCAAATTTCTCTTAGTCTTATATTTCTCTATTTATCATTATAATATTCTCCTATTATTTCAAGCATTAACTTAGGTAGATTACATAACATTTGAAACAAGTGAAATTTGGTTTTGAATTATTCCATTTAGTATTTTCAACACCTTCAGAATGTAAGTAATTAGACTTGATCCAATAATAAACTGTAGATATATAACTCTAGATAACGGTTCTTAGAACCTATATTATACTATAATTCATATTTGGGAAATTCATTACATAGTTATAATTTACTAAAATGATAAACATCTATTTTCTATAATTTATCAGTATACCTATTTTGGAAAACCATAGAATTTCCAATAACCTCTTATAGATACATGGAATAAATTTTTTATTAATAAAAACAAACTATATAGTGGATTTATTAAAATGAATTTTCTATTATAATATCATATCTTCAATCCATAAATTTATTTCTATATCTCGCATACATTTTATCTTTCTTTGGTCTCACTGACCTTTTTATTTCATATTATTGACATCCTACAAAATGTTTCCTCAAAGACATGTAGTTATGAAATCTAATGACCCAATATAATGATAATGCATACTTTAATTAAAAAGAAAAATTATAATGGATTATAGAATGAAGATTTTTTTAGGGTTTTTTCTGAGAAAATATGTAGACATTGATTGACCATTTGTTAATTAGTCAAGATTTATTAGTAGTAGATTTTATTATCCAATTATAGTTTCTCTTGAATACTCACCAGTCTATTTAAATTTTCTAGATAAACTAAATGAATACCAAATTGTAATTTGTTGCATGGAATCTATATAAGAATTAATATAAACATTCCAATCATATTGGGTTTCCACTTACTGCTTCCTTATAGGATTCACTATTCTTATCGAATAATATATCACCAATCATGGTGATTATTAAAACAACTCCTTAATTTTAATATTCCTATGAATTATTTTTCTTTGTAACAGACCCTCACACAAAACAAGTGGGGTCTAGTTCTTCTATGAAAATCATGAGATTACGAAGCCTAAACCAAAAAGAATCCAATCATACTCCAACTAAATATAAGGATAATAATTTTCATATTATATGAATATAGTCTCTATTAACTAATAACTTTCTATTTTAGGATTGTTAATATCCAGAGTCATTATATGGTAAATAAATGAGATGTAATAAATGTTATTCATGATATACATATACATATAATTTCAACATTAACAAGTGGTTCTCATAAATAACACGAGACTGTAGAATATTTTATTATCATTATATTGAAACTAAATTACATACACTAGTAAATTTAAGAAACATATGGTAATCCATTTAAATTTTATTTTTTAATAATTTAATGAATGAAAATATATAAAACATTAAATACTTATAAGAATAGAAATCAATATTCCATGTACTTCCATAAAAAATTAGATTGGTTTAAGGTAATTTGAGTTTAGGAGTAGATCTACTTAATATTTAAATGATCAATGAATAAATGGTTAAGATATACACTTACAATAATTCCTAAATTATGGTATATCTTTTACTAAGTGCATTCATTACATCCTTCTTACATTACTAAAATATCTTAATAGTAGAACATCATTTATATGAATTTACATATATATTCTTTATTGAATAGCTCACACAGTTCTGATGAAATAATTTTATAAGATATTTGGATTTTAGTTATTTAAAAAAGAACAAATTTAATAAAACATAATAAGTATTTTTTTAAAATAATTAATAGTTTTATCTCCAAAGTGTTTAATCACCAATTTGGGGTTGTATTTGAAAATTATTATAGGTACCTGATACTTATTCAACCAATAATCTAGTTTTTTTTAAAATCACATTATTATATTCCCAAATATCTTATCTGGTTTATTATTTTACAGAAATATTTAATAACTCTTATACACTAAAACCTTACATTTCAATGTGAACACTTCCTTATAGTTTACATTTTTTTAGGTTCAATTATTTTAAAACAAATATGATTTTATTTTAAGGATAAATATTCATGATTTTTATCTCGAAATTATCATTATTCCTACTGATTTGTAAACCCTACAACTTTTTTTGAAAATTCTGGATGAGCACAAAAATAATAGTAAAGGACATAAATAAGAAGACTAGATAAATGATTTACTATATTTCCAAATCATGAGATCATATAGAAGTGTTTTCCTTTAACATATTACACCTTGATCTCAAATAATCTCATTCACATGAAATTCATGTTTACTACCCAATGTTTTTCAAAAAAATACTTTATAATAAAATATAATTGAAATATCTTAATCAAGATGGTTTCTTATAAAATAGAGAACCACTAAAAATCATTTTCTTAAAAAAAATTACCCTTAAAGGGGAATAATCATTCCTCGAAACAATGGATAAATAGATTAACATATTAAATAAAATTATTTCCATGAAAAATCATTAAAAGCACTATAAACTGATATAGGATCCAAGGAACATCATATTTACAGATCCCTTACAAGAACCCATACCAATGGAATAAACTGCTCGGTTAATTCAAACATAACAATCCAAAAAAACTAATCATTACCCAATGAATTAAAGAGTTATATTAGGATAACCCATGATAATTGATAATGTTAAATGAACATTACAATTATAAAAAACGTATAATATTGAATTTACATCATCAATATTGTATCAAATTAAACTGTTATGGATAAAATTCTTTTTTATTTATTTAAATAAATGTATTATAGTTATTGGAAACAAATGCCCTTATTTTGTTTTATTATATCCAATTTTATTTTTATGACCATTATGTATCTTCTCCATTGAAAATATGTATTAATAATTATGATCAAAAGATTATTATAAATATACAGTTTTATCAAATCCAATTGTCATAGAAAAAGGAAGAGACGACATCAACAAGTAAGAGAAAACCCTATTAAGCCTTTTTATCAGAGCTTATGAGGGAGATGAAATTTTTGGGAGTCCCCCTAGACCAATCCCAAGATTATATCCAAAAAATTAAGCCTAAAAAAATCATTCATTAAAGATGTTTAAGGTCATTGAGATCACCATCCAGTCCATGATCACAAAACAACCCCAGTGATGCCCCAAAATCGTGAACCTTTCTATTAGGGTGTATGATAGTGTATTAAATGGAATTATATCTCTAAAAACCCAATAGGAATATGTAAAATCTTTTTTTTATAGAAAACTTAATATATTTTTTATCCTATTATTGTTACTTTATAAATGATTTTATATTGATTCAATAAAACAAAATTTGTATTTTTTCTTAATATTAAAATTAAATTAAGATATCTATTTTTATGAATTAAAATATTTTTAAAATAAAAAATATTTTACTAAAATACTATGGTTACCTATTATTTAATAAATATAAATTATCATATATTTTATTGAAGTCAATTTCAATTTTTATAAGTGTTTTAAAAATGTTATTGTTAATAAATATTAATAATCAATAAATGTTAGTTTTTCTTTTAAAATTAAAAATGAACATATTTAAAAAATTATTAAGATAAAATTAATATTTTTTTGGATTCAGGACATCAAAATTATCCAATGGTTAATTTTTCAAAATTTTCTGAGATTGTCAAATTTTTTGGTAAAAATTTATATACCATATAAATATACGTTGTGTTTTATGTCATCATAATGACCCAAAAGCATTATAACACTTTATAGAAATTGGGTCCATGACCACATATATATATTACATTTAAAATAATTTTATTTTTTTATTAATTTATTTATTTTCCTAATCCATTATGAATCCTCTAATACATATAATATATTTTTATATTTTTATATCATTTATTTAAGAGTGTGACTCACCTCTACATCACCAATGGTCATATCATATTAATTTAGTCACATTGAATTATAAAATAATGAAAATAAATCTCATATAAAGATATCATGGGAAAAATTATGCAATGGTTTATTGTTTTGGTTATTTTATTATGTAGTGTCAAAACCCAAAATAAAAAAAGAAATCTACATCTCTTCCTATGTAAACCCACAAAATTTACAATTTATATTCAATAAAACCCCTTGGATCACATAGAAGAACATACCTCCACTAACTAGATTACTCCAATGGTGACACCAAACACTCAAGAAGACCCCAAGCCTTTAGAGTCACACATTCAAGTAAGGCACTTTCCAATATTCCTTTTAAATTCAAGCAACATATTTAAAAAATGTTCTTATAATTTCAAATGGCTATAATTTAATTAATTTTTAATAATTACATTATTGTAAATTTTATGTTATTTTAATTATTGATCATTTCTCCTCCCCCATTTGGTCTCTTAACTAATCTGCTGCTATTCTGAAATTCTATGAGTGATCCTCACCTTCTCTTCTTTGCTAATGTTTCATTATAAACACATGCATTCTATATCCACTTAATAAAGTTGTAAAATGAATTTAAATGTCCCTATTACGTCCCATTTTATTTTTAAATTATTATATATCTATTTCTATCTCATAATTTTTTTATTAATTATTATCTAATGTCGTTATGTTCCCGAAATTTCACCATCATTTTTCTTGACAAATATTTTTTGTAGTGAATACCATACACATTTTTCAATCAAGGGGATTCAAATTTAATAACATTTAATTATTAAAAACTTATTAATAAAGGAATAAATTATGTTAATGAATTAATCTAGGTTTTATAATCTATTTGGAACACTAAAGGATGATAATGGAATGACTATGATGGGTGTGCCTAGATAGCGATCTAATGAATTGGGTAATGTTTAGTATCAGGATACGTCCTATTGGGACAAGGGTGTACGTGATTTCATTATTGAAAATTTTCCATCTTGAATTATTGATAGATTTATCATTTACTTGTGTTTATGATTCAAATTTTTTATGTTGTTTTTTTTATTTCCCATGTTATGATTATTATGATATATCATGAATTATTGTTCTTGTTCCTTTTATTCCCTATTGATATGTCTATTGTATAACGTATGATATCTTCATAAAATTATGCATTTTTTATTACCTTACTAATATTTATTACTCAAACCTTTCTTATTATTGTCCCTTGGTTATCCTATTTTTTTTAATTATGGTGGAATATTATGAATATGTAACAGATACATTCAATAATGATGATGTATTTCATGTTTTTAGACATTATGTAATTCCCCCAATTCTTATAGACACTAGACATATTTATCATTTAGTTTGTAATATGTTTAAATTTATGTAATAAAACACGATTTCACTTTAAATAAAGAGCATATTTTTATAGTTAGTACTAGAGGAAGGGTTTAGTTTTTTTTGGATTTGGATTAGAAAACTCTAGAGAAATAATTAGGGATAAGACTATGTATAAGAAAACATACCCAAATTTTGGTATAAATAAAGTAAGTATATTGTTATGAAAGTAAAACATTTTCTGGATACAATATGTGTACATGGTTTTGGAATAGATCTTCGTAAGAGTAAAAAATCTAATAAGGTGTTACAAGCCTGGATTAGGGTGACCTGGTACTTGAAAACGAGACTTATTGTACCCCTAGTTTGACCCTCCACAGGGATATAATTTGGTAAAATATAATGATCATTATGAAAAGTTATTAAGGGAATTAAAAAATTCCCATAAAAATACATGTTGGTAAATTGATACTGGTTAACATTGTTTGAGGCCTAGAAATTAATAAGTTAAGGAAATACATGTAATTTATAAGTTATACCTTTATTGTATTTGGATTCCATTTTAAGTGTTTAATTGTGTAAAATAATAATCCTTAATTCCACCATTATTCTAGACAATATATTGTAATATGAGTAATTGGGTTAAAAATCAATGTGACGGGCAATGTGATGACTATCATAATGAGATTCCCTATCCAATTGGAGAAGGAATAAAAAAATTTCATAATACTCTATCATATAATTCAAGTTCCTAGAAAAATAATTGATCATGAGGAGAGCCCAAACCCCCTAGAGAGAAAAATCTGAAATCTAGATCTTTATTTGACAAAGGATCCCTACTTTCATTGGATCATATGATCCCTCAATAACGTAATAATAAGTCAACTCCATTGAAAATATATTCTCCATCCATAAATTTTTTTCTAATGAGAAGGTTCTTCTGGATGTTTATCATATAGTGGGAGAAGTTAATAATTGGCTGCCATTGATAAAAAATACAAATCCTAAGTAACAAATTGATGTGATGGAGTTAAAGGAATTCACGGAATTTATTTTGATAAATATTCTTGTCTCACAATTTATCTTAAAATAGAATGGTATTTCTTTGAAATTGATGAAAAAATGATGAATCTATTTGGGTGTATGAGGGAAACATACCAAGACTTGAATGATATGCCTATGGTTTTGGAATCACCCTAGAATTCAGGTTTGAATTCTTCTTTGGTGGGATAAAACGTAGTCTACAAAAATAATTGTTGATCCTTGAATTTGATAGTTATGAGGAAATTATTCGATGAACCCTCAATGTTGAGTTAGAGATCAGCATGTCTCAAGGGTATAATAGGGATAAGAAGTGTAAATTAGAGTTTAATTCTGTTGGTATAATGGATAAATATAATTGTGAAAATAAATTCCAGTACTCTAATAGTTAATGGTCTTGGAAAAAGCACCCTAAAAATTACCTAAAGGGAACAGGGAAATGTTTTAGTTTAGGGAAGGAATAAAACCTAGAAAGAAATTTTTGATGACAGAAATGCATGAAAGCAATAGAGGAAAGGGATTCTCTGGTCAACCATCAGTGCATTGTCAATTTCATAAAATAAATGGAACCATGATAATTTTAAAATCAATTAGATAAGCCAAGTGTTCTAGAAGGCAATGAAAATAATTCGAGGAAACAAGAGTGCCATGTTTTTCATCTCTACCGTCGAAGTGAATCCCGATAAGGATGTGGTGATAGGTATGCTAGTTATTCATTTAAGAATAGAAAACAAACATTTTTATTATGGTTTTATGAATTCATTAATAACAATAATTAGTTGAACTATCAAAAATACACCACAAATCAGGAAATTAGAGATATATATGAAAATAGAAAATAGGGAAATCACAACATCACAAGTATATAAATCCTCTCATGTTAATGATTATGGGTTAATCTTCCTAACAAACCTTGTCATCCTTCCCTTGGTGGAATTTGATTCAATTATGCACCTGGATTGGATTTACAAATATATATATATACAACAAAAATATCATGAGAAGGAAATCAACATCCATATAGAGAATCATCCCCTAATTTTGTAGATGTGGAAGGATGTGGATGAATCTTATTTAACACTATCATCTCAAGCATGAATATTATTTCCCTAAGAGCAAGTGTATCTAACAAAAATGATTTTTTATATGGAATGGACCATCCAATATGACATGAATATATGCATGGGAATACATTGATGTGTTTACTATGGATTTTTCTAGTATTCCTCCTAGCAGAGAGTTCAAATTTTCAATCAAGACTATACATGGGGCATGACCAATATCCAAGAATCTGTATAGTATATCTATTGTAGATGTTATGAAACTGGAGAAAAAACTATTGGATAATATGGATAAAGTATTCATACACCCAAGTGACTCACCATAAGGTTCCTTAGTCCTCCTCATCAGAACGAATATGGGTCAATGAGCCTTTTCATTTATTATCATGATCTTAATACAACCATAATAAAGAACAATTATCATTTTCCACAAATTGTTGATTTTCTGATTAGATACATAGATGACAACACTTCTTCATAGTGGATCTTCGGTCAGGATATTATCAAGTATGGGTGAATAAGGATGATATACATAGGAATAATTTCAATATAATGTAAGAGCACTCTGAGTTCATTGTGATTCCATTCAAAATTAGAAATTATCTGTAAATAGTCTTGTATTTTTTGAATAAATTTTTTAGATATTTCCTCAAATTTTTTATGGTAGTATTTATAGATGATATTCTAATATAATCCAAAAGAAAAGGGGATTATGAAGAGAATTTTAAAAATCCTCTAATGACCATATGAAAGGAGTAGATTTATGTGAATTACAATAAGTGTGAGTTCTAGTTAAAGGAAGTATCATTCATGGGGTATACAATCAAAAGAAATGGGATATATTGGGATCCTTAAATGAAAATAAAATATATGGATGTATGAGGCTTATATATGTGAAATATAGCTTTACTTTTCTTGGTATAGAAAGGTATTACCGATGATTTTTGAGAAATTCCTTAGGATTATCAAACCCTCTTACCAAGAAAACTCAGAATTAATCACATTTGTGTGTAATGATGAATGTGAAGAGAGATTCAATGAGTTAAAAAAGAGGATTATAAAATCCAATATTCTCACACCAACCAAAAGTGGAGAACCATTTATTGTATTCAGTGATTCTTCAAAGAATGGATTTGGCTATGTTTTGATGAAAATGAAAAACTCATTGCATATGACTCAAGTCAATTAAAAATTTAGGATAAAAAACATATCATGAATGATATGAATCTAACAGTGGTGATATTTAGTTGGATATTTTTATGGAATTATCTATTTGGGGAGAATTTTGAAATATATAATAATAAAAAATTCATAAATATATACACGTATATATATACATGAATATGTCATAATAAATATTATTAGATCTCATCAAGAATTTTGATTTCCAAATCCACTACCATCCTAGGAGAGAAAAAAATCTAGAATATTCTCTAAGTAGAAAAAATCTATAAATTATATCATTAATGAGTATTGAGATGGATATCCTCTTTTTAAATTTTAAAATTATATAAATGATAATCATAAAGGTAATAACATCAACAATCCTTTCATAAATTATTTCTCAACCATCTATTCTTAAATGGTTAAATGATCTTCAAAAAGATACTATGGGGATTCAGAAGAAAGTGGAAACTATAAGAAAAGGTAAATCCTAAAATTTCATTATTAATGAAGAAGAAACTATGATATTTGGGTCAATACTATGTATTCCATAAAATCCTATGTTAAATAAGTAACTATTGGATAATGCACATATTTTGATATTATCTATTAACTCATGAAACACAGAGACATATCAAGATCTCCGAGAGAACTATTGGTGGGATAATATGATGACAAATATCAATGATTTTACAAAAATATGAAATTTATGTAAGTCAGATAAGGATGAAAGGCAGAAGTGTAAGGGTGTGATGCAACTATTTCCTATACCAACATGGAAATAAGAAAATATCATAATGGAATTTGTCACCGGACATCCAAATACATCCAAAAGAAACGATTCTATCTAGGTTGTTACAGACTATCTTATGAAGACTAAAAAATTAATTGTTATTGGAAATGATTTCTCATTGAATCATTTGTAGTAGATACACATCAGAGAAGAGGTAAGGATACATGGATTACCACTATCAATTATTTCCTATCGAGACCCAAGATTCACCTCCATGTTTTGGAAAATTCTACATCATTATCTAAACACTAAACTAAACATAAGCAAGTCTTATCACCCTCAAAATGATATCTAATCCAAGAATACAATTCAAACACTTGAGTAAATGTTGGGATAATTACGAATTGGAAAAATGAGGATGGGACCAACATCTTCTTTAGGTCTAGTTCTCTTATGAAAATCGGTTCCACTAGAGAATCCAAACGGCTCCCTATGAATTATTTTATGGGAAGAGGTGAAGAACACTAAAATGTTGGGATAATTTTGGGGGGGAAATAGTAGATAAGGTTAATAAATTCAGTAGCTAATAAAAAATCATAGAGTTAAAAGAAGATTTATTCTAACAATCATCGACGAGACATAGAGTTAGATTTTTGAGACATGTTATTTCTATGTATATCTCTATGGAATAAAGTGATGATATTTGGGAAGAAGTGAAATCATATTCCAAGGTACATCAGCCCTTCTCAGATCCTTAATCAGCTAGAAGTAGTGGCTTATAGAATAGAACTCTCGTTAAACATATCTCAAGTACATGATGTATTCCATGAATAACTCTTTAGAATATACTTACTAGACCCCTCACACGTACTCAATACATAATTGATTCCACTGTATAATGATATTTACTGTGAAGAGAAGCAGATGATGATATTAGATCATAGAGAAAACGTTCTAAAAAATAATACAACTCCACTTGTCAAAGTGTTTTGGGAAAACCAAAATTTTGAAGAATCAATGTGGTAACTAGAGAAGGAAGATAAACTTTAGTTACCATCATCTGTTTTTGTGTCAGAAAAGAATATTTTGAGCATGAAATTTCTAAAGGGGGGAAGATAATAATGGATTTAACTATTATAAATAAAATTCCTATTTTTATTTAATTAATTATATTATATTAATTGAAATAACATTCACTTATTTAGTTTTATTATATACAATTTTATTTTCATGACCATTAGGTATATTTACCACTGATAATATTTCAATTGAACAATGATCATATAATTAATATAAATATAGGGTTTTAACCAATCAAATTTTCTCAACAAAGAACGGGATGACCAGAAGAAGTTGGATTATACCCTATAAAGCCCATTTATCAGAGCTTAAGAGGATGATAGAATTTATGGTATTCTCCCTAGACCATCCTGATGTTGAGATCTAAAAAGATAAGCATGAGTGAAAAAGTTTACCCTAGAGGATGAAGCTTATCGATATCATGACTAAAAACATGTTCACCGAATTACCCCATGAATACCCCACCAAGGCACACCTTACTCTTAGGGTGTATTTTGTTCTATTAAAGAGATATGTATCAAGAAACCAGAAATAATAATATTTAAATTTTTTTATCAAATAGGTAATTTATATTGATCCTAGTATTGTTATGTTATAAAATAATTTTATTCTGAATTAATAAACCAAAAAATGTATTTTTTATTAATATTAAAATTATATTAAGATATTTATTTTGAGGAATTAATGGATTTTTAAAATAATAAAAAAATTAATTAAATATAATGATTAAATAATGGTTATTAAATATAAATGATCATACATGTTTTATAATGTCTAATGTAATTTTTTAAGTTTTCAAAATAATGTTATTGTAAAAAAACCATTATTTTCAACAACAGTTTGTATATAAATTAAAAGTTAAAATTAAAATAAATAAAAAATTATTTACATAAGATGAATGTGTTTTTGGAATCAGGACATCAAAATTATTAAATGTTAATGTTTTTCTAATTTTTTGAGATGGTAAAATTTTCATGAAAAAATTAAAAACCATAAAAACAAATTTGTGTTTTATGACATCACAATGACCCAAAATTGTTTTAACAAGTAATATAAATGGTATACACAACCAAATATATGTTTACATTTAAAATAATGTGGTTTAAGTTAATATTATATATGTTTAAAGCCATTATGAATCCTCCTAGACTTATAATATATTTTAAATTTGAAAATCATTTCTT
The DNA here is from genome assembly GCA_963277665.1 of Viscum album. Classification (NCBI taxonomy): domain Eukaryota; kingdom Viridiplantae; phylum Streptophyta; class Magnoliopsida; order Santalales; family Viscaceae; genus Viscum; species Viscum album. The sequence goes on from OY728145.1 coordinate 154,002,035, forward strand.
TAAGAGTGTGACCCACCTCCACATCACCAATGGTAATATTTTTATAATTTATTACCTTGTTCTTATAATATAATGTAAAAAAATATAATTTGTTAAAAAACCATGGTATGGTTTGTGTTTTTGAATATTTTATTATGTAGATTCCAAAACCAAAATAACAAATAAATCACCCCTCTTCCTATATAAACCCACCAAAGCATCCATTTACCTACACTAAAACTCATTGGAGAATTTTAAAACTATTCTCCTCACTCAATATAGTCCTCCCAAGTATCCCCATGCTCTTAATAACCATCTCCCAAGCCATTAGAGTTACACATTCAATTATGGGGCATTCATCTAATCATTTCAAATTCAAGAAACTAATTTAAAATTAGTTCTTGTAATATGAAATGGTTATTTTTTTAAAAAATTTATAATCATTACCTTAAAGTAGAGAAGTTGATATTTTAATTAGGTATCATTTCTCCTCTCCCATTTTGACACTTAAATAAACCATTAATGTGTTGAAATTCCATATCGGATCCTTGCATTATCTTCTTTATTCAAGTTTATTTTTGGACTTCTGAATTGTATTTACAATTAATAATATAGGGAAATGCATTTAAATGTCCCTATTACAATAAATTTTAGTTTTATATGATGATATGACACTTTCCAAATCATCAACCATTTTTATGAATTTTAGTTAATTCTGTTATGATATCAAAATTTCACCATATGTTTCTGTGCCAAAAAAATTGTGTTGTGAATACCATACACATTTTTATATCAAGGGGGTTCAACATTATGGAAATATATTTATTGATTGGGTACTTATATATTTTTATTTCATAGTACTTAATCATGGTATAAATTATAATGATGATGGAATCCATGTTTTATGATATATGCGGCACACTTAAGCTTGAGAATGAAACAATTAAGATGGGTGCTCCCAGATAGCGCTCCAATTCATTAATTAATGTTACGTATCACGATACATCATGTTGTGACAATGGTTTACCTTATTATTCAATAGAACTTTATCCACCTTGAATTATCGGAAGATTTACCCTTTAATTTTGTTTGTGATACAATTTTTTTATGTTATTTCCACATTTCCCATGTTATGATTATCATGGTATATCATGCCTTATTATTTAAGTTCCTTTTATTCCCCATTGATATTCCAATTGTATAACATGTGTTATCCTATTTCATGTTATGAATTTTTTATTCACTTACTAGGATTTATATCTCACCCATTTCCAATGATTTTTCCTAGGACATCCGATGAATTTTTTAGTACGAAGGAATATTATGAACATGTTAAGGAGGCTTTTAATAAAGATGACAAATTTTATGTTTTAAGATTCTATGTTATATACCTAATTCCAAAATACACAGGAATTATAGATATTTTGGGTTTACTTATGTGTAATTATATGTAATAAAACATGTATTAATGTGAAATAAAGAGTATGGTTGTTATTAATCTCATAAAAAATATCATTCTGATCCTATAAGTATAACATTTTCATACATATTAATATATCCATTTCCATTAAATACCAAATATCTAAATTAAAATACCCCAAACAAAGTTATGTTCAATATTTATTTGAATAAGACATATATAATTATAATAGAATCCAAATATCTAATAGTTGATGTGGTCGTTGGAAAATCTATTGACTCCATATATGTTAAAATTGCACATTATTTGTTTCATTTTGTAATGAAAGTCAAAACATTTAGTATAAAGTATTTAGAAATATTTCTTTTAAAAACCAATTGAATAATATCAAAATGGAAATAAAATTCCCTATATAATTAATTTATGTCCACATAAATACATTCGTAAAATAATTTTAAGTAAAGGGAAAAGGAATAAAAATATTTAAAAAAGTAATCTTTCAAACATTTAAATAGTGGTTTAATATTAAGTGTCCCTTACCTCAAGTATGACTTATCATTTACATTATTAAACTCATATATAAGTAAATTAGAATAGTTCTTTACTTTTTTAAGATATTAGTACATATTTAATACCTTATCATTAAAAAAATTATTTAAATTATTTCAATGGCATAACTACTTTATCAGTTATGTAAATTTTGAGTGTATTCAGAATGCTTATTTTACAATTCCATAAAGACATCAGTATATTGAACATGGTCAAATAAGAAATTATTCCCTCATATCTAAAATAATAATTCTTAAATAATTCCATTTTTTAAAAAGTAATTATACATTTAGAAGAAACTACATTTGGTGGTTTTAGAAAATGTGATATGTTACAAAATGAAGATGGTAGTCAATACATACGCAATAATAACATTTCCATTTTTCAACAAACATGTGGGAAATAATTTATGAATAAATTTATCTCCATTGAATGATTTATATATCATAAATATATTAATATTTCTTTAAATACTCTTATATATACCATTCATGTGATGTGGTAATGAAAAATGAGTCATGTCACTAAATGGAGGTGCTAAGGAACACATATATATGAATATTTTTTTAATATTTAAATGGATTCACAGGTAGAAAATAAATAATATTTTATATTTATACAATGGAAATTATTTCATTAAAATAATTTATATATACATACATCAAATTCATCATTATATCAAATGGTGTTATGATGTATTTAAATATGAATTACATCAGTTTGTGTGTTGGTAGTCCGTTTTAACCATGAGCAATGGTTTCTTTTCATATTGTTATAATATGAGATGTATGAAGGTTATAACATGAGCATAATTAAGTATTTCTATATGGGAGATAGTTTTTTTATTATATTATAATGTTTATGATATGTTTTAAGGAGATAAGAGAACAAATAAAATAATAACACTTAGTTAAATGCTTTACCTATTCGTTGACCTACTTATGTTTACAAATTTTCCCTTATAAGTTGAGTGTTATGATCAAACATGGGCCACCAGAACATAGAGAGATATTTTATGAATGGATTTAATTTTGGGATTGACTAAGATAATATTTTAATTTGTCATATTCTCTATTTATTATTTTTCATATTGTATGGCTTATTTTATAGACTAGGCAATGATAAGACATGAGACTCTACCCCTCGATGTGCCAAGAACAAATTATTGAAATATATTAATTATATTAAATATGATGAACAAATAGTGTTACTAAAATACTAGAATTGTAACACCCCGAGCTTCCACGATACGCTTCTCATTCAATAATGCAAAAGTTTGCATTGTACGCAACTTCGAGTTCTAAAACACCGCGACTAATCAAAGTAGCCATTATGAATAGTAATAACCAATTTTTAAAATTATAGAAATTTTATATTTCAAAATGGACTTCATTTTTGTATTCGTAATATCGAAATTATCCAAAGTTGAATTTTTTGTAATTTTCTGAGAACTTCCAATTTTTTATGAATAGTGAAAATTACTTAGAAACAAATTTTTTAATCAAAATAATTTATAGTGATAAATTATACTATTTAGTGGTTTTAAAGTATAATTAGAATATATTTTTACCATTTTATCCAATGGTGTTCATTAGAATTAATTTAACATTGAAATTGGACATAAACAATTGCCAATCTTTTGATATAAATTGTTTCTTAAAAACACGCTATTGTTGTGACAACAGGAATTAATTATAAAATTAATTAATGAAACTTATATGCTTGGAATTTTGTAAAATATACATCATTTTTGAATTCGGAATATCAATTATAGCTTAGGGTGAAATTTTGGCATTGTTCTGAAAAACTTCAATTTTTGATGAATAGTGAAACCACTAAGTGGTAGTTAAATAACTGATTTTTCGTTTAAATGAAATATTACCACTTCTGTTATTTTATTTTCAAAAATCCGACATACATGGTTGTAATTAAGAAGTAAAATGTGGTTCAATGAGATTAAAATAATTTTTTGTGGAATAGTAACTTTTAAGTTCTTAATCGCAATTAGAGGTAATTAGTGTAGTTTAAGGTAAAAATAATGTTTTAATAATATGAGATGAGCTTGAAACTTGTCCTACTCTTATTGTATGCGTCATGGCCGACCAAGACAACCCATGGGTAAACATGGGGACCCCATGGAGCCACTTGGGTTGTAAAATGACATTAATATATATTTATTTAATGTTAAAATTAAATTGACACAAACATGAGTTGTTCTACTAAAACAGTTTTTAAGTTGGGTTACACAAGTCCATATTTTGACTATAAATATTCATTAGAAAGATAAAACGATTTTCTACATCATAGTATTTTTTTTATAATTTTTAGACATTAAATAAATTAAATTATTTATGACATCATGATGATGCAGCGATGACCTCATTATTTAACGATTTAAATAAAATGGAAAGATAATGTAATATCTAAGACCTACACATTTCCAAAACCTATTTGATGAGTATATTTCTAACCCTTATCACCTTAGCCTATAATGATACAAGTTTGGGACCTTTAGAATCCGAAAATCATTGTATAATAGAATAACATTTCATAACTTTCCAAAAGTGCCTCTCCTCTCCACTTATAAAAGGCCCCAACCACTACCACCTCATTCACACATTAAAGCCATTTGGCTCGGCCAAACTCTGCCCAAATACTCTCCCAACTTCCCCCTCTTACTCCTAGAATCCTCACATTGGGCAGAACTCTTTCCAAGGAAGCCTTTGGCTCAAATCAAAATGAGTTACCCGATTTTGAGGTAATGTCTTCTCTAATGTTGTTTTGTTTTATTTTTCTTCTCCAACCCCCTAAAATCTTTTTATTAATTTCTTTTGTAACAACAACAGTATCCCCAATATACTAGGATGTTGTTATAAGAAGGATTATAGCTACACTTACACACACCTACATCTAATGGTTAAAGAACATACGATTTCTGTGGATGGCGAATTTCTGCCTCACGAAATGATGATTGTTCAACACTCATATAACACCTTAAAAGGTGGCCATTAAGATATAACTATATTTATATATGATATATAATATTTTTATGTTTTACTTATGCTTCTGTATTTCTCATTTATGGCATACTTTATGATTTCCATTATGGGTAAAACGCGATAATTTCATTTTAGGAAGTGCGGACTACCGCCCCCTCAAAGTGATTTGAATCGTTAATGCCATATGTGGGATGAATAAAGGATGGAGTAAATGGTATTATACACTATATTATACTGTAATTATATTATACATTTATATCATTATGATTTCATTCCATTAAATATGAAATATAAATGAAAGTAGCGTTCATGCGTACGTACAGCTTACCGTCTCCATGAACGGTGCATTTCATTTATTACCTCTAAATGTTACGTAATAAATGAATGTATATACTGGATATATATGATATATATGACATATAAATAATGAATATAATTCTGGAGATAATGGATATTCTACCACATAAACAACTTGTAATTATAAGAAGTTTATTGTTGACTCAAGTACCAAAGATCGACAAAACGACCGTTATTAACTTAAATAATTACATAATGTTCATAACATTGTAATAAGTGATATAAAAAGGATAATGAAATTAAAAATGGTTCTTAATAAGGTATATATTAACTCTAGTTTATTATTCAGGAGGTTAGAGAACGGTTGAGTCAAGTCAGACACGAGGTAAGGGAATTTCTTAACCCAACTTCCATTCTTTCGGTTAATCTCCTACTTTCAAATTATGTCATGATATTATTATGTCCTATTTTGTATTTTTACTTTCTTTATGTGTACCTATAGTGAATATACATAATAGATCTATTTTATTTTAAAAATGATCTTTTTAAGGACTTCATCTCAATCTCCTTTCATTGAGGCATATTTGGTTTTATACACAACTTTCTTTTATACGGCGTATAAACCCCTTTGACTTTTACGTTTATTCAAAAGGAATATTTTTTATACGAAGTGTTTTCCTAAATGACAAAAGGGAATGTTTTTCTTTTCGTACTTATGCGGCGACAACGACTTCTCCGCCGCCGTGACCATTATTTTAGTTTCGGCTTCCTGTACAAGCCATCATTTTTTTAATGAAAAATAAATACAAAGTTATAACTTTCTTTTATTTTGGTATTGAAAATGGTTTTGAAAGAGTTTTTATTATATCAATGTTTTGTATTTATGTCTTGTGATTGAAATGTGGAAATTTTATGTTTCCTTTATGCATGTTTTATGTGATACGATTATGTTATGGTTTATGATATGTTTAAACCTATTCATATGAGGAATGTATTGGACTTAATAAGTGACGGGTGGAGCCCGCTATAGCTCCTCGATGCATCGGTAGGTCTCATGAGACAACTAGACATGGAATTGGCTGATGCCCTTTCCCAATTTGATTTATGGTTTTGGCTGAGGCCTTAATCATTTTAGACGTCCTGGCCGAGGACTTGACAAAATGTTTCAGAATGTCTGGCATTATACATTCCCTCATTATGAAAGTGGTTATTGATATTGCATGTGATTATTCGACTAGTAGAATATCCATGTGAGTAAGTAAATGGAATTATTTAATTTTATTTTTTCCATATTATGCTGAAGTCCAAGTTTAAAAAGGATTTTGTTTTAGTTATACATTGCCTTAAATGTTAATGTTTATTTATGAAAGCTTCCGCAATATTGTTATCCTTACTGAGCATCTGAGCTCACCCCTTTCAGTGTTTTAATATTTTCCAGGACGACAAGAAGTATTTTATGAATGACCTGCAGGGATAGTCAGAAGAGGATATGAGAGTGGACTATGAAGACTTTGTTATTAGTTTTTCACTTTATGATGTAATGTAAGATTTATGAATGTATCTAGTGTTTCCAAGGCTACTAAACTAATCGGTCTTTCGAGACTTGATCTTTTGTGATCATGCTAATGTTACGAAGTAATGCACCGACTTTGGGTAGCTGGGGTCGGGGCGTTACAGATGGTATTAGAGGCAGTTTAGTACTAACCTTGGAAGCTAGATTTAGATAAACTCTGATTATAGCACATAGCTCGAAGATAGACTTTGAGGATTAGTATAGAAGTACTTCCTAGAATTTTGGTATTATAGAGATTTTGTGAGTTTTCCAAGCAATACATCCATGTCTAGATACGAGCAGGTAGAGGCGGCTCTGGCACAGATGTACCTAGGGGTAAAACCCAAAAACACCGCTTTGAGCTAGACTCGAACGAGAACTAGTGCACGACAACGGGTCTTGCTGCACTCTTGGTTATGACACTCCCGGGGGATATGCTTAGGATAATTCTCATTTTCTTTACAAACCACTATGAAGGTTTATGAGTATATACTTCCTCAAAGAAAACATTTCTTTTTATGATTATGGATTATATCCATAAATAGTTCAATTTATGTTAAGTATTTTATAAGTATGGAATTATGTATTTTAATTCATAAACTAATCTAGTTTATGCCATTGTTTAGAAATGGCGCCTAGTGGAAGGAATGGAAACCGTATCAATCCACGCACTCCGTGTACGGATTGCCCTCATGCTCATGATAATTATTGTGGAGCTGGAGATACAACTGGTGCTGATCAACTTATTACCATACTGGGACAACTCACTAATGTTATGAATAATAACCTTACTCGTATGGATCACCCTGATCCACAACGTGGAGGATCAATGTTAGCCCGCTTCATGAGGCAACAACCTCCAACATTTAATGGGGGTACAAATCCATTAGTAGCTGAGCAATGGATAAACTCCTTAGAGAAAATATTCCATGCCTTGGGGAGTAGCGAAAGGGAGAAGGTTGTCATGGTAGTTTACCGCCTCACTGTAGATGCCGATTAGTGGTGGTCATTGATTCAAAATACAAAGGAAGATGAAGAAGTATTGAGTATGGAATGGAGGGAGTTCAAAGAGCTTTTCTTAGAAAAATACATTCCTCGTGACCATTGAGCAGATATGGAAAGACAATTTCTGAGTCTGAGGCAGAAGGAGGATGAGAATGTCGCAATGTATGAGGGTAACTTTACAAGGTTAGCAAGGCATGCTGCCGATTATATACGTAACCCAAGGAGTAAGATTGATCGTTTAATTGATGGGTTAAAACCATTTCTCCGTCGAGCTTTAGTATCACAATCCTTCTCATCATACGAAGATATTGTATCATGTGCTATCAAGACAGAAAAGGAATTCTCTAAGTCTTATGAAAACAAAGTAAAGAAAGAGAAGAAGAGAACGGTGGAACAAGAGACAGATAAAGGGAAAAAGGGAAAGAAGGATTTTCCATTATGTGATAATTGTGGGAAAAATCACCCTAGTATTTGCCTAAAAGGAATGAGAGTTTGTTATAAATGTGGAGAAAAGGGTTACCAGGCTCGTGATTGCAAGGGAAAGAAATAGGCAATCAAAGTTGAATGCTACAATTGTATAGAAAGGGGTCACTATGCAAATGAATGTCCTAAGCATCAGGGAAACTTGCCTCAGAAAAGGCCAAGGGATCAAGGACAATCTTCTGCTGTTACTAGAGTTGATGCAGAATAACTAATGTATTGGTGCTTTTGGACTCATGGATTATATTCTGGTTATTAGAATAATGTGATATAAATATAAGGATTGTACTGAAGTACTTGTTGATTTCAATAAGGTTTTAATATGATGAAGGTAATTATATTTTTAGTATGTGACAATAAGAGAAACATTACTTTGTTTGGGGAATCTGATAAATTGATTTTGGAATTAAGAGACCTTTTAGAGAATGTCTGGACATAGGTATTTTGGATAACTATAAAGGTTGGAGTGGATTAAGTTGATCTTTGGATAGTATTGTTTAAGGTTAAACATTTTATGAAGATTATTTTTGGAATATTATGATACTATAGTTTTAGGAAAAGGACAACCTGCATGGTGGGGCATAACCCGTCACGTCAGACAAAGCTGCGGGAATCGAACCCACAATCATAGTGCGACAGGCCTTTATTTCCGACCACTAGCCTACAGGAAGTCCCTGGTTATTAAAAAATAATTTTACTAATCTAAATGGTATGTGTTAACATTTGGAACCTTATACAATTAGGATAAGTATATTATTTTTGAGTTCTATTATCTTTTTGAGTGAAAGATGAGTTGAAGGTTGAAACTATAATTGTCAAGCATAAATATATATATACCTATCTCTTATTCAATGAATAAATTAATTCTTAAACATTAGTAAAGGGATATTAAAACAAAAAAATGTGTCATCATAATACCTTATGTCTTGTTGAACTGATGATATTTTAAATCAACATAGATTGAAGGCTTTGAGGCCCTCAATTTGACAGTTGATTGTAATTGATGACCTCAATCACTCCCTACAAATATTCACTTTTTTCCTCCAATTATATGTCTCTAATTGCCACCAATGTTCTCCTAATCGAGATCATAATTGGGTGGTGACTTTTTCATTTCCCATTCCCTCTTATTAAGGCTAAATTTTATTTATTTCCGATGTGGGTTTTCCTCAAAGGTATTTTCTCTTTTCAACCTTTTATTTTCAAACAAAAATTTAAAATTGTGAGGACGCAATTTATTGAAGGAGGGGAGAATGTAACACCCCGAGCTTCCACGATACGCTTCTCATTCAATAATGCAACAGCTTGCATTGTACGCAACTTCGAGTTCTAAAACACCGCGACTAATCAAAGTAGCCGTTATGAATAGTAATAACCACTTTTTAAAATTATAGAAATTTAATATTTCAAAATGGACTTCATTTTTGTATTCGTAATATCGAAATTATCCAAAGTTGAATATTTTGTAATTTTCTTAGAACTTCCAATTTTTTATGAATAGTGAAAATTACTTAGAAACAACTTTTTTAATCAAAATAATTTATAGTGATAAATTATACTATTTAGTGGTTTGAAAGTACAATTAGAATATATTTATACCATTTTATCCAATGGTGGTCATTAGAATTAATTTAACATTGAAATTGGACATAAACAATTGCCAATCTTTTGATATAAATTGTTTCTTAAAAACACGCTATTGTTGTGACAGCGGGAATTAATTATAAAATTAATTATTGAAACTTATATGTTTGGAATTTTGTAAAATAGACATCATTTTTGAATTCGGAATATCAATTATAGCTTAGGGTGAAATTTTGGCATTGTTCTGAAAAACTTCAATTTTTGATGAATAATGAAACCACTAAGTGGTAGTTAAATAACTGATTTTTCATTTAAATGAAATATTACCAATTCTGTGATTTGATTTTCAAAAATCCGACATACATGGTTGTCATTAAGATGTAAAATGTGGTTCAATGAGATTAAAATAATTTTTGGTGAATAGTAACTTTTAAGTTCTTAATCGCGATTAGAGGTAATTAGTGTAGTTTAAGGTAAAAATAATGTTTTAATAATATGAGATGAGCTTGACACTTGTCCTACTAATATTGGATGAGTCATGGCCGACCAATAAAACCCATGGGTCAACTTGGGGACCCCATGGAGCCACTTTGGTTGGAAAATGACATTAATATATATTTATTTGATGTTAAAATTAAATTGACACAAACATGAGTTGTTCTACTAAAACAGTTTTTAAGTGGGGTTACACAAGTCCATATTTTGACTATAAATATTCCTTAGAAAGATAAAACGATTTCCTAAATCATAGTACTATTTTTATAATTTTTAGACATTAAATAAATTAAATTAGTTATGACATCATGATGATGCAGTGATGACCTTATTATTTAACAATTTAAATAAAATGGAAAGATAATGTAATATCTAAGACCTACACATGTCCAAAACCTATTTGATGAGGATATTTATAACCCTTATCACCTTATACTCGAATTATACAAGTTTGAGACCTTTATAATCCGAAAAGCATTGTATAATAGAATAACATTTCATTACTTTCCAAAAGTGTCCCTCCTCTCCACTTATAAAAGGCCCCCACCACTACCACCTCATTCACACTTTCAAGGCCTTTGGCTCGGCCAAACTCTGCCCAAATACTCTCCCAACTTCCCCCTCTTACTCCTAGAAGCCTCACGTTGGGAAGAACTCTTCCCAAGGAAGCCTTGGGCTCAAATCAAAAAGAGTTACCCGATTTTGAGGTAATGTCTTCTCTAATGTTGTTTTGTTTTATTTTTCTTCTCCAACCCCCTAAACTCTTTTTATTCATTTATTTTCTAACAACAAAAGTATCGTAAATATAGTAGGATGTTGTTATAAGAAGGATTCTATCTACACTTACACACACCTACATCTAATGGTTAAAGAACATACGGTTTCTGTGGATGGCGAATTTCTGCCTCACGAAACGATGATTGTTCAACACTCATATAAAACCTTCAAAGGTGGCCATTAAGATGTAACTATATTTATATATGATATATAATATGTTTATGTTTTACTTATGCTTCTGTATTTCTCATTTATGGCACACTTTATGATTTTCATTATGGGTAAAACGCGATAATTTCATTTTAGGAAGTGCGGACTACCGCCCCTCAATGTGATTTGAATCGTTAATGCCATATTTGGGATGTATAAAGGATGGAGTAAATGGTATTATACACTATATTATACAGTAATTATATTATACATTTATATCATTATGATTTCATTCCATTAAATATGAAATAGAAATTAAAGTAGCGTTCATGCGTACGTACGGCTTACCGTCTCCATGAACGGTGCATTTCATTTCTTACCTCTAAATGTTACGTAATAAATGAATGTATATACTGGATATATATGATATATATGACATCTAAATCATGAATATAATTCTGGATATAATGGATATTCTACCACATAAACAACTTGTAATTATAAGAAGTTTATTGTTGACTCAAGTACCAAAGATTGACAAAACGACCGTTATTAACTTAAATAATTACATAATGTTCATAACATTGTAATAAGTGATATAAAAAGAATAATGAAATTAAAAATGGTTCTTAATAAGGTATATATTAACTGTAGTTTATTATTCAGGAGGTTAAGGAACGGTTGAGTCGAGTCAGACACGAGGTAAGGGAATTTCTTAACCCAACTTCCATTCTTTTGGTTAATCTCCTACTTTCAAATTATGTCATGATATTATTATGTCCTATTTTGTATTTTTACTTTCTTTATGTGTACCTATAGTGAATAAACATAGTAGATCTATTTTATTTTAAAAATGATCTTTTTAAGGACTTCGTCTCAATCTCCTTTCATTAAGGCATATTTGGTTTTATACACAACTTTCTTTTATACGGTGTATAAACCGATTTGACTTTTACGTTTATTCAAAAGGAATATTTTTTATACGAAGCGTTTTGCTATACGACAAAAGGGAATGTTTTTCTTTCCATACTTATGTGGCGACAACGACTTCTCCGCCGCCATGACCATTATTTGAGTTTCATCTTCCTCTACAAGCCATCATTTTTTTTAATGAAAAATAAATACAAAGTTTTAACTTTCTTTTATTTTGGTATTGAAAATGTTTTTGAAAGCGTTTTTATTATATCAATGTGTTGTATTGATATCTTGTGATTGAAATGTGGAAATGTTATGTTTCCTTTATGCATGTTTTATGTGATACGCTTATGTTATGGTTTATGATATGTTTAAACCTATTCATATGAGGAATGTATTGGACTTAATAAGTGACGGGTGGAGCCCGCTATAGCTCCTCGATGCATCGGTAGGTCTCATGAGACAACTAGACATGGAATTGGCCGAGACCCTTTCCCAATTTGATTTATGGTTTTGTCCGAGGCCTTAATCATTTTAGACGTCCTGGCCAAGGCCTTGACAAAATGTTTCAGAATGTCTGGCGTTATACATTCCCTCATTATGAAAGTGGTTATTGATATTGCATGTGATTATTAGACTAGTATAATATCTATGTGAGTAAGTAAATGGAATTATTTAATTTTATTTTTGCCATATTATGCTGAAGTTCAAGTTTAAAAAGGCTTTTGTTTTAGTTATACATTGCCTTAAGTGTTAATGTTTATTTATGAAAGCTTTCGCAATATTGTTATCCTTACTGAGCATCTGAGCTCACCCCTTTCAATGTTTTAATATTTTCCAGGATGAGAAGAAGTATTTTATGAATGACCTGTAGGGATAGTCAGAAGAGGATATGAGAGTGGACTATGAAGACTTTGTTATTAGTTTTTCACTTTATGATGTAATTTAAGATTTATGAATGTATCTAGTGTTTCCAAGGCTACTAAAATAATTGGTCTTTCGAGATTTGATCTTTTGTGATCATGCCAATGTTACGAAGTAATGCACCGACTCTGGGTAGCTGTGGTCGGGGCGTTACAAGAATAAATTATAAATAGGGGCCTAAATTAGAAATCATAGGGCATTGTGGGCTAAAAAATATAGGTTTCAAACTAGGTGCGACATAACCTTTATCAGTATAGGGAATTTTTGAAAAAGAAATTTCTAGTACAAAATGAATAAAATCGGTAATTAAATTATATTATTTATTCCATAGACACAGTGGCCTAATTGTTTATCCTTTTAAACACGCTTATAGTAGATTTGATGGGTTAGACACTATTGACACTCCTTTCTGTCACAGAGTCTAACGACTGAAAAATTAGAATACCTTCAGTACAAAGAGATTCATCCTTTTAAGAAACATAAAAAATTGACAAATACATGAACAAGGATTTATTTAAGCCTGGGTCACGCAAGTTTCACAATGGTCGCACAAGTATACTTGTGCGCCACATATTGGTCACGCAAGTGACATGTGCGCCCTATTTTATTTTCTCCCAATGTACTCAATGGCCTATAAATACCCCTTGTGGGACCCCATTTCAAGGACGAAAAATTAAAAAAGTCAGATTTAAGCTCTCAGCTCCCTAGTCTCTACTTGAAGTCTTCTGAACACTTCTAAGGAAATTTCTTACATAGAATGGAAGATCTAATGAGGGGGAATAAAGAATAAGTGTTGAAATTCATCAACACTTGCATGCCTAAGGGTCCAACCATTAAGGGAAAATGGCCACACATGCGTGCCGCCCTATCCCTTCAACAGAACTTGCACGCTACTCTTTTGAAAGCCTTTAGGGATAATACTAAGGGATTGATCCAAGCCTCACCAAATTATTACCCTATGGGTTGATCATCATGGAAGTACATATGTGTCCCACAAGTATAATTGTGCGACCAATACTTGTTCACCCCAAAAAGACTGGCACGCCTGACTCTTTTTGGGTGCCTCTCTTACCTATTCAAATCTTTTCTACAATCCACCTATACTCTTCATGATTTAGGATTCAAAACCCTCTTCAAAGGAACTTTTAGCATAACTCTTTTCATGGCTTCCTTATCTGAAATGAATTATGTGGAATATCTCTCAAAACCTAGTGATTTACATATCTTTATGTCACTAATGTTAGATATTTCATTCATTCAATCTCATCCTTTAAGATGAGATGATCTTTAATATGGGAATCCTCCTTAAGAGTAAGCACCAAGTTCCCTAATCTGGGAATCCTTCTTAGGAGTAAGTCTCAATCATAATTCCCTAACCTGGGCCTCCTTTTCAGGAGTAATCCCCAGTCCATGTTCCCTTAAAATGGGCATCCTCCTCAAGACTAAGCCCCAATCTCAAGTTCCCAAATATGGGAATCCTTCTTAGGAGTAAGCACCAAATTCTAAAATTCCCTAACCTGGGCATCCTTCTCAGGAGTAATCCCTAGTTCTCAAGTCCCTTTAACCTGGGCCTTCTTCTCAGGAATAACCCCTAGTCATAATTTCTATTAAGCAGTCTTAATTTCTTTTTGATTTGGAATTCCTTCTCAGGAATAAAACCCAACCATAAGTCCCCTTTAATTTGGGAATCCTTCTTATGATGAAGTCCTAAGTTAAGTATCCAAATCTCTATAAAGAATATATACCATTATGGACCTTGTTCCCAGGCTTCTCCCCTGAAGTAAGTCCCGATCTTCATCTATCTGGGTAGTCATATGTATGTAAGCCCCACATCATTTCTTGAGACTACATCTTTTGTGGAAAAAATCGTTAGGTTTACTTACAACTCATGTTTCCCACACCGAGCATGACTCAAGTAATCTTAGAGTGTAAAAGTAACCACGACACATCTCTTTGATTCGTTAATCATACGTAAGCCCCACAATTCTTAACCGAACTACGTTGACTTTGATCTCTACCTTAAAAGTAGAGTATTTATGAAGCCTTTCTGAGGTTCAAGCCCATCACCCATTAATTATCATCTGTCCCATATGATGTTAAACTATATCTTAATTCCAAAACTACATGGGTTCTGATTCCATTTCTAACAAGGATACGTAGGTAGCCCATCTGCGGGTACGATCCCAACTCTAAAATAATTCATGTCCTTATGAATGATAGTAAACATCAAGTTCCCCGATGAATGTCTTTAAAACTAGTATGGTTATCATAATACCCAAAAGATCTTTATACAATGTATTGATGGATACCATTGACTAAGAATCTCTAACAAATACAGATGATTCTCTATCGATGAAGAACCTCAAATACATATAAAAGGTTCTATAAATCTCATACATATTAATCATTGATTGTATGATATAAAGGAAAAATCAATTTTATACTTGGAAATTTAATAAGGATTCACGAACATAACTATAATCTATAAAGAGAGTCCTGGAGTAGACAATAATTCCCCCAAAAAAGTTTTGATGAGTTCGACCTCCCATCCTCTCAACCAATGCAAATTATTAAGCCTCATCGGTCCATAACTAATGAGCATATGCCTTTGGAAAGTATGTTCATATGGATATTGAATCATTGGATGTTTCCGATTTTACGAACACACCCGTTAAAAACTGATTGGAATGTTTCAACCTTAAACAAACAAGTTCATCAATATTTCCAGAGGAAATAAAAAATCGTGAACCCGACGTGAATCCTTAACCAAGTTAAATGATGTTTTACTTATTCGTTAGGCCCCTATTTAATATAATGCGAGGGCCAAAAAAGAAATCAATAACATATGTTCTCATCCGAAAGATGTAGAGTCTGAACTTATCTTGATTATATAGGTTATATCAACTAGGCACTTGTTTTCAATATCTCTCTGCATTACAGAAATGGCATCGCTAAAGTTCACACCTGTGAATGCATCTGCTACTACTCATGCTGGATCCTCGTCCGCTCTGAGGATGAAGTCACCAACTCAGTGTCTTCAATGCTGGGTTTGAAATGCACTGGTTATGGAATAACATCGACATTGTACCATTCCAATTCTAGAGGCCGCTCAACAAGCCCTCCAAGTCAATAATTCACCCTGGTTGTCCAGACAACAATGACCAGTGATCAAGAAGTAGGCGGTGCTAACCACCGTCTCCAACCATTTTGGGCCATTATCCCCAGAACTCAATCACCAGTCCCTCCCATTTTATGAGGAGGTGAATGAGAAGGTCACTCAAGGACTTAATTCAAGGAGATATGAGTCCTTCCCGAGGGCTCCCATCAACAATCACCACCAGACTTGTGCGGCAGTGCGCCCTCAACATGATGAGGGTATCACCTTTAGGGGTTCGGATCAGGTTCCTCAGACCAAAGCACACAAGGCAAACCGCCAGAGGTGAAATGTGGTCAACAAGGAGTAGGTTCTTACTTCTTCCCCTCCAAAGAAGTCCATCAAGCCAACGTGATTGCAAGCAACGAGCAGGCACATACACCCGTCTGTTCTAATTATGTTGTCCTGCAGACTCGTCTCGAAGCAACCCACAAACCCCGCCAGGAAATTTGGACTGAGTATTATAGGAAGGCATATACACCTGTTTATAACTCATTATCTAGTCAGAAGGCTCATCTGACTATATCCAAAGAAGTTCACTAATCTAATATGATGTCAACTGATAAGAAGGGATATACACCTGTTTACAATCAACAATTCTATCAGCAGTCTCGTCTTCCAGTATTAAAAGAAACTAGTCTACCATACTTGATGAAGAATACACAACAGGAACATACACCTGCCAATGTTAATCAAGCCTGCCAACAGTCTCGTTTGGTAGCATGCATAGAAGTCAGTCGGAAAGCCCCGACGACAAAATTGGAGCAGACTCAACTCTCTGCCCCCACACATGAGAACTGTCAGAACTCACTGATAGGAAAAGGAGGACAGGAGTAGGAACATACATCTACTCCAAGTACGAAATGGATGTATATTCCCGTTCTAGAAACTGATGTCACCGAGAACATTCTGACGATGGTGAAAGAGAAGAATCAAATCCCTACTCATATTCTGGATGCCTACCGGAATATTATAACAGGTTCATCATCATCACAGGGAAAGAAATGAAAATCTGTCCATACCAGTGGAGTGAAACATCAACATATCACTCCAGAATAGATACACACCTCTATTCCAGTCAAAGAGTGTTGTGGGGCGTACTCCCCCATATCATACGGACAATCAAGTCAGGCACATACACCTGATTTGAATTGATATAATCAGCCTAAACTGACTATTTCTCTTGAGCAGGAAAACACAGCTACCAATAATAACCACTTTCGTTAACAAGTGGTTCCCAAAGTGAGTAAGAAGGTGTCTATGAAAAATACCCATTCAGCACAGTCAAAAAATCAAGAGCCAATATGTAATAAGGCCTTGCTCGATGATAGAGTTCTTGAAGCCCTCAGACAATTATCTGTTGGAACTCAAGACTCTACTCTCTCATTTACCGGTAGTGCGAACATTAATTCTGAAGTTCTGCATTAGAATCTTCCTCATGAAGTCTTTCTTCATGACTGTTCGGTCGATCTCGAAGTATCATCTTCAGATGAGAGTCACGATAACCCTTTGTATGGCCAAAAGATCAAGGACCAAAATGTTTCATCTTTTGTTGTAACCCACCATGGTGGTCATCCCCATTATGATGAATTTAGCTGTGAAAGTCCTCTCTACATTAGTAATTAACATTGCCTAGAAATATTTTCAAAGGATAATGCAGTAACGAGAAAGCCCTCTTATCTTGAGGAACTTGGAAATGTGAAGACAGTCATGTCTGATGGTTTACTGATAGTAGGTGAAATACTTTCTCAACTATAAGATAGCTCGGGGTGTAGGTCAACCTCTGAACCACCCCTGAGTCATGAATCTTCTAATTTGGTAAATGAATTATCTACCAATCTTGTTGAATCTAATAAAGCAACAAGGAAGCACCAACTCTGGTCTAATCAGGTAGAAGAATATTCATCGAATGATATAGTGGAAATGATGAATATGAGGAAACAATTGACGAAAGGTGAAGTACCATTGATGTATTGGAATTTGGCTGACTCTCAGTATGACATTCCAGAAATGTTGAAGGAATATTGTATTCATGATATTCGTCTCAACATGTAGATAACTCTTTGTCAATTGAAAAATAAAATATTATCTTATGATGAATATGAAAATAATGTCAATATAATCGAAGGGTTACAATGCCAAATTGATTTGGCATCTCTCTCAGTTTCTCGATATCTAAAAGCTGAAAAGTAGAAGAGAGACCTTCAGTGTTCATGCCTTGGCGCTCTAAAAAGGTTGTGCCAGTTAATTTCCAATTCCCCATCTGGTATTCATATCAGGGAATGAGGTGTTCATCAAGAACTATATTTCACTATACTCTCCAGTCAACAAACCCCACCAAAGGTGGTCTCATGCAATGTTGTTTCCCATAATTGGCCACATCTAGCTGATTTTGTGCATAATCAAAGGCTTTCTCAAGACCAGGCCTCAACTAGTTCTTCTCAAACTCAAGCATACAAAGAACAATTTGTTTAATTACTCTTGCATCAGGAAAATGATAATGTCGAACATGCTTCTATTTTAGAGCATGCAAATCATCAAGTGACAAAAGTATAACAAATCATCCAACGGTCTTTTGATCCTGGTGATTTGAGTGGATGTAGGTTGATGCATCCATCCAATTTTCAGACTAAAGTTTACAAGATCAGGAGAGATTTTAAGAAAGACTCAGATCTAGAAGCTTAGGAAGCAACCTAGCTTGGCAGACTGGGGACTATTTTAGCCCATCCCTCAGAATCAACAAATAGGATTCGAGGAGTTGAGCAGAAATAGCAGGAATATCCCCAGTCCACCGGACTGGGTACTTTTTCAAATCCACAATCTCTTCCTCAGAGAAATTTAGTCTTATCTCAATTAGGGAAGAAGCCCCAAGAGGAACGAAGAGATGAATTGTCAGGAGATTCCCTCCAAATTACGGTTTTCATGATGTTCTTGAGGGATCAACTCAACAGAATGCAGTGTCTCATCAGGGACATGGAAAAAGACAATATCACAGAAATTCCGATAGAAGAGATGAAATGCGTTATGAATCAATAAATGTCATCAATTCCATTGTTTCTAATCCTCCAGAACATGAGGCTCACTCAAGGGGATCAGATGAGGATGTTCCTACTCAAGAGGCTGTGCACACAGAGGAAAATGAAGAAGGTGTGCATACAAGAAATCATAGTCTTACCCAGAATCTAGGTATTCCTTTAAATAAAAAACTTCCCCCCCTCTGAAAGTCTTCCTACATGGTGAAGGGAAATAATTAGGTTACATTCCATTCTTCCTCTAGAGAAGACCAATCACTCTGACTTGAGTAAAGGTTCGCACAACTGGAGGAAGAAATGAAGGAATTAAGGAGGTTGAATACAGAACTACTTCAAGGTAGTCTTCCCCCTAAGCATGTTGGGGTCAGTCACCCAAGGGATTTTGTTGCAGGTACTAAGATGGATCAAGAGTATCCTCCCTTACCAGTACACCCTCACAAGTCTAATCCTATGGGTCATGCACAAAAACAATCGGTGGTGTTAGCATCAGTTGTAATACCAGTCACCACACATGTCCAAGCTTCAGTTATTGCACCTGCTCAGGTCCAAGCTCAACTAGATGTTTCTCAAAAGTTAATAACTACCATTGAGTCATTAAAAGCTCGGTTGGAATATATGGAGGAAAAATGTGAACAAATTAAACCAGAAAAGAGATCTTATTATGGATGGGTTGATGCAATTCCTCCCCCGTCAAATTTTCCAAGTACCATATTCCCAATCTTTAATGGTTCGGGAGACCCAAGACAACACTTAACAAATTTTTTATCCGGTTGTGATCTTATGATGGGAACCCCTCAGCAAAAAGAAGTAGTTAAGCTCAGGTGTTTTGAACAGTCATTACAAGGTCCTTCTTTTTTCTGGTATACAAGCTTGAAATCCCAGACAATTACCGGGTGGGAGGATCTCCGTCAACGATTCCTTCTTCAATTCAGATCAACTTTTCTGAGGACAAAAATTTTTGATCTTACAAATTTTAAACAAAGGGAGAATGAATGAGTTTCAGATTCATAGGAGTGCTTCAAGACCTTACTTCGATCGCTCAGTAGACTGAAGGGTCTCTTACAAAGACTACGAATAAAACTCATGTAATTACATCAGCTCCAGGAAATAGAATGGGTGGAGTAGATACTGCTAGAATTATGCTTAAACAAGAACCTATACCTGCTTCTACTTCAAATCCTTCATCTTATCGAAGGGATCCACCTCTGGAATGTAAAAAATAGACGCGGTTTCATCAAGATGATCAAAGAGATCAAAGATGGAAAAAATTTGAGGATCTGAAGTGCAATGTTTATTCTTTCCGAAACGAAAAAGTTCCTGGTTATTTCATTTCGGCTCTGGAAAATAATTTGGTTCAGTATCCCAGGCCCAAAAGGCCAAACAAGGAAGGAGATGTAGACCATATCAACTATTTCCCATTTCATCAGATGTTGGGGCATCCCTTTCAAACGTGTTTTGTCTTTAAATACCTCCTACAAAAGATGGTAGACTTAGTACAAGTAAAACTGAAAGGTTCTTTAGCTCAGGTAGCATGTGTTACTATTAAAAATCCAGAGGAAGAAGGCGAGTGAGAAGAATTAAAAATAAAAAATGCATAGAAATATCATGATTGGATTGTCAGAAAAGGGATCATCCGAACTCATTCCATTTTATGGACGCAATTGAAGAACCCAATTGTTTCTTCTGCTATGAATTCCATAGAAATACCTCCTTCAAAAAAAGAAAAATTCTCAAAGAAATAGCATAATTCAAAGAAAGAGGAATAGTCATAAGAAGATGAGATCTTGTCAAATCCCAAGTATTCATTGACTCTGACGGATTTTATGCCATATAATTCAAAGCCACGGGCACCACCCCACTAAACAGCACAACCTAAATTGGCTAATCTGGCAGAGTCTTCATCAGATGAAGAGTTGATCTTTGGTTCAGTTAAAATGATTCACTTAACAGATCCTTATGCCAGTCACAATTAATATCTTTATGAGCCAGAGTCCCATATATCAAACAGAGGAATTAGAGAGAGTTCCATAGTTCGGGGATATAGAGGAAGACGTGGATATCCCAGAAACCATTATTCCAATTCTACCCTTGATAGAACTGTGTATCCAGCGGAAACTCATGGTAGAGCCCTACAGCGGGCTCAACAAGAACAAGAAAGTTCTTCCACGCAAGGTAGATTCAGTCCTGGTATAGTTATTTTGGAGGATAGATTGGATGTTACACCTACTTCTTCTCGGAAAGTAAATATACCTAGTTGGTATTATCTTCCAAAGCCATGAGTATTTCCAACTCATACCTCAATACAAGAAGCATCTACTTAAAAAGCATCAACTTCTAAGGGACCTGCAAAACCACATGTTCATGTTGGAAAATGCAGACCTTTGGATCAAAAATATGAAGTCTTGAAACATTTGGCCCAATTACTGGCCAAGTTATCAATTCTGGATGCCTTGAATTTATCAAACGATCTTCGAGAGGCACTCATTGAGGCTTTGTCAAGTCCTCAGGAATTCGAAACTGAAATTGTTGCAGCTGAAGTCTACCATGTAGAGAATGATCCCACAGAATTCCATGCAGTGATATCTTTTACAGATGAATATGAAGATGATGTCATGCATGGAAATATTAGACCTTTGTACTTATCTAGAATGGTCAATGATGTGGACATCCGAAGAGCTTTCATTGATAATGGTTCAAGAGTCAACCTTATCCCCATTCGTACACTTCATAGATTAGGCCTCACTGAATATAATATATCTCCTTCTACTTTGATGTTGTAAGGATATGATAAAAATGATCAAGAATCTATGGGTGTGATCACACTCAGAACACAGTTTGGAGAGCTTGTATCCAATTCAAATTTAATGGTTGTTCTACATGACACATCCTTCAATATTTTTCTTGAAAGACCTTGGCTAAATCAACATGCGGTTATCCCTTCATCATACCATCAATGTCTCAAATATTGTTTCAATGGTAAAATTGGGACATTTTATAGTGATAAGGCCCCATTCAAAACATGTGAATCTCAATACATTGAGGCGGAATTCTATCACATAGTGGGAAATGAGAAATCCACAACATGGGAGGTTACCAAAGTTAATGCTTTGTATGGTTTGGAAAAGACTCCGGTAAACACGTTCACACATGTGAGTAAAGATTATGTGTTGTCTATAAGTCAAATTGATAGGATAGACCCAAATCCAAATACTCTTATGGAAACTTCCTTAATGTCAATTACAACAATCAATCCAGACAACATGGGAGAAATTGGTGATTCACTAAGAAATGATGAAAGCTCAAATGGATATTTCTTCATTTCATCCGTGGAAATCCAGCGACTCTATACTACGCCAATGAAGTTGAATGAAGTTATAAAAATGTCATAGGTGAACGATGATGTCGATTCTACATCCATAATCTCCTCTTTATTACCCAAGGAAGACCCTTCATCATCAATAGGGTCAGAAATGGAAGCTTCTTCCTCAAGATGTTCAAACTTTATCATCTCTCCTTATTATGGAAATTATGCTTCATCATATACTATGAATGTAGAAGAAGAAGAGGTAACATGTGTTGAAGAAGAAGAGGAAGATCTCATGGATGCTCCTCCATATTTTAAGTGGTTATCTCTAGCATTGTGGATGAACTCAGAGAAATAAATTTGGGTACAAAAGAAGATTTGTTCCCCACTTTAATTAGTGTGTCTATGACTCTTGAAGAGCAAGAAATGTATATTTCATTTTTAACGAAAAATCGAGATATATTTTCTTGGAACTATACAGAAATTCCAGGTCATGATCCTGATGTTGCTACTCATCGTTTGGGTTTTCCAGAAGAACATCAAGGATTCTAGAAAGCCGCATGAATAACACACCCAACTTATTCTTCTAAAATTAAAGCTGAAGTGGATAAGCTTATCAAAGAAAACTTTTTAATAGAAGTTTAATATCCCAAATGGTTGGCTAATATTGTCCCTGTGAAAAAGAAGAATGGAAAAATTAGAGTTTTCATTGATTTCAGAGATCTTAATCGGCATTTTCCTCATGTTGATTTTCCAATTCCAATCACAGAACTCTTAATTGATGAAAAAGCTGGATATGAATAACTTTACTTCATGGATGGATATTATGGGTATAATCAAATCTTAATGGCTACAGAAGATGAATAATCCACATCCTTTAGAGCCCCTCAGGGCGTGTTTTTCTATCGATTAATGCCCTTTGGCCTGAAGAATGCAGGTGCAACATATCAGCGTGCCATGCATCGTATCTTCAAACACTTTTTAGGAAAATTTGTTTAATGTTATGTGGATGATTTGGTGGTTAAATCCAAGTAATGTTCTAATCACTTGGCTGACTTGGAATTCATATTCCACAATCATTGACAACACAATTTGAATATGAACCCCTTGAAATATGATTTTGGGGTAACCTTAGGAAAATTTCTCAGCTTTTTTGTACGCCATCGTGGTATCGAAGTTGATCCTTTTAAGACAAAGTCAATCTTTGGTATGTCACCTCCTTGAAATCTAAAATAATTGAGAGGACTTCAAGGAAACTTGGCCTATATTCGGCGTTTCATTGCTAATCTGGATAGAAAAAGTTTACCCTTCACCAAATTGATGAAGAAGTGAGTCACTTACCCGTGGACTGGAAAATGTCAAGAGGCATTCAATATTCTCAAGAAATATCTCTTGAGTCCACCGATATTAATGTCACCTATTGAGGGAAGACCACATATCCTCTATGTGACCGCTTTAGAGTGATCTTTGAGAGCCTTCCTTGCCCAAAAGAATGTTGCTGGGAATGAAAATAGCCTTTACTCTCTCAGTCGGACTATGGTTGAAGCAGAAACACGATATTCAAGTATTGAAAAGTGCTACATTGCATTAATATTTGCAGTTCAGAAATTGAGACACTACCTGCAACATCATGAGGTCCAATTGGTATCTTGCAATAACCCGCTCAAATTTATCCTTAGTATCCCAATGCTTACAGGACATCTAGAAAGGTGGGCAGTTATTTGGCAGAAATTTGATATCCAATATGTTTCTCAAAAGGAAATAAAGGGCCAATCTCTGTATTATTTCCTTGTTGAACATCCTTCGGTAGAAGATACATCTTTAGATACCGATCTTCCTGATGAGGAAGTCTTCTCTATTCAAGATAATCTTCAAACATGGGAAATGTACTTTGATGGTGATTCCAGAAGTCCAACAGGGAAGAAAATGGAAGATCCTAAATTCAAAAAAGTTGGGTTAGGAAATGTACTTATTTCCCCGGAAAAGGCAGTGCTACCCTATTCCTTCTTATTGAGGTAAGGCGGTACAAAAAATGAAGCAGAATATCAAGCTCTCATCGTAGGATTGGAGTTGGCGCTTCAGGCACAAGTGAATCACATAAAGGTGAAAGGTGATTCAGATTTGGCAATCAAACAAGTCAATGGGGATTATACCCTCAAAAAAGAAGAGTTAATCCCTTTGTATTATTATGTCAGAGAATTAATGGCGTAATTTACTTTAGAACTGACATTTTCTTATGTCTTGTGATTACAAAATACCCAAGATGATGCATTGGCTAATATATCCAATGCTCTGGAAGATCCAAATCAGTACAAGACAATTATTAGTATTTCCCACCATTTTACAATTTCACCTTATGTTCAAACCAGAATAGAGGAAATCAATGAAATTAGTCCCATTTCTAAACCATATGGTCATACTACAGGATGAATGCCACCTATTAGGGAATTACTTCAAAATGGAACACTCCCACCTGATAGATCTGGGAAAGAACAAATCTGGTGACATGTGGTCAATTTTACTCTTTATGATAGCCCAGATCACTGAGAGAAAATTCTCTACAAAAGATGTTTTAATGGAATTATCTTCAGATGCATTGATGGTGAAGAGACAATGGCTGTCAGGAAAGAAGTGCATGTAAGAGTCTTTGGTGCCCACCTATCTAGACATAAACTATTTGATCAAATTTGAAGGCTTGGATACTTTTATCCTTAAATGATATAATATTGTGTTGATTTCACCAAGAAGTTTCATTCTTTCCAAGTACATGATAACTTCATTCATCAACCCATATAGTTGCTTCATACAGCTAAATACTCATGGCCATTTGCCACATAGGGAATGGATGTAGTAGGACTTGACCCTTCAGCTACATATAAGAAGTTTAAATATATTCTTACTGATACAGACTTGTTTTCTAGATGTGCAGAGGCAATACCACTCAAAGAATTTAGTTCTAAAAGCATTGTAAGTTTCATCAAGTCTAACATCATTACCAGATTTGGTGTCCTGCATACCATATTGACAGACAATGGCACCAATTTCTTTTCATATGAGGTAAGGAAGTTGTATCAAGAATACAACATCAAATACAATCATTCATCTTGATATCATGAAGCGGCCAACGGCCAAATAGAAGCCATCAAAAAGACCCTTTCAAACATACTGCAAATGATGGTGGATAAACATAAGAAATCATGGCCTGATAAACTCTTTCATCCTTTATGGGCTTATCAGACCACCACCTGCATTGCAACGCGGTCAACTCCATATTCATTGGTATATATATAAAAAGTAGTCTTGCCCATTGAGGTTCAATTAACCTCGCTCAGAGTATCCATTTGTGATCAGTCATCAACAGATGAACAATCTCAAAAGCGATTGGATGTATTCGAACGATTAGAGGAAAACATATTGTGCCCCCATGCATAGCTTGGAAGATTATCAGAATCGAATAGCACGAGCTTTCAACAAAAAAGTTCGTATTTGATCATTCATTCAGGGAGAAATGGTATTGGTTCTAAGAACTCCAATGATACCAGGAAAGAAACTTCCCAAGATTGAACCAAAGTGGGAAAGACCTTACTTAATAAATAAGTTCTACTCCAATAGAGCTTATTATTTAATCTCAATGGATGTAGAACTCATCACTACTCCAACCAATGTGAGATTTCTGAAGAAGTATTTTGTGTAACACAAATACTTTCATGTCCAGCAAGACGTTAAACTGCATAACCATCGTCCTAGATACATGACGCTAAACTATGTATCATTCTTTCGTCCAACATGAAGGTAAACTATATTGTTCCTCTTATGTCTAGAAAAACATTAAACTGCATAACCGACGTCCGAACTACATGACGCTAAACTATGCATCACTCGTCTAACATGAAGTTAAACAGTATTTTCCCCCTTACGCACAACATGAAGTTAAACTGTGTCATCTAACATGACGTTAAACTGTGAAAAAGTACCTAATACATCCAACAAGTTGTTAAAATCTGTCCCCATTTTCCTCACTGCAAGACATTAAACTACATAGCCAAATTTCATAGCTACATGACCCTGAACTGTATAGCACCCGTCCTTGCTATATGACATTAAACTATACAGCCTCACTTTTTTCCTTACTGCATGTCATTAAACTGCATAGTCCCCCCACCTAAGTCCTTACTGTATGACACTAAACTGCATAGTACCTTATATGTTGTAAATGACATTAAACTGTGCATAGTTAGGGTTGATTTCTACCTCTTGTTTCTCACACTGAGTATGAATCACAAGTGCTTAGATTAAACATCAATCATAACACCCTTTATGGGACGCTAACCATGTGTATGTCCCAATACCATTTTATAGATCGTTTTCCACAAGAACAACTTGATCACCAATTCATTCTTTAATTGAACTACACAGACTTTGATCCTTGCCTTCTAGGCTGGGTACGTAGCCATCCTCTTGAGGTTCAAGACCAAAACCAATCTCTTCACATCGGTTCACTTCTATCTCATACATTGTGGATTCGTGAAGCCTCCCCCAAAACCAATATTTTTTTTACATTGGTTCACCATCATCCTTGCTATATGATGTTAAAATATTCGCACTCTTTGTCATGTACGACAATAAACTACAACATTCTTTGACACACTCACCTGAGAGGGAATCATTCTTTACATTGATCTCCATTCATGTTAAATTCCAAAGACTACGTGTATACATGGCAATGCCCGAACCTTTAATATTCAGTCAAACCATCATTGAACTAAAGTCCCCTTTCACCCTTCACTTGTACAAACCAAATCTATACAAAGGGTATCTCAAGAACTATGTGTGGCTTGATTCCCAACCTTATGGGATACGTAGGAACATTCGATAATCCCTCGAATCTATCCCCAAGTCTTTGGGCCTAACCCCAAATTCCACTTTCAGTCTCTTGGATGAAAATTCCTCTTATGAAAACATGAATGTGGTATGAAAACCCTGGTCTTCATTCACATCAGTTTTATAAAACACAAAACGTGTATTTCTCATTATGGCCTGAGCTCTATGAACCTAAACTAAGATATCCTACACTCTCGTCCCACATGACATTAAACTGTATTTCAAGAACTATATTTGGATTGATTCTCATACTAATGAGATATATATTGAAGTCCAGTACCTCAATTTAGGACCCAGCCACAACAAGATTATGGTTAGCATTGGTCTGTGTATCTCTACATGCATTAAAAAATGCCCATTTTGATGTGTCATACTCCTAACCTTAAATACATCTAGATCTCCATAACCCCTTTCTTGACTTCTGGTCACAAAATGTTTGATACTCGAGAATTATTTTGTTTGACTATGCAGCAGGTGCCCTTAGGCGGCCTTGCAATAGTAGTGTACATAACAGACCTGTCAACCAAAAGATGATTTTATTTGACTATGCATCCAATTCCCTTAGATGTCCCTGCATAATTCAACCCCCTAAAAGGGTTTGTTAAATAATGGTAACTTCATTCTTGGGATGTAAACCTCTTTTGTAATTATTTGTCTTAAATTACAATATGTAGGGATCTACAAAAATATCAATCCTTAACATATTTGTCCCCTACTATTTTTCATGATCTAAATGTATTTAAGTGTATGGTTTATATTTTCCTTCCTTATGTTTGGGTCAGACCTTCATAGTAGTGACATTCATCCAATTATTTGATAATCTTGATTGGAAATATCCTCTCTATATTCAAGTTCCTCTCTCCATATAGCAGACTCTATGCTTTGGAAATTTTGAATCTCCATAAACATTCCCTGGCTTTTTAGCAATAGAAAAGTAAAATTTCTGAGAGTTCTTTTTCCTAACTATGCAGCATGTTCCCATAGGCAGCCTTGCATAATTAGTCTATATAATGGACCTATTAGCCAAATGATGCTATTATTTGACTATGAACCCAATGCCCTTAAGTGGCCCTACATAATTTAACCCCCTGGCGGGTTTGTTAAATATTGGTAACTTCATTCTTGGGAAATACTTCTTCTAATTCATTTTTTCCCTTTTTTCATATCATTCCTCAGATTCAAAATTTCTTAAGTCATAGTTTACATTTTCCCCTCATAGTTGAATATGGTTATATGTTTTCAGATAAATTTTCAAGGAATTGAGTCACTTTTAATCCAGTCCTTCAAAGCTATTTCGACCTTAAACATTACCCTTTTTATGTCTGACGTGCATGACTTTAAACAGCCCTCAAAATACAAGGGAAATCTAAACGAAAGTCAATTTCCAGCTCACTAAACATACATTTTATATGATTTAGGTAATATTGACCAATTAAAAAGATTCAAATTTTGTAGGTTTATTTTTATAATCCTATTAAAAATCAAACTATGATTACTAAGCCCATTGGATTAAGTGAAAATTTTAAGCAGGAAGCAAAATAATGAAAGCATAAATGATTGAAGATGAAAGTGTCTTTCATTGATGCACAAGAGATAGAAGGATATCGACATACTAGAGTCTCTTATCTTTTTAAAGAATTTCAAGAGGCTATCAACATAAATCTTCTTTTGATTTACGGCATCCTGAGATTCATCAATAGCCACTTGAAGCTCATGAACTCGACCGTCTTCACTCTTTTATGCCTGATGGAGTGCTTTCTTGGCATCTGCAATGGCTTTCATACCATTCATTTGAACTCCTTCCAGTGAATTTTTAAGCTGGTCAAGTTCCCCAATAACAACATCAACCTATTGCAGAAGGTGCATCTACTGGACAACTTTCTCCTTGATCTTATGCTTCATCTCCTTCAACATGGAAGCATGACCAGCCTCAGCTCGGGACACCGCAGCATCAAATTCGCTGATATTGGCCAACATCCTCACTCTGGTCACGTCTTGATGGTACCTATGCTACTGTTCTCTCCTTAAAATGACTTGTTTCACTGCGGCATGGATATATTGATATCAAATACCTCTAAGGCCCAACATAACAAAAAGGGATGACAGCCGCGGGATCTTTGAAGATAGATCTTCTAGAGGCACTTCAGATATGATATTCCATATGTTCTGCCATGCTATGCATTGTGAAAATTGGAGCACCTTTTGTACTTCCGAGTTTGATTCAGCATCACTATCACATGGGAGAATATAATCCCGGATTAATGCACTTAGAGAAGTTCCATGTTATGCCCCTTTCCCCCTGACCCTTGTTACTTCACTTTCTATTCCTGTTGGGGCGGAGGTCGAGGATTCACCTCTAGATCTAGACACTGAAATTGATGTCCCTACATAGTCAATTGAATGTTTTGGTTAGTTTAAAAGGATAAAAAAGGTGAATAATCTAACATGCAATTTAAGTGCAGTCACAAATATTACTATCTCTTACCCAACAGTAGATCAGCAACATGAGAAGGATCCTCCCCATCTTTCCTAGCTTCAACAGGATTTTCAATATGGGTTTCAGGAAGCTCTACCAGGTTAAGCTCCACTTGAGCTAGTGTCTCTGCAATAGTAGGGTTGTCTATACCCCTTCAAGAATTGGAAGTTCAACAGTTTTCTCATATGGAACTGCACATTTCAAGCAATCATGGTCAGAGATGTAATAAAAAGTTATTTTAACAAGACGAAGGATAACACTCACGTCCAAAATATTCTAAATTACATGGTAATTTAACATGATCTAAAAAATCATCAAATGATGTGCCAAGTTTCGTCATTTCATCCTATGATATCTCGGATACCTGGTTAGTCTCCCCAGTGGGAGCATTCAATGTGTTTTCTTGACAAACCTCATCCTGCGGCCTCTAACTCCGGATAGTTTCTTCAGAGAATATTATAGCATCAGTTGCAGTGGATGCAAAATGTTATGGTGTAGGTGTTGAACCTAATGTATCATATAATGGAAATCAGTTGATGTTTTCATTCAACATTTTATGAAGAATTGTTAATTTACTAGAAGCAGGCTCTTCTCTCCTTATAGCAGTAGAATGGGAAGTACTGGGAACTGACGCCATCTCTTCTTCCGGAGCAGCCAAGTCAGCATGAACTTGTGATTGTTCACCAGCACCCTCCATTATTCTCAAATGAGGGTCAGTCCTCTCCCTCAAAGGGGAAATTAATGAATCCCCTGTAATCCCAAGAAATATGAGAAATATTTTCATCAGATAAGATTCATGACTATTTGAAGGACTTACTACTACTGATGAAGCATTTAGCTGTAGACTTCTTCCTTTGATGTCTTTGCTTCTTTGGATTTTTGGGATTATTGAAATCATCATCCCCAAATACAATAATTGGAAAATTAAAAGCCATGTCTAACTCCTCATCCATGGCTTGCTGGCCTGAAGATATCTCACCCGACTCGCAAGGAGATTCAGTAGCTCCAATGGCAGTACCACCAGGGCTAAACTATGGTGAATGAACCATAATAGTTCCTTTTCCTACAAGATGTAGAATGAAGAAAGTAATTTCATTGAGTAACAAAGCTTTAACTGGAATCAACTTTCAAATAAAATAAGGAAAGAGACTTACATCTTCAGGAGCCACATAATTGTGCCACTACTCATCTCTGGAAGCACCAGTCCCCTCAGTGGTTCCATGATCCATCATTTCCTTCACCCTCTTGGTGATAGAAATATAATCATTGGTGGTATATATGAGCATATCCAGCTCTTTGATGTAGGACCGCATTTCATCGGGGTTATCCTCAAAATGGATATTAGTAGAGGCTAAAAGATTCCCTACTCTAGGGATTTGTAGCCCTTCACACAGGTCCATCCAGGTAGTTTCAACATCGCAATATAAAATCTTCCATGTCTAGACAGCCTTTGGTCATAGATATTCAGCATGTGTACCAGAAGTCTACGAGAAGGGTCCTATAATCTTGGACTTCAGCTTCTTCGTATCTCCTGCAATCACAGATAGATAATAAGAAAATAAAACTTGTTGCTCTCTAAAGAAATGACGATTATATTACCCCAATGAAGTAACTTGGCTAGAGTCAATGTAGTGGGTCTCATGATTCTGGCAGGAGGATTATATATGGAATGAGGCCACTTTGACATATGCAGTGCCTCATCATCCCCATCCTGAGAATCCAGCGAGTCAGCCCTGTGTGAGGAACCCGGTGAATCAGCTCTGGGTGTAGAAGAGTCACCATCCAGATGAAGGGTTTCTTTCTCTACAGTTATTTTCTATTTCCCAACCAGATGAACTGGATGGTTCAGTACCCCTTATGGGTATGATGCTACCCAGTTCACAGCATACAATGTATTCAAGTTACTCGCTACTCCAGTAACTGGTAGAACAAACATTGCCCCGTTCTTCTCCAACAATGTCAGCAACCATAGTTTTCGGGAAACCATCGAATGATTCTCTGACCTGACATGCACAGGAGGGGATATTACAGTCTGCTACAGACACTTTAATTGGCCTATAAATTTATATAATGCATAATCCTCGCATATAATCTCTTCGTTAATCCTGGTGGCCGATACACCATCTCTGCAAGCCAGCATGTATTACCTCAATTCCAGGCCTGTTGTTCCATCATCAACAAACCACCCGGTTGGTGGGTTTCCATAAGGAAAGAAATGGAATTCCTTGAACTTTCTCAGCCTCAACTCAATATCATAAAAGTTGAGGGATAATGGAAAAACCCAGAAAATTCTTATACTGATGGCCTGAAAGAACTTCCAGTAACCTGTACTCCACTCTATACAACATATGTCATGAAATGAGTGGTGATACATCCCCACAAAACATGGAATAGTCAAACTATTCTCAAAGGAGACTTACCCATAAAGACATGGAGTAAGATCCTGTGAATCTTATCCAAAATGGGGGTGGCCAACCCAACCAGTTTCCTCTCAGCCAACTTGGATGCAACAACGAAGGTCTCTGGCCTGACTCCTACCATCAAATCCCCGACTGGAAGAAGATAAACACTGATCCACAAGGCTAAGAATCCCACCAGATGGGTTTTTTCTGGGATTCTCTGATCCACTTCGTACCCCCACTTCTCAAATTCTCCCACTTCTAGAGTTGGCCAATATGTGCCAAAAGCACCCCTCTACTCTGTTTTGGGGCAGGTAGTAGGATGAGTACATGTGGTTCCCTTCTCCTTCTTCTTGGTAAAAAACATATCCATCCACTCCTATGGATGAATATCCTTTCTAGAATGAGATTTGGAGGTCTTTTAATTCTTGATCTTCTAGAAAATTTTCAATAATTCCCAAGACCAAGACGGAGTCTTCTCCAAATGATTCCAAGTCGCCTTGGGAGGGATGAATTCATCATACATATCACCAAAAATTGGAGCCCTTGAGATCTTGTAGACATTCCAAAAACTGATGCCTACTTCTCCATGAGTCAGATGGAAGAATCGGTTTCCGGGCTCCAGCGGCTAATTAGTTCTGGCACAAAGTCATTATTCTTGTAGACATATGTATGTCTAGCCCTAAAGGCTTCATATATTGTGGCTCCTTTCAGATCCCCGACAAACTCTACACAGGTTTTCCGCACCCAAAATGCCCACATCAAAGTTGGCTTCACACCTCCTCCATGATGGAAGTCCCAACTCTTTTTCAAGCCTTTGGATTGATCCATATGATAATTTCAGAAGAATGAAGGATACAAATGTGGTAACAGATCAAGCTTGTGTGGTTTCAGATCTGGATCACAGGGTCTATGATGCATTATAAACTTTTTCTCCACTTTTCCAGTATTTACGAATGATCCTCCAACTGAGACATTTCATGAAGAAATATTGGTGTAAGTTTTAAACCAAGAATGTGGGAGATAGTTCTTTGGATCTCGAATGTTGACTCCTTACAGATGACCATGGCCATACAGAGGTAGGTAGATGCTCTGTGGGAAATTAAGATGATACTTCTTCAAGTACATGGACAAATATGGGAGGATGTCATCACATATATTATAATAGTAATGACCAACGATGTTCATCATATCATCAATCCGCTTTCTATCCAGTTCATTAGCCATTCCAATTCTTCTCAGAGCCATTTAATCATCACAAAGGTCAAATAATTAACTCTTAAATAAGATGATTTTTGATAAAATTTGTGAAGAAATTCGAAAAAATGGCTAAGGCATTAAGGAATACATGTCCCGTGTTGGTGCGCAAGTCTAATCTTGCCGCACAAGTAATGGCGCGCAGGTATCACCGCGCAAGCCCAAATACCTCTGTAGAAGCACGACAGAAAGAAACAACGAACTGCAGACAACAACACCTTTACGAATGAGTGAAAGACAAGATACTTGCGCGCCGAGAGATCAGAAGAGTTCAAAGTCGGGTTCTTTAAGCGAAGTGGTGCCGCATATTTATTGGCAAGGCCGTACCCCTACGTGCCGAAGCCTACACGGCTAGCACCTACGCGCAGCTACCTGCGCGCTCAACACCTGCACGCCCAAATATCATGGTTTTCTCCTTTACCTCAAAGTCAAATCCTCCTTCCTTTTTCGGATCCGACACTGAGGGGGGACTTTTTTTAATGCTTCTTACTGTCATAGAGTCTAACGAGTGAAAAATGAGAATAACTTCAACACAAACAGATTCATCCTTTGAAGAAACATCAAAAATTGATAAAGGCATGAACAAAGATTTCATTAATCCTGGGTTGCGCAAGTTTCACTATGGTCACACAAGTATACTTGCGCGCCACATATTGGTCACACATGTGACTTGTGCGCCCTATTTTATTTTCTCCCAAGGTCCTCAATGGCCTATAAATACCCCTTGTGGGCCCCCCATTTCATGAAAAAAAAATTACAAAAGTTATATTTAAGATCATGGCGCCCTAGTCTCTACTTGAAATCTTCCGAACAATTATAAGGTAATTTATTGCCTATAATGAAAGATCCAAAGAGGGGGAATAATGATTAAGTGTTGAAATTCATCAACACTTGCATGCCTAAGGGTCTAACCCTTAATGGAAAATGGCCACACTTGCACACCGACTTATCCCTTCAACAGAACTTGTGCGCCACTCTTTTGGAAGCCTTCAGGGATAATACTAAGTGCTTGAGCCAAGCCTCTCCCAATTATTACCTTATGGGTTGACCATCGTGCAAGTACATATGTGTCACGCAAGTATACTTGCGCGACCAATAATTGCATGCCCCAACAAGACTTGTGTACCTCACACCTTTTGGGTGCCTCTCTTACCTATTCAAATATTTTCTTCAAATACACCACTCCTATTCATGATTTAGCCTTCAAAACCCTCTTCAAATCCACTTTTTTCATGGTTCTTTTGTTGGATTACTTATCTGAAATGAATTCTGTGGAATATCTCTCAAAACCTAGTGATTTACATATTTTTATGTCACTGAGGTTATAGATTTCATTCATTAAACCTTAACCTTTATGATGAGAAGATCTTTAATATGGGCATCCTCATTAGGAGTAAGCCCCAAGTTCCCTAATCTGGGCCTCCTTCTCTGGAGTAAGTCCCAATCATAAATATCTAACAAGGGCCTCCTTTTCATGAGTATTCCCCAGTCCAAGTTCTCTTAAAATGGGTATCCTCCTCAAGAGCAAGCCACAATCTCAAGTTCCCAAATATGGGCATCCTTCTCAGGAGTAAGCCCCAAATTCTCAAAATTTCTACCTTGGGAATCCTCGTCAGGAGTAAGCCCTAGTTCTCAAGTCCCTTTAACCTGGTCTTCCTTCATAGGAATAATCCCCGGTCATAATTTCACTTAACCAGTCTTAATTTCTTTTAGATTTCGACTTCCTTATCAGGAAGAAAACCCAATCATAAGTCCCCTTTAATTTGGAAATCCTTCTCAGGATTAAGTCCTAAGTTAAGTATCCAAATCTCCATAAAGCACATATACCTTTATAGAAATTTTTCCAAGGATTCTCCCCTTAAGTAAGTTTTGATCTTCATCTATATGGGTAGTCATATGTATGTATGCCCCACATCATTTCTTATGACTGCATCTTTTGTGGCCCAAATCATTAGGTTTACTAACACCTCTTGTTTCTCACACCGAGCATGACTCGCGTGATCTTAGAGTGTAAAAGTAACCACAAAACATCTCTTTGGACCATTAATCATACATAAGCCCCACAATTATTAAACAAACTACGTGGTCTTTGATCTATACCCTAAAGGTAGAGTACGTAGGAAGCCTTTCTGAGGTTCAAGCCTATCACCCATTTATTCGCATACATCCCATATGACATTTAACTATATCTTAATTCCTGAACAACGTGGGTTATGATTACTTTTCTAACAAGGATACGTAGGTAGCCCATCTGCGGGTACGATCCCAACTATAAAATAATCCATGTCCTTCTGAATGATAATAAACATCAAGTGCCCCGCTGAGTGGCTTTAAAACCAGTATGATTATCATAATGACCAAGATATCTTTATACAATGTGTTGAAGGATTCCATTGACTAAGAATATCTTACAAATACATATGATTCTCTATCGATGAAGAACCTAAAATATATATATAAAAGTTTCTCTAAATCTCATACATATTAATCATTGATTGTAAGATCTAATGGAAAGCTCATTTATATACTTGGTAATTTATTAAGGATTTACGAACATAACTTCAATATATAAAGAGAGTCCCGCAGTAGACAATAATTCCCCCCAAAAAGGTGTGATGAGTCCGACCTCCCATCCTCTCGACCAATGAAAATTCATAAGCCTCATCGATCCATAACTAATGAGCACCTGCCTTTGGTAAGTAGGTCCAAATGGATATAGAATCATTGGATGTTTCCGGTTGTACGAACAAACCCATTAGAAACCAATTGGAATGTTTGAACCTTAAACAAAAAAGGTCATCCCTATTTTCAGTGGAAATAGATGGATAACCATACATACCAATGAGAGCTATTAGAGAGAGTGGAGAAAGATATGTTGATGAAAGACAATAAGAGTGAGGTTTCGAGATACATGTGTAACATAATCAGAGGATATTTTCAATGATGTTGATAAATTATAATTTATCATCATAGATTTATAAAAAATTTGGGTAGTATGTTTATTTTATTGGATACATTCCTCATTTTCTATTTCTATGATGAAGAAAAATTAATGGAAAAAATATTGACTCATGGATCAGTCGTTTTGCAGGATAGGTTATATATAAAGATGTTTTTGGAGGAAATTTATAAGAGATTAATCATTGTTATTTATTTTTCATTATAATGACAAGGAATAAATGCCAATATGAATATTAGACAATGGTTTTTCCTCTTAATTTCATTATCCTTTTCTTCAATATTTCTTCAGTCATCATGGTGATCCTTTAGTAGTAGTTTTATGAATACTGGGGAATCAATAATTTAACACCCATTTATTGTGGAAATGATTTGATATTTCAGGTTTATTATTTACACAACCTGGTGGTTGCGTCATGATAGATGTTTCTAAAGATCAAAAGGTTTTTGGTACTTGGTTTTTGTATTGTTCGACGTGTGGGAATGATTTGATATGCGAAGCTGTTTTTGTGGGGTTTGGTTGGCCCAAACATGGGGATTGGGATTGATAAGGTTTGAACGAAGTAGGTCCATTATTTATTGTTTAAAAAAGGCCTAAATTTTTTTCGGCAATGATGTGAGCATATTTGGGATGAATAATAAGGTTTTCTGGAAAACCCAAATCAAAATAGTGTGTACTGTGTTTCTACACACAGTGTGGGGACCTTATAAGGGAAGAATGTGTTTCCAGTGGAATTTAAGGATCGCAAAATGTGTGACCCTAAGAAAAGACCAGTTACCCCTCCTAGATGGCTTGGTGTTTACATTAGAGGGTACATAAAGAAATCCTAAGAGTATATTTCTCTGATCACACCATGAACTCCTACATGGACATGGACATTCCATAGTTTCATGGAAATAGCCATGTACATGGAAACTGAAAGAAGTAAATAGGAATGAGAAAATAATGTACTTTTACAAGAACATGTTAATGGCCTATTTTACATGGGTATGACCTGGTGTCAAAGGTACGTGTCTTGTACTTTAATTACAAGTTGTATACTCCTTGTAACATTTCTTAGAGACATTTCCCTATGTTTGTTGGATAAGTTCTATTAGGGATAATTCCATATATGCATTCCGTGAGTATTAGTTTGGAATTTAATAATAAAATGATGACAATAATACATTTAGAAGGAAATATTGGATAGAGATGTTAGAATCCTTCTGTGATGCCTGAGTGAGATCCTCTATCATCTCCTTTCCCTAGGTGGAGTTCTTGGTGTCATCATGAAACTACCTGGGAATTTATCCTATAATTATAGGGGTAATCCAAATTGGGTTGTTGGTATACCCCATGGAATTGCTACTGATCCTCATCTTTGTATCATATATCCTCAATCATTCAATGTGTACTTCGAATGTGGAGACTCGACAAGCAATACCTCTCAGATGGTCATCATCAGAGCAATATGACTCATGGATTGTGTTCTCCTAGATGGGTGCGGTGTGAAAATTTTGAACTGGAATCATTGGTTGGTATTAAACATGTGAATTTTTTTATGACCGCATTTCCTTATTATGTGTATCTAAAAATTCATATTACATGTGATGTATAGATATACCTATGTAGAGTGGACTGTTATTTTTTTATATTATTTATGGTTTTAGGGTTTTTTTATGGTTATTATTATACTTACCCATGCACAGTCATTTCACAAACATGTCGTGTCATGTGAAGATGATCCACTTTTTTACAGAGTCCTAGGCATCTCGGACTAAAAGGTTCGTTGCGAGTCAGACCAACTGATGTGCGTTCATGTGGTATCATGACATAAGTCCCCATCTTTACTTTCAGGTTGGACTTGTTTTTAGACTCTTTTTGGTGGGCTTGTATTTCTCCACATTTACTATGAATTACTTATTTTCCTACAAAAGTTTTAGGATATTTATTTATGAATTCATGTTTGTTCAGTTGTTTTTACATTTCAACATAGCATGGGCATGGAGTTGTGTGAATGTTTATATGTTCTCAGGAAATGGCCTACCATGTTAGAGATATGACTACTCAGTTCTAGTTCCCAGCCCCTAGAATTTTGGAAGCAGGATTGGGCGGTCATAATAGGGGCCCCATTGGTATGGGTCATAAAATTGAGTCTCCTGATGTGTGGATAAAATAGGACAGGGGGTTCCCATTAATAAGGTTTTAAGAGGCCACAATTTCATTTTTTAAAAATATTTAAATATTATTATGTCATTTTCATGGAATGGTTTCCCATAAACATATTTATTTCAAGAATAATTTGATAAGGGTAGAAATAAAATCATTTAATTAGATTTATTTTAAAATTTTGTGTCCTTATCACTTAATTTTAACAAAGGATGACCTGATATACCATTTTACCACACAAACACAGTTTGTTTTCGAAGTTACTATTCATAATGACCAAAAATGAAAATAGACAAGTTAAAATATTTAAAAATTATTATTAAAAATATGGAATTAATTTTTTAATAATAAATTTATATAATTGATATAAGTTAATTTAATAAAATACTCACACAACGTGATGATAAACACTGTTTTAGAAAATTTTATTTTAAGTATAAAAATGTTTTTATACCAAATTAAAGTATAATATTATTTCCAATTACATTTTTTCTTTTATGTATAATAAAAAAGAACTAATATCATGCTAATACCAATATAAAATTATATTTTAACATGTAAATAAAATAAAATGAAATTTTATTTTCTTAAAAATCATTATTTTCTACTATTAAGCAAAAAATAATTGGTTTTATAAAAAGTCCCAAAAAAATAATTATATGAAAATATTGAATTTTTTATATCATAAATTTAGTTAATTTATTAAAATAAAAGTTATATTGTTTAGAAATTAATATAATAAATGAAAACATTTAATACATGTACAATAATATTATAAGAGTAAAACCATTTTATGTATTATTGAAAAATTACTAAATTTGAATATTAATATATTTAATATAATATATGAATATCAATAAAGAAAGTAATTTATTTATATTAATATTAATTAGGTTTTTAAACTCTTATTAACATTTTAAATTTCTTCATAATGATTTTATTAATAGATTAAATTTTTGGGATATTTTTTCGTTTATATCATTTTCATATTCCCGTGTTTTTTCTTCAACCATATAGTTTTTCCAAAAAAAAATGATAACATATTGGATCACATTACTCTGAAACACCTACTCTATATGGGATTGATTATGAATATTCTAATACTTATATGGAATATTTTCTTCTATCTATACTACTTTAGGGGTTAAAACATGATTTTTATAAGGCACATATTTTCTTATTAATGAAACACAAAACACATCATGTACCAAGGATAAACTTGGAGGAAAGACACCTCTTTAGGAAACCAAAAATTATTCATTGGATTTACAATTTCCCTGTGAACCATAATGTCATATTAACATTTTTACAAAAAAAATATAATCTATTTTCATGGAGTCACTTTAAGTAAATCAGGATATCCAACATCGAATGAGAGATAATTGCTTATGTCATGTGCATAACATTTTTTTCGTAATTTATTCTATTATCATATATTTCAAAATCTTGTTCAATTTTAAAAAAATATATTTTACGAATTATATTCCAAATAAATTAATTTCCCCTACTTAATTATATCAAGCTATTGTTCAACATCGCTTCACATATGATGCATTAAATGGAGCAAATTGTTTATGTGAATGAAAAGTGTTATTATAAGAAAATTATAATACTGATAATTCTGATCCCAAATATCCTAGTAATCCACTGAATAATATTTAATCATGTATTTTAATATCTAAATATTGTTTTCTAAATTGAGGATGAAAAGTTATAATAAAATGTATTTCTATTTTGATGACTTTTAAAGGTTTCCCCACAAAATAGTGGTAAATATAAGATCATTATCTAATAAAATAAATAGAGGTACCCCATGAAATATGATGATCTCTTTAATATATGGTATATATAAATGATACACTAAAATTTTATCATGAATAGAGAGAAAAAGAAATGTTTTAGTTTGATGATTCAAAATAACCATATCACATTATAACCTCATTATTTCTTTAGTAATCCAACCATGGAATCCATGAATATATTCTTATATTACCACTATCATACTAGAAAAGGCTGATGTATCCCCTATATTAATTATCATTATATCGTAACATATTGAAAATTAAAATATTTCATTGTAAAATATGAAATATCTCATTTCATTCCATACCCCAAAAAATATTACTAAATGTATCAAAACATTTTATCATTGCCAAGATGAGTATTAAATAGGGAGTTAGGAGATTCACTCCATAAATAATTACTACACTAGGAATAAAAAAAACACATAATATTTTTGTTTTAAATCATAAAACGCATTCCCTATCAATGTTAAATTTATAAAACTCACTGTTCTTGACTAATTCTACTTTTTTTATAAAACAGTATCCTTCCTATAAGTTTGATTAATTCTTTTTGACAATAATGATTGCATTAACACTTGAAGAAAAAAAAGGATGTTCTTACTTTCACAATTTATAGAATAATATTCATAAATCATTTAACCAATGATCTTATTCTATTCATAGCATAGTCAATGATGCATTATATTTATACTTAACTAATAGAATACTTTATTGGATCTTCCTAGATGGTAATGAATCCTAAAATAATAATCCTTAAACACTTCAATCCATATTCTATGGATCATGTTCAACACTTATTGAGTGAATATATTATTAAATGATTTATTATCAGTATATATGTCACACTATACTCTATATAAATTATTTCTCTAGAATTTTAAATAAAAAACTTTAATAAATAGTTAAAGTATTTGTATAAGATAATTTATCTTAGTTGGTTTCAATTGATGTGAAGCATAAGAAACTACCTGATAATTTTCCATTTGAACACAAAAGACCCTTAAATGGAGAATAACTAAAGATAACAATTTTACCATTTCTGGACTGTAGGTCCACAACTATAGCATTGAATATTATTATTTTCATTTCATGGATATAATCATCCATTATTTCATCCAGATGAATTTATATCCTTCTCATGTTAACATAGTTAGTGTGCTAGATAACCAAGAAACGTTTTTAGTGAACCATCAATA
This sequence comes from Viscum album, assembly GCA_963277665.1. NCBI lineage: Eukaryota > Viridiplantae > Streptophyta > Magnoliopsida > Santalales > Viscaceae > Viscum > Viscum album. The sequence goes on from OY728145.1 coordinate 154,043,772, forward strand.
TTAACCCACCAATCTAAGAAGGCTATGAATCTTTGGACCATTTATAGGTATTGACACAATTAAGACACATTATTTTCAGTGTAATCTATGGTTATTGAATTTTTTTATAACATATACAAGTAATGAAATATAAAACAATAATAATTTAAATGTATTAAAATTTACATATAACATATTTTTTTACAATATTTTTTGGAAAAACCTCAAATATTTCTCATTTTCCTAAGAAGTTTTAGAATATATCATGATTTCATAAATAAACACAACAAAAAAATTAATCAATGAACTAATGGGAAACATTTTTAACAATTCCCATAAATATAGTTATATCATTGTGTATCCTAAAGGACATAACAAAAAAGATCATAATTCCCATAACCTGTTTGAAAAGAGATCTTTAGAATAAAATCATCATTCACATTCAACTAATGGTATCTAGAATTTAGATTAACCATAAAAATTACATATATCCCTACAACTAATAAAATTATTCATATTTATAATTATATAGAAACATATTCTCAAAAATGATGTTATTACACGCCTTATAAAATTTAAAATGACTCATGGAATAACCTTTCTTAAAAAAAAAGCAGAGCACACAACGTTTAATTTCTGGGAACAATGAAGTGTTTATCATGAAATACTTGTAACTTCTTCTTATGTTAAAATAGTTCTACTTGATTCATTCAATAATAAGGCTTTTGATATTATATTAACATTTGGAAATCATTAAATAGTAAATATAATGTCACGATCTTTTATAATACCAAGATATTCGTCAAGAAATACATTTTGATATTCATTTACTATAAAAACACCACAAATTTAATAAGTCACTTTCCTCACAAAAATATAAAAATGATAACTTCAATTTAAATCCTTAATAAATTTCTAAGCATCATGGTTTGTTATAAAATGCATGAATTCATTATTATATAAAAACTAAATCAGAATCCCAAATACAACTTTTTTAACTTGACAATCTATTTTAGAATGATATACATAAATCAAGTTCATACCTAAAATAATATAAAGATATATATGGGGTAAGGCCATTAGGTTTATAGTTAAAACCATTCCATGAAAAATAATAATATGGTTCTTATAATTTCGTTTTTCATTTAATATTTAACCTAGTTATTTTTCCCAAATGTTCAGGTAATATTTTTTATTATTAAATTTGTAGTTTCCCATTAAATTTAGTAGAAATAAAGTAATTTCTAGTCCAAGAATCAAACATTACATTGGCATAATATGAAAATATAAGTAAAGTACTCAACATCGTATCTTTGGATTGCACAAAATCTACAGATGTAATTGCTAATGATTAAGTTTCATCATTCTTTTTATGACTATGAATACTTCCATTCATTAATCCCATATTAAATGTATTACTTGTATAATGACCCACTTCATTAAAATTAAATTATCATAATCCTAGACTTTCATTATTATTTTTAGGATAATTCTGATCCTTTTCTTTTTAGTCACAAGACAATTGTCTTAATGTTCTACATCTGAACTACTTCATAGTGTTTTTAACATATTCTCTAGGTTTTTTTACCACATATCATAAGATGGAAACATGATATTATATCCTTCATATTTATTTTCTGGATAATTCCCCATTTCATCCCATATGGGACTATTTTTTGTCTTATTTTCATAGAGCACATTATTATTGTATTACAACCTTTCTACATTCTCGGAACGTCATACAAATTTCTCATAACATTTTAATACATGATAAGGTAATTCCCTTTTATATCATAGATTCAATACTAAGTAAAACCAATTAATTTTACTATCAAAGTCCTCAATAAAAATTAGGGTGTACCATTCTAATCAGATAAATATTTATTTATATGTGACTACTAAATATTCCTCATCCTAAATCAATACCAATAATGAATTTTCCATACAAAGTCAAAAAAGCATAAGAAAATATTTATCAATAAATATATTCTTAAATTCACACAATTCTAAGTCATTTATCTATTCTTTTTCTACTATATTATTAACTCTTAACAAGCTCTAGACAGATTCACCTTAAATATAATAAATACCGATAATTACCTTTTGTTTCTCTGAAAAATACATCACTTAAAATATATTATCCAAATATTTTTTACGTCACTCAACTATTTCTAGGTCAAAAGATCCACTAAATATTGGAGGGTGTTGTTTCATGAAATGCTCTATTATTGGCTTTTCTCTTAAAGTTGAATTTTATTTATCTCTCTCATGGATAACACTAATTTTTATAGGTTATACTAATCAAGCTATAACAATAGTAAACTAATATATTCCAATTCTAACAATTCTAGTTTAATAATTTTAAAGGGTATTTTCTTCCTGGTTCTTTACAAATTTCACTACCCTCTTTAATCTATAGAAATCATTTTCTATAGAAATATTCTAGATGAAGAATCATGGTAATATTTAAATGAAATATCATGATAAGCATGACTTAAAACAACATTAGGGTACTTTAATATATTATTTTAACCTATAATATCATCTAGAAAATTCTCTCAAACCATCTAAAAATACTCAAGATTTATTCAACCAATAATTACTTTTTTTAAAACAACTATTCAATTTAATTCACTCCAAAAGATATTATTTAGGTTTATAATTTTATATAATTAGGTAATAAATCCTATGTAACATGTATATACATAAACATGTGCACAAATACAATTAGTTTCAATGTTTTCAACAATATAATACTTTTAAAATGAATTATGTTTTATTTCTTGGAAAAATATTTATAATTTTCAACTTGACATCATCATTTTTCCAAATCATTCTAAAAAACATTGAAAAGAAATTTAAAACATTGATCGGGATGAAAAAACATATTAAGGGTCATAAAAAAGAGAAATAACTTTTTTAATGGAATAACCCACTAGTTTAATTCCATTATAATTCTTTGGAAAAGCTAATCATTACCCAGTTCATTAGAAAACAATATTAGGTTCACATTCATCATAAACAATTTACATGAACAATAAAAAAAATAAAAAAAAATAATATTTCATTTTCGTCATCATACACATAGAAAAAATAACCTTTTAAAACCAATATGTAATACAATTATTGATAATTATACATCCATTTCCTTTAAAAATAAATTTTTAAAACTAAAATACAAAGAAAAAAAATAATGAGGGTTTTTCATTGAATAAAATATGCAAGCTTGTAAATTAATCCTAGATTAAAATATTTTTTTTAGTGATGGGAAAATTTTTTGACACTATAAATGTTAAAAGAGAATATTACTTTTTTAACTTTGTAATAAAAGTCAAAATGTTCTGTATAAAATATGAAAAATATTTATTTTGAAAAATATTGTGATATAGTTATAAGAAACTTAAAGATTAATTTATTATTCACTTATTATATAAAAATGAATCTATAAAATAATTTCACTAATACAAAAATGGAAGGAAAATATTTATTAAATATATATTTAAAACATTTTAAAAGGGATCTTTAGGTAAAGGGTCCTTTAACTCGAGTATGACTTGTCATAGACATTTTTTGACACCTTTATAATAAAATTATATTAATTATTTCATTTCCTGGTAAATTTACTCGATTTAAACAATCATTTTTAATGATATTATTTAATTTATTTCAATGAAATATTTAATTACATAATTTTTAATGTTCACATCGAGTGTTTTGAAGATCTTTGATTCATAATATATATATGAATTTATTATACTGAATATGGTCCAAGAGGTAATTATTCCATTATTAGTAGAATAATAATCATGAAATAAGTACAATTTTATACATAAATTATACATTTATAACCAACCATGTATGGTTGTTAGGAAAAACCAATTACGTTACAATCTAGAGATGATAGTATGTACATACACATGGATAACATTTACATTTCTTAATAAACATGAGAGAAAGAATGTAAGTATAATTATATATTTCAATAATTGTTACTAAATCATAAATGTAAAATTATATCTTTAAATACACTTTTCTTTACAATCCTTGTGTGGTGGTGATGAAAATATAATCACACCACTTCATGCAAGTTGTAATCCACACACATACTTGAACGATATTATATTTTTTCAATGGATTGAAAGGTAAGATAGTATAGAATAATTGTTTTTGGAAAATTAAAATTATGACATTAATATTGTATAAAATCATTAAATATATTATTATAATCATCACTAATAGGTTGTGAATGTAAATTATTTAAATCATTTTGCATGGCGGAATATCACCATACTCACCAATACTGTTTAATATACCATTTTATAGAAGAGAATATATATAAAGGTTATAAAATCAATATAAAAAATCTAAGTATATGGTATATAATTTTTATTTTATTTAATTTTTATATTGAGAAATGAGGTAGATAAAATAGGAAATAAATTAAACACACTTAGTTAAGTGATTTACTTCTTCTTCGGAAAACCACATTATGTCTTGAACATTTGTACTAGAGAGGTGGGTATTGTTGTTATAAAATGGACTCTAAGTAATGCATAGGGATGTTAGAAAGGGATTGACGCAGGTATTGGATTTGATAATAGGACCTCCAAGTGTGGAGAAAATGGTAGAGGGGGCTTCCTTTGATAAATGGGAGAGAGGTCACATATGGAATGTTTTAATAGATATAAACATGATGAAGAAACTTTCATGGAAAGGTGACCCATAAATAAATAAGTTTATAAAATAAAGTGAAAAGGGTTCAAATAAATTTATAATTTTATAAATAATATTAATTTTACTGGCCTTACCATTAAGTTTTTTCCTTGGTTAAACTTATTTAAACATTTATCGCATTGACAAGTTTTTTATTCATGTTTCTATTAATAAGGATAAAAAGTGAAAATGGACACATAAGAAAATTAGGAACTAATAATTAGAAAAAGGAATCCATTTTTTTAAATTATATTCCTATATGTTTTAGAAATTAATTTACAAAAATTCAGACCGTGATGAAATACAATTTTTCAGAAAAATTCATTTTTAAATATAAAAATATCTCTATTCAAAATTGAATTATAATTTTGATTTTAATTAAATATATGGAATTTATATTAATAAAATGTATATATTTCGATTTTAAAACCAATATATATTTTAATGTCACAAATTTAAAAACATGAAAATAAGATATGAGTTTTCTTAAAAATTGGTATTTTGTACTATTCACTGAAAAATAATTTCAAATAATTCACAAAAAAATCAGAGTAAGATAATTTTGACTTTATAAAATTAAAATTAGTATTAGTTTTACCAAAATTAAAATTTAAAAAATTATTAATTAATCTTTTATATAATTCTCAATAATACATGTAATTTTTTTTCTAAGAATAAATCTATTTTCTTAATGATTGATAAATTTAATAATATAGAAATAACTCTACATAATCTATTTAATGAACATTAATAAGCCATGAAATTGATTCAACATCAAAATTAAAAGTCTATTGTCATAAACATGACCCTCAGTTCTGAGATTGAGAGCTACAACACCCTACACACTCTTCCCCATATGCAAGATTCTATGGACTAGAATATGGTTTCCAAACACCATTAGTTGTAGAATATACCCCCAATATTATTTCCCTACACCAATAAAATAAATAAAATATAATGTGACACAGATTAATAAAATATAAACCAGTGTGGAATATAAGGTATCATACTGTAATATCATATGGAACACTTGTTACATAAATAATTTAAGATAAATAAATTATCTGCTGAGGGTGGGAATCCAGACCAGAGTGAATTTATAGGAATATAAATAATAAACACTATATAAAGTCCTTCAGATTCAATCTGAATTGTACTTAGAAATGAATGATGCTCAGTCAAATTAACTTCCATGGCCCCCTTATCATTTCTAGGATCCTTATACATTAATTAAGCATGCACATTGAGATTGCCATGAACTTTGTGAGAAATAAAACCCAGTACCACACCCCCAATTCATCAATAATAAGCGAGCTCATTTATGACAATTGTATTACATGATAATTATAAATAAAAAATCCATAATAAATAATCATAAACTAAGAACCCATGTTCTATCAAAGCCACCATGATCCATATGAGTACCTTCTTCATCTCTATATCGGAAGGATTATCATAGATATCAGAAAAAATTAAAAACAATTCCAAAGGATGGTATCATAATAATTGGAATCCTCAAGGAATCAAATGATCCTTCTAATTGGCATGAAAATAGAATTAATTTGTTGCATGATACTCAGTATCCAGAAGTTGTTGTGTTTTGGATAGGATAGAAGGATATCTTTCTCCCGGACCAAGTATGGGTCCATCACCATCATAGCCATATAAGATCGAAATAGTATATGTAGATACTCAATTACAATAGGGAGGTGAATTGTAAGTTTAAAAACATTCGTTTTTAATATTAAGGAAAACTCTGATTATCAATGTTAAACAAGGTAAATTTACAAGGCCTATTTTAGTTATACAAAACAAACTTGATTAGGTTCCAGAAATGTGAATACTTAAATGAAACATAAGGAATTCTTACAAAGAAAACATTATACCTTAAATAGTATAGAATCTTACTTATTAGAATAAATAAAAGTATAAAAATATATAAGAAAGTTTTACTTTATTCCTTTAAAAAAATATAGTGAAAATAAAACATGAAACAAAACAAGTAACAAGTAGGAAATATTTTATCCCAAAGTTTAGGGTATCCAACAACCTAGGATAAAGGTCCCCTGATTTATACATCCAAAAAAGTATGTCTTACCCACCCCAGGGTAAACCCTCAATAAGAATATCAGAATCTATCTTACTATTTATACAAGCCCTTGATCATTAAGGTAGTCGGCACCTCGGTCTTCCTATCCATGGATGTCCTCACTATTTAAGGAAGACAACACCTCTATCATCCTATCCTCAAAATACCTCAATTGTAATCAAGAATAGTTGGATTCACACTTAGAAAGCTAAACAAGATGTCTAGATCCACACAAAGCATGAGATTCTTTCTCTCTCTAGAAATAAATTCACAACATGTAATCTCTAGTTCGATCAACAGATAATGAGATTATTAAAATAAGCACCTATTTATAGGAACAAATCTAACTATCAACTTCCTCCTCCAACGGTCATATTTTCCCTTGAATCTGGGAGGTGACTATACCAATGTCCCTTAACCAATGGCTAGTAAGAAACAGATTGTATGCCATCATTTCATAATGATAATATTTATAAGGAAATGAAGTTACGTAACCAAATATATTTTTCAGAGTCTAAGGAAAAATAAAATTAAGTTTTTAACAAAATAAACATTATGAGTCTATATGACATGGAGATTTTGGTTCTATTTTAAGAAGAATTTGGAATATGAATTCTATAGATTATAGAGTCTGAATGAAGAGGAATTTAGAGTCAAAAGTTTTAGGAATTTGGAATCTGAATTATGTGGAATTTGATGTCTGAATTTTGAGGAATTCAGAATCTGAATTTCAAAGAATTAAGATTCTGATTTTTAGGGAATTCAGTATCTAAAATTGGGAGAATTGAGACTCAGAATTATGTGGAATTTTGAGTCCGAGACTTAGTAATAAAATGAGTTTGATTTATATAGATTATAAAATGAAACATTGAAAACAGAGGTAAGAATAAAATTTCCCTTAGAGAAGGAAATTTTTCCTTATTAAAATTTTAGTTAGAGAAATATGATTTTACTTAATATAAAGTGTTTGTGATTTTGAAAACATATTGGAAAGGAAATTTCATAAAGGGGCCTTATTGACTCGACAATCTCCCCATTTTCAGAAAGAAAAAATATCCTTATGAAAAATAATATAAAGACTATGAATTTTTCATTATGAACATAATAGAAAAACATATCTCCCTTTACTTATTAATCATGGTTTATATGAATAACTCCCCCAGAGGTTTTGAAATCCTAAAATATAGTATTCTTGACTTCCTTAAATAGATTTTTCTTTTACTTTCATAAGAAAATATTCTCTAAGAAAACACTTTCTAAGATAGACCCCCCTTATATAGGGAATTCTATAACTTTTTTATCAATCCTTTCTCCCCCTTAGTGATTTTTAAAAAGGAATAGAAAGGTGGAAAAAATATGGTACCAGAAAGATCAAGACTATATAAAACAACCAAATGAAGTGAAATTTTTTTTCATTAACATAGGAAAAATTTATTCAAGGAAGGTACAACAAAAGATCGCATTTGAAAGGAAAAAACATTCATCCTTCTTTTTCATTTGATATGAACTTATTCACAATGGTCTTAATTTTGTTAAGATCCTTATGATATTCATCAAAGTGCTTCAGAAGCTGTTATTGATCCTCATTTTTATTCTCTAGAGATTTTATCTTTTCATCCTGATACTTTATGATTTTTCCCTGGGACATAAAAAGCATTTATAGACTATTGAAAATTTCCTAAAACCCTATTATGATATCTCCTTCCCTCTTTAAATTCAAAGAAACTGAATTGAGATTCCCATTGAAATATTTTTCTTCTTTCTTCCTTGGTGCTTGTTCAGGGTTTAGATTTTACGATAAACGTTTCATAAGCTCTTATAATAATTACATCTACTATATAAATGGAATCATTCATAGAGTCTTTAATGTCATCAAGAATTCTCAGATCATTAAGCATCTTCTTTGACCACTTAGTGATTTCCCAAAAAGATCTTTAGTGAGAATCATACTTGATATAGAATGTTTTGAATTCAGACTCAAGATTTATGAATTTATCAATGGGAATGCTAACAGAATGCGATTTTTGATGGAATGAATGCGGAATCATCTAACACCTCAAGACAATACTATGAATCAATTGAATGGTGTCAACTAATTTTTTAAACGATTAAACCACAATGTCCTGATCCAAGGAGGAAGATTTCGAATCAGATGCCCATGTTGGTGATATTCATTCCCTAACACAATATCCTTTCTTTTTGATGAACCACCATCATATTTATTATCTACCAAAACATTATTAGGTGTATAAAATATGACCCGTTTTACTTTATCATCTCTAGAAGTAGTCTCCACATCTTTTGGGGACTCATCTTCACTATCTAATACATGAATTATTTTTTCATCATCAAACGTTTCCTTCTCAGCCTCTACCCCAAGATCATGTAGTTGAAAAATATCATGATTACTACTTTCATCATTAGATGGGTTTTTTACATCTTCCTGGACTTCATAACCTTTTCTTGGTGAAGAATGTTTCATTGAGTTGGCCTGAGAATTCTAGATTGACAACTTTTCAGATGAGATTTCCTTCTCATGACATTCTTTAACTTGCATATCATATCATCAATTTTATCACTTCTTCTTCTTCTTCATTCACTTCCTCCTACTGAACAATCTCTTCCTCTTCTTTTGGTTCTGGAATTACCATCTTATTTCCCAGAGTCACAGTTACTGATTCTTGTAGAAAGGATCCTGGAACCAAGATTTTTTCAAAAGATTTCTTAATATCGATGAGAAGGGATTGAACTATTTCAGCATCAGAAATCTTCTTCCTTAGCTAATTTTTTGTTTCTTGCCTCTCAAATTATTAGAAAACTAAATATTCAATGCTTTTCCTCAAAATAATACAATAAAAAGATATGATCTCCTTCCATCCTATTATTCTTATCTTCTCTCCACTTAGCAACCACTTCATCATGGTAGGTTTCTAGATTCTTTGGCTTTGGGGGTACTAATTAAGTTTCCTAAACTATAGGAGTTTTTCATTTGACTTCTGGTTCTATCTGCTTTCACTTCTTCCCACCCTTCTTGGATATCTCAGCTACTTCATGTTTCTTTGATAAGGCTTCTATTTCTCTTTCTGATAAGTCATAGAATTATCCAGATTTTCTATCAAAGACCACCATCATCCTCGTTGGGGTATCATCACTCAGAAACAAATCCTTGAAATTTCTTTTTTTAGAACTAAATGGGATTTTGAAAAAATATAGGGAATGAACAATGATTTTGGAAATAACCACCAGATACATGATAATTTGAGATTTAAGGGTCCCATTTTTATATTGGTAATTATTAGCAAGATTTACTACACCTAATTTATCTTCCTCACGTTTATCATAAAATCCATTACATAGATATCACTTTTCTTCAAGTTGTCCTTATAACCTTTTCTGGGAATGATAAATCCTTGAACCCATAATGCTGTGATCCTAAAATTCATAGGTAGATGATTCATTTTTGGTGTCTATACTATTGATAATCCAAGACACTCTATATCATTCTCCTTATCAAAACATCCTATCCAATCTAGTAATTTAAGAGTACAGAAAACAGCTTCACTGTGATATGGAATTCTAATGATGTTTGCAGCCATACTAAAGGAAATGGAATAGGTTTTCTCAAAACACTTGACATAAAACAAGTCTCTTCCATCTTGATTAAAAAAACTTATAGTCTCATAAAACTCTTCAAGAAACTCCAGATAAACCAAATCCTGTACTTTTAGTTTGGCTATGTAGAGACTCTCCCAATGATTCATCATGATATTTTTTAAAGGAGAGAATCATACATGGAAAAGAACATCAGATCTAATATGCTCTCTCTATAAATCTATCATTATGAAATTTCTTTATTGACAACATTTTTATCTAAGGGGGTGCTTCCAATGACATTCGAAGTTAAGAAAAACCAGAAATGCATAATGATCCTTATGTAGAGAGGCAGAGCTTCAGCACGAAAATTCTTGAAAATTAATATGGGACAAAGAATAGGGGGCCCTTATATTGGTGTTGAAGCAATAGTTCACATTCCTAGATTAATCCAACTGCTGAAACAAGATTGATATAATTTGACAGTTGAGATGAATGCCAAAGAAGACTTTTGGTAGCTTCTGATCTCTTGAGGTTTTTAAGGTAAAAATTCAGATTTAAGGAAAGTGAATCCAAACAAAGTTTCTTAAAACTAGATAAAATACCAATAAGTAAAATTTCAATTAGGAAAATTTAGGTAAGGAAACATACCTTCCGAATTTCTAGGAAAACTGTTAGTAAGGAAAAATATTCTTCTTAAGGAATTTTAGATTCCATAAATTATTATTATGGAAAAGTTTGATTACTTATTTTTTAAAGGAAATGAAAATGTTTTATGTAAAAAAAAGTGTTTCATAATTTGAGTTCCAAAAAATATGGATTAAAAAAATGGTTATAAAGGGAACAAAATTGATTAAGAAAAACATTTTGTTAGAAAAAAAGTTGATTACGCAAAATTTGATTAAGGAAAATTTTTATTACGCAAAATATGATCAAGGAAAAATTTTGATTATGCATGAAAATATACTCCACCTATGAAAAAAAGTTACTTAATGTGAAGAGATAGGATTCAACAAAGAGTAAATATGCATGATTATATTACAGTTATCACTCATATTTTTTTAATGTATTGAAATATATCAGAGGGTACATATTTTTTAAAAATATAAACAAGTTGATCTTGATTTTCGATAAATTGAAAAATGATATATCTTTTAAGTGTAGGATCCCTAAGAATGTGATTCCAAATATCTATGTGTTTTTCATGGGAGTGATGTGCATGGATTTTTAATAGAGAAATGGAACTAGTATTATCACTCAATATTAGTTTTTTTGTAAAACTCATGCCATAGTCTTTGAGTGTGTGTGGCATCCACAACACTTGAGCACAAAAACTTATAAAAGCTACATATTCAACTTCAGTATTGGAGAGTGCTCTTATGTTTTTCTTTATGGACCAAGAAACTAATGAATCTCTTAATAAATTACATGTTCTGGACCCATTTTTCCTATCCATTCTAAATCTACTAAAATCGGCATCAGAGAAACTTTTTGAAACAAAATAATTTCTAGAAGTATAGAAAAATCCAAAATCTATGGTTCCCTTTAAATAGAGAAATATTTTTTTCACTTCTTTTAAACACGATTATATTGGATTAGATTTATATCTTTCACATAACCATACTGAAGACATTAAATCTAGATGGCTAGATATCAAGTATAGAAAACTTCCTATCATACCTCTAAATGATTTTTTATCTACTAGTTTCCCAGCTTCATAAATATCAAGAGAATTTTAGGCACCAATTGTAGTACTTATAATCTTAGGGTTTTTATATCCATAATTTTTAAGAATATATTTAATATGTTTATATTGAGAAATATCAGTACATTCTAGGTTTTTAGACATTTTAAATCCTAGGAAAAATGTTAACTCATCCATAATATTCATTTTAACTCATATTTCATTAGATTTGAAAATGAATCAGTTAAATATTGCTGAGTTGAACCAAATATAATGTCATGAACATAAATTTGAATAATAAAAACATTTTTCTTATCTTTCATTACAAAAAAAATTGGATCAATAGTTCCTTTAACATAATTACATTGCTACAAAAATACTATATGTATATCATATAAGGCACTAGGGGATTTTTAAAACCATATAAATATTAGGTAAGTTTAAAAACATGTTCTTTATGTTTTGTGTCTACAAAACCAAGAGGTTGTTCAACAAAAACTTCCTCTTGAACATATCCATTAAAGAAAGCACACTTGACAACCATTTGAAAAAGTTTGAAATTAAAGAATGCTGCAATGGAAAGTAAAATACTAATAGATTCATGTCTAGTTATAGGAGAATAGGTTTCTTCATAGTCTCTTTATTCTTGTTGATTATAGCCTTTAGCAACTAATCTATCTTTATTTCTTAATATGATTCCATTTTCATCACACTTATTTCTGATGACCCGTTTTACTCTAATTAGAGATGTTTCCTTTGGTCTTTCAACCAAGGTCTAGAATTTTTTCCTTTTGAATTCATTTAGCTTATCTTGCATAGATTTAATCTAATAATCATCACCTAATGTTTCATCAGTTCTTTTTTATTATAATTGGGAAAATAATTCTAGATAATCTACTAAATTTCTTAAGGATCCTTTAGTTATTACTGGTTCATTTATATCACCAATGATACTATCACTGAGATGATTCTTAAAAAACTGATTTGGGGTTTGTAAAACCTCTTCATCAGCATATGATAAGATGTATTCTGATTTAAATGCATCAAAAATATTTTCATGAAAATTTTCATTATTAGAAGAATATTTTATCAAAGTTTGGTTATTATTTTTAGAAAAAACATCTGAATATATAGGTTGGAATTGTTCAAAAAAAGGATCAACATCATCAAATTTAACATGAACTATTTTCTCAATAGTACAAGTGTTTTTATTAAAAACTCTATAAGCCTTAAAAGTGGTGGAGTATCCTAGAAAAAGCCCTTCATCATACTTGGGTGAAAATTTATGTAAGTTATCTTTAATATTCAAGATGAATACTTTGCGACGAAATATTTTGAAGTTATAAAGTCTAGGTATTCTACCATTCCATAATATATAGAGAGTTTTGTAATGAAAAGGGATTATTAAAACTCGATTTATAGAATAACAACCAGTACTTACAGCTTCATCCCCAAAGTCTTTAGCAATAGAATTTTTACTCAACATGGTTCTAGTTATTTATTAAAGACTTCAATTTCTTAATTCAACAACATCATTATTTTGAGGAGTTCGTAGAGCTGAGAAGTAATGAGTAATTCCTTTTTTTACAACCAAAAGTTTTAAAATATGAATTTTGAAATTCTTCTCCCTGATAACTGTGAATATTTATCAATGGATGTTTTTTCTCATTTTTAAATTAGGATATAAATATTTTGAAATAACAAAATTCATCAGATTAATTTGATAAAAAATTTACCCACGTAAATCTAATATAATCATCAACAAGAAAAAATATAGAATATTTTCCACCAATGCTTCCAATTTGTATCAGACTGAAAATATCCGTATGAACTGACTATAATCCATAAAATGTTATGAGTTAAAAAACTGATTTAAAACCTGATTTATGTTTCTTTCTATATTGATAAGGATCACAAAATTTTGAAGAATCAAATCTAAGCTCCGGTAGACCCTTAACATGTATTTTCATCGATAATTTTCATAGTTTTTTAAGATTACAGTGTCATAACCTTCTATTCCAAAACCAAGATTGATCTTCTATTTCACTGAGACATGGTATATCATGGATCCTATAGTCTTTTATCTTTAGTGTGTATATTTTATATTGCCTATAAGTAGAAAGAATGAACTTTTCCTTGGAATTGTGTACTAATAATTTATCATTTCTAAAATTCACAAGGTAACCTTCATCACATAATTGACTTATGCTAATGAGGTTATACTTAAGACCCATAACAAATAAAACATTTTAAATCAAAGTTTTTCCATGAAGAAAAATGTTACCTATACCATCAATTTCTCCCTCATCATTTTCTCCAAATGTTACTTTTCCTCCTTTGGTCCTGATAATCTTTTCAAATAATTTTTTGTTACCTATCATATAATGAGAACAAACACTATAAATGTACCATGTATTTCTATTCGTACTTTCTTTTTTTCTAGAAAATAATAGAGTTAGGCTCTTAGAATCCAAAATTTCTTAGATCTAGAAATTTTATAAAGTAATATTTTAGGAATCTATATTTTCATAGAGAAATAAAATTTATAAAAACCTATAGATTTAGTTTTTGGAGAAATTTGTTTTCTCCCAATATCCACCACACAAACATTTAGTACAAAATGAATCCTTTTGGGGAAAAAAATAATTGTTACTAAAACAAGTTTCAAATGAGTAAACCAAATCCATAATGATTATTTAATAGATGAATTTTGGAAAAAATCTTGTTAAATATTTCATTAACATAAGTTATTTTTGATAGAAATTTACTTAAAGAAAATATTTCTGATTTTAGTTTAATAATAACATTTTTATCCTCAAGGTTATTAATTTTTGAACTAGAGTTATCCTCAAAAATATATTTCTTATAAATAATATTTTATTGATCCTTATAATGTCTATCCTTATTAAAATAATCTTCCTCATGTTTTTTAGAAATATATTCAAAATTACAAATTTTTTGATCAATATCCATAGAAAGATCTGATATATCTTTGGTTAAAACAATTTCTATAATTTTTCTTCTCTAACTTTTTTTTATCATACAATTTTTATTTTTAAGAATATTGGAAAACATGGAAACTTCATTACAAAAAGAAAAAGAGTTATATTCATCATAAGAAGATTCTTCATCTAAAAACTTATAATATTTTTCATCAGAATAATTTTTATTCAATGATACATTACTAAAAGATTCAATATTGTGTTTCTCGGTAATAAAATAACTATTTTCAGTGGATTGTTTTGCTAGTAGACCAATATTCTTCTTACTATAAGTTTCAAACTCTAAGGATTCATCTGAACATTCATCACCATTAGAACTCCCAGCGTCAGTAGCTTTGAAAACCTTTCTTAGCCTTATTCTTCAAATTTTACTTCATGTTTCTCTCAGAATTAATTTCTTTCATGTATTTTAATTTTAGCATAGGAAAATTTGGAATAATGTGTCTGGATCTTTTTCATTCATAGCAATTGATTTACATATCATTTTTCCTTTCATTATTTCTTCTTATATATATACAGAAAATTTTTCCTCCCCACTATCTTGTTTATCCTTCTATCACAATTAGCTAAAACATTTTTAGACTGTTCTATTTAACTAGACTCAAAATGAACATTGACTTTCTTAGACTTTGATCTTGTAACCCGTTCAAGAGTCTTGAATTTAGTAGTATTAAAGGCTACACATACATTTTCATTCTTCTTCTTATTCATATCAAAATCTCTTTTCATTATTGACTCATGTTGAAAAATAGTTCCAAAAATTACTTCAGGAGAAATATTGGAAAATTTTCTATTCTCATTAATACCTGTCCTTTTTTATTCCCACTCATTTGGAATGATGTCAACTATCTTTTACACCAGAGCTTCTTCATCAAGACCATTTGTTCCCATAGATTGAAGGTAGTTTAAAATGGTCATAAATCATTGTTGTACTTTGCATATAGGTTCTCCATAAAGAAATATAAATCCATGATATTCATCTCTCAATATAGCTCTTCTAGTTTGTATCACTTTAGAAGTACCAAAATGTGTAACATCAAGTTAATTCCTAAAGAAGTTGGAATCTTCACAAGAACAAATTTGACTATATATATTCTTGTTGAGGGAACACAAAAAAGTATTGTGTACCAAGTAATTTATTGGATATTCTGATTTTTGTTAATTGGTAAATTTTTTGGATTCCTTGTTTAGAATTTTATAATCTCTGGTAAGCATAAATTTTTTTTCTACTCCAGTATTAATGAAAAAGGTCATCATTATATCTCTCCATTACTCATAATATTTACCATAAAAAATGCATGGTTTAGTGGGATTTATATTTTAAATCGAATCAACATTAATTCCGGCCATTCAATAAGAAAATATCTTTCCACAAAACATTTAAATAAAAAAATGTTTTTATACAAAGGAAAAATCTCTAATCAAAACTTGAAAATAAAGAAACATTTAATTAGAAAAATTTAGAACAATGAAAAAATAATGAAGAAAAATTATATATGAGGATATGTATTTTAGAGACCTCATCTAAGACCAACTATAGGATAGAAATAGTTTATGTAGATGCTAAATTATAATAGGGGGTGAATTGTAAGTTTAAAAACATTTGGTTTTAACCTTAAGAAAAAATATTTTTAATAAAGATAAACAAGGTAAATTCACAAATACTCTTTTAGTTATACGAAACGAACATTCTTATGTTATGAAAATATAATTCGAGAAATGAAACATAAGAAAATTTTACAATTAAAAGATTATAACTTAAATAATATAGAATCTTACTTATTAGAGAGAAATAAAAGTATAAGAAAGTATAAGAATTTTATAATTTCTTTCCTTATCAAAATTGAGTGGAAATTAAATTTCAAACAAAACAAGTAACAAGTAGAAAATATTTTATCCTAAATAGAAGGGTATCCAACAACCTTGGATAAAGGTCCCTTGATTTATACATTCATGAAAGTCTACCTTACCCACCCTAGGGTAAGCCCTCGATATGAATATCAGAATCTATCTTTCTATTATTACAAGCCCTTGATCATTAAGGTAGTCAGTACCTCTTTCTTCCTATCCTTATAAGTCCTTGAGCTTTAAGTTATTAATCACTTCTATATTCCTATCCTTGGAATCCATCGATTATACCTAGAAATAATCAGAGTCTCACTAAGCAAGCTGAACAACATATTCAGATCCACAAAAATCATATGAGTCATTCTCTCCCTAGAAATCACATCACAACATGTAATCTATAGGTCGATAAATAGATAATGATATCATTAAACTGATCTCCTATTTATAGGAACAACTCCATTGGTGGTCTACCTCATCCAATGGTCATATTTTTCCTTGAATCTGGGAGGGACTTATACATGTGTCACTCAACCAATGGTCAGTTATAAACAGACTATAATACATCGTTTAATAACGATAATATGTATAATGAAAATAATGTTACTAAACAAAATTTATTTTTCAAAGTCTAAGGAAAAATATAATTTTGAGTTTAACAAAATAAAACATTCAGAGTCTATATGACATGAACATTTATATTATGTTTTACAAAGAATTCAGAATATGAATTTTATAGATTCCTTATTCTGAATTGTAATTAAATTAGAATATGAATTCTTAGGAATTCATAGTTTAAATCATAAGGAATATATAGTTTGATTTCTGAGGAATTAGAAGTCTAAATTATGAGGTATTCGGAGTATAAATTCTTAGGAATTTGGAATCTGAATTTTATAGAATTTGGAGTTTGAAATTTAGAGAAATCGGAATCTGAATTTTAGAGAATTTAGACTCTGAATTCTGAGGAATTTGGACTCCAAAATTCTGATGAATTTGGAGTCTTATACTTAGTAATGAAATGAGTTCGATTTAGAGATATTATAAAATGAAATAATAAAAACAGACGTATGAATAAAAATTTCTTTATATAAGGAAAATTTTCATTATTATAATAAACCATAGAGAAATATGATTTACCCTAAGATAATGTCTTAATGATTTTCAAAACATTGGGTAATGGAAATTTCATTAGGAGACCTTATTTACTCAACAAGCCACACATCATGCGGCCTCTCCCTCTAAGGGGGTGTCCCTAACACAACAATATACCTTTTTTTGAATACCAAGTCAATACCTCCACGAAATGGTAAATACAAAAAAATTATATAGTATATTAAAGAAATAATTACAAACCAATATGATCATAATGTAGAAACATTTAACAATATGTGATCCAGATATAAAATGTTTACAAGATTCTCTTGAAATAGTCATGGAATCAGGATTAATATATGGGCATCAATAACTACATAAACACCTATGAGAAATCATCATCAAAGATGCTAAATATTATATTCCATAAAATTAATAAATAAAGGCTATAATAGTATACAAGGGACTAAAATGGTACGGAAATTCATACCTTAATGATAGGGTTGATGTACTTCAAATATCATCACAAGATTAGAGACCATTTGAATTGCGCACACACTAAGAAAATTCTAACATGATATATATTCCAATCTCAGGTTATGTTTTATTTAATAAGATGTTAGAAAATATAGAACCAACATGGTATTTTTATTAATGTCTTTATAGAATTAAAATTCTAGCAAGTTCCATAAATTGAACTAGTTTTGAGATATATTTAATTAGAGGACTCTAACTCACGAGATCCATTTTCAACTAAATAATGGCTCATTAATTAGTCATCAATTCTATAAGATAAACATAGGTATATATGATGAGCATTAATCCACCAAAAATCCTTGAACTATAATGGTATACATGAATAAAAAGATCTCAGGATGATTTATTTAAGTTGAATTACCTATAAATATCCACATTTAATGATACATATAGATCAAATCAAAGGGGATGTATCAGAAACATCACATCAACCACTTTTCAAAGTTAAATATTATCAATTCACATGGTTTAAACATAATATAGATTTAGAGGAGGGGAATTCATTAGGGAATACCATATGTGTCTGTAAAATTAATGTGGATTCTTATAAAATGAAAACCTGTCAAATAGACCATAAATAGCCATTAAATATGAAGTCGTATAATTTAATTCAATCATAAGTGGTTTGGATGCACAATTTATCAAACCATGAAACATCCATGAATGCTATCTGGGATTCTAGATAATCTCCATGTGTTGATCTTATAATTTTTTAAACCATGAACCAAACATAATCTTAGCATCTAGATCTTCTATCATAATTTTCCAAGTGATTCGATGTGGGCTTTCATAACATAATCATTAAAATTTCCCAACCCCTTGAGGAATTATCTCTATTTACATTAATTTTTAGATAATGAAACCAATTTTTTAAAACTATACAGAAAACACGAATCATTTAAAATGAATTGAAAACTTATTCAAACTATTTAAAACCCCTTGAACGGATCCCAATGAATAATTACTCAATAAAATATTATTAACAGATAAAATTAAATTCTAATGCACCTAGAAAATATGAGGCCATTATGTTCTCTCAATCCAAATACTTCTCATCATCAGCAAGGGTATCTAAGAATCATGGTTGAAAAAATGAAAACATTTATCTTTAATATCTGCCTCACAGTCCTAATTTTCAATCATGTTTCCCCCATGTCCCTATTGAATATTTATAAGTGGTACCGTATTCGAACATATGACATTATTTTGAAGTCTATAATCCATATCAAATGATCCACATATCTTACATCAAGATCCATCTCAATATCCCTATATTTGATAACATACATGGGATCGGGCCAGTACCAATGGATAAAAAACACATTAAACACACCATTCATACATTAATAGAGAGAAAAAAGATCTAGAGATAAAAAAATTGTTCTATCATACTCAGGGACATTGGACTATACAAAATATTGTGTCAATTTCTTACCTTTCTTCCTTAAAATACTAGTACCTAACCAAAGTGTCACTTTAAAAGAAACCCTATCACCTAAAAAAATAAAACAGTTCCTCTAACTATTGGAATACAGATTCTAGTTTATTTGAGTTATGATTAGAATCATCTAAATTAATTAAAGACACAAATGATATCTTATACCATACTGGGACCAAAAAATATTTTTCCATTGGCCTCATAAGAACAATGTGTTGAGTTAAATGGATTGATATAGAGTGACTCATTAGGTCCTATCTGAATCGAAGAATGATAACCATTATTTTGTGTGCAATTAATTAATTTTATGTGATCATACCACACTCTACCAATGTATAAGGAGAAATACCAACGTATATAAAATAATATATGGATTTTTCACTCCAATTATTAATTTTCATGAGGATTTTACAATGATATCTATCTTAGTGAATCCCTAAGGCCTTCCAGTTCCCTTCCAAAACTATAATGTATTGCATGCATATATATTAGATATGATGATTGGGGGAAATAAAAGAAATAATACTATCTAAAAATCATAAATCCTTCCAATATCATATTTTTAGTGAGTTTCATAGATCAATAAGAAATGATAATGTCTTCTTAGAATATCTATAATCACCCAGATAACATAATCAACCCTCATGTACATAGGTAAACACTTTATAGAGTCTGTATTGACATTCTACGACTTCCACATGGAGAAAAGAAGTTCTTAAATAAAAATACTATAATGATAGTGCTTGGAAATTATCCTTAGGAAAATATGGGGTCGGGAAATTAATCCACATTGTCCTTATTCATCCATGGACACTAGAACTACCAACTTATAGAAGTAGGGACTACGACTCTCCCATGTACAATGATCAAATAATCACCATCTGATGACCACCCAAGTTTCAGGTCACCCTAATCTCGATGTTACAACATAAAAACAATCTCTTAGTCAGTATACTATAAAAAATTTAACCATCCATCCAAAGAATATGTGACCACCAATGGGGAACATATCATTAATCAATGTTGTTCAGAAGCATCCATCTTATAATCATCCATCAACATCATCAGAAGTCACTGTGCCTATAAAGTCCATTCACTAAGCTCCTCACCTACATCAACCCTATAACTAAGAGGTATTACAGTGAAGTTACCTTTACCTATATCATATTAAACCTCAGAGTCAATGTTTTATAGATAATAAACCTAGTGCCCATGACTCATGTCTATGCCTTTCTATAGGGAGATATAAAAGTACATATTATGGTTCTTGTAGGAAAAACACCACTTAATATATAAATAGTGTCACAAACACATCAAATATTGTTTCATGAATATCAAATTCAAGTCATCGGTATGATATCTATAATCATGGAATCACAAATGACATGTCCCATAAGCTACAATCCACTCCCTCAACACTAATAGTACTCCCAAAAAAATGCTTAATGCATCCTGGTATATGACATAACTGATCATAGACTTTGTAAGAATAAATATGATATTTATATGTCAACCAAATCATTATATAATGAAAATATTATTTACAGTGTTCCATCCAAAAAAATAATTTATTCCATTCTTTGTTAGCATAATAATTGTTACGAATAAATGGGGAAATTCCTAGAGAAAATTCTGATTGTATCTCGCTAAACCTAAAAATTTCCAATATTGAACACATTTTTAGGATGTGTCCAACAAATAATTTCTTCAACATTTCTTTGAATATCAATATATAATAGGATCAGAAACTACATAACCCATGACTTCCACAAACTAATTCCAAAATTGAATCTTCAGAAGATTGGCTGAAAGATGATGTTCTCAAAGTGTACTGATGTTTATATAGATATTTCTAGCACATTGCTCTATTGTTAGAGAGTAAATGAGGATATCGTTAATGATAACCATGGTTAATGTAACATCCCAAGTAAGTAATGAATAATATATATTTTTATCTATGTCTATTAATGATTAAGATAGTTTTATAGAGGCTTAAAATGAAAATAAATACAATCTTATGCATGGAATACACTAATATTCTTAAAAGATTGTTTTAGTGCCTTTTGATGGAAAACCATTTTTGAATATATATTTTGAAAATTTTATAAAATATGTTTGTCAAAATAAACTTATCCTTTATGATTGGGACATCAAAATTTACCTTATGTGAATTTTTGGTAATTTTCTGACAATGTTCATTTTTTAATGAATAGTGAAAAATACTGCATTTTACATCAAAACTGCTTTTTAATCTAATTTATTTATATGATTAGATTATGTTTTAAATTGGTTTTGAAGTGAAATTAGAATATATTTTTACCATTTTATCCAATGGTGGTCATTGGAATCAATTTCACTTTGAAATTAGACTTAAACTGGTGTCAATCTTTTGATACTTATTGTTTTGTAAAAACACGCTATTTGCTCTGGAAGCGGGGATTAATTATTAAATTAATTAATGTGATTTATATGATTTGAATTGTGTAAAATAGACTTCATTTTTGAATTCGGAATATCAAATATATCTTAGGGTGAATTTTTGGTAATTTTCTGAAAAACTTCAATTTTTGATGAAGAGTGAAACCACTAAGTGGTAATCAAGCAAACTGATTTTTCAGTTAAATGAAAGTTTACCACTAATGTGTATTGAATTTTGAAAATCCGACATACATGGTTGTAATTAATAAGTAAAATGTGGTTCAATGAGATTAAAATAATTTTTTGGTGAATAGTAACTTATTAAGTTCTTA
Organism: Viscum album; assembly: GCA_963277665.1. Classification (NCBI taxonomy): domain Eukaryota; kingdom Viridiplantae; phylum Streptophyta; class Magnoliopsida; order Santalales; family Viscaceae; genus Viscum; species Viscum album. The sequence goes on from OY728145.1 coordinate 154,066,495, forward strand.
ATCGCGATTAGTGGTAATTAGTGTAGTTTAAGGTATAAATAATGCTTTAATAATATGAAATGACCTAGACACATGTCCCAACCTTATTGGTTGTGTCATGGCCGACCAAGACAAGCCATGGGTCAACTTGGGGACCCCATGGATCCACTTTTTTTGGGAAATGACATAAATTACTTTTTATTAAATGTTAAAGTGAAAATGACACAAACATAATATGTTTTGCGAAAACAATTTTTAAGTGGGGTTATAAAAGTCCACATTTTGATTATAAATAGTAATTGGAAAGATAAAAAGATTTCCTACATCATAGTATTTTTTTTAATAATTTTTAGAAACTAAATAAATTAAATTATTTATGACATAATAATGATGCAGCGATGACATCATTATTTGACGATTTAAATAAAATGGAAAGATAATGTAAAATCTAAGAACTACACATGTCCAAAACCAATTGGATGAATGGATTTAGATGCCTTATCACCTTATCCACGAATTCTATCAATGTGGGACCTTTTAAAACCGAAACACATTTTCAAATAAAGTAATGTTTCTTTACTTTCCAAAAGTGCCCCTCCTCTCCCCTTATAAAAGGCCCCCACCTCTTCCTCATTTCACACACTCTTCAAGCATTTGGCTCGGCCAACCCCTGCCCATTTGGTCTCTCCACATCCCTCTCCTCATCCTAGAGGATTCCCTTTGGGCAGAATCCTTTCAAATGAATCCTTTAGGCTCAACTCAAAAGGAGTTACACTTTTTAAGGTAATTCATTCTCTCATGTTCATTTGTTTTATTTTGCTTCTCCAACCCCCTAAACTCTTTTTATTTACTTCTTTTGTAACAACAACAGTATCTTCAATATACTAGTATGTTGTTATAAGATTTATTTGAGCTACACTCTCACACAACTACATCAAATGGTTAAAGAACATACGGTTTCTGTGGATGGCGAAATTCTGCCTCCCGAAACGATGATTGTTCAACACTCATTTAACACCTTCAAAGGTGGCCATTATGATGTCACTATTTTTATATATGATATATAATATGTTTATGTTTTCCTTAAGCTTCTGTTTTTTAATTTTGGGCATACCTTTATGGTTTCCATTATGGGTAAAACACGATATCTTCATTTTAGGAAGTGCGGACTACCGCCCCCTGAAAGTGATTTGATTCGTTAATACCATATGTGGGATGTGTAAAGGATAAAGTTAATGATATTATATATGTTATTATACTGGAATTATAATATACTATTATATCATTATGATTCCATTCCAGAAAATATAAAATAGAAATGGAAGTAGCGTTCATGCATACGTACGGCTTACCGTCTCCATGAACGGTGCATTTCATTTCTTACCTCTAAATGTGATGTAATATTATAAATGAATGTAGGTACTGGATATATATGACATATATGATATCTACATCATGAATATCATTCTGGTATAATGAACCTTTGACCAAATTAACAACATGTAAGTATAAGAAGTCTATTTTTGACTTAAGAACCAAATACCGACAAAATGAACATTATTAACTTAAATGATTACATGATGTTCATAACATGGTATAAAAGGAATAATGAACTTGAAAAAGATTCATAAGCAAGTAGACATTAACTCAGGTTTATTATTCATGAGTTTAAAGAACGGTCGGGTCAAGTCGGATACGAGGTATGGGACTTCGTCTCAATCTCCTTTCATTGAGGCATATTTTATTTTATACAAAACATTCTTTTATACGGTGTATAAACCCCTTTGACTTTTACGTTTATTCAAAAGGAATCTTTTTATACGAATCGTTTACTAAACAACAAAAGGGAATGTTTTTGTCGTACGTATGTGGCGACAACGACTTCTCCGCCGTCGTAACCATTATTTGAGTTTCGGCTTCCTCTACAAGCCATACCTTTTTTTAAAAGAAAAATAAATACCATGTTTTACTTTGGTATTGAAAATGGTTTTCATAATGTTTTTATTATATCAATGTGTTGTATTGATATCTCGTGATTGAAATGTGGAAATGTTATTTTTCCTTTATGCATGTTTTATGTGATATAATTATGTTATGGTCCTTGGGAATTATTATGAAGACGGGTGGTTCCGTGATAAACTAAGGGCGGGTGATCCCGTTATAGCTCTCCAATGCATTGGGTAACGCGAAGGAGTGAAACGTTAAGATTTCTCCGAAGAGATTTTAGGGAATATACTGTGATGGGTATTCCAAACGTAACCAAGAGGGTTACTCCCTACGTAAGAATGTTATGAATGCCTCAAGTTACCTTTATGTATTATGATTTCTATGATTTATTCATGATTTTATGAGGTATGTTAAAGTGCCTATGTTTTATGGGTAAAGTATGATTTCATTCTTATGTATATATGAACTCATGTTTCCTTTCCATGTTTTTTTTATAACCCATACTGAGTTTTTATGCTCATCCCAAGTTTTTGAAATGTTTTTCACAGGTCAAGGGAAAGGTACATGATAAGATGATAGAGTCAAGGATGTGTCAAGAAATAATCCATGTTTTACTTTAAATGTGTTTCCATTGATGGGAATGAAGAATACTATCTTTATGTAACCACTTTGTTTATATGTGGAATGTAATGCAAGTTTTATGATCTAATTCTCTAAAACTCTAAACCTGAAAAGATCCTCAATGTGTAATCTTGTAATAACTCAAGATTAAGTAAGGTTTAAGGCTGGGGCCTTATAGTTGGTATCAAAGGTCGGTTTAGATAACTTTAGGAGTTAGAATTCTATTAAATGATTATCCAAAAATATTTTTTTTTTCGAAATGATATAGCATTTAAATATTACCATGTTGCTTCATCTAAGACATGTTTGTTCAGAATGGTTTTCCGCAGAGGAAACAGGGAAGCTATGCTAGGAAGGCATACAGAAGGAAATAACCTTTCGAATCAGCATCCAGAAATGGTCGGAATTGGAACTGAACAGTTTTTTGCAGTAATGGCGCAGTTGACTCAGGTGATAAATGGTGGTGGTATCCATGCACGAGATCAGCCAGATCAACCGCAGAGGAACATTTCAGTGGTGGAACATTTCATGAGTCAACATCCCCCATCCTTCAGAGGATCATCTGACCCTGTGCTATCTGAAGGGTGGATTAAAGCACTGGAGAAGATTTTTGATGTCATGGGGTGTTCGGACAATCAAAAGGTTAGTCTTGCTATTTACCGTTTGGAGGGTGAAGCAGATCAGTGGTGGTCTATGGTTAAAAATATCAGGGATGCCGATGAGATTGATGCTCTTGACTGGGATGAATTCAAAGGTATGTTTCATGAGAAGTATTTTCCTAAGGCTGTTCGACTTAGTATGGAAAAGCAATTCTTGGAATTGAGGCAAGAGGAAGACTCAGTGGCTGCCTATGAAGAAAGGTTCACTCGATTGGCAAGGTATGCTCCAAATTTTATCCGAGACCTTGATAGTAAAATCAATCATTTTTACTCAGGATTAAAGCCAAAATCTCGAAGGGCATTATCTTCTCGTGAGTTTAAAAGTTATGAAAAGCTTGTTCGATGTGCTGAGAAGGTGGAAATGGAGTTTGTCGATGACCAAGTGTTCTATAACAACCAGCAGAAGAAGAGACCGAGGTGGCAGGAGAAAGGTAAGAATTCTTCAAAGAAGTCTGATGGTAAGAGAACTAAGTTTCCAGTTTGTGATAAATGTGGCAAAAGGCATGCTGGGGAATGTCTTATGAATTCTAGGAAGTGCTACCGATGTGGTAAGATGGGACATAAGGCTCGTGATTGCACTGAAAAGGATCAAGGTGAAGGTAAGAACAAATTTGATTTACAGTTAGTGAAATGTTATAAGTGCAGTGAGATGGGTCACTATGCAAACGAGTGTCCGAAAAGGAGCTTGAGTGATGGAAAGCAGTTAGACTACAAGCAGAAAGGGGTGGTGAAATCCTTTGCAACTACTTCAGCAGATGACAGGCCATCAAATGAAGTTGTATCAGGTACTTTGTTTGTTTTTTCAGATTATGCCAGTGTGTTGTTTGATTCGGGGTCTACACATTCTTTCATCTATGAAACCTTTTCTAGTAAAATGGGAATACCATCTCAAGAAATGACTCTTGAACTTTTGGTAAAAACACCTGGGGGAAGTGTCAAGGAAAAAGAATTTATAAGAATCTTCATATCCTTATCTGTGGAAAGAACCTACTTGCAAACCTTATTGTTCTACCTCTAGTAGAGTTTGATGTTATCCGGGGTATGGATTGGCTCTCTATTTACCATGCTAAGATTGACTGTAGAGCTAAAGATGTTTCTTTTCAGAAAGACTTTCAGTTTGTTTACAAGAATGAACCCTTACTTTTGATAACATATCAAGAGGCCGAAAAACTTGTAAAAGATGGAAATGAATGTTACCTTGAACACGTCGTTGAAAATAAAGGAACTGTTCAGATTAATGATGTGCCAGTGGTAAATGAGTATCCTGATGTTTTTCCTGATGAGTTTCCTGGAATAATACCAGATCGGGAAGTTGAGTTTACTGTTGACTTAGTTCCTGATGCTAAGCCAATTTCAAAACCCCCTTATCGAATGGCACAAATTGAACTTTTAGAGTTAAAGGAGCAATTGCAAGATTTATTAGAGAAAGGTTTCATTAGACCTAGCACATCACCATGGGGTGCTCCTGTTTTATTTGTTAAAAAGAAAGATGTTTCTATGAGACTTTGCATTGATTATAGAGCCTTGAATAATATCACTATTAAGAACAAATATCCTTTGCCTCATATCGATGATTTGTTTGATCAGCTCCAGGGAGCTCAGTTCTTTTCAAAGATTGACCTGAGATCGGGGTACCATCAGCTGAAGGTAAATGAGGCAGATATTCTGAAGACCGTGTTCCGTACGAGATATGGCCATTATGAATTTGTAGTAATGCCTTTTGGGCTAACCAATGCACCTGCTGTATTCATGGACTTAATGAATAGAATTTTCCAGGAGTTCTTGGATAAGTTTGTGGTGGTTTTCATTGATGATATTTTGGTGTTTTCTAAAAGTAAAGAGGAGCATGAAAAACATTTAAGGGTTATCTTGCAAACCTTAAAAGAAAAGAAATTGTATGGGAAATTCAGCAAGTGTGAGTTTTGGTTGCAACAAATACCTTTCCTTGGTCACATTGTTTCTAAAGATGGAATAACTGTTGATCCTGCAAAAACAAAAGTTGTGGAAGAATGGCCAAGACCCACAAATGTAACCGAGATTCGTAGCTTCCTTGGTTTGGCGGGCTATTACCGAAGGTTTGTTAGAAATTTTTCACGGTTATCTAGTCCAATGACTAAGCTAACTCAGAAGGGTGTTAAGTTTATCTGGACAAAAGAATGTTATGATTGTTTTCAGGAATTGAAAAGAAGATTGGTGAATGCTCCAGTTTTGGCACTACCTTCCAGGAATGGTGAATTTGTTATATACAGTGATGCTTCATTGAAAGGACTTGGTTGTGTCCTAATGCAGAATGATCAGATAATTGCTTATGCTTCACGACAGTTGAAAACTCATGAGGTAAATTACCCTACACATGATTTGGAATTAGCTGCTTTTGTTTTTGCTTTAAAAATTTGGAGGCATCATTTATATGGATTAAAGTGTGAAATATATACCGATCACAAAAGTTTAAAGTATATATTCACTCAGAAAGATTTAAACATGAGACAGAGGAGATGGCTAGAATTAATCAAGGATTATTATTGTACAATTCATTACCATCCGGGAAAAGAAAATAAAGTGGCTGATGCTTTGAGTCGAAAAAGTAATGCTTCTTCAACAATGTTGCGTTTGGAACGTGATCCTTTGGTTAAGGATTTGATGAACTTTGGCATAGAAGTTGTTGGTGCAGGAAGTCCTTCTGTTTTGTTTCAGGTATCAGTGAGATCTTCTCTATCAGATAGAATCAAGAAAGCACAGAAGCAAGACAGTGAGCTGCAGAAAAAGGTGGAGTTGGTTCAGAAAGGTAAGTTGCCTGAATTCAACATTGATAGTGATTGTGTTTTGAGATTTGGGAAGAGATTGTGTGTGCCTTGTGATTCACAGTTAAAGAGAGAGTTGTTATGTGAAGCTCATAGTTCTCCGTTTTCAGTTCATCCGGGTAGTACTAAGATGTATAGAGATCTACGGGAGTATTACTGGTGGGATGGAATGAGAAGAGATATTGCTGATTTTACTGTGAAGTGTTTGACTTGTCAGCAGGTTAAAGCAGAGCGGCAGTTACCGAAAGGGATGCTTCAGCCTTTACCAGTGCCAGAGTGTAAATGGGAGAATATATCCATGGACTTTGTTGTTGGATTACCGAATACATCTCGAGGTAATAATGCAATCTAGGTTATTGTTGATCGCTTGACCAAATCTGCTCATTTCCTTGCTATACGAGATACTTTCTCTCTTGATCAACTTTCCCGTTTGTATCTTAAAGAGATAGTCAGGTTACATGGAGTTCCTCTCTCCATTGTATCAGATCGTGATCCCAGGTTTACTTCTAACTTTTGGAAAGGCCTCCAGAAGTCGTTGGGTACTGAATTAAATTTTAGTACAGCTTTTCATCCTCAATCAGATGGGCAGTCAGAACGAACAATTCAGACATTGGAGGATATTCTACGAGCTTGTTCTATGGATTATCAGGGAAGTTGGGACCAACATCTTTCTTTGGTTGAGTTTTCATATAATAACAGTTTTCATTCCAGTATACAGATGGCACCATTTCAGGCATTATATGGGAAGCGGTGTCGAACTCCAGCTTTCTGGGATGAAGTGGGTGAAAGGATGTTGATGGGACCAGAATTGGTAGAAGAGATGGCCGAAAAAGTTCAGCTGATTCAGAAACACATGAGAACAGCTCAGAGCAGGCAGAAGAGTTTTGCGGATAACCGGAGGAAGGATCTATCTTTCGAGGTAGGTGATCATGTTTTTCTCAAGGTTTCTCCTTGGAAAAGTGTGATGAGATTTGGTAAGAAAGGAAAGTTGAGTCCAAGGTTCATTGGACCATACGAAATTCTGCAAAGAGTTGGATCAGTTGCATACCGAGTGTCTTTACCTCCGATTTTATCTCAGGTACACAATGTTTTTCACATTTCGATGTTGAGAAAGTATATGCTAGATCCATCTCATGTTTTGAGTACAGAGGTAGTTCAGCTGGAAGAGAACCTATCTTATGAGGAAAAACTGGTCCAGATTCTTAACCACAGGGAGCTGGTGTTACGGAATAAGGTGATTCACCAGGTAAAGGTTTTGTGGAAAAACCACATGATTGAAGAGGCAACATGGGAATCTGAAAATGCAATGAGGGATAAGTACCCCCATTTATTCGATAAGGAAATAAATTGCGGGGACACAATTTTCTAAAGGGGGGAAGGATGTAACATCCCAAGTAAGTAATGAATAATATATATTTTTATCTATGTCTATTAATGATTAAGATAGTGTTTTAGAGGCTTAAAATGAAAATAAATACAATCTTATGCATGGAATACACTAATATTCTTAAAAGATTGTTTTAGTGCCTTTTGATGGAAAACCATTTTTGAATCTATATTTTGACAATTTTATAAACTATTTTTGTCAAAATAAACTTATCCTTTATGATTGGGACATCAAAATTTACCTTGTGTGAATTTTTGGTAATTTTCTGACAATGTTCATTTTTTAATGAATAGTGAAAAATACTGCATTTTACATCAAAACTACTTTTTAATCTAATTTATTTATATGATTAGATTATGTTTTAAATTGGTTTTTAAGTGAAATTAGAATATATTTTTACCATTTTATCCAATGGTGGTCATTGGAATCAATTTCACTTTGAAATTAGACTTAAACTGGTGTCAATCTTTTGATACTTATTGTTTTGTAAAAACATGCTATTTGCTCTGGCAGTGGGAATTAATTATTAAATTAATTAATGTGACTTATATGATTTGAATTTTGTAAAATAGACTTCATTTTTGAATTCAGAATATCAAATATAGCTTAGGGTGAATTTTTGGTAATTTTCTGAAAAACTTCAATTTTTGATGAATAGTGAAACCACTAAGTGGTAATCAAGCAAACTGATTTTTCAGTTAAATGAAAGTTTACCACTAATGTGTATTGAATTTTGAAAATCAGACATACATGGTTGTCATTAATAAGTAAAATTTGGTTCAATGAGATTAAAATAATTTTTTGGTGAATAATATCTTATTAAGTTCTTAATCGCGATTAGTGGTCATTAGTGTAGTTTAAGGTATAAATAATGCTTTAATAATATGAAATGACCTAGACACATGTCCCAACCTTATTGGTTGTGTCATGGCCGACCAAGACAAGCCATGGGTCAACTTGGGGACCCCATGGATCCACTTTTGTTTTGAAATGACATAAATTACTTTTTATTAAATGTTAAAGTGAAAATGACACAAACATAATATGTTTTGCGAAAACAATTTTTAAGTGGGGTTAAACAAATCCAAATTTTGATTATAAATAGTCATTGGAAAGATAAAAAGATTTACTACATCACCGTATTTGTTTTTATAATTTTTAGACATTAAATAAATTAAATTATTTATGACATAATAATGATGCAGCGATGACATCATTATTTGACGATTTAAATAAAATGGAAAGATAATGTAAAATCTAAGAACTACACATGTCCAAAACCAATTGGTTGAATGGATTTCTATGCCTTATAACCTTATCCACGAATTATATCAATGTGGGACCTTTTAAAACCGAAACACATTTTCAAATAAAGTAATGTTTCTTTACTTTCCAAAAGTGCCCCTCCTCTCCCCTTATAAAAGGCCCCCACCTCTTCCTCATTTCACACACTCTTCAAGCCTTTGGCTCGGCCAACCCCTACCCATTTGCTCTCTCCACATCCCTCTCCTTATCCTAGAGGATTCCCTTTGGGAAGAATCCTTTCAAAGGAAACCTTTAGGCTCAACTCAAAAGGAGTTACACTTTTTAAGGTAATTCATTCTCTCATGTTCATTTGTTTTATTTTGCTTCTCCAACCCCCTAAACTTTTTTTATTTACTTATTTTGTAACAACACAAGTATCTTCAATATACTAGGATGTTGTTATAAGATATATTTGAGCTACACTCTCACACAACTACATCAAATGGTTAAAGAACATAAGGTTTCCGTGGATGGCGAAATTCTGCCTCCCGAAACGATGATTGTTCAACACTCATTTAACACCTTCAAAGGTGGCCATTATGATGTCACTATTTTTATGTATGATATATAATATGTTTATGTTTTCTTTAAGCTTCTGTTTTTTCATTTTGGGCATACCTTTATGGTTTCCATTATGGGTAAAACACGATATCTTCATTTTAGGAAGTGCGGACTACCGCCCCCTGAAAGTGATTTGATTCGTTAATACCATATGTGGGATGTTTAAAGGATAAAGTTAATGATATTATATATGTTATTATACTGGAATTATAATATACTCTTATATCATTATGATTCCATTCCAGAAAATATGAAATAGAAATGGAAGTAGCGTTCATGCGTACGTACGGCTTACCGTCTCCATGAACGGTGTATTTCATTTCTTACCTCTAAATGTGATGTAATATTATAAATGAATGTAGGTACTGGATATATATGACATATATGATATCTACATCATGAATATCATTCTGGTATAATGAACCTTTGACCAAATTAACAACATGTAAGTATAAGAAGTCTATTTTTGACTTAAGAACCAAATACCGACAAAATGAACATTATTAACTTAAATGATTACATGATGTTCATAACATGGTATAAAAGGAATAATGAACTTGAAAAAGATTCATAAGCAAGTAGAGATTAACTCATGTTTATTATTCAGGAGTTTAAAGAGCGGTCGGGTCATGTCGGATACGAGGTGTGGGACTTCGTCTCAATCTCCTTTCATTGAGGCATATTTTATTTTATATACAACCTTATTTTATACGGTGTATAAACCCCTTTTACTTTTACGTTTATTCAAAAGGAATCTTTTTATACGAAGCGTTTACTAAACTACAAAAGGGAATGTTTTTGTCGTACGTATGCGGCGACAACGACTTCTCCGCCGTCGTAACCGTTATTTGAGTTTCGGCTTCCTCTACAAGCCATTCCTTTTTTTTAAAAGAAAAATAAATACCATGTTTTACTTTGGTATTGAAAATGGTTTTCATAATGTTTTTATTATATAAATGTGTTGTATTGATATCTCGTGATTGAAATGTGGAAATGTTATGTTTCCTTTATGCATGTTTTATGTGATATGATTATGTTATGGTCCTTGGGCATTATTATGAAGACGGGTGGTTCCGTGATAAACTAAGGGCGGGTGAGCCCGTTATAGCTCTCCAATGCATTGGGTAACGCGAAGGAGTGAAACGTTAAGGTTTCTCCAAAGAGATTTTAGGGAATATACTGTGATGGGTATTCCAAACGTAACCAAGAGGGTTACTCCCTACGTAAGAATGTTATGAATGCCTCAAGTTACCTTTATGTATTATGATTTCTATGATTTATTCATGATTTTATGAGGTATGTTAAAGTGCCTATGTTTTATGGGTAAAGTATGATTTCATTCTTATGTATATATGAACTCATGTTTCCTTTCCATGTTTTTTTATAACCCATACTGAGTTTTTATGCTCATCCCAAGTTTTTGAAATGTTTTTCACAGGTCAAGGGAAAGGTACATGATAAGATGATAGAGTCAAGGATGTGTCAAGAAATAATCCATGTTTTATTTTAAATGTGTTTCCATTGATGGGAATGAAGAATACTATCTTTATGTAACCACTGTGTTTATATGTGGAATGTAATGCAAGTTTTATGATCTAATTCTCTAAAACTCTAAACCTGGAAAGATCCTCAATGTGTAATCTTGTAATAACTCAAGATTAAGTAAGGTTTAAGGCTGGGGCCTTATAGTTAACAATTCAAGATATGGTTTAATGATATTTTTTATGTGATCAATGAACATTTATGGTTCATTCCTTAGTCTAAATGACAACACGAAGTACTTGTATAGCCTATAAAAATTCCAAAACACCATCTTCGAAATGAATTCCAATATAACCTAGAATCTTTTTTATAAATATTGAATATAAATATTGTGGAACCACCGGGCTACCCAAAAATGATTAACAAGATTATAGATATGGGGAAAAGGATGCTTATTCATAACTGTCACCATGTTCAGCTTCTAATAATCAATGAATAGTCAATGACTACCACCCTACGTCTTGGTGAATGAGGTAGGTACACCTCATGATTATGTCCTCAAAATAATAAACCCCTTATTTTTTATTTCATTTAGTTTCAACTTGATCTATTTTAACTCTATTGGGTTTATATGATAAGGAGATGTCAAAATGGGTTGCAAAATATGCATGAGTTCCATATCTAAACTAAATCCTCTATCTCAAGTAGTACATTGAATTCACTTGAAAATATTTATTTACATGGATCAAAAATGGAGGAATAGGTGATGGGACCATCACTGATCCTTATGAAATAGACAATCCTACAATATTCACCTTGATCACCACATGATGGATAAATTTTAAACCAACCCAACCTGCCCCCAACTCACACACACCATTTATCAGTAACCTTTCTCTCATTGATGACTTAAAATAAACCTCTCCATAATTGAATTTTTTGTGATCATAGAAATTAGATACCCATTCCAATATACAAATCACATCTAATCCTATCATATCTATAATCATTAAGTCCCTTAGATTTCCAAAAACAAAAGAGACTATATGAATCTCTAAGAATCTCTGAAAACAATACCATTTCACACAAAATGGTGTTTCAAGGGAAATAATCTCCAAAATAAACATAATTGGTATATCATGTATAGAAACAAATTGTAAAGATATAAAGGATTTAGAAACACTGGTATCACATAAACAAGTAGGAAATATAGAAGTGATAATGTTTGTAACTCAAATAGTAGATGGTATGTCACCACCGTCTACTGGGGTTTAATCCACTGTATAAAATCATCATACCTCAGATCCAAAAACATATCCTTGAGGTACATTACATGATTGAGTCATTATCTTTTGATATTACTTCTAAAGACCATATCAATATCCACAGTTCTTATATAACACTTTCATTCACCCTTAAAAAACCTCAACCCTGAAGTCATGGTGAAAAACAGTTGCAGATACATAATCTTACCACACTATCAACACATGGTGTAATGTGTAGTAGAGACTGTGTGATAATGTCAAACATTCAAATATTTTAATAACTATGGATATCTTGTCGAGGGGGCTAAAGAAGATATATGTTGTTCCACCTAATTTATACTACACTACCCCAGGTCATTTCTCTCCCACTAAATCCTTCTATACCTGACACTCACCATAGTAATATGAGGTCCTTCTTCCTGAGTATTGAAGGGTAGAATAATAGAAACTACATGATCCTCCTCTTGGACCTTATTAGAAGTCAAGAACTAGTGCATAACCTTCATGTGTGTGGTTATCTCAAAATGCATAACCCGTTTTCTTATGTCTGGATGAAGACCCATGTAAATATTTATAGCCTTAAACGCCTCATTTCCTACTAAGAGAGGAGAAAAATATAATATCTTGGTGAAATTAGTGGAAAATGCCGATTCTATCATGGACACTTACTATAGCTCAATGGATTCCTATTATTAGTACATATTCAATATATCAGGGAATGATTCCTCTAAATAAATGGCCGTTGATGTCCTTATTTCCAAGAACCTCACATATTACAATTATCTCATCAATCTGATCATCTCATATAAGGTCCCTATATGATGAATACTTTCAACTTCACCTTCCTTTCATAAGGTGTATCAATGAGGTTATATACACCCTCAATGATTTTTATCTTTTCTATGGTATTGTATATCCATATTATTCTTTAAAAGGGTGGTTGAGTATGGAGTTGGAAGTCTCTTGTGTAGTTAACTATGGGCATTAGTGCCCCTTCACCCTGGGAATGGACTAAAATAAAGACTCTTGTTTGAGGTGGTCCCACTACCCACACCACTATAGTTGAGGTAGGAGAGTGCTCTTCTACACCCTCCAACATCACATATGGTGGAACATTGGCATCCTACCTAGTGGGAGTATCCCAACCCATTTCAGCACATAGTCCAATCAATCTTTATAATTATGGATTATTCTAAAATATGAATGGATATTTAGAAAACATGGAGTCATTAGGAAATATTCTAATCAGTTTACAGGACAAAAAAAGGGAATCCAAGGAGTCTTACCATAAATCCTTTTATATTCTTCCTATCACTACCCAATGTTCCTATCCTTACATGTTTGTCATAGTCACACATATATATAGAAAAAATAGAACAAGACACATAGGTTAAACTAATTAATTCTAGAGTATATATGTTATAATATTATAGAAAAAAGATATATCCCACAATCAAAGAACACATGTATATCCTAAAGATATTGAAAAAAATCATGAAATTTAATTAAAATAAAATATAGCACACAACGTGTATAAATGATACATGTGATCTTGTATTTGAACTCTTAATGTAATAATATACCAATGTTATTTAAAATAGTAATAATAATTCCTTCAATGGTAACTCAGTGGTTTGTTACATGTGTTTTTGTGTACATGAAAACTCCCCTACTTGAGTCCATGTAGACAATTTCCATTCTACAATGTTACTGGTTGGACAAAAAGAAAAGAATGGAAAAAATGATCTGATTCCATTTTGAAGGCCCCAACCTAAACCATTGGTTCTAATTTAGAGAGCCATTAGACCCAATGCATGAGTCCAAGTAAGCAGGAGGCTTCTGACTAGCATAGAGAATCAAAACACTATCCATGGGGATACTTTACCCTCAGTATCATGTACTTTCACCTATATTATAAATAAAATATAATGTAAGTTAGTGTAATTAAAGTGTAAGATAATATATCATAATGTAATATAATATGGTACACATTTCACACAAATTATGAAAGCTAAATAAACTAGGATCCCAGTGTGAAAATACAAATTGGAGTCAATTTATAAAAAGACAAATAAATAAAAACATTAGAAAATATATCAGATCATATCATAGTTCTTCTACTAGCATCATGCTACTTGGATGAACCTTATTCCATGTGAACCTTTCCCTTTACTATATACCTATAAATTAATTTTTCATGTGCATAAAGATGATCATCCAAGGTGTGAGTATTAAAACCTAGTAGGAGAAAACCAATACATAATTAATAATTATGCATCTATATAATAGGTGTATTCAATGACAGTTATAAATTCACCAAAAATTATCATAGATGATATGCAAAGAACCAATTTACTAGCAAATCCACCTTAAACCTTGACTGTTCATGATTTTGATCGATGTGGGAAGGATAATCAAAGATGTTAGAAATGATCATGAATTTTAAACAAAGATGTAAATATGATAATTGATATCCTAAAGGAACTGGTTGATCATGCTAGTTAGTATCCAAATGGAATCATGTTCTGGCATATTACTTAGTTTCCACAAGTCATTGAGTTTCAATTTGGCCTAAAGGTTTTCATGCTCCAACCCTATGTATGGGTCCACCTTTTTCATCATCACACATTACATAAACTCCCCTTAAAAGGAGTAATCTTACCATGATGGTCAACCTATTATGATTCTTAATAAAATACAACCAATGATTGGTATATAAAAAACATTGAAGAGCATAGTAGGAGAAGAAAATAACAACAACATGAGCATTGAGTAGAAACATATAACAACATATGATCAACATTATTCATCAAAACTAGATAGTCTAGAAATACACATTAATTCATTAATTGTGTATGGGTGTCATGAGAAACACACTCACACACAAGAAATCATATTCAAACATGGAGAAGAATCCATACTATCGATGTATGGAAAAACATCTGAAATAGTATACAAGGAGTTAAACTTTTAATGAACATACTACCTCAAGGTTGTTGATGAAGTAATATAAAGTTAATTAATGGATCGATGCTCGAGCTTCATCACATACCCACATACAACTATCTCGCTAAATAAGGACTCAAACTGAGGTATGAGTTCATCAGGTAAAATGTTGGAAAGTAAAGTCTCAATGAGAGTCCTTATCATGAATGTTCTTCTTGAGTTACATACCTCACCTGTTCCTTTAATGGAATTATTTTTTATATATTAAAATTAAAAAGAAATTAGTTCACCGTTTCCATTATTGATTCAAGAATAAATCATAAATTCTACAACAATTTAAGAAGAAAACCTCAGGTATAGAATATGAACATTGACCCGCCGACATTACAACAATGAAAAATAAATCAAAAAAGTTAATGATCTAAAGAAAACTAATCTAAGATGACATACAAGGAAACAACCAATTCAGAATAGGTACATCTATGACCAAAAGCGATGTCATTGAAATGTCAACCACACCACTATTATCAATTATAGATCATTAACACACTTGGATTCCCAAAAATCTTTCATTTAGTGAGAGTTATTCATCCAGGAAGACTAGAGGAGTCTTAGAAAACAAGATTGCTTCCTATAAAATGAAGTATATATCAAAATGAACAATAAATATAAGTTAAAGTGGAATTCGGATCATTAATTAATCACATTAATAGGTTATCCACATAGTTTAACAAAACATGAACCAACCTTTCACCCTTTCTTAGAATATAGAAATTTTGCATGGTTCACTTATAATGTTTGTTAAATAATGCACCAATCGTACTATTGGAAAATTGAACTTACCTCATCACTTTCATGGTGAGGACACTATATTTTTTAAACTATATACCATAACCATGAACATCACCTTATCCACTACCTCTAGTTATATAGTTTCTTATAGAATCTACACATTTTTGGAAAACCATACAAAAAATGTCTTTAAAATTCCCTCATAACTCTCTGAAACTATCTGAAGAATCTCGTAACTCATCCCAAGAACATCATAGATTAAAAACAAATTATTAGAGGATGAAATTTACATGTATATTACCTAAAATCTGTTAATCCATTACAACCCATTTTTCAATAATTATTATTTTTATTTGAAAATGAATTATCCTTCCACAATTGAGTATGTGTCTAATATTTTATATTAATCATTCATTAAATTCTTTTGATATATGTGATTCAAGTACTACAAAAATATTAGTATAGTAAAAAAATACCATAAAAAAATTCATTATAAAATTAAATAAGTTCGTGATTTTTCTAAATGGAAATTAAGAAAAATGTTTTTTATATTACTCAAAATATAATATTAGAATAAAATGATTAAATCCACTACACAATCAGAGGACAAGTGACTTTGTTTTATGAGTTAGAAATCACCATTTATTGGATTTTGGGATTTTAAATTAATTTTTGAAATTTCTATGAACTCCCTTAGATCCTATATTTGAATATAAATATGTTATTTTATTATTATATTAATAACCCAAGATGTGAAATAGGAATATTATATCAAATTATTAATATAATTTAAATTGATGCTACTATTTTCTAATTTTTCAATTAATTGTAGTTCCATTTCTAGTGACCTTTATATCCATATTAGAAGTAAATAAATTCCTATTTAATTCACCTAAATTTAATACATTTTCTATTTGACGGAATATGTTGAGGCACTGATAAATTTTAACCGGTCATGAGATTTTCAACAAGGTCTTTTATAAGACATAATATTATTTTATAACATGTAAACACTAAATCCCGATATCTATTTCCAAATTCACATTATATTACCTCAACTTTATAGTTTATTATAAATATAATTTATATATAAATATATTTTCAACTCATACTTAAAAATTTGTGAATTTAAATTCAATAAAATATAAATAATTTCTAAATAAAAAATATTGAACATATCTAAAGGTTATTTTTAACAATTTTTCTAAAAATGGTTTATTTTTAATGAATGTTTCTTGTATATTTTGTGTATATCATGTAAATAAATTAATGTATAACATTTAAATGATGAATATTATGTAATAAAAAAATTACACTCATTTAATTAATAATACATAGGAAACATGAATAAAACAAATTAATGTATAAAAATCAATTTTTCTACAAAAACCTTATTTTTATACCTTATATTTTATATAAAAAGTAAATTTTGTTATTCTTATAAATTGATTTAGATTAAATAGAGTAAAAATTTGGAATTATCTTATAAAACATTATCAATATGTTTTAAGTTATATTTTTACTATTATAATAATTATCATTATATATATATAGTCTAGGTTAAAATGGGTAATTGAATGTACACAAACATTATTAAGTAAAATGTTAATTTTTTGATTTTTTGAAATTCATATTTATAAGTCCACTTATTTTATTCCACAGTAATATCATCTATTTTATATTTTCGTAGTGAGAGATTACTTATTCCCTTTCATTATTGACTTTTCCTATTATATTATTAAGATGATATAATGGTTCCTACCATTTATTTTTATAGTCATTTTATTTAAATTTATTTTTTATAATAATTGTTACTATGCTTCATTTTTATAAATTCATAATAATATCATCAATGTAAAATCACCATTCCCCTCATTATACTACATTCATAATATTTTATTATGATCATACAGTCATGTATCTATAAAATATCCTTTATTTTAGGTAATGTAAGGAACATCTTATTTCCTAGAAATGATACCCTAGTATAGATAAAACAATTGGAACTAGGATCTTGAACAAATGAACAAAATGGAAATAATGTCAAAAATAAATTTTGGTAATAAAAAGTACCTTCACTCGGTGACAAATTAGTTTACTGAACTATACACCTGGTTTGATAGTCTTGAGGGGACATGCATTGGATGATTCTTGAGCTCTTTTTCAAACCTAATGAATCATTAATTCCTCTTGATATCTATACACTATGTATGAAATATTAAATAATTCATCTGTATCCTTCTTATGATAAGGGTTCTTTTAATTACATTGGGAATATCTAATTTGTTCACAGATGATTATTTGATACTCAAAAAGATGTCTATATTCTACCATTTAGTGGGGAAAAATTAAAATCCTGTATATCAATTTACTTAGTTGAGAAATTATTTATTACTTAATAGTGATTTAAATATGAGTTTCCAAAGGGAACATAATGATATGTATTATTTATAAATTCTTCTATATTATGAATGAAATGTAATAAACTAGTTTTGAGTGGGGGATAGAGTAATATAGCCCCTCTATAAATTAGTAGGTATTCGTATATAAAATGTATTGGGTAATAGGGTGAATACATCAACAATTTAAATACAATGTGTTGGCATGAGACATTTATGGTAAGATTAATATGTCCAACCTTATGTATTCCATCTTTTTATGATCCCTAATTGATATCCACCTTTTTTATATGTTACCCATGGATATATAATGATCATTTATGGCATCATTCAAATTTGTTTATTCTAACTATAATATTTATGAGATTATTATGATAATAAAACCTATATTATATGATTCCCCTTACTAAGAATCTAATATCACACCATTATATTGTTCCCAATTTCCCCATATAACAATTTTGTCCACTACAGGTTATATAAGGAATTTATAGGAGAAATAATAATTCTTTTTTTGTATTCAAATGATGTATATTGAATATTCAATGAAATACAATGATTATTTAAGTGAATAGTTTCTTGAGTATATTAAAATATTGGATCCAATGTATTTTGGTCTTTGTATTATATACCTATATAATAATATAACCACTAGATTTTGGGCACTGGAACCGGGGTGTCATAGTTTGTATCATATAAAATTTTGTAGAAACCTTTGGAACAATATTTGGAAGAACATAGTCAAAAAGGAAAAAACCAGTTGGAAAAATTAAGATATTGTAGAAATATTTCTATTATATATGAAATAAATTTATAATAAATTCATAATAATAATATAAAATATTTATAAATAATAGTTTTATTCATGAAATAAATAAATTTATGCCATTATTTAGAAATGGAACCAAATGGAAGGATAAAAACCATTATTAAACCTACATTTAATTTAAATATTTATCTACTAATAAAATGAATTATGATGCTACAATATTTGATATATTTATTAATATGATGTGGTATTTAGGTCATGTTATGATATATAAACTTGAATGTATGGAAAAATATAATACACCTCATCATGTTGTAAAGACATCAGGTTTCTTCACATTGCAACAACCTTCAAAAAATTAATAAGACCACTAACCTATTAACGGATGAAAAATGAATCCATTATTAAGAAAAGACATTAAATATGTTGAGATATAGTGTATGATAAGAGATATTAAGGGATAATTACTATCAAAAGGGGGGTGCTGACAAATGGTTGTCTTTGTTTCAAAATACTAAGAATAAGGAATGGATTAAAAACATTGAATACAATTATTTTAAAGTGATATTCATAAATAAATACATTATTCCTGAGAAAAGAGTTAAAATAGAAAGGAAATTCTGAAATTTAAGATAGAAGGAGGGGAGAGGTGTAGCTAAATATTTGGACATCATTTCAAGGATATTAAGACATGCTAGGTGTTTTATATGATAACAAAAAATAAAGGCAGATCACTTATGTAATGGATTAAAGAAATATATTTTATGGGATTTAGTCCCTCAAGAATTTTAATCTTATGAGTATTTTTTGTATATTTATATCAATAATGATAAGTGATTTTATATGTTATTTAATATCAACGGTAATAAGGATAGGTAGATGGAAACCTAGCTCGTTATTAAAAAATATTTGGAAATGAGGAATAAGGGAATGAATGAATTTATATTAAGAAATAACTATATGAAAAAACTCCCTTATTATTTTTTTAAGGTAATGGGATTTTTGTATGTGATTTTTGATAAATTAAATTATGTAATTGAGTAAAAGGTAATGAACGGATCCAGAAATTAACAATGTTTCAATTTCATGTATACAATACACTATTCAAATGAATTCCATGATAATAAAGGGAATCTGCAATAGAACAATTCAATGGAGAATGGTATAGCCTATCATATTAGCATATTATAATTTAATGTAGCATGTGATATCATAATTATTAGTTTGGTCATAAATTCAAATTTATCTAACACATTATTTGACCATGGATCTATGAAATCATCTATATATTTCATGTTTTATAGGTGCATTAAATTATATTCTAAGGAATTAAAAAATGATTTTTTAGTTAGGAATCTGATTTTAAGTGTTATAGAAATGAATTCATATTTTCATATCTATATTAAAATAATTTTTGGTTCCTTAGTTGAAAACGTGATCATTATACCAAATATTTAATTCTAATTAATAACTAGAAAAAAGTTTTCTTTACAAATAGAATCCATGAATTTATTTTCAGTTGAATATGATTAAAATATATAAGTTTGGAATAGATTAAATATTTTAAAGGAGATAGTTCATGTGAAATGTTATGTTTGGACCCACCTCTAGTGGCTCATGTCAATGTAATTATATAGGAATATAAATCAATGAATGATAAATGCATCCATAGAATATTTTATCTATCTATTTCGATGGATTATATTGGTGTATTCTCTTAGTAATTTCGTTGAAATAAAACCGATCATGATGTAAGTTTATACATTGATCTTATCCCTAATGAAAATAATATATCTAAGCCTCTATATAAATAAGATTTAGTGGAATTTTGGGAGTTAAATAAAAAATTAAAAAAGTATTGTGAGAAGGCATCCATACTCCCTAGTGTTCTACATTAGGGAGAAATTATATCATTTTCAAAAAACAATAATGGATCTACGGGGTTATTCATCAGTGTTAGTGATGGTAAGGACATTACTATAAGAGACAAAATTCTGTAACTTTAACTATTAATAGTTTTGTTCCATATTAAGGGGATTGATAGATATCAAGGATCGAAATAAAATCTAGTTATCATAAATTAAAATTCAAGAAGAATTATTTACAATGAATTAATTTTTTCTATAGTTATAGGAAGAATGGGTTCACAAAAATTCCCATTGGTTTAACTAATGCACCATCAGTGTTCATGGATTTAGTGAATAGACTATTGAAGTAATATTTTCATAAATTTTTTTGGTTTTTTATTTATAATATATTGATACAATATAAGAGATACTATGTTAATGTAAACCATTTATAAATCATCCTCAGTGATATAAGGAAGAAGGAATCATATGGAAAATGTAGTAAGTTTGAATTTGTTCTCTTAAACAAACCAATTTTCATGTCAATATTTCCTATATCAATGGAATATCAATTGAAAATATAATTAAAATAATGTTAAATAGTGGACAATTTCAACTAATATAATTGAGATACATACATTCAATTTCATAGTTGACAATTATTGATTATTTTTTAAAAATATTTCCAGGATTATTTAATCCTTTAACCAAGTTAACTCATAAAGGCTTCAAATTCACATAGTCAAATGAATATTATGAATATTTTGAAGAACTAAAGAAGTGAATAATAAATGTAATAGTAGTTGACTTACCATTAGGAATGTCTTTATTAGTTATATATAGTGATACATAAATGACAGGACTAGGGTCAATCCTTATAAAAAATTGTAGAGTTATTTCTTATATATTAAAGAAATTAAAGAACCTCAAGAAAAAAATATCTAACTCATGATATTTAGAAGGAAGATATTATATTTTCATTGAAGATATAGAGAAAATTTCTTTATGGTGAAATATTCTATATATATATATATCGATCACACAAAAATAAAGTATATATATAAGAAAAAAATCAATCAATAAAAGAAAAAAGAGATGTATAAAAATACGCAAGGACATTGAACCTATCATATGATACCATACTATGATATAAAAGAACATCTATAATGAATTTATTATGAAGGATCATATATTTATATCAATTATAATGATGTAATGGGATCCAATATTCTTAGATTTAGTAAGGTTGTGTTTAGAAATATTTGATTAAGGGGAAACACCAATAATTTTCCAAGTAATTTATCAATAATAATTAATGGTGAAGATAAATAAGCCTAAAAATAATGGAAAGGTCATACCAATGAAGATGAAATTCGTAGAAAATGTGATATTGATAGACTTTACATATGAAGATTATGTGTTGAAATTATGAAAGTGAACTTTTACCATCATCAAATGATGTGAAGAGAGAATTGATAGATGAAGCTCATATATTGATTTTCTCAATGAAAATTAGTAGAATAAATATGTATAAGAATATATGGGAGAACTTAGGGAGGAAAAAAGCAAATAAAAGTGTTTCTGACTATTTTTCACTATTCTTGTTATTAAAATAAGTAAATGTATATAGTAAACTCCAAAAGGGTGTTATACAACCTCTCCCTATACCATTTTGTAGGTAGGGAATATAAAAATTGAATCAATTAATAGGTTTACAAATAAATAATCGAAAAATAATTCAATAAAGGACATTATAGATCAAATCAAAAAGTATGTAGAATAACTGAAAATAAGAAATTATTTCCCCATTGAATTTATTTTATGATATTAATCAATGATTTTGTGAAAATTTCTGGATCACTAATGAGATGTTTATTTGATCTAGACACTCCTTTCATATATAAATTTTGTATGATTCCTCAAAATGTCTTAAAAAAAGAGATAAACATAATCACTACTTACCATACATAACAAATGGGCAGTGTAATAGAATGAAATAAACACTGGAGGATATAATAACAACATACTCACTTGAATTCCAAGGGACAATAGATGAATACCTACCTCAGGTAGATTTTTTGTACAAACATATCTTACATTATAGTAAGAAATGTAACCCGATGAGACATTTAATTGGAAACGATGTCATACTCTAACCAAGCAAAATGAAGCTAGGGAAAGGTGGATCGTTTACCCATAAATCAATAAGGAGATATCTGAGAGGGTGGGAGTTATTCAGAATAATATCAAGGCTACTTAGGGAATGCAGATAAGCTGCTATTAAAATAGGAGTAAGGACTTGGAATTCCAAGTAGGTGATAATGTATTCTTGAATGTATCACCACGGAAGGGTATCATATGTTTTAGTTACAAGGGGAAGCTAATTTCGATGTACGCTAGTTTTTTTTGTGATTTTAAAGACAATTATAGTAATTGATCATCGTTTGGATTTCCCACCCATCCACTATAACAATAACTGAGTATTAAATTTCCTAATTATAAATATGTTAATTTTAGGAACTATAAATTTAATCACCAATAAGGAAATATATCTTGAGTCTGGTTTGTTATATATTGATGATCCTATGCTGATTTTTAAAACTAGAAAGAAAATATTGAGAATTTAGAAAAATAAAAATTTTAAAGTACTCTTGTGGAATGAATATTTTGAGGAATAAATCCACGAACCTAAATAAGTAGCGATTATAAACTATCCATATTTTTTTTGGGATACCTTATGTGAAAACTTTTTAGGATGGAATTATTTAAGGGGGGATAATGTAGGACCCGAGACTCAACGACAGATGATAAACACTAAATTCATAAAACAATAGGATAATGAAAATTTTATTACCTAATTATTATAGTTTTATAAAATTAGATTTAAAATAAAAATATACCTAGATGTTTTATTTCTAAATTGTTTAATTTGAAATTTACTAATATATATATATATTGATTCTGAATATCGAAATTGTATTGGGGTGATTGTTTGAGATTTTTCTAAAATAATTATAAATATAAAAATAAATAAACATTAAAGTGTTGCATATTTTATCTAAATTAATTAAATTATATTCAATAACCCAATATTCAAAAATAATACTATGTTTGATAGTGTATACAGTACACAACACTAGGTTTAAATAAACAATAAAATAATATTATTTTAAATTTTACCAATGCAACATAGCTATTGAATTAGATGGAATGAAAAGTGTATCAAAATTATGATATATATATATTTATGCATATAATGGTCTTAATTAGCACAAATGCATTGATTAAATAATTGAAAATATGTACTAATTTTGAGTCAAGTTAATTTATGCATCAAATATACGTTTTCATATAAATTGGATCTAATGTTTTCTTGTGATAATATATTATAATTAATTTATGCGACTTTTGTAAATTTATTTTAAAAAATGTTTTTAAATTTTTAATTCATCATATAAAAATTATCTTAAGGTAAAATTTTGGGATTTTCTGAAAAATATTAATTTTTCAGGGAATAGTGAAAAATACTAATTTAATAGAGAATTGCAATTTCATTTCAAGTGTTTAAAAAGTACAATTTGAGATTTTATTGATTTTCAAATTTTAATTGTTCATTTTATTAATAAAAATTCAATTATTTTATTCTAATATATATTGTTTTTAATATTTGGAAAATAGTTATCCTTAAAAAGGATTTTTCCAAAAAATATATTTTTATTACGTTTTACATTTTTTAATAGTAATTTAAGAAAATTTTATAAATTAAAGTTTATAAAAAAATATTTAAAATATGAATAATAAAAAACAATTTTAGGAAATAAATTAACATTATTTTGGGTCAAAATTAATTTTATCCTTGGTTTAACTAATTTCACCATGGTAAGGTTAAAAAACAGAAGCACAATGTTAAAACATTGAATTAAGGTTTTTAGCTCAGCCATACACTTGAATATATTTCATTGAATGCATTTAATTCAAAAAAACCTCAATATATTATTAAATATTTCATTTTTGTGTCATTTTCTTTGACAAATTCATTAAAATTATTTTACATAAAAGAAAATTCCAAAATGTCACTTTATTGTTTTAATTGTCAAACCCTGACCTGTGTGTACAATTTTTTTCTACCTTTAAATATTTTTACTGGAGTTTGGGGTGAGTCTCGGACGAAATTTCAGAGTTATTTTTAAAAAGTGTGTGTCTTGGATTCAACGTCGTTAGACAGAAAAGTAGAGTGTGACGCTGCATGGCTTCGTCCAAGAAACTGTGTGTCCTTTTTGTCTTCAACAAATTAAATTTGATAAATAAATCTTAATTTATTGCGTATTTTAAAAAAAGTCATGGTTATTAAGGATTTTAATATATTTAGGAAAACAAAAATTGTTAATTTTATTATTAATAAAATGATATGAATATATTTATCATTTTTATTTTATCATTAAAGTTATTATTATTTTTATTATTATAATTTTGATTATTATTAGTTTTATTATTATCATTATTTTTAATATTATTTTTATTATTATAAATAATTATTTGTAAAGAAGTTTTTTTATCATTATTATATTTTTATTAAAGTTTTTTTATAATATTTATTATTATTAGTATTAATAATAATATTTTTTTTATTTTTTTTATTTTTCTCTTTTTTTCCAAACATCTGTCTCTCTCCCTTCTTTTATAACACCACAAATGATAAAGGGTTAAATAAAAAAATGATATAACTCATCTCAATAAGGTGCACCTTTTGTTTTGGGAGTCTACCTGATTAGAACTCCACAGTAAAGCATGTTTGGCTTAGAGTACTGTTCTGGATGGGTGACCTTCTAGGAAGTTTCCCATGGTGTGTGTGAGTGAGGGAAAAGCACACTGGAAAGGATATGTGTTGGCATGTGGGGAAATTCATTAGTCAGATGACCCGTTTAGGCGCATGTGTGGTCCATAATGTGGGGACCACATTTCTACGGGGCAACTGGTGGTACCTGGTGGGCGAGGACCTAACGGCCATGTTAAGGCAGGGTGGCTGTGTTGTCACTGGGACTGAGTTGTAACATTAGTATCAAAGTAAGAACTCAACCTTAAGTGTGGTGCACTGCCTGGGTTGAGTTGCAGGGCCCACAACAAAGATGTTGTGCTCTAAAGAGTGTATGGGGGGGTGATTGTAACACCCCCAAATGATAAAGGGTTAAATAACAAAATGATATAACTCATGTGAACAAGGTGAAAATTTCTTTTCAGGAGCCTACCTGATTAGAAATCCACAGTTAATCGTGCTTGGTTTGGAGTAGTGGTTAGGATGGGCGACCTTCTAGATGTTTTCCAGGTTCTATGTGAGTGAGGAAAAATCACACTAGAAAGGACATGTGTCGGCATGTGGGGACATTTATTAGTCAGATGACCCATTTGGGTATGTGGGTGGGCCCCAGGGTGGGGACTATGTGTCTGTGGGGCATCTGGTCGGTGGGGAACCAACGAACATGTTATGGTAGGGTGGTTGTGTTGTCACCGGGACCCAATTGTCACATTTAATTATCATTCCCTGACCATTGTGTATAAATTTATTTAATTTTTTTCTCCCTTTAAATAATTTTTCTAGGGTCCGACGTGAGTCCCGAACAAAATTTCCATGTTTTTGATAAAAATTGCGTGTATTGGGTTCAACGTTGTGGGACTCACGAGCAAAGCGTGTCGCCGCACAGATTCTCCCTAGAAACTGCATGTTCTTTTCATCTCTGAAGAATTAAAATGGATAAATAAACGTTAATTTATTGTATCTTTTAATAATTATCACATTTATTAACGATTTTCATATTTTTATGATTTTTTAAATTTTGTTATTATTAAAATGATATGAATACATTTATCATTTTGATTTTATCATTAAGGTTATTATTATTTTTATTATTATCATTTTGAATATTATTATTATTATTATTATTATAATAATTATTATTATTATTATAATTTATTATTAAAAAAAATTTATTAGTAAAGGAATAGTTTTATCATTATTATATTTTTTATTAGAGTTATTATTATTATTTTTATTATAAGTAGTAATAATAATTTCATTTTTTTATTTTTATTTACTTTTTATTTTTCTCTTTTTTCCACGTGGTTGTCTATCCCCTTATTTCTGTTGCAACAAGAGCAGAACCTCCCCCCTATCAAGATCTGGTCTCCCTCGTCCGCAACCTCTCTGCATCTCCTCATCCCTCACGCCGGTGCGCTACCCCTCCTGCTTCCCCCACACAACACCATCCCTCCTACCCTACTCCACCTGCCCCCCCCCCCTCGCACACCACCCCTTCTCGACCTCTAGCTGGCCTTCGCATCCCGGTATGGCACCCTCCAACACCTCCCTGCATCGCACGCTCGGCCGAAAATCCTCCTACACTACACCAGCCAACCACAAGCCGCTAGCCTACTTTGCCACCTCCCCTTCTGGCCATTGTTCCCTTTTTTCACGCACCATCTACCCAAACCAAATCCGCTTTCCTCTTCTACAACTCGTCCAACAAAGCACTCAAGCATCGTTCATCCAGTAGTGGCGCAAAATCCTGACATCATCCCCCTCACTGAACCGGTTGCCTGCACCGGCCGTGCCCCTCCTCCTGACACCGCACCATCCAGTGCGCACCCACCAGCGGCATCCTCCCCATCCGACCACCACACGCTTTCAAACCCACCTCGTCACCGCCTATGTTTCCTACCAGCAACCCCCGACCATGAACCCTCTAGTTGGCACGCCTTTCACCTCTTGCGTTGGTCACACACCCTCCTCTCCCACCCGACGCGCCTCCATCTCGGCGGTACATCTCCTCACAAACTTATTGTTCGGCTGCACAATCCTTGTGCAACCCCTTTTGCTTCCCCCAGTCATTGCATGATGCCTCGTGATCCCCTTGTTCCACTCTCAAGAAGCTATCACGCACCCCTTACCGAGTTTCTGGCATCGTCCCTCTTCACTGCTGTGCACCGCACCTTTCAAACTGTCACGTGACCCCACTATTCAAGCGCATCTCCGTGTTGAGGTGTGTTATGATCTGTTAATTCGTTTAAATTATTTTCACTCAGTGTTTCTTTGATTTTATCTATTTTTGTGATGTTTACTTTTTTGAGTTATTTTTGGTCAGTTTTCTTTGTTTTAAATTGTTCTACTTTTATCAGAGCGCATTGGTGAGATAATTCCGCAATTCTTCAATCGTCACCTTGGTCGTGATTGCGCCCGTGATTGAGGTGTGTCACATCATTATGTTTGGACTGGGAGTTGAGGTAGCTCCCCACTGCACATGCCTTTATATTTAAAATTTATTAATTTCTTTTTATATAATTAATTTTAGATTAATGGTAAATAATATTAAATAATTTAGTTTTATAATTAACAATCATTGTGATGGATATTGTTTCTCTCTTATTTTCATTTACCTAAAAGTGTTTTATCTTAAATGTGCATAATTAGTGATGGAAAAATCCAAAATTGGCCCTCATAAGTAAATTGTGTTTCTTTTAAAGATTGTCCTGGGTTGAAAATGTATTTGGATTTCTAAAATGGATTTTCGGAAACATTTTCCCATCGATTGGTTTGTTAAGAACCGTGTGGCACTTTAGTGAAATAAATTATTTTGAAAAACCTATTTGGAGTTCCCCAGGGGTGACTTTGTTGTGAAAGTAGATTTTGTGTGTTGTTGTGCACAATGTTTGTTAATTGGAATTGGTTACATGTTTGAAATTTTTGACTCACCCCTTTTATTACACATGTTGACATTGGAACCCTGCATAGTAAGTGAATATTCTGAAAATGATTGCTACACTAGTTTAGATTACACACTGGTTAGTGGCCCATAACAGAGCGAGGTTTTTTTATTATTTCTATGGGATTGGGCCCCACGATCAGGCTAGGTAGGGAGGCGATTGGGCCATAGGGCATTATGGCATCATCGAGAGTATACATGCCTTCCGGATGAGTCACATGTATAGTACGTTATGAATTCTCACGAGTTCCTAGGTTCGAACAATGTTTTCTTTAGTGTTTATTTGTATATGGCGGATGATTCAGGGGATTTGTTCGGTTGATGGCCCCCATTTTCTATTTTCCCACTGCCCTTATTTTGTGTTGTGTGTGTTGTTACTCTTGATTAAAAAATTAAATTTGGATTTCTAAATTGATCATGAAAATGTTTTAAAATGTAATCCTCATTTTCCTTCAAACATTAAACTTGTTTTTAAATTAAAAATGGAAATATAATGTTATTTATTTTAGAAATGAAAGCATGTGTGGAAAACCCATAATTTATATAACTTAGTTCAAACCTGAAATTGGTAAATTCATTATTTAAAGGTAGTGCATTGAGAATAGTTTGTTAGGAGAACCTACTGAGTTTTAATACTCATGCCGATATTGTTTACATATTTTTAGTTTTGTTGATGCTGAAAAAGTCTGTAACTTCTAGAGGAGGTTTCGAACTGACAAAGTGAAGTCACATTCAGACTCGGAGGCTCGGTCCGGAGGGCCCGAAAGTGGTGCACGAAATTAAGGAGGACGGGCGCAGAATATATGTTGTTCATGCGAAGGATCCCTGGGATACGTGAAATCGAACCGGTGGTGCGCACAATTTTGCGCGCCTGATTCCGCGCGATGAGTCCTTTCGCGATGACATGCCCCGGCATGGAAGATTCCACGTGCCGCCCAGATTCCGCGATGGCGGGTGCCTATAAATAGAAGGTGACCCCAACCGTTTCGGGGATGAGGAATTCGGACCAGCTCCCGTGCACGCAATTTGGACTCCAGCGCGTGCAACAAGACTTCTAGGTAATAACCCTCTTCGCACAATCTTTCCCCGGGGTTCACATTTGCGCGAAATCCCACTGGCATAAGTGAATTTTCCAAACTCCTCAGGGTTCTTCCTATTGCGCACAATTGATTCCAAATTGCGTGCAATCCTGTCTTTAGGTTTCTCTCAAACCTTAGGGCTCAACCATTTCCCCCGTGCGCAATCCAAGCTTGGTGCGCACAATCCCCCTAGCCGCACGCATCCCTCTGCCCCAATTGCGTGCCAACCTGGCGTTTTGGACGTAAACCTTCTATTTGCGCACAACCCGCATGGCCCCTCACCTTTACACCCCCCGGGTGCCTCCCCGCTTAGGCGCCCGATGTCCTCCATACCGGGCATGCGTTGTTTTCCGGTACGGCCTTCCTCTCTCATACGAAGTAACCTCAAGGTCCCTTGGGCGGTGTTTCCTGTTGCGTTGCTGTGCCTTATGATTCTCTGCATAGGCACGCTAATGGCTATTTCTTCTTCACATAGCCACGCTAACATGGACCCCTCGGTGGTTCGCCCTACGACCCCCCATCACCACGGCCTTGCTGATACCTTCCCTCCCATAAGGTGTAGAGGGTGTTGGGCATGTAAGCCCTAAGGGTGTGGAGCGAACCCACCTCATTCGAGCTGGAGGACGTTAAACTGCCAAGAACCTCGTCCTCAACACATGACGTTAAACTGTGGTCCAACCCCGTGCCTCGCATGCAGGGTCCCCCCGGCTCGGACATTCTTTACGCCTCTCATCTCCATGGGAATGGAATCTTCCTCACATGGAAAGATATCTTCCTTTTGGAGTGGCGTTTGTCCACGGGGGAAGGGATACCTCAGAGCGTAAGCCCCTTGCCTCTCTTGCGGAAGGTTGCACCCATGCACCTCCGTACTTCCCCACTACCAAGGCTAGTGGAATCCCTCTCCCACTATTCCTTGTCGCACCACGGGCCTCCATCCTAGAGTAAGTCCCGGCACTAAGGGCTGCTAACCACGCGTAAGCCCCTGTTTCCTCTTTGGTCCGCTGAACGCATAAGCCCCTCTTCGCTTCTCATGGACGCACCCTTCACGACGTGATCGTCTGGTCCCTACCGCCTATTGTTTCTCACACCGAGCATGACTCCCATGGACGTAGAGCGAGCATCGACCATGAAACCATCATGGGCTACCTCAATGCGTAATCCCCATCCTAGCGAACTATGGGGACATTGATCCGTGCTAACTCATGGTACGTAGGAATCCTCCACGAGGTTCAAGCCCACCACTCGGTCGTTACGACTTCATCACGTCGGTTCACCAACACATTGGGCCGCCTAAGAGTGTAAGCCCCAAATTTCCCATCCCGAATGATGTTAATCTGTATGCCCTCATCCCGCATGACGTTAAACCGTATGCTCTCGTCCCGCATGACATTAAACTATATGCCCCGAACTTCATGGACTTTGATTACCTGCCATGGGGATACATAGGAAGCCTCCACAAGGATCAAGCCACTCACTCAGTTGTTCTGACCCCTCCGTGTCGGTTCACAACCACCATCATGGGCCACATCAGAGCCTATGCCCCATACACACCATCATGGGCCGTCTCAGAGCGTAAGCCCCATATCTAACACCCACGTCTCATCCTGACCTCTCCCTCAATCCCACGTTCCTCGGGTAGCTCATGCCCTAGACTGGGGGTCTTACCTCCTCCATGGTCCAATCCATGCATTCATTCTCATGGGTCTCCTATTCAGGTGTCCCACCGTATCATCGAACTACGTGGAATTTGATTCCCTTCCATGGGGATACGTAGGAAGCCTCCATGACGTTCAATCCCCTCTACACTCCATTACCCATCCTGATCCTTACTCGGGCCGCCACATCCCGGTGGGATCATGCCACACATTCCACTCCATAGCATCCGGGAAGCCACCCACGTGTTGGCCCCAATATCGGTGTTCCCCCCTAGGGTGTCTTTCAATCTGATCCACTCTCAGTGTTTCGATCAGTCTGATCCATCTCCGCAAGACTTTAAACTCACGGCATACCCCGTGTTAAACATGGGAAGTTGAGGAAAACCTCATATGGCACACAAATCCACACGTTCAATGTGGGATGCCTCGGGCTTCCGTGCCCTCGAGAAGACCTATAATAAGGGATAGAAGACAGACATGCCAATCCCCCAGCATCAAGGCACGCCAATGACACCCCAGCGTGACCATTCTCCTCACCGAAGGTTGCTGCCCTGACCAGACCCCTTGGAGCATCTCCACGGAAGCAACATAATTAACTGGCGTCCATTTAGATATGGAACTGGGAATGAGATTCACGAACCCGTCTTAAATCTATTAGGGAGACTTGGACTAGGTGACGAGCTCCGAGGAGGAATCCACGGAAGGAAGAACCGACATCCCATCATCCCAGTTTCGATCAAGGAGCAAACTTCCCTGAACAAGGAACGGATGCCGCCCGCCTTTGGAAAGCGGGAATGCGGGGCAACAAGTCACGCTTTCTCCCCCCGCGTGACGGATGAGCACGCGTCCCTGTGTAAAATTGTCAGAAACAGAAAATGGTGAACCTGACGTGAATGTATTATCCACAATACGGAGACTGGTAGCGTTCGGGGTGTCAGAAGATTAGTATGTCACCAGGTCTGGGCACCTAGCATCGGGACGTGAAACCCGCCAGGGGTTAAGGCAGTTAGGATGTTGAGCACTCCATTCTGCGACATCGTCAGCGTGGATCCCTCTCACCGACCACGGAAAACGGAATGACGTTGGGCTATTGGTTGTCGATTTCTTTTCCTGTTAGTATTAATGGGATCATCTCCCTGCATTCAAGAATCAGATCACTGCATCCGGATCTCGATTGCCACCTGCCCACCGGTGCAAGGGAAGGGGCAGTACCGACGCGGCCACCCTGCGTAGTCCCACCATTTCCATAGTTGATCCAACTGTCGTGATTTCCGGGTGCTCACTCCCCCTATCCCCATCAGAGATTATCCAACGAATGGTGATCAACGACCTGGTTCGTAGGTATGAGGAGGAAGGGGTCATCCCGACCAGGGACATGGACCATTTGTATCTAGAGGCAGCTATGCCTCAACACCATCACCGCCCCCGAGGGTCGCACAGGGAGACACCGCTCCCCACTCTGACGTTCAACCGTTTTGGGAGCCTATCCCTAGAACGCCTCAACACCTCCCTTCCCTACGCCGGTGATGTAGGGGATTTCCGGGTTCGCCCGGTCGTAGACCCGCTTCAAGGGTCCACAACATGGGCCCCCACCAGGCTTCGTCGATGCCTCCGCCCGACTCCCCAGACTGAGGAGCAGGCGATTTATGTTCCCGCGCTACCGGCTACAACCCACCTGACCCGAAGCCAGCGTCGGCCGTGAGCGGAATAGAATGACCGTCCTTGGCCACCAACATCAGCAACTGTTGTGGCACAAGCCACTGCCGGTCCCTGTTATTAGACCCCCGCACACGTAGATAAGGGAAAGTTACATGCCCGACCTAGATCGAGGCCCTGAACGCCCTACAGGCAGGTTCGGTCGACTCTCCCGGTCACTGACATAGGCAATGGCCACTGCGGACCAAGTCGCGGTAGTGCCATCCAGCATGAAGGCCCACTCTGTGCCACTAGTCTGGAAAGAAAAAGACTTCCCCATGAAAGATATGCTCTGGGTATACCTTTTTCTAGGGCTCACAGCACTGGGTACGAGGCCACATCCCCTACCACTGGTCGCGAGCATGGAGCCATTGCATATCTGGTCACTCGCCCACATAGAGGTTCCCCCCAGGTCCCTTTCGACATCTGTCCCGGTGCACGTCACACCCCAGCCTCCATTTCTCTCAGACCCTACATTATTATAGCCAGAGGACTCCATGATGGAAATCATCCTTTCCCTGAGGAGCCACCCAGGGGTAGGAAGATTGGACTTCGTCGCCTTAAGAGGAATGTCTGGGATGTCCGGATAGAAATCAGACCAGTCCGTTTCTCGGACGCTGAGGTGGAATATGAATCGACGATGGAGTTGTTCCCCAAAACCTTTTAGTCGAGGGCAGGGATGTGGACGCGGTGTGTCAGTCTCGTACTCTCTGGATGTGAGATCCGCATGGTCCCCGCCTCCATCCGAAGGTATGTCCAGGAGGAAAGGGACCTAGCGTATTCCCAGGGATCAAACTTGCAGTTACCATTGGCCTCTCCGGAAGCACCTTCCACCTCAGTCAGAGAAGGCAGAGAACTCTTCTAGGGACCGACGGAAGAGTCCCAATGTGACACACCCTCGGAAAGCACCGACACTATGACAGGAGGCTTGTTCTCCATCCCATACTATCGCGACATGGCAGCCAAGACACTGCAGCCCTTGGGGTGACTTAGGGATCAGCAGCCAATCAGCCTGCTCGCCGTATTCTCCCCCGGGCAGTCCACCAGCCCCGCGGCCTACCTTGGCACCGCTGCCAGTTCGCCAACCATTCTTGGTTGATGAGCAGGGGCATCAAGGGCCGAATCCCGATCAGGATTCGTGGAGCATCTGGACCGTCCTCGCAGCAGGCCACTTCCCCGAGATGTTTTGGCCGGTCGCAGGATCTGATTTTGATATACCAGAATCTCTCACCCCGGGGGATTTTGAATGTTTCCGCCAGAATATGCGGTTGACTCACTCCCGTCTTCGACATCAGCGAGCAACTTATCCCGGGAGTCAAGCACATCTTGAGGATATTAGTGACCAATGCCGTCGGGTCGACCTGGTCGCGCTCCCCGCGGTTCGGTACCCCGAGTCACTTGGCCACCACATGGCCCTCTAGCAACAATGCATCCAGTGTTTTCAAGAACTCTGCAAAGTTATCGGGGAGGCCACCCCCACGTGCACATCCGTGGATGGGGGCAGTACACTGCCCTTCTTTTTAGTGCGATTCGTCGACAACCCAACTCATTGGGAGGATTTGAAGGAATGCCGCCAAGGGAAGTGGCGGTCAACATGGCCAAACTTTCGGGAGAGGGAAACGATGTCGAAATCCTCAATGGGGACTCACCCCCCGAGGACAGGCCACTACTAGACCCATCTAGGAGGATTATTCGCCAACAGTGGAACCTCCTAGGTCTCCCCAAACCCACCGAGGCATTAACACTGAGCCAAAACATCAGCAAGGGTAAAGAGCACGTCGGGGATGTCAAGCTTACCAACCCATATGACTTGGTACCGAAGGTAGAGGAAGATCCCGAGAAGGCCTCGCTGTGCCAACAGCTTGCTGAGTAGAAGTGGATGGTCGATGAGCTTCCGCCCGAATGCATTGCAGAGCGGCGACCTGACTATGGTGATCCTAGTCCAGGATAGCAGGGGCAGGAACAACTACCCCTCGATGAGATTCTCCCAGGAAACCACAATCATGCTATGTTCACCAACATAGGAGAGTCTGAGGATCATGTCAAGAGGGCACGATACATTTCGCCGACCCCCCCCCCCCTGAGCGGCGTGACCACCCGAGGGACCCCTCTCTGTTCCCTCCCGCTGCCCCGATAGTCACTCCACCAGCCACCCCGTGAGCCGCTGAGCTTGACTACCAGATTGAAGAGCCTGACAATGTGCTTGTGGTTAGAGACCCCCGTCAGGATAGGAACCCACGTCCAGATGATTCGATGGAGGTGCTAATCGCCCGCTTAGAGGCTTTGAAAACTCGAAAGGTGGCAATCCCACCGGACGGCAAGCCATACCCAGCATGGGTGGATGACATGCTAGCCCCACCGGGATTTGGGAACCCCACTTTCACCCCATTTAATTGGAATGGAGACCTTCCATAGCACTTGGCCCACTTCAACTCGAGGTGTGAGCCTATGTTAGGGACTCCAACACAACAGGAGGCCACCAAGCCCCATTGATTAGTTCAGACACTGGAAGGACCAGCATTCGTCTGGTACAAGCAGCTCCCTGTCGGATCTGTGACTAGCTGGGATGACCTTCACATGCAATTCCTCTACCAGTTTAGTTCCACAACCCAGAAGACAAACATCGCATACCTCTTCATGTGGAAACAAAGGCGCGATGAGCGAGTCGTGGACTTCTTCGCCCAGTGGAAGGGGCTCACGTACTCCCTTGACATGCCACTAACTCAGGAGAAATTACTGACAATGTGCGTAGGGAACGTCAAGGCAGAACTAGTTCCTTCTCTGATCACTCAAAATTACCTCGGAGGGTTCCGGGACTTCTCAGACAAGGCTCAACGCCTCAAAGAAGCCCTGCAACATGCAAGTTAGGCATGCCTGCTGCCTCTTGTAATCCCTGCAAGGAGTTTCTCCAGAGCCGAGCCTGTTGCTGTGGCCCAGATAGAGGCCCACAGGCAGCTAGAGTTGCTGCCAGTGAGGCCAGCTCCGCAGCCCCATAGGGGTCCACCCCCACGAGAATAGCCTCCGGCCCAGCAGCGACCACCTCAAAATCGGCAGGCGCCTCTTTGTAACGCACTTCCACCACCTAAGAGAGATCACCAGGCTCCGCCTCCTCGATATGCTCCTCCGGCCCTGCGTTAGGGCCATCCTCTAGAAGCCCCCTTTCCATATAGAAGGAATCGAACCTACTCGTTTGACGAGGCCCAGGTACCTGGTTACTTCCATAGTGCCTTGGAGCAAAGAATAGTGTGACTACCCGAGTGTTGGAAGCCATAAGTGGCGCATCTCACTAATCACCATCATAACTACCCTTATCACTGGACCCTGGGGCACACCATCCAGAAATGCTACGTGTTTAAGGACTGGCTCCAAGACTAGATTGACAACAATACAGTCAGGTTGGACCCAGCCCTGGCATAAGTAGCAAGTGTCTTTGTGAGATCAGATGGCGGTAGTGGAAAATAGGATGAGTGGCAGCAGGTTTCCGACCGTGGGTCCCGGAATTACAGTGACTGGATGGCCTGTAGGACAGTTTCCCATGCCCATGGCATCATTTGTGCCCACCTGAATCAGCCCAAGCCCTCAAAATCTGTGAGTGCTACCTCGACATCGTTTTCCCAGCCTGCCTCTTCTTAGAAGAGAAAGCAGCGGCGCCATAACAAAGAATGTGCCCTACCAATGCTGTCGTTATCCTGCACTCTTGGCGATTTTATGCCCCTAGAAATGGGGATCCCTCCGAGACTCTGTCTGTTAGTGGATGATTCCTCGAGTGATAGCTCGGGGTACGCTTCGGTTAACACCGTAGAGTTGGTAAATCTATTTCTGACTCACGACGATGAGGAACACCAGGTGGACCTTCCAAATGTTCCTAGCTGTCGCCAACGTCAGTGGAGCCGTGGCTATATAAATCACCAGGGCATGATAGTTGGCACCTCCAGCCAGGTCGTGCCTGCCACTAAGACCAGGCAGCAAGCCTGATACAAAGCTCAGCACACGCGACCCCTTCATCCGGTGTCGACAGGTTCGCCTCTACCACCGTTTGTGTTGCTGGATCAGGAAGAACCACCTCAGCCGTGCCGCGACCAGCTCTACCCTGCTACCAGCCGACCCCAGCCTTCTGGTCCTAATCAGGTGGCCACTCTCTGGACTTTGACTAGTGAACAACAATATGTGCCTAGTACCAGTCAGTCACCAGTCCCGCCGGCAGGGCCTGTCATGCCTCCAATCGTAGAGTGGCCTCCTGTAAGCAGAATCTCGCAGTTGGCCAGAAAGTATGATGTTCTAAAGCACCTGGTCGGCATTCCAGCAAGGCTCTCTATCCTTGAGGCTCTTCTCCTATCGTCCAAAATTCGTGAGGCGCTCCCCGAGGCCCTAAGGATCCCCCTCCAGTTTGAGACGGAGGTAGCGGCTGTAGACGCCTTCCGTGATGAAGCAATTGAGAATGACGAATGATAGGCAGTGATCTCATTTTCCGGTGAAGATGAAGACCCTCCCATATAGGGGAACATTCTCCCAATGTACATCACTGGCCAGTTCAATGGAATGGTAGTCCGACGTTGTCTTATTGACACGGGTTCGGGTATTAACCTAATCCCAACTCAAAAGCTGCAGAATTTGGGGTTGTCTGATGATGATTTAACTCCCTCCAACCTCAGGATCTAGGGGTATGACAGGACCGAGCAGACTCCACTCGGAAAGATTTGCATGAAGACCCAGTTCAGTGGCCTAGTTTCCAGCACCGGATTCATGGTTGTATCTCAGGACACCACCTACAACGCGTTGATGGGCAGGCCGTGGCTCCACCTTCACGCAGTAGTCCCCTCATCTTATCACTAGTGCCTCAAATACTCTCTTAATGGTCGAGTAGGCATGCTCCAAGGAGATGTGTCTCCTTTTTCCTCTTGTGAAGACCGTTATCTGGACGCTGACTATTACAAGAGCAAGGACAAGTGGATCTTGGCAGGTGAGGTTGAGCCTTCTATTGTCACAGGTAATCCCTGGGCAAGTTTGGATGACGCCTGCGTCTTCCCAATCCATCGGTTGGAGGCCACAACCCCTAACATGGGGCAGTGGTTTGTTGTTTCGGGTACTAGAGGAAGAAATATTTTCGGGTTCAAGCGGCGACGGGAAATCACCTCGTACTCCTACACCAACCAGGCTCGGGTGATCCCTGAGCCTCCTACCCCTGTATGGTATTGGGACATTAGGATCATGGAAATGGATGTATGTCATACATGTCTCTTCTGCCAGGCTGGAATTGAGCGGCTCAAGCTGACGCGCCACTACTTCTTTGATTCCATAAAGTGTTTCCCCCTGGGCCGAAGGCTAGATGGGATTGGATAAACCACCTTTGTCGCCATGGTCTCCATAGTGCATGAGTCTCCTGACGTGACGACCACTGCCGCCCATGCCGACACCAGCTTCCCATCAGGGTCAGGTAGCCCCGAAGCAGCTCCCACCGTCGATGATCCCTCCACATGTGGGGAGGAGGACATGGAAGATTTCCCCTACCTTTGAGGAGGGAATCTCTACCACGGTTGATGAGTTAGTACAGGTAAACCTCGGTAGCGAGGCGGACCCAAGACCCACATTGGTCAGCACTGATATGCCCCCCGTGGAGCGGAAACTGTACGTAGACTTTCTTAGACAGCACCGTGATGTGTTGTCTTGGAGTTACGACGAGATGCCAGGACTAGATCCTTAGGTATCCATTAATCGCCTTGGCCTTCCAGGAAACCATCACGGGTTCAAGAAGCCTCCCAAAAAGATGTACCCTTCTCACGGTGCCATGGTTGAGGCCGAAGTTGATAATCTCATCAAATCCAACTTCGTTAAAGAAGTTCAGTACCCAAGGTTGATAGAAATCATTGTGCCAGCCAGGAAGAAGAACAAACAGATCATGGTCTGTATCGACTTCTGCGATCTCAATCTCCACTGTCCGAAGGATGATTTTCCCCTTCCAGTGAAATAGTTGTTAATCGATGCCACGACCGGGTTCCAAGCCTTCTCCTTCATGGATGGGTATTCCGAGTACAACCAGATCCGGATGGCCCCCGAGGATGAAGGGTTCACTACCTTCAGGGCCCCCAATGTACCTTTTGTTACCAGGTTATTCCCTTTGGCCTGAAAAATGCAGGTGCCACCTATCAGTGGGCCATGCATCACATATTCAAGCTGATTCTCGGGACACTGGTGGAATGCTACATGGACGACCTGGTGGTTAAATCTCGCCAGCGCAAGGGCCATCTCAAAGACCTTGAGAAATTGTTCGACTTCCTCTGTTCCCGCCAATTGAAGATGAACTTGTTGAAGTGTGCCTTTGGGGTCACCTCCGGGAAGTTTCTTGGCTTCATTGTCAGATACCGAGGCATCGAGATCGACCCAGAGAAGATCAAGGCCATTAGACAGATGCCTCCCCCGAGCAATATTCGGGAGCTTCGAGGTCTCCAATGACACTTAGCCTATATACACTGATTCATTGAAAATCTGGACGGCAAGTGTAAACCCTTTTCCCTAGCTCATGAAGAAAGCCACTGCCTATGAATGGCATGAAGAGTGTCAGATCGCCTTTGAGGAAATCAAGCAGTATCTGCTCCAACCTCTGGTCCTGATGCAACCCATTTCCAGAAAGCCACTGGTCCTTTACGTGACCACCCTAGAATTATCATGCGGCGGACTTCTTCCCCAGAAGAACAATGAGGGAACAGATAATAGCCTCTACTACCTTAGCCGCATTCTCCTCGATACGGAAATTAGATATTCTCCCTTCGAGAAGAGATACCTGGTGCTTATATTTTCCATGCAAAAATTGCGGCACTACTTGCAGCACCACGAGGTACAGCTGGTCTCTCGGGTAGACCCGTTGAAATACATCCTGAATCGACCTATGTTGACAGGCTGACTAGCGCACTGGGCGGTGATCCTCCAGCAGTTCGACATCATGTTTGTACCTCAGAATTCTATCAAAGGACAGGCGTTGGAAAACTTCTTAGCTACCCACCCAACCTCCGTGGATGAGCCACTGGATCTAAGATTTTTTGATGAGGTAATCATATCAGTCGATCATTCCATCCCATGCTGGAAGATGCACTTTGACGGTGCCTCCCGAAGCCCCACCGGTTAAAGGTTCAATGATCCTAGGCTCAACAAAGTGGGCCTGGGTGTCATCTTCATCAACCCGGAGTAATCCGTTCTGCCATATTCATTCCTGTTGTCAGAAGGCTGCACCAAAAATGAGGCGGAATATCATGCCCTCATCACTGGCCTCGAGTTGGCTCTCGAGATTTATGTTCCCCATATTCATGTGAAAGGGGACTCTCAGCTAGTCATCAAGAAGTTCAATGGTGACTATGTTTTCAGAAAGCCAGAACTCGTGCCATTGCTGGTGTACACCCTCCGTCTAATGGCTCAATTCCATTCTCGGCTAGAGGTCGTTCATATTCCCCAGTCGTAGAACAGTCGAGCAGATGCTTTGGCCAGCCTGGCCACATCACTTGCGGAGCCCGAACAGAACTACCTGATTATCCACGTGGCACACCGGAGGGTCATTGCTCCCATTATCTCAGAGGATGACCGTGGCCCGCAGGTGAACCATCTTACCACTGGTGCCACTACGTCAGGATCCCCGGGGACTTCAGATGCGGTAATCGAAATAGTTCCTGACTGGAGGACGCCCTTGGTTGAATATATCCATCACAATAATATTCCGTCAGACTAAGCTGAGCGCAAGTGAATCTGACACCGTGCGCTGCAGTTTACCCTTTAGAGATGTCCTAGCCTTGAGCAGCTCCTTTACAGACGCAGATTTGATAGTGTTCTCCTCTATTGCCTTCAAGGAGTTGAGATCCCTCAGGTCATGCATGAAGTGAATGCTGGTTCCTATGGCACCCATTAGGCTGGGTCGAAGTTGTCCCACCAAGATCAGAGGCTGGTGTACTTTTGGCCCTCCATGATCTATGACTGCATCGAGTTCTCCAAGAGGTGTCACGCATGCCATGTTCGTGCCAACATTGTGCATCGGCCACCAGAACCCCTTCACACTACCAAGTATTCTTGGCCCTTTTCAGTAAGGGGATTGGATGTCATAGGACCTTACCCACCGGTGAAAGCTCGCCAATGCCAGTTTATCCTGACCACTACGGATTTCTTTTCCATGTGGGCAGAGGAAATTCCTCTCAAGGAAGTCAAATCCTATTCTATCGCTGACTTCTTGATCTCCAACATCATCTATCGATTTGGAGTAACTCATGCTATCCTCACGGATAACATGACCAACTTCCGAGCAGTCGAGCTGAAGAAACAATATTCCAATTACAACATTCTCCCTAACCACACCTCCCACTATCACGTGCAGGCGAATGGACAGATCGAGGTATTTAACAAAACCCTCTCTAAAATTCTCCAAAAGATGGTTGTTCAGATGAAGAAAAGTTTGCCGGACAAGCTCCTCAATGCCCTCTCGGATTATCGGACGATGACTCGCAATTCCACCCAAGTGACCCCGTATTCCCTGGTGTACGGAGCTGAGGCCGTCCTGCCCATTGAGATTCAGTTTCCCTCATTTCACACGATGATCTACGACCAGTAAGCGCCTGATAGAGTTGCTGAAATCTGTTTAGCTAAATTGGAAGCACTGGACGAGAATAGGCTTCGCGCTTTACATAACCTAGAAAGGCATCAGAGCAGGATGGAACGAGCTTTCAACAAGAAGGTTTTCCTCCGCTCTTTCTAGCAAGGTGATTTGGTACTGGCCCTCAGGGCGCCAATGATTCCCGGTAAAAAACCACCCAAGTTGGAGCCCATATGGGATAGGCCTTTCATCATCCACAAGGTCTATCCTAATGGTGTGTATTCCCTGGTGACTATGGATGGAGAGCGTGTAAATCCTCCCACCAATTCCAAGTTCCAAAAATAGTACTTTTCTTGAGACCCTTGGGTCCTGCATGACCCTAAACTACACTATGTCCTGCATGGCTTTAAACTACACTTTGCCCCACATCTGGGTCCCTCTGGTCTGAGTTCAAAGACCTTAAACTAAGACCCTTATGGTCTAGAATGACCTTAAACTGCATGTTCTTCCTTACTGCAAGATGTTTAACTGCATGCTGATCAGGTCTCCCTGACCGAGACCCTGCCCCGGGCCCCTTAGCCTTCTTGGGCCCCTTAGCCCAGTCCTTACTCGGAGTGTGCAGTGTAGTGTAGGACTATGTCCTCATCCATCGTGGGTTACCTGCCGTGCCGTACACATTCCTGGATGAAATTCCCCTTATCGTCCTACATGAAGTTAAACTGTGCTTCTAGAACTACGTGCAGCTTGATTCCCACCCTAATGGGATACATACGACTGCCTGAACGCCTAAGATTCATGTCTAGCCCCGTCTCTTATAAGATCCCATGATATCTCGGTCACCTCGGTCTCTTGGACTATCCATCCCCACTGGAGGATATATAGGTGTGGTACAATGTTTTTGGCACCATGCCCCCCTTCTCTCGAGAATCTGCCATCTTTTGGCCACTCTCAAACATAGCCCTTCGACCCTTTACAGTGGTCTTATAACGTGCTCAGATTACTCTGGTCTAGGACCTGGAGTGTTAGATTTGACTTGGGTAAGTTTTTATCTGCTTTCCAAGCTTCACGCTCCCCTTTATTCGGTCCCCCATTATCTTTCACACCCAGAGGGACCCCCAAGAACGACATGGATACAATGCCTAAGGGATCTCCTAACGTCATGAGACAACACCCCTGAGGGTTTTAGAAAACAAATTGATATAATTACCACATTGTGAACATGTTCAGTGGTAGATGCTCATTTTTTTGTCCCCATTTTAGGCTAACGTGACAGGATACTGTGTTGCGAACATGGTCAGTAGTAATCCAAGGTCACCACGCCGACTCCTTAAGGCCCTGAATGTTGGTTTTTTGATTCACATTGTGTTCCACCCAATTGTGTCAAGGTGGAATTTTGACACTCCTTACACTAGCCCTCAGTGCACCTCCACACGTTAGATGGACAAAGCTGCATAACAACATATTTCAGCGCTCCCGCGATCTGTGCGCCAAAGAGTATATGATTGGGTTTTCTCTAAGGATCGTGCACAACATGACCCTCATCCCCATTGGAGACGACGAGTCACCCAGACATTGCGTTTGGGCCCCAGCTCAGCAGGAAGCTAGTGTCTCCTGCCGCCCTGATTGTTGGACCCTCGTCGGCACCTTGGCCCGAGGATCCTCTCCCGGAATCGCCAGTGGTGACAGTGGGGGGATGTGCCCTCATTCACCTTAGGAATGCCTTATCACATCGTGCATGCTCCCCCAGGTCCAATCCATATGACCTTAAATTGTGTTGTCTGGTCCTACCACATGACCATAAACTGTGATGATATCGTCCTGGCCGCACGACGAAAAACATCACTACATTGTGGTCACCTCCCCATTGGGGACATCATGTTGGGTATTGGTCCATTACCATACCATTTGTTAATGCCTGTATACGGCTTGATTATTGTGGCGATGCCAGGATTTTCTACCCTAGGTCGGTCGTTCCACAAAATAAAAACCATTCGCCTTTAAGGAAAAACAAGATATATCAAATGCCGCTTCTTTTGGTGTGAGGGCTAGACCTGCACACCCCTATTATCCTTTGCGCAGGCACCATGACACGCCGTTCCCTCAAGAACTATGTGCATCATGATTATTATCCTAAGGGGATACATAGGAATTCCCAGACCTCCGTTCTTTGGGTCCAGCTCGGGTTCAACTGGTTCGTCTCTTTGGTCCCGCCTACGGGACCCCAACCACGGGACTGTGTGGCGTAGTGTGGGATTATGTCCTCATTCACATCAGGCTTGCAATAGCTGCAACACGCGCGCCCCATTCTAAGGATTATCCCTCCTATGTCATATCCCCCATGACATTAAAAGGCGCCCTCAAGAACTACGTATGGCCTGATTCTAATCCTTATGATATATGTAGGAGCACCTGGATACTTCCCCGCCAGACCAGCCTAACTTTCGTGTTTGGTCCCTCGGCCTAAACACATCCCCAAGGAGCACATGGTAGGCAGGACCTTGTCCTCATTCATGTCGGGTTTTACAACCACTTTTACCGTGTGTCTCCCACTACCCTTACCCTCTGGTCCAAGCTCTAAGACTATAAGCTAAGATCTCCCAAGAACTATGTATGGCTTGATTCTCATCCTTATGAGATACGTAGGAATTCCTGGACATTTCGTCTTGGGTATAGCCCTAGGGATTTCCAAATCCCATCCCTCCTTACTGTCAGCCCCTCAGCCGGGCTTCTTGGGGAGTGGTGTAATTGCAACATTTACCCCGAATAAGCTCGGGATGCCCCATAGTGATGTTGGGAAGCAACAATTCCCTTTCCAGAGAGGTCCTGTTTAAAAATTGAGATGATCTGTGACAAGATTAATATGTCCACCCAATGCGCCTCCGCCACTGTGGCAAAATTTTGGGAGTGTTGGACTCTATTCGAACAAACCACCACTCCACATCCACGCTTTGCGTGACCCTTTATTTAGATCCTCATCCTCTTTCATGTTTTATGGGACCCCATAATAGTATGGATGATAGACCTTGGTCCGCCTACTGTAACAATATGGATGATAGTCCTTTGGTCCGCCTATTGTAGCAATATGGATGATTGACCTATGGTCCGCCCGTTGTCCTAGGCCAACGTTCTGAAAGATTGGTCATGTTTGATGGGACCCCCTAACAGTATGGATGATAAACCTTGGCCTGACTGCTATAACAATATGGGTGATAGACCTTTGTTCCGCCTTTTGTAACAGTATGGATGATAGACCTTGGTCAGCCTGCTTTCTTGGGCCAATGTTTTGGAAGACTTATCGACGATATTTGAGTTAGGCCCTGTGTTGCG
The DNA here is from genome assembly GCA_963277665.1 of Viscum album. NCBI lineage: Eukaryota > Viridiplantae > Streptophyta > Magnoliopsida > Santalales > Viscaceae > Viscum > Viscum album. The sequence continues at coordinate 154,111,331 of OY728145.1, forward strand.
AACATGGTCAGCAATCAGCCCTCATTTGTTTTCCCCATATCAGGCCAATGTGATATGGATGTTGCATTTCCACCATAGTTAACAGTTATCCTCCATCGTCACGCCCCCGATAGTGTTCCAGATTTGGGTAATGCGATTCAACTTTTTCATCTCCCTATGTTCGGATAGATTTCAATGCCCCCGGCATTGCCCCGCTTGTGTGTCAGAACACATTGAGAAGATGGTATGTCAATTGGCCTGAGGTCCTCTTCTCAGAAATCCAGGCCCGAGTGTGGATGCCTGAATCTTGGTTAGTTCCCCACAATCGGATGAAATGATAAAACGAGTATCCTTTATTCATCACGTTGGGTGCGACCCACAAGAGATTAGGGGAGAGTTGTTATTAATTTCAGAATTATGGTGAGAATATTAAACAAAAGGTACAGATAAATAGATTAGTCCATACATTAGATCAATATATTGAGCAGTGGAAGCAAAAAGTTCATGAGATGGCCAAAATGGATCCCTTAAGGGTCAGCGTGCTGGATCGATCTTTCCAGCACCGCTACCATTTGGCCGGTAGCCTCTAGGACTGCTTCTCTCTCCTTGAAGGATCTCTCTTCATCGACAGCCGCAGAGCACAACTCGCAAACCCTAGCTTGTGCCTGCGCCCGCTCAGTTTGAAGTACGATCGTTTGGTGACTTGCCTCCATCAATTGTTTTTGGGCATCAGCCAGCTGGGCCATCAGTTTCTCCACGAGCTCAGAGCAGGGTGTGAAAGAGGCATCCTTCTCTGCCACCTACCCTTCAAGGCGCCAGACCATCTGCTCCGCCCTCAGAAACCCTTGGGTGCTCGCCGATCATTCCCGACGCTGGGCAATGTCAGTGCGCTGGCTGCTCTCACTTATCTTCTCAGCCATGTAATCACGGACCGTCAGATGAAGACGTTGAGCGTCAGCCCCTCCGACACACAAGAAGCGCAGCGAGGTCTGGAGTGATCCCATCTGTCTCAGACAATCTATCTGAGGCTGCCTGAGAAAGCACTGGATACACTTCCACCCTTTGCTCCATGTCATCCGGCTTTCCTCAGCCACTTCTGAGTCTGAGTCATCTATCTCCTCAGGATCAGTGGGCAGATATACAGGAAAGGCAGCCAGCAGGTTGGCAGTAGGATCTGCCTCAAGGATGTCTTCATGAGGAATAGGATCCTCGACATCTGGGTTCCCTTCCTCTCTTTCCTTGACAGCGAAGGTTCCTATGTCAGCTTCCGGCAATGCCCAAATGACAGAACCACTGATGTCAGCCGCCCCCTGCTCACCAATTGTCGGGGCCAAATCAGTGTTGGAATTATGTTCTGGACGAGGTGGTACGTCTACCACTGGTCCTCTCACAGATGGCCCAGGCTCAGCAGCCCGACGAGCCTCCAATGCCGAGATCACTGTGTGAGGCGCACCCTGTTTAGTTGGGATCTTTGATAGCAAGTGCCAGTAGTGAAGCATGGGACTTACAAGAACCCAGAGCATTGGCCTCCAGTGTTCTGGCCGCTACAAGAGCTGTTGTAGCAGGATATCCCTCAACGCTTGTTAGTTCAATGATGGGCGTCAGAGCCCCATCCTGTTCCACCAGCGCCACTCATCCCTCCTCTATTGGGGATGCCTGATTAGCACCTAGGTGATCCCGAGTGAGATAGTGAGATGGGTTATAAACTAGAGAGGAGAGTGAACGAAGAAGGAAAATGAATGAAGATAGAGACAGACCTCGAGTATCTCAGTTATGTCGAGATCAGAGCTGACAATCTCGCCACTCTCCTAGAGACTCCCTTGGTAGGTCACACCCTGTGACCCCTCACCTCCGGGTTCTCCTTCTCCTCCTTCATCTTCTCCTTCACCTTTATCTTCTCCTATTTCCTCCTCTCCCTCTGACTCCTCGTCACTATCACCTTCTCTCGGCGACATCGTTTTCAGATTGTGTTCTTGGATGAGCATCACCTTCACCAGGAAAGGTGGATCCGCACGCCGACCCCTTTTTCGCGTGTATGTGACCATTGCCGTCAGATAGGCATGCCGCCGATGGAAGTTTACTCTGTCGGTAACTCAAATGATCCCAACCTCTAGCAGCTGTATCCCATCTTGCATTATCTTCTTCCAGATGGATTTGATGCTCATTGATTGCCACAGGGTCATCCAGGCTGACCACAGTGCCGGGAAAATAGAATCTTGGGAAGGTTCAAGGAGGTATCTTATCTGCTTCCTGGGTAGTTCCATGGCCGCCTCGTGTGACCACCCTCCGGGAAATGAGGTCGCGGCAGTGCCGCGTGATGTCCCTGCTACTGAGGTCCCGGCCTGCGCAGGCCTCACTGCCTGGCGCGCCCCTAGTTCCCCCCTTCTAACAGCACCTTGCCTCCCCCGTCGCACGGTTTCCACGTGGGTAGTCTCATGTTTCCGGACTCTCTTGCATAAAATCCCCTCAGGGTACGCAATGGTCCAGTGCTCGGCGTACTCGGTTGCTAGGCCAGCGTTGACCCCAGTGGGAGGAAGGGTAATGACCTCACCAGAGCCAAAAGTGGTGAACATCAACCACATTTGGCGGAGGACGCAGGGATTATTCTACTCCCATACAGCCATGAATACCTTATTTGGTATTCGTTGGAGGCACCTGTATTGCCTGGTGAATCAGTATGGCACGTAAGGCTCGCATATCACCTTCCCGTCGATCCGAGCCACGAGTACCCCGCCCCGGATGCTCTGGAAAAAATCCTGCTACTCCAGTGAGCCTCTCCCATTGTCCACCTTATGCTTGATCGGGGTGAGGAATGGGCTGAAGTTGAAATTGGTGCGATTACCGATTCAGATCCTTACACCCTCCTCATTCAGTGTCATCGGCGCCACCTCAGTGATGTTCAGTAGAGATGGTCGCAGGCCGTTTCACGGAAGACGGATGGCGTTCGGAAAGGTATACCCGCCGAGATGAGCCGCCACCCAGCCGTGAATGATCTGGAAGGGGCCACATACCCTCCGAGGTGAACCCCCTCTGGAGATGCATCCCAGAATGGCATACAACCTAGCCAACACTGGGACCTCCAAATTGAATCTTTTGTTGGTGGCCATGGTGCCTGCCATAACCGGTGTTGCTGGACGGATGCCCATCCTCGCATCCCGCACCGGTAGGAGCCACCCGATCAGGAAGGCAGTGAGAAACCCGTCGTACCAGACGTTCGGGTCTCAGGCCTCAATGATGCGGTAGCCCCACAATTACTGTTGTACCGCCTCCAGGGTCCTCTAATATGACCCGTCCTTGCTCCTCTGAGCCATGGTTGGGCACCGTTTACCCCGTCCTGACATCTTGATTGCCAGGTCCTTCTCACGGAACTAGCTGAACCAACACTTGTAGGAAATGTCCGTCAAGAAGTCATTGACCCCATCCTCTCATTGCCCAGCTCTAACAGGTGCCATGTCATAATGGGGGTTCGTGACCTGCCTTCCCAGGTGTTCTTTGGAGGAACGAACTCGTCGTATTGTTAGCCCTCCAGTGGGATACCTCCGATGTAGTGAATGTCCCAGAGTCTGATGCCAACTTCCCCATGGTGAAAATGGAATGTGTTGGTATCAGGGGACCACCTGGTAAATAGCTCCGTCCCGAGCTCAGGTAGATGGTGGAATTGGAACTGAGACGTCCATACCGCCTCACATAGGCCAATATGCCGCAGCTCGACCCCAAACTGGTCGCAAGTATGGCGAACCTAGAATTACCAGGACCACTCAATGGTAAAGTTGCCCCTGAACCACAGGTCCCAATCTTTCAGCCATCCCTTAGTGTCATCTGTGACGCTCTGATGGAACGTGCTTGCGTAGAGTGTCGTAGAATCCTCTAATGCAGTCTCATCCATGGTAATGGTCCCGGTCCTTGGGTTCAGGACATATACGTCCATATACATGGTTTCCCTGGAAGGATGGCCATTTTCGGTGATGTTGTAGCATGGAAGCTCGTCCTCCTGGGTTACCCATGACTGCTGTGTGTCCACCTCAAAGCCCGGCAGGGGAGCCTCCTCCAGGATTCCGAAGTTCCAGAGACGGAGGTTGTCAGACAGATGATACTATTTCTAGGCGGGGGTCAGCATGTCAAATAATGTCAGGTTTTTGGAAATGACCACCTTGGCGCCATAAACCTCCTCATTCGCCACCATTTCGCATCTACGAGTGGCGGTTTCCCCCTCATCAACTTTTTTTGCAGCCATCTCAAATATTTCGAGAGTTGCGCGAAATTAGGATGAAGTGCGCGGAATCGGAGAGAGTTGCACGAAATATAAAGCTGCGGTGCGAAATACAGGGGTTGGGTGGGCAATCAGCACACTAGGCACGAAATATCCCAAGATGGCGCCTAAATATGGCCAAAATATGTAAGGATTTGCGCACTTCCAAAGCATTTTTACGCACAGCCATAGATGCAATTTCGTGCAAGAGAACGTTGAGCCTATCACGCAAAAAAGCTTGAGTATGGAACTTGGGACCCAACGCCCCTTTTTATAGGAATGTCCAGGGTTCTGTGCCCCGTGGAAATTGACTTCCGCACCGATCTGCAATTTTGCGCACCCTGTTGGGTTTTTTGCGCGCAAAGTGATCCGGAGATCCACCACTTTCGCGTTTCGGTGATTCCCTTGGAATCCGATCGTTGTGACCTCTTGCTGATCCCATTGCGAGGGGGGCTATTTTAGACGCCTAAAAAGTCCTTAACTTCTTGTGGAGGTTTTGAGCTGACAAATCCAAGTCATATTCAGACTCGAAGGCCCGGTCCGGAGGGCCCAGAAGTGGTGCGCGAAATTAAGGAGGACTTGTGTGGAAAAAATGTTGTTCACGCGAAGGATCCCCGGGATTCGCGAAATTGAACTGGTGGTGTGAAGAATTTTGCGCGCCTGATTCCGCGCGATGAGTCCTTTGGCGCCGAAATGACCCGGTGTGGATGATTCCGCGCACCGCCAGGATTCCACGACGGCGGGTGCCTATAAATAGAAGGCGACACCAACCGTTTCAGGGCTGAGGAATTAGGACAAGCCCCCGTGCATGCAATTCGAACTCCCGTACGTGCAACATGACTTCTAGGTAATCACCCTCTTCACGAAATCTTGCCCAGGGGTTTGCCTTTGCACGCAATCCCACTAGCTTAGGTGAATTTTCCCAACTCCTCAGGGTTCTTCCTATAGCGCGCAATCGCATCCAAATTGCGCGCAATCCCATCTTTTGGTTTCGCTCAAACCTTAGGGATTGTCCATTGCCCCCGCGAACAATCAAGGATCGGTGCGTACAATCCCTCTAGCCGCGCGCATCCCACTACCCCAATTGCGCGCCAACCCGGCGTTTTGTGCGCAAACCTTCTCTTTGCATGCAAACCCCAGGGACCCTCACCTTTACACCCCCGGGTGCCTCCCCGCTTAGGCCCCCGAGGTGCTCCATACCGGGCATGCGTTGTTTTCCCGTATGGACTTCCAGGATCGTACGAAGTAACCTCAAGGTCCCTTGGGCAGTGTTTCCCATTGCGTTGCTTTGCCTTATGCTTCTTCGCATAGGCACGCTAACGACTATTTCTTCTTCGCATAGCCACGCTATCGTGGACCCCTCATTGGTTTGACATGCGACCCCCCTTCACCAAGGACTTGCCGATTCCTTCCCTCTCACAAGGGGTAGAGGGTGTTGGGAATGTACTCCTTAGGGGTGTGGAGCGAACCCACCTCTTCCAAACTGTCGGACGTTAAACTGCCAAGAACCCCATCTTCAACACATGACATTAAACTGTGGTCCGACCCCGTGCCTCGAACATAGGGTCCCCCCAGCTCGGACATTGTTTACGCCTCTCGTCTCCATGAGAATGGAATATTCCTCACATAGAATGATACCCTCTTTTTGGAGTGGCGTTTGTCCACGGGGGAAGGTCTGCCTCAGAGCCTAAGCCCCTAGCCTCTCTTGAGGAAGGTTGAACCCACGCACCTCCATACTTCCCCACTACCAAGGCCAGTGGAGTCCCTCTCCCACTGTTCCTTGCCGCACCACGGGCCTCCATCCTAGAGTAAGTATCGGCACCAAGGGCTGCTAACCATGCGTAAGCCCCTGTTTCCTCTTTGGGACACTCGACGTGTAAGCCCCTCTCTTCTTCTCACGGATGCACCCTTTGCGATGTGATCGTCTGGTCCCTGCTGCCTCTTTTTCTCACACTAAGCATGACTCACGTGGGCTTAGAGCGAGCATCGACCATGACACCATCATGGTCCACCTCAACGAGTAAGCCCCATCCCAGCGAACTACGTGGACTTTGATCCGTGCTAACGCATGCTACGTATGAAGGCTCCACAAGGTTCAATCCCACCACCCAGTCGTTCCGACTTCTTCACGTCGGTTCGCCAACACTTTGGGCCGCCTCAGAGCATAAGCCCCAAATTGCCCGTCCCATAAGACGTTAAAATATATGCCCTCATCCCGCATGACGTTAAACTATATGCCCTCATCCCGCATGTTGTTAAACTGTATACCCCGAACTATGTGGACTTTGATTCCCTACCATGGGGATACGTAGGAAGCCTCCACAAGGTTCAATCCCAACACTCGGTTGTTCTGACCCCTCCACGTCGGTTCACAACCACCATCATGGGCCACCTCAGAGCGTAAGCCCCATACCCACCATCACGGGCCGTATCAGAGCGTAAGCACTATATCTAACACCCACATCTCATCCTAACCTATACCTCGAGCCCACGTGTCTCGGGAAGCTCATGCTCTATCATGGGAGGTCTTACCTCCTCCAGGCTCCAATCCATGCATTCATTCTCACGGACTGCCTCTTCAGGTGTCCCACCATATCACCGAATGAAGAAGACTTTGATTCCCTGCCATGGGGATACATAGGAAGCCTCCATGAGGTTCAAGCCCCTCTGCAATCCATTACCCATCCTGATCCTTACATGGGTCACCACATCCCGGTGGGATCATGCCACCCCATTCCACTCCATTTTATCCGGGAAGCCGCCCACGTGCTGGCCCCAATATCAGTGTTCCCCCCTAGGGGGTCTTTCAATATGATCCACTCTCAGTGTTCCGATCAGTCTGATCCATCTCCGCAAGATGTTAAACTCACGGCATACCCGATGTTAAACATGGGAAGTTAACGAAAATCTCAGATGGAACACAAATACCCATGTCCGATGTGGGATGACTCGGGCTTCCGCGCCCTCGAGAATCCCTGTAATAAGGGAGAGAAGATAGACACACCAATCCTTCAGCGTCAAGCCACGCCAACGGCACCCCAGAGTGACAATTCTCCTCACCGAAGGTTGCTTCCCCGACCAGACCCCTTGGAGCATCTCAACAGAATCAGCGTAATTAACTGCCGTCCATGCAGATATGGCACCAAGAACAAGATTCACGAACCTGTCTTAAATATATGAGGGAGTCCCGGACTAGGTAACGAGATCCGAGGAGGAATCCACGGAAGGAAGAACTGACATCCCATCATCCCGGTTTCGATCGTGGAGCAAACGTCCCTGAACAAGAAACGGATGATGCCCGCCTTTGGAAAGTGGGAATTCGGGGAAACAAGCTGCGCTTCCTCCCCCTGCGTGGCGGATGCACGCGCGCCCCGACGTAAAAGCGTCAGAAAAAAGTTTCTTTTCCACGTTTGACTCGAGCATGCTCGTCGTGGGCTAAAGTTGACTGTGGTGTGTAGTGTGACTCTCGGGGTTGCGATGAGATTTTGTTTATGGTAAGGCTTGTGTTTTGTTTTTGGTTGTTCTTTCATTACTGTGTCGTTCATTAATATTATTTATTCTACGTTTTCCACTTTTTTCTTTATTTTCACTAGGAGAATAATTCCCATTTGTCTTCTACTCATTCCATGGAGCTTTTCACTAGCCCGAGATGATCATGAATGCCTCTCAGGCCATGTCAGAGACTGGCTCGGGTGATCAGTTCAGGGTCAACCCGGGTTGGTTCATGACAATTATTATTTATAATATTTTGTGACATGAATAAAGAAAAGTTTTTAATGATTATGAAAGGATATTTTTAATATAAATAATTTATTTTTTAAATTTTTAGTGATTCGATACATACATCAGATAATTATGCAATGTCAACATGGTGATTGTTAAAGATGTAGAAAAATCAATTAAATCAATAAAAAATCTCTAAATGTAATATTTTCAGGATAATTTATGGTCTTATAAGATTATTTTATATTAATATAATATATTCATAATGTGTTAAAAGTTTATATGTTATATTAAATTGATTTGGTAATATTTATTTAGAGTCAAATTGTGTAAATTTCCTCGAAAATAAATAAAGCTGAATTATATGATAAATATTATTTTTTTATATAATTTAAAATTCATAAAAAATATTATATTATTAAAAATTAATTTAATAAGTTTTATAATATCAACGATTTTTCATGGGTTGGTAACTTTCCACATTACACTAAATTTATTGACCCTATATTGTGAGAACTTCTTGTTATGATGCTAACTATTAAATTTGGTTGATGAGGGGTGTTAACTAAGAGATAAGAGATAAAATAACACTAAAACTTATAAAAAGGTTATTTCATTATATTTTATTTATATATAACAATAATATAATCTTAATATATCTATTTTCACAAGTTAACATGAAATTTGTTTTATACTAATATAATACAATATGTAATTCCATGGGTTCCCATCCCCGGACATATAAATGAACATCGCCTCTCCTTTATTCCTCACACTAAATAAGCCACAAATCATAATAAAACACTGAATAAAGATATTATTAAACTCTTTATATACATTCTATAGGTTATTCTATTCTTTATAAACTATTCCAAGGGTCATTATGTTGAGATCAAAAGGCGGTTCATCGAAGACGATGTAACTTCTTAATTGTGCATTTTATTTTTTAATTATTACTTTACATCATTAAATTCATCCAAAAACATTAAAATATAATAACATAATTATATTTAATATATAAAGATATTATTATTATATTACATACCATTATTCATCTCTTTTTCCCAACAACTATGAAACAAAACCATCATTTGTGCATCTGTTCGAACTACCAACTCAAAAACTAATGAATTTCATTTATCATAATCTACATTCATGGTTAGTTATTATGATTTATTTAATTTTTATGAATATAGGAATATATGATATAAATATAATTATTTTTATTCTTTAAATATAATATATAATATATATCCATGTCATTCTAATACATAAAAAAAGAATCATCGTATGTGCGTGCGTACAAAATAGAGTATTCTTATAGCGATGTACGTAATGGTTTAAAAATCAACCCTTGTTTATGGTTAGGGATGGATTTAATGATGTTATTTTATTTTTAATTTTTTTTTTGTATTTTATATAATAATAATTTTTTATCTTTCTTTGTTTTCCATCAATTGAAACATAAAAACATCTCCCAGATATACGTGCAGACTACAAGTTAGCGACCCGATGAATTTTATTTTCAATAATTATTTTTATAATTTTTTATATATGACTATAAAATTTCATTACATATCTAAAAATGATAGTTATTTCACGATTATTATTATATACAGGATAGACCAATTATCTATTTGACCATGATGAAACTTCCAATGCTATTTTACAATTACAAACCAAATATCCTTAGAACACCCAGCGTGGACTTAACCGATTAAATGATAAAATATGTCATATATATAAGAGATATTAATGGATTAATGAAAAATTAATTTACTTGGAGTAGGTTATTAATAAAGTCAGTAATTAATAAATGTTTATTATATTGGATTTAGAAAATATTCATTACATTTATGGACTCGATGTATGGCTTTTCGTAACTCAATTTCCCTTTATTATGTTATAATTTTACTTAATTGACTATATTATTCCTTGATCATGTGTCAAATTACCTATATTTATATTATTTTTTATTTACAATTTTTTGATTTTTAATTACACGTTTTTACACACAATCACTTCAATTAATAATTCTCACGTTAGTGATATGATCTATGTAAGGGTTATCTGTCTCAATATTGTTTCATTGAGATATGTCTAATATTTTTTACCTAATTTTACAATGTTTATAAAAAAATATTGAGATATTATTTCAGGAAGGAATATTTAATCATGATATTTAATGTTATTATGAATTTAACTCTTTCATTATATATTTATAAAAATGTTACCAATGTTAAAAGGGTTTTTACGGTCTCAATTCTAATTCGTTGGGACATAATTCATGTTATACTCCATGTTTTATTTTATATGGTTTACTTACTACCCCAGGAATGAATTTTTACATATTACATATTATTATTCATGGGTTTTATAGATCTATATCATATTATTGATTTTAATTAATTTTTATTTGAATTTTATTAATGTGGTAAAACAATTATGTTACTAAACCATTTTATTTCAAGAGTGTTTAGGTTTATAGTTAATTTAGGGGAAATATTTTGACATGTATTTCTAGAAACAAATATATTATGTTTTAATATAGTTATTTATTATTTATAACTTATTTAATTAAATTTTCTTATCTTTGGAACTTAAAAATATCAAAAAAACACTTTAAGGAAAACCACTATTATTGTTTTTAAACATGAATAATTCCTCTTCCATGTCAATGATCATTAATATTTATTAAAGACTTATATTTTATATGAATAAATTATTTCAAAGTAATTTTCAACTATATTTACCTTTATTTAAAATCATATAAAATTAATATTTTATTATTTTTTGAAATAGTGAACTTTTTGTTATTTACCGAAAGTGTTAATGAGAAATTTGTTTTAAAATTTAAAAAATGAATCACTTTTCCCACCATCATAAATATTATTTTATTTTATTTTTAATTAACAAATTTTCATTTTTACATTCAATGAATTGTTTATCAATATTACTTGAATTGTTCTTAAAATTTTATCAAAAGAAAATGAGTTTTTTCTTTTTTTGAATGAAATTTGTAAAATGTTCTTTTAAATATATTTTTCATCCACGGAAATATACATTAATCATTCTATATTCTAAAATGGGGATATTTTCCATTTATTTAATTGATATTATCTCTATGGAGGGCTTATTATTATTTTAAATAAATTTTCATGGTACTCATTTCACATCCATAGGATAATCATTATAAATAGAAATTATGGATTTCTTAAGGGTATTATATTCAAAAGTGAAGGATTATAAATATATTGTTCATGGTATTATGCTTTTAAATATGTATGGATGTTTAAAAGGTGGAAATGTTTTTTAATAAGGATTAGTGGTTGTGTTATAAAATATGGATGGGTGGCTATGTTGTAAACCAAAATGGGTAAGTTAGTTATAGCTCTCCAATGCATTGGGTAAAGTGACAATATTAACTAATTATAAGTTAATACATAGATATGATAGAGTTTACTTATTTTGGGTTACAACAAATAGATATGAAAATTATATAATTAGTTTATTTCATGATGAATATTTTCAGTTCCAAGATACCTACAAAATTTATCAATTATTTCTATCAGATATATTGGATCATTTTTCAATAACTATTTCCACAAGGCTCATGATTATTGACATATAATACTATTTCCTTATTCTAAAGCATTATATCATATCTAATAATTTTTGGTACACATTTTATGGGTATTAATTCTCATATGTTATCCTCATTCACTTTTATTATGTCATCATATCCTTACTCTCATTTTATTTGCACTGATGAAATTAAATTGATAGTGATTTTGTTTACCATTGATTAGAATATTAACTCACCCATTTTACTTTATAATTATCCCTTGATATTAATAATTATGTTATGTGAATTATTTATTGTATTTTTAAATTTGTGAATAAATTTATTTTAGATTTGGAGGACATATGGTTGAATATGAAAGGTTTGGTATAATGAGAAGAATGTTCACTTATATACATGAGTATAGTTATGTAAGAGTTGTTTTTAATTATCTAAATTTATTAACCTAAAATGAGATTTAATTTTAAAGTTATCAAATATTTTTTTTTGATGTAATATATTTTGGATGACTGATATTAAGCAATGTTCAATGTTATAAATACTAAAAAAGTAAATATGTTGTGTTTATAAACAGATTTTGGAGTGTCGACTCAAGGATATTATAGCTGGTATCAAAGAAGGGTTTAATTTTTTTTTGAGATTAGGATTTTTTGAGTGTGTTTAGATTTATAGTTATAGATACATTCTTTGGCTTATAATTTTAAGGATTATCATAACATTAATTCAATATAAACACCTTTTAATCTTTTAAGCGATGAGATTTGAAGGTTATAAATGTTGTTTTTTTGAATCTTTATTTGGTTGAGGTATATGTAAAACTTGGGGTTAAAATGAGGGATAATTTTATAAGAATTAAATTAAATGTTTTTGGATGAATGATTAAAAGAATGATATAACATTTGAGGTCAAAAAATTCATTAATATTGAGGAATTTTAGATTTTATGGGATTGAGAGTTATTTATATGTGTAATTATCTAAGATGACCCCTTATTGTTATTATTGATATTGTGGATTTAAATGTATTTTTTATTCATATGGAGGTATATTCATTTTGGGTATTATATTACCTTGTGATAACAATTTTGGATACAATAAATTTTGGAGGATTATATTTTTATACTAGAATGCGTCCGATGACATATTAAATATTGATTATTTTAGAATGAGAATATGGATTATCATCACTTAGAATATGGAAATAGATAAAGTGGGAAACTTTGTAAAACAAACAAAATGGATGAAATTTCATTCAATGGTTTTAATAAAATCAAATAAGTATACATTCCATGGTTCTTATTCAGGATGATAAATAAATATTAGATAAATTTAAAATTTTATATTTTTACTATAATTTATAAAAAATAAATTATCTCATTTATATATTATCAAATCAATATTTTATATCCATAAACATTATCATCATCAAATTCTCTATCTCTCACAAGAATTATTTGGAAATTAATTTTCTCCTGCATGACTATATTTTCCCTATCAACTAATTTTTATCAATTTTGATACCCATTTATTTGTTATTCCATATGACCTTTATATTTCACATTACCACATTTCAAAATAATGTTTTATTAACCCTTTCATGATTTGGGGTTTATTTAAATGGATTTAAAAATATTAAATAATTAAATTACCTTGTTCATGATCAAATTATGAAGAAAACATTTATATAGGCGAATGGGTGAATTTAATAACCCATCATTTTAAAATAAAATTATGCTCTATAGCTTATATGACTAAGAACACCGATATTAAATGAACCTTAAAATAATATTATTCCTACATATGACCATAATAACATTGATGTAAGACTAGTGTGTTTGGGTAAGAGTAACCACATTATAAAATATATTTATAATGGTTCTAATAAATAATTTTTTTGATTAATGAATTGAAAGTAAGCACCAAATTTTCAGTGAAGTTATTTTACACTTCAAAAAAAACTTTTATTGAAAAATGATTTTTAATTGATTTTATGATAAAATATTATAAATAATATCTTTCAATTTTAAAATTTATTTAATAAATTGTATTAAAATTTTCAAATTATAATATAAAAACTTGTTTATGAGGACAATTTATTTTTCTGAAAATAATAATTTTTTTGTGAATAGTGAAAAGTAATGATTTTGTAGAAAACTATTATTTAAATTCAAAAAATTAAAAACTCCAATTTAGTTTTAAAAATAAATTAAAATTTATTTTAGTAGTTTTTTATTATATATAATTAAATTAAAATTGTTTTAATTTAAATAATGCTTATTTTTGTAATAAATACATTTTTATACATAAAAATACATTTTTCTAGAAAACGAGTTCTTCCACATTTTTTGTTTTTATTTTAAAATTACTTTTCATCACATATAGTGAACAAATTTTATAAAATAGATTACATATTTAAAATCATAATTTTTTTTAAATATTTCATCTTTATTTGTTAGAATTCTTAGTGACCTTGGTAAAAATTTGTTTACCATGGTAAGGGTAAAATGGGTAGAACAAGGTTTAAACGATTAAATAGAGACTAAAATTATCCCTATAATTAGATAAATATCATTTGGTGAGTTTCATTTCACATAAAAATCATGTATTCTATAATACATCATTTTATTAGTATTTTAATTCATAAATACGTTTGAATTATTTTATTTAATGGAAAATTTCAAACTTTCTTTTTTTATTTTTAATATAAATAAAACTTTCTGACTCAGATTACTAAAAGTTAATAATGATAATTAAATCATATATAACATATAAAAAAAAATATTTTTATGAAATGTTTTATATTAAATTTTGATTTATTAAATAATTACCTTAAATTATTATACAACACAGATACAATGCTTGTGAATGATGTAGAAAAATAAAGTAATTGATTTTAGAAACTATAAAAGTAATATTTTTTTGGGTATGTTGTGGTATACAAATAATTTATTATATAATTATAGTATACTAGTGATGTGATTAAAATTTATATTCAGAATACACCTCTATCATGATATTGTTTTTCATGTCAAATTATTGGAATAGATTAGAAAATAACACTTATGGTATTTTGTGGTAAATAATATTTTATTAAATAATTTAAAATTTATCAATATATGAACTATAAAAAATTAATTTTTAACTAATATATAATATCATATGGTTTCCAATTATGGGTCATTTGTTCAATTATAGTAACTTTCTTGATCCATAACGTGTAAAAATATTTTTATCATTCTAATAATTAAATAAGGTTAATGATGGGATAAAACATAGATATAATGGTTCAAACTGACTGACTAACTGAAAATTAATTTTTTATTATCAATGACCCAATTCAATGGGATGAGGGGGAACCCATAGTGACATAGATGACTTAAAACAACAACTATACACACTGGTGTAAAGGCATAAGATAAAAAAACAAAATCCATGTTTACAAAGAAAAACCCATACCCAACATCAAAAAATTTAACATTAGCTTCCACCTTGTCATCGATTCATGGCTAGATATCTCGTGCAAGGATGCACTGGCCTAGTACTGATGAAAATCACCATACCCACTCAAAATAAAAAATCTGAATAGTAATAGTGAGGTGAAAGCTACTAGATCAAAACAACTTCTGGAGGAGTCCCTAATAGATGAATTGGTTGCATTGCCCATAAACCATGGCCCGAAGTGCCACAAATAAAACAATGAGAAAATTCATTCCACAATTTAAAGAAAAACATCTCCATCATACTAAAATTTCCTCCAAGATCAGTTTCACCTGAACCATGACTTTTCTCCTCCACCGTAGCCAGAGAGGGGAGTCTCTATTTTCATAACAAATTCAAAATCTCTAAAAATTTATCTAAAATCCTTCAACATATAAATCACAGTTCATATAATAATATGTTTCATGTAAATTTCATCCCCTAATATAGACATATCATTAGAAATTATTCGCAGCTAAACAGTAAGCACTTGACTTGGGCTTAAGGGGTCAAGCAAGATTCCTGGGTCATCGGAACTGAAGTTGGAAAAAACACAGCCTCTATCGATGATACATCCTCTGACATCGTATCCATGGATGAAACTCCTAGTTTTGTGAACCAAACTATCATCACCCCATCCTAGAGGTCCCAACACTGCACCGATGGAGCGTCGCTGATGCGAAGATCTGAGCATATCTGAAATTGAAACACTACTTTGGGCATGGATACTTGGATGTTATTATTTATACATATATACCTAATAGATTATAAAAATGATTTTTTTAACACATGAACTCAAAAAGTATTTTATATTAATTTTATAATACAAGTTATTCAAGGGGTTCCCTCCCCCTCACTTATAATATGACACCACCTCTCCTTTTTCCCACAATTTTTTTGAAATATATCTCCATAAAACCCTAATAAAACCTATTTTTAAATTCATTATTTAAATATTATAGGTTCTTATATTCATAATATACCATCTCATAGGACATTAAAGAGATATCCAAATCATGTTCTTCCATGTGGAAGTAATCGTCTTAATCAGGTTTTTTCATTTTATTTATTATTTGACCTGCTTAAATTAGATAATAAAAATTTAAAAATAATATGATAATTATCTACCATATGTTAATATTTTTTTATTTAAATTTAATATCATTATTAATATACTTTTTCAATATAATGTGAAATTAAACCATCATTAATGTGTACTTGTTGACTACCACCACACACAATGATGAATTTTATTTATCAACATCACTATTCATGGATGGTTATTATGATCGATTTAATGTATGTAAGTGATATTCATGGTATATTTATTATTATTTAAAAATTATATATCATATATCATTAAATTATTCCAATATTTAAACATAAAATCATATCATATGTGTATGTATGTACTACCATCTCTATGCGGCGCTATACGTAGATTTTCAAAAATAACATCTCATGGAAGGTTATGGGGATGGATTGAATGAATATAATTGACTATTATTAGATGATAATTATTAATGAAAGTTAATGTTTTTATTTATCTTTCATGTAATTAAAAGTTAAAACATTGTTTATGTGATTGTGTGGTCTCTCTCCTCGCAATACGACGCAAATTGTTAATTTTGTATCTCATTTTCATAGTATTCAATTTTCATGAATGGATATAAAAGATTAATATATTTATAAAAATTAATATTATTTAATTACTATTTTTATAGATAATATTGAATAATTTTATTTTTTATGATGAACCGACCAATTTCATTTTGAAATAATGAACATATGTCATTATAATGCCCATCGTGGACATATTCGAATAAATAATTAAATATTTCATTGAAATAAATGAAATAAATTATTATTTATATGTTAATAAACCTATAGAATATTCTTATGAAATTAATTAATGAATATATTCTTACTATAAGCAAGGTAAAAGACATAGACAATAAGTCTAGACTTATTATATGGGGTTTCTTAAATCAATTTTCATTTATTGGGATAAAGTTCTACATCATTGACTATAGTGTTCCATAATTATGTATCAAATTTCCATTTATTTTATCAGGTTTTATTTGTAACTATTTTATATGTTTTTAGGAGTTTTACACATAATCACCCAAATGACTAATTCTCACTTTAGTGATATGATAATTGTAAGTATTATTCGCCTCAATATTGTTTCTCCAAGACATGTATCATATTATTCAAATACATGATTTTGTAAGGATTAGAATATACCTATTGAGGTATTATTTAATGAATGAACCTTTTATTATAATATTTTAATTTCCATTGAAGATGTCTCTTCCATGAGATATGGATTCAAATGATAAAAATGTTCTGAGGGTTTTCATGGTATCAATTTATATTCATTGGGACATAATTTATGTTAGACACCATGTATAATTTTATATGGGGTACTTACTTCCCAGTGAATAAATATTGAAATATTATCTATTTTAATTTATGGGTTATATATATCCATATCATATTCACTATTATAATGAATTTTTATTTGAGAGTTATTATATTAGTAAATGGTTTGTGTTATAATATTACATATTTTAATAATTGTTTATGTTAGAGGTTAAATTTGGGAATGTTTCATGATATTTATTTATTAAGACACACACACATATATATAAACTATATTTTTTTCTTGGGGTTTTCTTGATTTTATTTCATTTTCTCCTCATTGGTAGTTTAGAAGTTCAAAAGTCTGTTTTAAAGAAAAACTGTCCTTATTTCTATTTTTGATCGGAATATATTCTATTTCATATCCTTGATCATTAAAATGTATTCAAGAGTGTTATTTTGTATGAATAAATTATTTTTATAGTAATTTTGTACTATATTTAAATTTATTTGCAATGTTTTAAAATGAATATGTTTCCCAATTTCCTAGACGTGAAATTTTGGTTCTTACAAGAAGTGTGGAAAATATATTTCTTTAATAATTTATGTAATTAAAGTGTATTACAACCATCATAAAAATTATTTTATATGGAGTTTCACTAAAAAATTTCTGTGTTTATTTTTAGAGATTTTTTTTTAATATTTAGAAATTTTTATTTAAAAAATTGTTAAAAGAAATGTTTGATTTTCATGTTTTAGAAAATGGATTCAATATTATTCTAAATGTATTTTTATTATATAGAAATAAAATTATTTATTATCTTATTCCCAATTGGAGATATTTTTTAATGATACAATATAAATAATTTCTCAGGATGGATTTGGATTATTTTAAATAGATTGGTGCGAAACCTTTTTTCTTTTCCATGATTTAAACGAGGAAAAATTATATTTGGTTGTTTTTAAGGGTATTATGATGAAAAGTAAATTTTTATAAATATTTTTTATTTATATTTTACTTGAAAAAACGTTTTTTTGATTGATTGGTGCTTTTAGAAAATACCAATTATTGGTGGTTACATTATAAACTAAGGACGAGTGGTTATGTTATAATCCAAGGATGGGTGAGTCCCTTATAGAACTCCACTGTAATGGGTAAAGTGGTGGTGTTTTCAGATTTTAAGTTAGTCTTTTGAGATGATTATGTTAAGTGGTTATAGGTTACTCATAATAGATATGTTATTTTTCTAGTTAGTTGATTCAATTATAAATTTTTGATTTTTTAAGATACATACATAGTTTTTCAATGCTACATATGAGTTCCAATGGATCCATTTGTCAAATGTTTCTTCATATGTATCATATGTGTAGATGTAATAAACATTTTTATTATGTTAAATAATTATTCAATTTATCATTATTTTTTATCCACATTTAATGGTTATGAATTCTCGTTTGTTATGTCTTGTACTATGATGTTATCACCATACTCTTATGCTCAACTTATTCTCATTCATGACATTCAATTATAAATTATTATGATCACACATACTAAGAATTTGATCTCAACCTTGTTATTTTTTCAATTCCCTGTGGTAAGAAATAATTATTATGAATTAATTATCTCCTTAAAGGTTTCACAATTTAATAATTGTATGGGATATTTTTTACAATAGAAATTACGTTGTATTCAATGCATGTACTCGTTTTGAGTTAATTTAGACCATCATATCAATGGTAGACTATCCATAGGGATTTTCTAGAGATATATTAGAGATCACATTGATTGAGAGGGAAAGATTTTAGGCTGGGAACCACCTTTTGAGGGGATTATTTCCTACCTTGGGACTCTCTTATAGATATAATAATTATTAATGAATCATTCCCATATCCTAGTGTAAGACTAGATTCCCAAATGCAAATTTTCTTATCAAGGCCATGTGTTTTATAGAAATTCCATTGTATATGAAAAATACCAAGTTATTGTATTATTAATTAATGATGATTAGGTTTCATGCTAACTAGTTTAGATATTTGAATTTTATTTCGATCATGGTTGGTGGTTGAAATAGTAACATCCTAGGTAAATAAAGAATATGTAATTTTCATATTTTTTAATATTTTTTAATTAAATATTAATTTTTATTTTAAGGGGATTCTATGTTTGATGGAATACCCGATACGCAAAAATAGGTTTCATTGAAATCATACGTTGAATAGAACATTGAGTTATACTAAAAAAATAATATAATATTATTATTTGAAATGGTTTTTAATGCCTAGATGTTGTAAAGGAAGGAATGAATAGAACTAACTAAAATATGATTATACATGTTTGTTAAATGTTTTTACCTTTATCCAGTAAAAGTTATAGGCTTAAAATGTGAATTAATCTAATTTTAATGAAAAATATTCTAATATTTTTAAAAGGTCAATTTACCTCCTTTTGATGGAGAACCCTCATTAAATATAGTTTTTGTCACTTTTATATGTTCTATTTGACAAAATAGTATTATTATTTACAATTGGGACATCAAAATTTACTTTGGGTAATTTTTTGGTATTTTTCTGATAAAATTCATTTTTAATGAATAGTGAAAAATACTGTATTTTAATTCAAAACTACCTTTTAAGCTAACTTATATATATGGTTATATTATCATTTTAATTGGATTTAAATTTTAATTAGATTAAATTTTTACAGATTAATCCAATGTTGGTCATTGGAAATAATTTCACTTTGAAATTTGACATTAAAAAGTGTCAATCTTTTGATAGTTATTATTTCATAAAAACCTGCCTTTTGTTTTGACAATGGGAATCAATTTCAAATTAATAAATTAAACTTATATGTTTTCAATTTAAAAAAATAGACATCATTTTTGAATTCGTAATACTGAATATAGCTTAGTCTGATTTTTTTGGTAATTTTCTGAAAAACATCAATTATTTGATGAATAGTGAAAACACTAAGTAATATTTAAAAACCAAAATTTTAATTTAAATGAAATTTTATCACTTCTGTGAGATGATTTTCAAAAAAAATGAAATAAATGGTTTTTTGTTTTATGTAAAATGTGGTTCAATAAGATGAAAATAATTTTTGGTGAATAGTAACATTTGACTTATTTACAGCGGTTAAAGGTTAGTTGGGTAATTCAAGGTAAAAAGAATATTATAATAATGTTTAATTGCCCTATCATATGTAATAATGCTATTGGTTGATACATTTCCAGCCTTGGGCATCCTTGGGTTGATCTTGGAACCCCATTGAGCCACTTAAGAGAGATAATGACAATTTATATAAATTAATTTAAAGTAAAGACAAAAATGACATAAACATATATCTTTTTGTAAATAAATTATCACATGGGGTTATATATGTTATCGCTTCAACTAAAAATATTTATTTGAAATATAGAATGAAATAATAATTCATGGTATTTGTTTTATAATTTTTTAACATCAAATAAATAAAATTATTTATGACACGATAATGATGCAGTGTTAACCTCATTAATGAATGATTTAAATAAATAATATTATAAAGATTAAAATAATATCCCAAACCTGACCAATTCTTATTGGATGATTATATTTAGAGCAAATTAATCTAATATTCAACTTTAATGAGTTTTGGATGTTTATAAATTGAAAATCATTATATAATAAAATAATACGCTCAAGCTTTCCTAAAGAGCCCCCTCCCCCTTAAAAAATCCCTCACATATAACCCATTACTCACACCTCTCTAGCCCCTTTCCTTGTCCAAAATATACCCAAATAATCTCTCAAAATCTCTATCTTCCTCCTAGAACCCCTACCATAGGCTGAAGGAACTTTAATAAATCCATTTAGTTTAAACCAAAGAGATTTACCCGATTTAAAGGTAACATCTTCTCTTATGTTCTTTTCTTTTATTTTACCTCTCCAATCCCCTAAATTTTTCTATTCCTTGATTTTATAATAGAAATAGTATCATCATTACACTATGTTGTGGATATGAGAAGGATTCATACTACACTTACACACACCTCCGTCTAATGGGTAAAGAACATATTATTTCTGTGGACGGCGAACTAGTGTCTCACGAAATAGTGATTATTCAATATTCTCCTAACTCCTTTTATGGTGGCCATTAAGATGGAAATATATTTATGTGCGATTTTTATTATATTTATATTGTCTCTATACTTATTTATTTTTCATTTTTATCATACATTTATGGATTTTATAATGGGTAAATAGGATAATTTCACTTGAGGAAATACGGACTACCATCCCCTCAATGTGATATGACTCGTTGATTCAATACGTGTAATGTATAAAGGATGGATGTAATTCAATTAAATTAAATAAATATGATAATATAATTATAATATACCTATTTATTTTTTTGTTTTTATTCCATTAAATATATAATAGAAATGAAAACAACATTCATGTGTACGATGACTTACCATCTTGATGAAAAGCATGTTTCATTTATTAAATCCAAATGATGTGGAATATTATAAATACATATACACTATATATATATGATATATATGATATCCAAATCAGGAATATCATTTAGAGAGAATATAATTTTGACAACATGGAAAATTTTTTATTATAACAAGTTCATTTTTGAAAAAAGTTCCGAACAACGACAGGATGACCGACATAAACTAAAATAATTAACTAATTGTTATTGAAAAGTAATAAGTGATAAAAAAGGAATTATAACATTTAAAAATGTTCTTAAGGAAGTATAAATTAATTTATGTTTATTATGTATGAAGAACACAGAACATACAAGTCTTGTCGGTCACAATGTAAGGAGTTTCTTATCTCAATTTTAATTCCATGATATTTCCATTGTTCGCCACTTATTTTTTGCATGTGGTGTATTTTGTACTGAAATTTGATATATATTATCATGATTATATTTATATTCATGGTATTCTGGGATTAATTTGGTGAATATTAACTTTTTTTCATACAACATGAAAGATTACAACAAGGTAAGGGGTTTTCATCTCACTTTTTATTCTAGTGAGATTACTAGTATATTTGCCAATATTTTATTTTGTGTGGTTTATGTACTGAAAATGATTTTATTAGTTAGGTAATAAACTTTATTTTATGGGAATTTACATATTCATTTTATGACCCTTATTTCTTGTTGTGTATTTTTTATAGGTTACAAAATCATTACAGGAACCTTCCACTCTCCTCTTCTAGTCAAAGTCATCTTTTTTGAGATGTCTTTAAATTTAAACTCTAAAATGTTGGGATGTGTTATTATATATAAATATTTATTTAAATTTTATTTCAATGTGATGATATATCTTTTTCTCTTTCATCAACTCGTTTTCATAATTTTAAAGTGACGTCGTTAGGCTGTCGAATTTGTGTAAGGGAACTTCTTCACCCAATTTTCCATTGTTTGGGTTTAACTTATTCCTCCTGATTATGTCATTATTTGAATATATGTTAATGACCTATGTTTGTTTTAAACTTAATATACACTTATATTGGGTGTATTATTATTTTTCACACATAATTATGTCACTAATGTTTCCTTAATCTAAGGATATGATCTTTGCAAGGGACTTCGTTTCAATTTACATTCCATTGAGACTTATTTTTTGTTATACACCCATTCAATTTTATATGGTGTATATACATTCCTTTGAAATATTATATCATGAATCACTTTATTCTCATGATATTATAAGCTTTTATTAAGGTTATTCTTCAATTATTTGTATTCAAGCGTCTCTCATTCGGTTAGGAAATATTTAACATATATATCATTTTAAATGTTTTAAAAATTTATTCTTCTAAATAGTTTTCATTAATTTACATATGTTAAAAATCGTTTTAAATATTTAATTATATGGACATGAATGTTTTGAAATTAAAATTTCTTTCAAAAGATTCAAATTTGTATGGGAAACTTCTTTTCAAAATCCCTTTATTAAATGTTTTAAATGATTTAAAAAACGTTTTGATAAATAATTTATAATTATAATATCTTGAAATGATATATAGGGATTGCAGTGTGGAAATGTTATATTTAATTTATTTTTATTTTATGTGTTTTGAATATGTTATGGTTAATGTGAATTTTCATGTATTCTGGTGGTTCTGTGATATTCCTAGTGCGGGTGAGCCCGAGATAGGTCTCTAATGCATTGGGTAACATGAAAGAGGTAAACGTTAATGTTTCCACTAATAGATTTAGGGAATAAAATGTGATGGTTATTCCAAATTTTACTCCATACGTAGCTATCAAAGCTTCAAATTATTCTTGATATAGATTCCACAAGTTACCATTATGATTTATTATTTCTAAGTGTTATTCATAAATCATATGATTTAATGAGGTATGTTAAAGAGATTATTTTTTGTATGTGTTAATGAAAAAAAATTTCCATTATTTATTTTATAACCCTTACTGAGATTTTAATTCTCATCCCACATTTTTGAATTTTTTTTCTTAGGGTATAATGCTGGGTTATTGAATGTAGAAACTCAAGAATATTTATATAAAGAAAATAATTATTTTTTTGTTTTATGATTTTTTATTTGTTGAAAAAAATGGATACTAAGTAGAGGTGTCGTCTTAGTAATTTTAGAGATTTAATGTAATAGTTATGGCCTAATTCTCCAAAAATCTAAACCTAAAAAGATCCTCAATGTGAATTATTAACTTGATTCAATATATGTAATATTTATGGATGGGTCATTATAGCTGGTATCAGAGGTCGGTTTAGATAACTTTTAAGGTTATGGTGTTATTTAAGAATAAGTGACATAACCATGATGGTTAGCATATTAGAAAGAGTCTTAGTTATTTTAGATAAATTTAATGAGTTTAAGATATATTGAATATTTCTATCTTATTATTTACCCTCCTAATAATATATTATATGATGATTTTACTAATATAATTACACTGTCTTTTTGGTTTTAGTAAATTGCGAGATTTAACAGGCACCAAAGTAACAGTGCATGTGAAGAGAACTGTGACAGTTTTCTAAATGAGAAACTGAATGAAATTAGAGATGCAATGATAAATATAGTGGTTATTCTCAACCAACTATATGGAGTCCCAATTTACCACCTTAACCATAGTAATTTTTATAAGGCATCATATATATGTGAAACAAATCCCTACGGAATTTTAGGTAATAATCATAATGGTAAGTATATTCAAAATACTATGTGTTAAGGATGAGGAAAGAAAAACCTAGGAAAATACTTCAAAGGGATGAGAATATGTAATAGATTTGGAAATTGAGGTCATAAAGAGAGAACCTTTTGTGGAAAAAAGAATTACTAGTTGACTCTATGAAAGGGAAAGATGTTCCTTCTGAGGGATCAATTGAATGTT
Source organism: Viscum album (assembly GCA_963277665.1). NCBI lineage: Eukaryota > Viridiplantae > Streptophyta > Magnoliopsida > Santalales > Viscaceae > Viscum > Viscum album. The sequence continues at coordinate 154,136,088 of OY728145.1, forward strand.
TTAAATGTGGTGTGCATGATCATTATACAAACATATGTACTACGAAGAAGATTTGGGAATGGTATCACCAGGATTGTAAAAATATATGTTTACCAATACCTAATGTCATTCCAATTGAGGATGAGGAAACTGACAATGACCAATCAAAGATATGGATTATTTCTTAACTGATTTTGTTGACAATATTGAATATTAGGATATGATTCATGATTTAGATTGTAGTAAAGATTTATTTTAGAATAAGTTGTAAAATAATGGTTAATAGATCATGAAGAACATTGAATGAGTAAGAAGTCAAAATATAATGGATTCAAGAGAGATGGTATCTTTTAGGAGGATTAAATGTTTAAATGTATTAAGGATCTTTTGATGATGGGATTACATTGGACGTGTTTTTTCTAGTATGTGTATCCTTGATGATTGATATATGAAAATGTTATTAAAGGAATAATTACCTTTTCTTTTATTGATATAGTTATAAATAACCATTTGGTTTTATATGATCCTTGAATTTGAGGCAATTACAGGTCATTAATGTTGGGAATAAAATTCTAGGTATGAGATAACATTGGTGGTTAAAATATTTTATAGTTATTTTGAGGTACTTATCTCATTTTTGGGAATGATATAAAATTATATATATATATTCAAAAAAGGGACAGCACGCAGACAGTTTTACAACCCGTTGCATTAGACAAAGCTATAGGAATCGAACCCACAACCAATGTGAGATTGTGATTTATTACCTACCACTGGATTACACGAAGTCCCTGGTCAGTATGACTTATTAATTTTAGTTAAATGATATTATAGATCAAGAATAATTTTATTTTTGATCTTATGATTTATCAAATAGATATCCTTAGTATTGTAAAATGATTTGAGGATTATGTTATAAAGGTTATTTTGGAAGACATTTTCTATTTTAGGGAAACTATATACCTATGGAAAATAAAATAATTTGGGATTTCAATTGATGAGTAATAGTGAAATTTTATTTTGGAATAATATATGTTATTATTATGGACATATGGAAATATGGGTTATTTATTGAAATGATTATCCTATCATAGAGAATATGTTATTTAGTTAATTACACTTCAGTATGAGACTTTAAGAGTAGGGGATGTTATTTGGAGATAAATGTAAAGATTTCCTACGGAAGTCTATGTGATCAAATCCATCTAAATTCTGGGTTCCAGACATAGTTTGTAATTTTTAATTAATTTTAAGTAAATTTGTGTATTTAAAGTATTTGATGAGATTTGGGTTTTATTTATTCAATTTTGGATATTAAAAGTGGTATTTATTATTTATAAAAGATTGTCCTTTTGAGGATTATCTTATCTTGTACTAACCATTTTTGTTTTTGTTAATATCTAAATATAAGAAATATATGGTTCAACTTTTTTTTATTATGTGATTCTCTAGAAGTTCATTCTATCACTACAGGTGTGACCAAGTCATCTTGAATACTCATCATTTCGAAAAAAAGTTGATTTTTTAGTAGAAACTTACTAATGGATGAAATTCAACTTTAAAATTAAGTATATTTCATTACGTCCTTAGTCAATATAATAAATAAATTCTCCATATTTATGAAATAGAACATAAAACCAAAATGATTTCCATTTAATTTTTCTACTGGGCAATCAAAGACAGTTTAACCCATCACAAGTTTGGGTTTTTCGGGTGGTTAACTTTATCTTAATCTTGATTTTTATCACTCTCTATTAGAACATGACACTTATTTTATCCTCCATATCCATCTTTTCCTACATTTAATTCTATTATGGGTTATCTCGGGTGACATTTTTACTTATCTTTATTTCTTTTAATGTGATAGTTTTAACGACTCTTTTTCTGATGTGGGACATTTATTCAAGTTTCTGAGCCCAAATTTAAAATTATAGGGACACAATTCCAAAAAGGGGGAAGGATGTTACATCCCAAGTAAATAAATAATATAAAATTTTCATATTTATTAATATTTGTGAATTAAATAATAATTTTACATTAAAGGGGATGCTATGTTTGATGGAGTACCTGATATGTAACAACGGATTTCTTTGAAATCTTACATTTCACACAACATTGAGTTATACTGAAAAATTAAAATATAATATTATTATTTATAATGGTTGTTAAAACAGTGAATTTATAATGGTGGGAATGAACAAAACATACTATAATACGACTATACATGTTGTTAAATGTTTTTATATTTATCTAATAAAATTTAGAGGCTCAAAATTTGAATGAATCTAATTTTAAGAAAAAATACTCTAATATTCATTAAAAGGTCAATTTACCACCTTTTGATGGAGAAAAATATTTAAATATAGTTTGGTCACTTTTATATGTTATATTTGACAAAATAAAATTCTTATTTTGAATAGGGACCTCAAAATTTACATTTGGAAAATTTTTGGTATTTTTCTGATAAAATTCATTTTTTAATTCATAGTGTAAAATAATCTATTTGAATTCAAAACTACATTTTAATATAAATAATTTATATGGTTATATTATATTTTTAATTTTTATTAAAGTTTAATTAGATTACATTTTCAAAAATAAATACAATTTAGGTCATTTGAAGTAATTTTACATTGAAATTGGAAAAAAATTGCCAATCTATTCATAGTTTTTATTTCATAAAAACAGGTTTTTTTATTTTTACAAAAAAAAATCAATTTAAATTAATTAATGAAACTTTTATGTTTTTAAATGTGTAAAATAGACATCAATTTTTAATTTAGAATATCAAATATATCTTAGGCTGAATTTTTGGTGTTTTTATGAAAAACATCAATTTTTTGATGAATAGTAAAAACACAGAGTAGTAATTCAAAAAGTGACTTCTTTATTTAAATGAATTTTTTCTACTTATGTGAATTGAATTTTAAAAATCTAACATAGATGTTTGTTATTTTTATGTAAAATTTGGTTCAATTAGATGAAAATAATTTTTGGTGAACAGTATGTTTTGACTTTTATTTGTTGCGGTTGAAGGTAAATATGGTAATTCAAGGTAAAAATAATATAATGATAATAATTATTTACCATAACATGTATCCTAATCTTATTGGTTGTTACATTTCCGACCACGGGCATCCTTGGGTGGATTTTGGGACCCCATGGAGCCACTTAAGAGTGATAATGACATTTTATATTAATTAATTTAAAGTAAAGACAAATATGACATGAACATATATATTTTAGTAAATCAATTTTTACAAGGGGTTATATAAGTTATCTATTTGACTATAAATATTACTTTTAAATCTAAAAATATTTCATACATCATGGAATTTGTTTTATAATTTTTAGACATCAAATAAATGTAATTAATTATGACACAATAATGATGCAGTGTTTACCTCATTAATGAAAGATATAAATAAATAAGATTATAAAGATTAAAATATTATCCAAAACCCAACCAATTATAATTGGATTATTTGATTTATAACACGAGTCATCTTATATATGACTTTAATGAGTCTTGGAGTTTTGGAAATCTAAAATCATTATATAATAAAATAATATTTTCAAGATTTCTTAAAGAGACCATCCTCCCCCTTATACAAATCCCTCACCTCTAACCCATTTCTCACACCTCTCAAGCATCTCTTCTTGTCCAAACTATGCCTAGTTAATCTATCATGATCCCTCTTTTCCACCTATAAGCCTTACCTTAGGCATAAGGCACTTCAAGAAATCCTATTGGGTCAAACCAAAGGGAGTTACCCGATTTGAAGGTAACACCTGCTCTTAAATTCATTTCTTTATTTTACTTCTCCAACCCTATACACTATTTTTATTATATTCTTTTATAAAAACACCAGTATCCAAACTATACAAGGTTGTTTATATGAGATGGATTAGAACTACACTTACACACACCTCCATCTAATTGGTAAAGAACATACTGTTTCTGTGGACGGCGAACTACTGCCTCACCAAACGATGATTTTTAAATAGTCTCTTACCGCCTATTATAGTGTCCATTCAGATGAAACTGTATTTACATGTGATATATATTATATTTATAATTTCTCTATACATTTGTATTTTTAATTTATTTCATAAATTTAGGGTATTTATAATGGGTAAATAAGATAATTTCATTTGAGGAAATGTCGACTACCGCCCCCTAAAAGTGTTATGACGTGTTCATTCCATACGTGGAATGTATATAGGATGGAGTTAATTCAATTATATAACATAGATATTATATTTTAATTATAATAAACCTATTTATTATTATGTATTAATTCTATTAAATATAAAATAGAAATGAAGGTAGGTTTCATGCTTATGTATGGCTTGCCGTTTCCATGAATGGTGCATTTCATTTATTAACTCCGAAAGATATGGGATATTATAAATACATATAAACTAGATATATATGATATATAAATCATTAATATCATTATGGGGATAATGGAATTTTGACAATATGGACATTTTTTAATTATAACAAGTTTATTTTGACTAATGTTCCGAACAACGACCAATATCCGATATGAACTCAAACAATTAACCACCTGTTATAGCAAGGTAATAAGTGAAATAAAAGGAATAATAAACCTGAAAAATGTTCTTAAGTAAGAATAAATTAATTTATTTTTATTATTCATGAAGAACACAGAACATATGAGTCATGTGAGACATGAGTTAAGGAGTTTCTTATCTCACTTTTAATTCCGCGTGATTTCTGTTGTTCACTACTTATTTATTGCATGTGGTGTATTTTGTACTTCCATTTGATATATATTATCATGATTCTTTTTATATTCATGGTATTATATGATTCATTTTGTGGTTATTAACTTTTGGTCATATGACTCGATTGATTACAACTGGTAAGGGTTTTTCCTCTCACTTTTTATTCCCGTGAAATTCATGCTATATTTGCCTCTATTTTATTTTGTGTGATGTATGTAAAGAAAATTATTGAATTAATTGTGTAATATAATTTAATTTATGGGTATTTAAATCTTCATTGTATTACCCTTCTTTTAAGTGGTTTTTGTTTCATAATTTACCAAATTGGTAAGGGAACCTTTCACCCTCCTCATCTAGTCAAAGGCATCTTTTAAGTGATGTCATGATATTTCAATTATCAAAAGTTGGAATGTGTTATTATATATCCATATTACTTTAAATTTTATTCCCATTTGATGATATACACTTTTCTCTTTCATCAAATCATTTTCATAATTTTAAAGTGATGACGTTAGGGTGTCAGATTTCTGTAAGGGAACTTCTGCACCCAATTTTATATTCTTTGGTTCAAACTTATACATCTTTATTAACTTATGCTATGAATATGTTTGAATGTACTATGATTTTTTTACACATAATATCTACTTATATTGGGTGTATTATTATTTTTCCACTCATAATTACGTCATTTATTTGTCCATAATCTAAGGATATGATCTTTGTAAAGGACATTGTCTCAATTTACAATCAATTGAGACTTATTTGTTGTTATTCACCAATTAACCTTTATATGATGTATATAATTTTCTTTGAAATATTTTATCATGAATCTATTTATTCTCATTATATTATAATATTTTATTAATTTTATTCCTCAATTATTTTTATTCAAGCATCTCTCATTTGGTTAGAAACTCTTTAACTAAAATATCGTTTTAACCATTTTAATGATTTATTATTATAATTCTTTTTAATTAATATCCATGTTTTATAAAATGGTTTTAACAATTTATTTATAAGGACATGAATGTTTTGAAATACAAATTTCATTCTAAATCTTAAAAGTGTAATGGGACACTTTGATTAAAAAATCTCTTTATTAAATGTTTTAATTGATTTTAAAAATAGTTTGATAAAGAATTTATTAAGTCAATATCTAAAAATGATATATTGGGATTTCAATGTTGAAATGGTATCTATACATTATGCTTGTTTTATGTGTTATGAATATGTTAAGGTTATTGGGAATTGTTTATGTATACGGGTGGTTTTGTGATAATCCTATGGGGGTGAACCCGAGATAGCTCTCCAATGCATTGGATAACGTGAAGGAGGTAAACGTTAAAGTTTATACTAAGAGATTTAAGGAATATACCATGATGGGTATTTTAAATGTAACTAATTACGTAGCTGTCAAAGCTATAATTTATGGTTGATATGGATTCCACACGTTACCTTTATGATTTATGATTTATATGTGTTATTCATAATCATATGATTTCATGAGTTATGTTAAAGAGCTTATGTTTTTATATATTGATGAACTAATGTTTTGATTCATTATATTATAAACCTTATTGATATTTTTATGCTTATCCCATTTTTTTGAAATGTTTTTCACATGGTATAATGTAGGTTAAGAGGAAAGAATAACTCATGCAGATTTATATCAAGAAAATAATTTTTGTTTTGTTTTAATAATTTATATTTTATGGAGAAAATGGATATTGAGTAGAATTGTATACATTGTAATTTTTGCGATGTAATGTAAAAATTATATTCTAATTCTCTAAAACTCTAAACGTAAAAATATCTTCAATGTGATTTATTAACATAAATTAATATTATGTAATGATTAAGGTTGGGTCCTTATAGTTGGTATCCGATGTCAGTTTAGATAAATTTAGAGGTTAGGGTGTTATTAATGCATATGTGAGCTAACCATAACGGTTAAAATATCAGAAAGAGTCATAGTTATTTTAGTTAAATTTAATGAGTTTAAAATATCATGAATAATTCTATCTCTATATTTACATTCCTCAAAATATTATATGAATAATTTATTGATATACTCACACTGACCTTTTGGGTTTTAGTAAATGGATAGATCTATGAGAAACCAAAGTAACAATGGATGTGAAGAATACTGTGAAGGTTTTATGAGTGAGAAACTGAATGAAATGGGAGATCCAATGAGAACTATATTAGTTATTATAAACCAACTATCTGAAGTCATGATTTACCAGCTGAACCTTGGTGATGTTTATAAGGTATCACACCTGAGGGAAACAAATCCCTATGGATGTTCATGTAATAATTATAAAGTTAAGTATATTCAAAAACCTATGAGTCAAGGATGTGGAAAGAAACACCTAGGAAAATGCTTCAATGACACGGGAAGATGTTATAGAGGAGGAAATGAAGTTCATATAGAAAGAAACGTCCATGGAAAAAGGAACCACCCAGTTGACTCTAGGAATGGTAAAGAAGTTATTTCTAAGCGATCAATTGAAAGTTTTAAATGTGGGGTGCATGGTCATTATACAAACAGATGTCCTACAAAGATGGATCGGTAATGGGATAACTAGGATCATAAAAATACATGGTTACCAATGCCTAATTCCATTCTAATTGAGGATGAGGAAACTGGCAATAACCAATGAAAGGTATAGATTATTTCTTTATTGATATTTTTACATAATTGAATATTAAGATATGATTTAGGATTTGGTTTGTAGGAAATAAGTATTTCAGAATAAGTTTGAAAATAATGGTTAATGGATATTAAAATAATGTTGAATGATTAAGAAGTCAACAAATATAGGATTCAAGATTTATGGTAGATTTTAGGATAATGAAATTCTTACAATTATTAAGGCTCTTTTGATGATGGGATTACGTTGGAAGAATTTTTCTAGTATGTGTAACCCTGATGTTTGATATATAAAAATGTTATTCAATGAATAATTATCTTTTATTTTGTGTATATAGTTACAACAAAAGATTTGGGTTTATATGATCCTTGAATTTGAGGCAATTACAGGTTATTACTTTTGGGATGAAAATGCTAGGTATGAGATAAAATTTGTGGTTAAAATATGTTATCGTTATTTTTGAAGTTTTTATCTCATTTTTGGGAATGCTATAAAATTATATAATTTTTTTAAAAAATGGACAAAACACAAACCGTGTGACAACCCATCACATCCGATAAAGCTGCAAGATTCAAACCCACAACCAAAGTGCGATTGGGATTTATTAACTACCACCAGACTACATGAAGTCTCTAGTTAGCATGACTTTTTAATTTTAGTTAAATGATTTTATTGATCTAGAATAAGTTGATATGGGATATTATTTTTTATCAAATGGATATACTTAGTATAGGAAAATGATTTGGGGATTTAGTGATAAAGATTATTTTGGAATAAATTTTATCTTTTTGGGAATCTATATGCCTAAGAAAAATAGAATACTTTGGGATTTAAATTGATGATTAATGCTAATTTTTTTTAGTGGAATATATGTTTTTATTATGAACATATAGATATTTGTGTTATTTATGGAAATGATTAACCTGTCATAAAGAATAATTGATTTGGTCAATTACACTTCCGTATGAGACTCTAAGAGTAGTCGATGTTATTTGGACATAAATGTTACGATTTACTGTGGAAGACTATGTGATCAAATCCTTCTATATTTTGGGTTTAAAAAATATTTTGGATTATTTAAATGAATGTTAAGGAAGTTTGTGTATTGAATGGTCTTTTTTGAGATCTAGGTATTTTTTATTCAATATGGGAGATTAAGAGCAGTATTTCATTTTTATGAAAGATTTTCATTTTTGTGGATTATCTAATCTTGTGCTAACCATTTTGGATTTGGTTAATGTATAAAGATGAAAAATATATGGTTTATATTTTGTGGTTTATTTTATTCTCTAGAATTTTATTCTAGCTCTTCAGGTGTGACCAAGTCATCTTGAATACTCATCATTTGGAGAAAAGATGAGTTTTTAGTTGAAACATACTAAAGGATGAAACTCTACATTAAAAGTAAATATATTTCATTATTTCCTTAGACAATATCATAAATTAATTATCTAACATTATGAAATGGAACATAAAACAAAAATGATGTCCATTTACTTTTCATACTATGGAATCACGGACCGTTTAACCCATCATAAGGTTTTGATTTTCTGGTGGTTAACTTTCTCTTAATCATATACTCTATCACTCTCTGTTAGAACATTACACTTAGTTTATCCTCCATATCCACATTTTCTACATGAAATCCTTGTATGGGTTATCTCAGGTGGCCTTTGTACTTTTCTTTCTTTCTTTTAAAGTGAGAGTTTTATTGACTCCTATTCTGATGTTGGACTTCTATTGAAGTTTCTGAGCCGAATTTTAAAATTACAAGGACACAATTCCGAAAAGGGGGGAAGGATATAACATCCTAGGTAAATAAAAAATATAACATTTTCATATTTAATAATACTTTTTAATTAAAAAATAATTTTACTTTAAAATGGATGTTATGTTCGATGGAGTAACCGATATGTAACAATGGGTTTCTTTGAAATCTTACGTTGCACACAACGTTGAGTAATACTGAAAAATAAAAATATAATATTATTATTTTAAATGGTTTTTAACCCCTAGACATTATAATGGCGAGAATGAACAGAACTTACTACATTATGACTATACATGTTGTTAAATATTTTTATATTTATCTAATAAAAGTTACAGGCATAAAATGTGAATTAATCTATTTTTAAGAAAAAATACTGTAATATTTATTAAAAGGTCGATTTACTGCCTTTTGATGGAGAAACCTATTTAAATCAAGTTTTGTTCACTTTTATATGTTCAATTTTTCAAAATAATATTCATCTTTATAATCGGGACATAAAAATTTAACTTGGGTAAATTTATTGGTATTGTTTTCATATAATTAATTTTTTAATGAATAGTGAAAAATAATGTATTTGAATTCAAAAATGCCCTTTAATATATTTTAATTAAATGGTTAGATTATCTTTTTAATTGGATTTAATGTGAAATTAGATTAATGTTTTACTAATTAATACTATGTCGGTCATTGGATGTAATTTCACTTTGAAATTGGAAATAAATAATTGTCAATATTTTGTTTATTATTATTTCTTAAAAACACATTTTTTTATTTTGACAATGAGAATTAATTATTATTAATTAATGAAACTTATATGTTTTTAATTGGTTAAAATATAAGTCATTTTTGAATTCAGAATATCAAATATAGATTAGGCTGAAGTTTTGGTATTTTTCTGAAAAAACATCAATTGTTTGATGAAGAGTGAAAATCCTGAGTAGTAGTTAAAAAATAATTTTTCCTTTAAATGAACTTTTCCCACATCTATGATTTGAATTTCTAAAACAAGATATACATGCTTTTTATTTTTAAGTAAAATGGGTTTCAATAAGATAAAAATAATTTTTTTGTGAATTGTAACTTTTGACTTATTTACCGCGGTTAAAGGTAAATACGGCAATTCAAGGTAAAATTATTATAATAATATTTAATTACCTGAACATGTGTCCTAATCCTTTTGGATGATTAATTTCTGACCATGGGATTCATAGGGTATATTTTGGGACCCCATGGAGCCACTTAAGTGTGATAATGACACTTTATATTAATCAATATAAATTAAAGACAAAAATGACAAAAATATATATCTTTTAATAAATTATTTTTTACATGGAGTTATCTAATTTATCTTTTCGATAATAAATATTCATTTGAAAAATAATATATTTCCTACATCCAAGTATTTTTTTATAATTTTTAGACTTTATATAAATTAAATTATTTGTGACACAACAATGATGCTGTGTTTACGTCATAAATGAATGATTTAAATAAATAAGATTATAAAGATTAAAAAAATATCTAAAACCTGTAAAATTATTATTAGATGATTTTATTTCGAGTAAGAGTTGTCTTAACTTTTACATTATTGAGTTTTGGACCTTTAGAAACTGAAAATCAATATATAATAAAATAATATTTTTAAGCTTTCCTAAAGATCCCCTCTTCACCCTTATAAAAATACCTCACCTATAACATATTACTCACACCTCTCAAGCCTCTTGGATCATCCTAACTCTACCCAAAAAATATATCAAGATCCCTCTCTTCCACCTATAAGCCTTACCATAGGCAGAAGCCACTTCAAGAAATCGATTTGGTTCAAACCAAAGGGAGTTACCCGATTTAAAAGTAATGTATTCTCTTAACTTCTTTTCTTTTATTTTACTTCTACACCCCCCTAAACTCTATTTATTCCTTTATTTTATATTTACACAAAGATATTTAATATAATAGGTTTTTGGTATGAGAATTATTCGAATTTCACTTACACAGACCTCCATCTAAGGGGTATAGAACATAAGGTTTCTATTGATGATGAACTTTTGCCTTACGAAAGGATGATTGTTCAATCGTCTACTACCAACTCTTATTGGGGCCTTTAAAGAGGGACTTTATTTACATGTGATTTATATTATCTCTATACCTCTGTATTTTTCGTTTATATTATACCTTTATAGTTTCCATAATGGGGAAATACGATAATTACATTTGAGGAATTGCGGACTACCGCCCCCATCAAAGTGATATGAATCCTTCATGACATACATGAATAATATAAAGGATAGAGTTAATTAAATTACATAACATAGATATTTTACTGGAATTATAATATTCCTATGTATTATTTGGTTTTCATTCCATTAAATATAATGTAGAAATGAAAGTAGCATTAATGCGTGCGTACAGTTTATCATCTCCACGAATGGTGTGTTTCATTTATTAACTCCAAATGATATGTAATATTATAAATACATATAAACTGGATATATATATTATATATATGATATATAAATTATCAATGTCATTTTTTAGATAATGGACTTTTGGCAACAGAGAAAATTTGTAATTATAACAAGTTTATTTTTGACTGAAGTTCAGAACATCGAAAAAATGTCTAATATGAACTCAAATAATTAAATAATTGTTATAGAAAGGTAATAAATGACATAAAAGGAATAATAATCTTGAAAAATGTTCTTACAGAATTATAAATTATCTGAAATTTATTATTCAGGAAGAACACAGAACATACGAGTCAAGTCAGACACGAGGTAAGGAGTTTATTATCTCACTTTTAATTCCCTGACATTTACATTGTTCACCACTTATTTATTTCATGTGGTGTATTGTGTACATTCAATTGATATATATTGTCATTATTCTCTTTATATTCATGGTATTGTTTTATTAATTTGGTGGTTACTAACTTTTTTCCATCCAACTCGATTGATTACAACATGGTGCGGGGTTTTCATCTCACTTTTTATTCCCGTGTGATTAATGATATATTTGCCACTATTTTCATTAGTGTGGTGTATTTACTACCATGGTTGTATTAATTTTGAAATATAATTTAATTTAGGGGTATTTATATCTTCATTTTATAAACCTTATTTCATGTGTTGCATGTTTCATATGTCACCAAATCGGCCAGTGAACCTTTCACCCTCCGGTTATAGTCAAAGGCATCTTTTATGTGATGTATTTAAATTTAAATTATCAAATGTTGGGATATCTTATCCTAAATCCTTATTTATGTAAAATTTATTTCCATGTGATAATATACCCTTTTCTATTTCATCAACTCATTTTCAGAATATTAAAGGGACTCCGTTTGGCTGTCGAGTTTCTGTAAGTGAACTTCTTCACTCAATTTTCCATTCTTTGGGTTAAACTTATACTTATTGATTATATCATTATATGAATATGTGTGAATGAAATATGATTGTTTTTCACATAATATAAACCTATATTTGGTTTAATATCATTATTCACACATAATTATGTCATTGAGTTTTCCTTAACCTGAGGATATGATCATTGCAAGGGACATTGTCTCAATTTATATTCCATTGAGAATTATGTGTTGTTATGCACCTATTCAAATTTATTTATATATATAATGACCTGTTACATATTATATCATGAATATACTTATTTTCATGTATTATAATCTTTTATTTATTTAATTCCTCAATTATTTGTATTCAAGCGTCTCTCATTTAGTTAGAAACTCATTAATTAAAATATCATTTTAAATGATTTAATGAATTATTCTTATAAATAATTTTCATTAATGTACATGTTTTAAAATGGCCTTAAAGATGTTTTAATATGGACATAAATATTTTGAAACTAAAATTTCATTCAAAAGCTTCAATGTGGTATGGGACACTTTGATTCCAAAATCTCTTTATAAAATGTTTTAAATGGCTTTGAAAATGGTTCGATAAATCCTTTATTATGTAAATATATTGAAATGATATATTAAGATTTCAATGTGGAAATTTTATCTTTAATTTATTGTTATTTTTTAGGTGATTAATATTTTATAGTTATTGGGCATTGTTTACATATACAGGTGGTTCTGTGATAAACCTAGGGCAGCTGAGCCCGAGATAGATCTCCAATGCATTGGGTAACATGACCGAGGTAAACTTTAAAGATTCTACTAAGAGATTTAGGGAATATACTATAATGGATATTAAAAATTTAACTCCCTACATTGATATGAAATCTACAATGTATGTTTGATATCGATACCAAGAGTTACCTTTATGATTTTTTATTTCTATGTGTTATTCAAAAATCTTAGGATTTCATGAGTTATGTTAAAGAGATTATGTTTTGTATGTATTGGTGAACTAATGTTTTATTTCATTATTTTATAACCATTACTCATAATTTTATGCTCATCCCATGTTTTTGAAATTTTTTTTATAGGGTGTGAGGAAGGGTTAGAGAAAGGTAGAATTCAAGATGATTTATATTAAGAAAAAAATTATTGTTTTCTTTTAATATTTTTTATTTTATGAAAAAATGGATATGGAGTATAAGTGTCTACTTTATAATTTTTGAGTTGTAATGTAATAGTTATGGTATAATTCTCTAAAACTCTAAACCTGAAAAGATCCTTTACGTGAATTATTAACTTAATTCATGATTATATAATGATTAAGGTTGGGTCCTTATAGAAATTTTTTAGTTGGTACTGAACATAAAGGTGGCATCCTAAGAGTCCTGTGCATGTATGAATAAACCTCATATTGTTTGATTGAACGGTTTTAGATAAAACCTTTATAGTAGGCTCACAATAGAGGTACTTTCTTCATGATAATTAAATGATAATCCTAGATCTATAAGACTATGTGAGTCATTATTGGTGTGAGAAACAAGAGAAAGTGTAAGATAAGTCCTATTTAATGAGAGTATACTAATATATTTGAATGTTGGAAATATGAACTGAGGATACCTTGATAATATTCATATGTAATTAAAGGGGAAAATAGGAAATAAGGTGGGGTTTATGAATATTGATCCATATGATAACTTACCAAGTATATGGTTCAGGTTAGGGTATGTTTAGGGGATTACACAAAGGATGATGATCATATTATTGAAACCATGAGAAGACTATAAACTCATTGAGATTATGGTTTTGTTGGGGGTTACACCTAGGATGATTCCCATGTTTGTAGAACCATGGGAAGTATCCCAAATCATGGAGATTAATTTTTGGTTAGGTATTATACCTATTGGTATTCACATGTTTCTTAAACCATGAAGAGTATCTTGAGCAATGAAGATTATGGTTTGGTTGGGGTTACACCTAAGAGGAATCCAATATTTTTGGTACCATGAGGAGTGTCTCAACTCATGGTCATTTTACGGATTGGTTGGGTTGTAAAAATCATAGGATTACCATATTTTTGTAAAAATAGTAATAATATAAACTCATGGAGATTATGGCCTGGTTGGGTGCTTACACTGAGAGGATGATCATGTTTCTTTAAACCATGTGTAGTTTCTCGATCCATGGATATTATGGTTTTTTGGGGATTATACAAAGAAGGATACAAATTTTCGAAAATTATGAGGAGAATGTTAACACATGGAGATTAATTACTTATAGGATATTATAACTATGAGGACTCCCATATTATTGGAAACATGAGGATTTTCTGGTCTCAAAGATATTAAGGTTTGGTTGGGTATTACACCATGTTAGAATACTATGTTTCTGGAACTATGAGGAGTATATTGGCTCATGGTGATTAATGGTTTGTTTGGGATTACACCTAGTACGATACCCATGTTTTCAAAACCATGAAAAAAATATCAACATATGGTAATTGAATGATTAGTTAGGTAATACTCATAAGAGGATTACCATGTTTCTATAATAATGTGGATTATCTCAACTGATGATAGAATTTGATAACCATGGGTGTCTATCAACTCCTGGATAATTGTGGGATGAGATATGGGATTGATAATGTCAAAAATGAAAGCATATTCAACTCGGCCTAACGAATTCAATTTGAAACAATCAATTTTTCATGGGGGCCAATTATTATAGTGATGGGACCAGGTATGATGCATGGGACTATTGTGTTTCATAGATCCGAGGGTGAGGGTTAAGCTCCCACGATATTGACTAGAAGGAAGTAAGTGTGTCATGAATGGGTGCATAAGTATATCCACATAGAATGTTCCACATAGGGATGGTTTTAAAGAATATTCCTCATAGAGTGGGACACTTAAGCGCTCCATTTAGACCTTACACATAGGGTGGTCGCATATAATATTATTCGTTGGGATGGTCGTAGAGGGGAATCTTTAAAATGTCTCTAAATAGGACTTCTGTGTAGGGTTTTCCACATATGACTGGCCACATATGGCTTTGAAAAGTGATTAATTTGTTTTTTAGATGGTCATGAAATTATTCCTCCTACTACAAATGACCAAGGGTTAGAATATAACATAGAATTAATTGATATTCATTTTCCCTGATGACAGATTTATTTACAGCGTACCTTCATGGGATTACATTGCAAATGCCATTCTTATTATTAAACAAATGGAATAGTACCAAATTGTTTTCTAAGGGAGTGAATCCAATATGATCCCTGGAGAGTCCTCAGTGTATCTTCATTGATTTGAACATTCCTTTTTAGTATAGATAGAGTATTTTGAATTTATATTTAGTATCTAATAAACTCTTTCCCAAAATACCTGGTCGCATAGTAACAACCACATTGTAAGAGGTAAACACATAGAAACATATTTCCACAAAACATTATTTTCACGATATAGGTAGGTAAAATTCACCCCCTAAAAAGAAAAATGAAAATAGAATACAATAAAATAAAGGAATGGATCCAAGAACTAGTTAAATCACAAAACAGATTGAATTTGTGAGTTGATTACATCCATGAACTTAGGGTATATATGAATTGATGGAATCTAATAACTGATGGAATCCATGAGCATATGGAATACAAAAACTAATGGGATCCATGAACATATATAATACATGAACAAATGTATGTGCTATGTGGTTAGAGAAATTATTTATACAATATTTAATACATTTTCCATTTTTATTCAAGAGAAAATGAAAATTGATTCGAATAATTATAACTTTTGATAGATACATTTTTTTGGGCTCTACTAGTAGTGAAATCGATGTCTTAAAAGTGATCAACATTCTTGCGTGATGGTTTATACCCAATTGTAGGGTGTTTTATTATGAAATAATGTTTGCATAAGACCCTCAAAATAAGTTATTAAAGTTAAAAAACATTTTTATAAGTAATTTGTGAAATCCATGGCATATACTGGAAGTATTTTCTATCCACATCACCATCATATTGGTTAATGTTCTTAAGAATCATCATCACTCGATGTGTGAGAAGAATGATGGAACATGGAAATCCCATCATCTTCTTATTCCAAAATTGAGAAAAATTTCATCTCAAACTCTACATGTGTGGTATAAGTGAAGATAATATCATGGGTTATTTGAGATAGTTCAAGGAAGGATTTTTTATTCCAAAATAGATGCTGAAGAAATATTATAGAATATGAAAATCTAAATATAGTGGGAAATAGTTTCACTTAAATATAAGTTATATATGAGTTTGTACCACTTATGTAATAATATAGAACATAAATGTACATGGTTATGTATGTGATCAATTATTATTTTTTTATGTCATTTGTTTTGGATGGATAAATTAGGCTATGTTTACCAATACCAATTCTATAAATGTAAATATTTTGTTTTTAACACCATTCTTGTGAGTGAGGGTTTAAGGATGTTATATTATACCTATTGAGTGATGACTCTATTAAATATTTTAAAAGGAAATTATGAATCTGAAATAATAATCAAATATATTGGAAGTATTTTAATTATAAATTAATAGGAAATACATATAATAATAATTAATGTTTAAAAATACATTTTCTAGTATATTTTTTGTTATTTTTTAATTTGAATATTAGTTTTTATATATTGAAAATATTTTTAAAATAAATGTAGTTAATATTTTCAATAAGAACATCGTAATTATGTAAGAGGTATCTTCATATATATTAATTAAATTTATAATTAACTTGGAAAGTATTTAATAATTTTTAATAGTGGGTTGTCAGGTAAAGTAAATTGGATTGAAAATTTAATGATTAAAATGATATATAAACAAAAAATAAAAGATATTATAGATATGAAATTCAACTCTGATTTTCTCAAAAATAGGTTTTTACCTAACTCACCAATATCCCATGAAATTCCATATTTACATTTCACTAATTTTTAGTTTCAAAGGAAATGACCCTTATTTTCACATATAAAAGACCCTAAATTCAAACCATTCTCTTATAACTATAGGAATAAAAGATATTGAAATATAATTCCCTATAATTTTTCATCCCACTAGTCTTTCTATGGAGGTTATGATGTTATAATGATTTTTTATCAGGCTTTAAGAGGATTACTTACATTAAGGGTTTTCAATTATCCTCATTCCTTTTCAATATCATTTATTTTGTTATTTTTTAAAATTATTTTCCATGTATGTCCATTAATTTTTTCCACAATAATACCAACCATTTTATATGATATTAATGATCAATTAATTATTCGACCTCATTATAACCCTCTTCTAAATCGTTATTATGTCAAAAGTTTATATTCTTAACCCTTAATTTACAAATCATTCCAATTTCTTTTATTCAATGAAAAATGTTATTAATAATTAATTGATATAGATTACTTAACATAAAATTAAGGATATATCATAATTAAATTTTATTATACTACCTTTATAAGATGTTATAATTCCAGAACAATCCCTTAGAAATTGAATAAATTAATATTTTTGTACATTAACAAGTGTGTGGTTTCTTCGGAATGATATACGTGAATGTTTAAAAAATAGTTAATGTAGTTTCTTGAATCAAATAATCATTGGGATTTATCCCCAAAAATTGGATTTTGGGAATTAAATCTATCTTTATGTTGAGAATAACTAGTTTGTTTAACAACCCCCTAGGTAGACACTCTCATGGGATATGGTTTAGCTGAATCACAAGATGTTTCAAAACAATAATGAAAGATTAATTCTTATTTATATACATACAACAGAAATTTAATATAATATAAATTATGTTTTATAATTCCTTTGATAAGGATTCCTCCCATTACATTCATTTTATCATTTAATTTATAAAATAATCGTGAGATAGTCATATTGATGGGCATATTGTTTTTCATTCTTTGGGGAAATTTTGAAATGCCAAATATCAAATATCCAATAAAAGAAACAATTCAATATATATAAATGATTTATTTATGATTATCCACATTGAACATTATGATATGTATTTATTATATATTTCCTCATATGAGGAATTCATTGAACATAAACAGGGATGAGTGGTGCCAAAAATTATATATCCCCTTAATGCATTGGTATGTCACATTAGGAAAACTAAATTGGTTTCTAACGTAACCAATAATCATTGGTATATATGTTAACATGATATTAATGGATAATTTTTTATCAAAATGAATGATTAAATTCAGTAAATTATCAATATACAACATCAATTTTAAGAAAATATCACTTGCTAGGTACTCGTATTTTTTATTATGCTGGTAAAATGTGTTGACCATCTCATCTAACAT
The DNA here is from genome assembly GCA_963277665.1 of Viscum album. Taxonomy (NCBI): domain Eukaryota; kingdom Viridiplantae; phylum Streptophyta; class Magnoliopsida; order Santalales; family Viscaceae; genus Viscum; species Viscum album. Next base: position 154,154,944 of record OY728145.1, read on the forward strand.
AAACCTCCGATTTTCTTTTTCAAATTGATGGAGATGAGTTTCAATTGTGTAAGGACACATATCCATATTATACATAATATTATCCTTAGAACAAATTACTGAATAATGAAAATAATGTTGGAAACATCCTTAATGTATCCTTGTAGGCATCCTTTTCACATTCTTTTTCTTAGTGAGGTGGTGGATCAGGAATTGGGTATTCCAACACAAAGGAAAACTTTCCTAGTACTATTTTAGTATATAAATGATTCTTAAAGTATGGTAAACTAATTATATTTATTATATTATATGTTTCATTGAACGATATTAGTGTTCCCAAGGTTTCTTTTTCCATTTTTCAGTTTCAGGTAAAATCAAATTTTAGAACATTATCTTGATTATCAGGTTTGACGTTATAATTTTTATTTTATTATCATTGGATTATTATATCAAATACTAATACCACTAATATTTCTTGGAACATCCTATCACCTATAAAATCTACATTAATGGATCCACATTATCGAACTCATAACCCACACACGAGTTTGGTCAAATTTCGAAAATTTATTTAAGTATGAGGCCTTTCTAATTACGTTTTCTCTTAGTTCCTTAATCCATTGACTAAAATCTCCTACAATAGCCCAAAGGCCTTCATGTTTTATTGATTTTTGATAATCCACCTTTCAAGGGGTGACGTGGAACCCTTACAAGGTCCGTATGCATAAATATTAAATGTCCCGTAGGCCTTAGAGAAATTCAATGCCCATAGGTTTCAAACATTAAATAATACCCAGACAAACTACTAGGAATTACACCTCCCCAGCATCATCATAATGAAATCAACAATCCAACATTGCATGGTTGTTCGGTTAGGCTTTCCCATGCATGCACAGGCTTGTCTGATGGCAGGTGTCATACCCTCTCATTATTTCCATCCTTTTAGCTTCTGTTATGGTGAAAGATCCATGATGATCCTCCTTCTGGAGCTTCTTCCTTTTAGGTTGTCTAGTTTGCATCTACACATAATGTGTCCTGAAGTCCTTGAGGTGGCCCAAAGGACTTACTGACCCAATGGACTAGGTGGCCTGAAGGCCGTAAAGGACTCATGGACCAAATCAGTGGTCCAAAGGCCCAAATGGGGGAATATTCCTTGCTGTTACGGTGCAAAACAGTACATGCTACATTTCCTGCTACAGTACCTGGTACTTTACTGCTACAGTAACTGCTATAGTAACCATAGATATATGCCTCCACCTGGATTTGATTCTGGTTCACCTAGATTCCCTTAAAAATCACACATCAACTGGGTGGAGGTTCATGTGCACCATTGACTACTATCTCAAATTTTGATGTTTTATAAACATACATCCTAAAACATTTCCTCTAATTTATTCAAATACCTTCATAATAGAATAATATATATGTTAAAAAATTTAATTAAAAATAAAAATTTCTTTAGAAACCACTATTTAATGGAACTATCCTGACAAGGGATGGACCAATAGTCGATATTTTGTTGCATTATAATTATGGTAATGGAAGTACTTTCAGACATATTTTTGTATTGAGTGGATATGTGTATCATTATTCATTAATGTTTTCAATTTTTTTATTTAAATTTATATTAATATTATATGGATTTTAATTAATTATTTTACAATTTTTGATAAAATAATTTATGCATAATTCATTCATTTTTTTAATCATGGATTCATATTAATTCATTTAAATTCTATTATCACATTTAGGATTTAATTAAACATTGAGTCCCATAAAGTAATAAATAACCCTGAATTAGGAAAAAAATAAAAATATTTGGTATGTTGATGAGAATTCAACAAATGGTTAGTTTATTAATAAAATGATAAACTAAACCTAGAACCAAGGGAAATAACTCCTTATATTATCCATGGCTCGAGTTGAGTCATTCTACCTTTATTCTATGTATCATATTATTTTGTTTCATCTCATATTATTCATGAACCACCTCCAATCACTAGGAGCCCCATCCTTTACATATCTGTAGTCACTCATATGTGGTGAAAACTAAGGGCTTAAATGTACATAAACTAAACTATACTGATATAGACCACTATAATATAAGGTGGAATTGATTTTATTTTTTTAATAATATGTTCATTCCATAAATAACTGAAAAAAATTATTTAAATTAAATATTAACCCAACACATACATAGGCATGTTAAGATCATGATTCTGAACAAAATAAATGTATAATATGAGTATTCATTTAAGTTCAATCTTTATTAAGATATATTTCATATATTAAAAAACTAAATATATACTCAATTAATGATGTCATTTATCATACTTAACCATGTAAATATTGCTTGATATTATGAACCACTATGATAGTGAATAAATTAATTAAATTTAAAATTAATTAAGTACACAACATGTACTATAGGTGGAACGATATGTAACCATCCACAACAACTGAAATACATTTCTAGAATTTAAATATTACACGGTGTAAACCATAACATGAAATTATTCGTGGAAAAACATTTGTATAGTAAATTTCATTTAATGTGTAATTAAAAGGAATGTATGCCTACATGATGTCATGTGGATTACATGGAGTGTTGTATCATAGAGCAGGACATGTAGTCTACTAGGTGAGTCTGACCATAAAACATGCATGTATATATGATATGTGTATCACTAGATATTCTTATGAGATATAAAACATATGAAGAAACAATACACATCATATATCTAAGTAATAAAATAAAAGATAATTAAAAATCATTTAATATTGAAAATGACCCACTAATATTACTATGTGTGTAATTATTATTGAAACCATTAACCCATGTTGTATATGACATTATAAACACTGTGTATTGTAGTTATACATTCCTTAATGTTTCATTCGGTTTCTCCGAATAAAAAAGATAATTATCTTAGTATGTAACTTTCATGAGTTTTTCTATCTCACATACTGTTCCCAACTAGTAAAAAGACTATAATACATTACTAGCCACTAAAAATACTCACATAGGGAATTTTTATATATCTTAAATGAGTAATAATATGTTAAATGTGTGTGTATCTTGATGCATGTCATGTAGTATATGTAATGTTGTGTCACTCCAATAGGAGATGATCTTTTGTGTTTGTTGATTACAAGTGACATACCTTGACCAAAATTATTCTATGATTTCTACATGATCAAACATTACAGGTGTTATATGAGATACAAACCTTATGCACATCATTTATTCATGTCATGTCCTCTGTGAACTGGTGGAAAATATGTGGTGTGTAATTAAAAACATAATTAAACCCCACATGAAATGTCATGATTTGTGAAACTAATCTTACTATGGTTCAACATGGAATCATAGCATAAAAATTTCAATTACACTACGTGTATCCACGATCTATTTCTTTAGTCTTTGGAACCTCTAGATGATATTTAAAGTGTACATTATATTTTATTTACCTATTTTTAGTCAGATGAAACTAAACTATCATGTTATATTATAATTCTGATTAAACAAAAAAAAATTAAAATGAAATCATGAATTCTAGGGAGCAGTGGAAGTAGTTGGACCCATTATGTACAATTTTTTTCATTGTTTCCTTTAGATAAAATCATCATCACTAAATAAATTCAATCCCATAAAATTTGAAGAGAGGATATTTTCACATAAAGTTTACAATTAATTTATAGGCAAGAATTGACTAATATTTATAATTATCTAAAACTTTATTAACATTGTTGGCCTTTTTTCAAATTTCTATTGTGATAAAAATGAATATAATAATTCCTCTATCAGTATCCACACATGCTTTATGGATCTCCTAAAATTGTCATTAAAACATCAGGTTTTATCCCAGAGGAACCAAATGTATTTTTTTCATTCTTTATTGATTTTAATAAGAACTCAGTTATTATTAAAGAATTAATTCTCTTGTTCTCTCAGTCATGATATGGAGTGAGTGTATTCCCTCTCATTATTGAGATAATTCTTGATAATGTTCTCTTCTATCCTAATATAATTATCTTGGGTGAGTATTACTATTCATAACCCTTATCACTATCTCAAAATTATATAATTGTGTTAATATTATTTTGGGTTAGATAATTTATAATTTCATAGTAGTCCTTATATAATTGTTAAAATTAAAGATGCCTGATTACAAATAATAATACACACAATATTTTTATATTCAGTGACATGTGATAACTTATGTATATTTAAATATCAATTATCAAATAAATAAATCAATATTTATTTTAATGATATTAAATAAAATATATCATCTCATCTAGTTTTTAAACTTACCCATCAGTACTACTCAGTATTTATCAACCCCGGAATATAAATTAAAATTCTTATAATATTGATCAATTCAATAAATAAATTCATTATGCACTAACACATGCATAATTATCTATGTTAATATTCAAGTCACAAATATTTCAAACTAGAATAAGTAGTTATTGAGTTTACAAGATCAACATAACATGACTAATTATTATTCATTGTTATTGTGAATAATATTTATTATAGATATTAAATTCAAATAGAATTTAACTATGATTCAAGAAACACATAGTGTGTGATCGTATGGGCGTTTTTCATAGTATCATTAGGTTAGTTTTCCTAAATTATATGATAAACATCAATAAAATTATCAAGAATACTTTGGAGAAATAATTTATTAATATAATGAAAATAACCTTATATAAAGTATTATTATATAATAAAATACCTTTGTCATGATATATCATCTAGTTGGTTTCATTAATATTTAATTAACATAGAAGGATGATATATCTATCATGGAATATATGTAACGAACTCATGAATTAAACACTATATCCATCATATACATAATTATATAGTTCCATTTCAATCAAATTGTTTGAGATATCAACATCTATTAAAAATGGAAATAATTATTTCTTTACTTATTCATTATTGATAGGTCACTTACGGTACTACCAATGTATCAAACCTAAACATGGGAATATTTAAACCTTATATTGATCAATACATAAAATTATGAGATTTAGGATATACATTAATAGTAATCTCATGTATAAGGACAAATACACATGTCATTAGATATGAATATCCAATGAATAATATAACATGCAAAATTACTGTTGGCGGGTCTATCCTCATTATCTAATCTCTTAGAAATTACCAAATTAAAACATATTGAGAAAATGTATCAATGTATTATGAGTCCCCATATCTTGATAGTAGTACATAATTAAGTTCCCATAAGATAGTTTTCATCTGACCGTATAACCCATTTTTTTAGAATATTTTTATGACATATCTATTTTCTCATCAGAGTAGGGAACTCATATTAAATTTTGATATGATAAATAGATAAATGGGATTACGACATTAATTTTATATAGGATTATAATCAAATTGTGATTAGTAATTTATTAATATTATGGTCATTGGATATTCTAGAAATCAAAATTATAAATTCAGTTGGTTTAAGTACACCAACTCCAACATTAATATCATCCATAACTATATTCTATTTAGGAGTCCTTGTAAAATACATTATTTATATTATTATAGTTTTCTCCCAATAAATATATACATTAATTAATATATATTTATTTCCATTTTCTATTAAAAGGATATTCATTGTTATTATAGGTTTCATTATACACCCTTATTTGGAATATTTTTATGTGGTCTATCGCTTTTTTCATAGACAATATGACCATGGAACAAACCAACATAAAAATTCATAAATAAATAGAATGAAAGTTGTTTCTCCTCAAGTTCCTATTGTACTTTTTATATCACATACATTTTCATAGACTGATTCAAATAGATTTGAGGCCCACTTCATATTTTGAGAATAAGGGATTCTCCCCATATTTCCCATCCGGAAATAATCATATGACTTTTAACTCTCTCTCTCTATATATATATTAATGTATAGAGTTTTAGTTCATCCTCAATTTTTAATATATTTTCCATGACTTACTGATGCTTGTGACTAAGCCTCAATTCCATAGAATATATTCATCTTTTACCTTGAGTATACATGATTTTTAATTGTTTTCAAACGTATAAAAATTCATGTTTGTTCTCCATCAACATAATATTTCATCATGTATTATTGAAGGTAACTATTAATCCTAATTCATATAGATCTATCACACAAAAAAATTATATAAACAATATAGAGATAAAATAGTTATTTCCACATTTTTCTCTATACATATGAGGGTTACCACATCCTATGATATTTAGTGCTCCATTATTTATAAATCAAACCATTTCATCACCTCACTCAATCACATCACTAAGAATATTCATATTTATTATTATATATGATGAAATTAATCTATAAATAATTCATTACTAATATTATTCCTCACTTTAAGATCAATTTTTTAAATTATAGTGCTATCATTAATCTTTGGATTATTTTTAATGAATGAGATCCCACTATGAGTTGATATATATTTCAGTTGCTTATAATTTAATTGAAATATGAAAATACGATATACTATTTTTATTAAGTTGGATAAATATTATTTCCAAAATAAATTATTTTTATATGGTCTTGTATCCATCCTTTTATTACTTCCATAAATGCAGTTCACACATTTACTTTTCTTGTAATAAATGAATATATTCCAAATTCTATGAAAACTATATACGAAACAATGAATAAATATATACCATGTTAAGAAGAAGATATTAGAGATATATTTTTCCAAATTTCATTCACTTTACCATTAAAATATCAATCTTAATTATCAAAATATCACATCATGTATCATAAGGAGACAGAAAATTATAATTTCATTTTTTATGTATTTTATAACATCTTTCCACGTATCTCTAAAGTTTTAATAACTCTTTAATTATTGATAAGATCTAAATATTTTAGAACATTATATTATATTTTATATTAGTATTATTTTTAAACTTATATGATTATTTCATTATTTTTCAACATCAAATAAAATTATTCCTTTAACCATAAAATTGTGTCTTTGACCACATTGATCATTTTCAACATATCTTATTCTTTATTCTAATTTTTTCCTTTAAGAATTTATTTTAGAATCTTATAAACATATAATTCTTATATCAATAAATTATATTCATTTATTTCTCATGACTAATCTTCTTTGGTACCACTTCCTCATTATTCTTTTCAATTTTCATAAATTTATCTGTGATACACAATTTTCAATGATCACATATATGTTCTTAATTCCTAACCTATAATTAGCTACTAAATTACATTCTTGTTTATTGTTTGTAGGTATCTACACAACTCTCTACAAATGATAAATTTTTTAATTAAATATTATGAATACAAATAGTGAATTATTTTAAAAACATATAATCATCTTGTTCATAAATCATTATAAACCATTTTTCTACCACTTACATTCCATCACCTGAAGGGGATGAGCTAAACCCACAGGGACCTGGTGCTCTACATTCAGTTGCTAACTAGTGAAGTATCCATTGAAAAAATACATGACTCCCTTAATCATTCCTAGTCACCTAAACCAATTACAAAGGTCCTAATACATATCTTCCACACCTGGAAGTACTGAAAAATGAGATGTATTGAACTACCTGAACAATTCCCCATGCAATTCCAAAGGTATAAATGTGAACCCTCTAAAAGGAACAACATGCTCCTCACCTTTCAAATACCCATTAAGACCACGTATTGTGGACATCTGAGCTTGTATGGTCTCATAGTCACTATCCCAAAGATGTTCCTCCATGAATTACTATATTAGTTGAGGGGTGAAGACCATCTATTGGTGGTAAGATGATCCATCTTCGTCCACAAAAGAATATCTGCATTGAGGAAAAATTATTTGAGGCCTCGCTCAGTAACTACAGGCTATATCTTCTACTAAGAGCATCTCCCACTATATTACACTTCCCAGAAGTATTGATGATATCAAATTTATTGTCCTGGAGGAAATACATTCATTGCCTCTATTTCACGTTCATATACGTTTGAGGGAAGATATACTTGATACTCTTCTAATCATAATAGATGATAAACCATTCACTCTTCTGGTAGTGTCATAAAATATTCAATGAAAATTCTATCAATTCTAAATAAAGATCATGAGTCATGCCATTCTTCCCATTCTGTCTCAATTTCCATAAACTATATTCAATGAAAACATTACCTTTCATCCGGACACAACCAAGCCCAGTCCTTGATGCATCAGAGAAAAAAAATTTACTGACCTCCTTTATCTAGTAATTTCTTGATGGGAGCACACATCAACCTATTCCTTAGCACCTAAATGCACTTATGAAACTTCTATATCCACATGAAATTATTCAACATTCATTAAAATTATTTGATGGGTGCTTCCCATATTGACATGTTAGGTACAAACCTGTGATACTACCATACAAATCCTCGAAACCTCCGCACAACGGTAACACTCTTGGGTGACTCCTAAGTTACAGTGCCTCAATATTTAATGGATCCACTAGAACGCCAGCCATCGAGATGATGTAAACTATAAAATGGACCTCTTGAATCTATAACTAACACTTAAATAGATTATCATAGTTTGGGTGCTCCTAGAGTGTGTCCAGGTCCTTATGGACGTGTCTCGTGTGCTCCTCCTTGGACACCGATTACACTAGGTTTTCATCGAAGAATACCACCATGAACTGGTCTACGTAGGGATGAATGATCCGATTAATGTGTCCCAGAAAATCTTCTAGGGTGTTAATGTTTCTAAATAGTATCACTGAGTACTCATAGTGACCTTAAAGACATCTGAAATCCCTCATTGGTATATCATCACACCTTACTCTGTGGTAAATCTTCCAGAACCGTCGCACCTCTTTTAACATATAAAAGAGGTCATCAATCCTCAGTAGTGGATATGTGTTCTCCAAGGTCACTAGGATCATGAACAGGTAATCCACACATACCCTCATTCTTCATTCTTCCGTCATGAAAAAAATTGGTGATGCCTTGGGTGAAACACTGGGTCTCAGAAAACCCTTCATCTACAAGTCATCCAACAACACCATCATCTCATGAATTTTGGTAGGATCAATCTAAATTTTAGGTGTATATATAAGTTTAATCCATGCGTGTAGATCAATATATAAGTCCTTCTCCCTATGGGGAGGTAAAATGGTAAAATCATCAGGAAATACATCCTCATATTCCTCCACCGCTACCCAAAACTGAGAAATCATATCTTCCACTACTCTGAGGGTGAATCTAAATAAAACATGAGTAATTGGATGCAACCACCTATGTGTGAGCCCATAAAATGATACATTCATTTATTTTTCTCCAATAAAGTAAATCATAGTTTCATCACTTTAGTCACACCCCACTCTAATCCTAAAAATCCAATCTCGGCTTGAACTGTGGATAATGAGTCCATACAAAGAATTACATAATAAGACCTCAATTACGCTACCAAGGGATCCCAACCGAAACTCATGCATTTAGAGTCTGGTCACACTTTAGGCACCAGTGCATGATCATTGGGTCTTCTCTAGTAAGATTCTCTAAGCATGAGGTTCAGGACAATAGATCAACCAGAATCATTGAGTCTCAACCAAGATTGGTGGAATGTAATGAATCACTCACAACTATGTCTATCAAAACAACAACTTATGTTTAAAAGAAAAATATTGCACCTTTAATCATTCTAGAAATATGTGGGTGATAAGCCTCAAATGAATGCATTTATCCCCTCAACTATCCTCCAACCCCCCAAGGATGGTGTGGACCACCTAGAGGTGTTGGTGGTAACATGTCGAAACATTTAGCACCTCATACTGATCTCCCAACTCGTATACTACATCCACCTTCATGAAGAGATATTTGATCCCATCACTGTATCTACCTCAATTATCTAGCCATTGTATTATTGTCAGCAATAATATGGGTTGGACAATATTAGTTGAGATATCCCCTACCACCACATGAATAGAACCACTTCTTTCTAGAATAAAGGGAAGCACCCTGTGAGCCATGAACTGTAGATCCTATTTCCTTGGGACCTCCTCTTGAAATGTATAACATGTCCAAGTTCCTAAGGTAGACATCATATCCCCACTAATAATGTCTCTACTCCCACTTTCCCACTACTGACATTCCATGGTTGTATCAACTTAGCTAAGAAACTTTTGACCACCAAACCATTGTCATGAACCCCACCATAAGTAGGAATTCATAGAGGTATAATAGAGGATCAAATGTCCCTATGCAATCCTCTCTCGATTGTATGATCAATGATGTGCATATAATGTGTCAAATTCATAGATTACATAGAGAGGTTCGTATGCCTTGATGAATACTCAGAAACTAACATGTTTTCCTTCGAGAGCTATATAAGACCCTAGATATGCATATACATTATCTTATAAGGTCTAAAAACCTCTATAAAAAGGATCTAAAACTATTTACACATGAGTTTCACCACATCATATTACTATGTAACTAAACCCCACCATCGCCCTACTGATCTATGTAGAAGGCTCACATCTAGGACCACCATATGATCTGCTGGTATCCTGGAAAGATGGAAAACTCAGGTCACCTATTCAATCCAGTCCTCACCCGCATGTGTGTTGGTATTCCCTCATAACGTAATGATTATTTACTGTTGGAACTTGTAAAGTGTGCTTAGCCTTCTAACCTCATATTATGGTAATTATGGTAACATGTGTTTCTCTATAGGTGGTGATATGTTTGTTGCACCACCTAGAGGTGATATCTTTAGTACAAGTCCATTAAATGATGTCTTTTCATCCTGAGAATCTTCCTTATGATCATGTTGCAAAATCCAAACTTTCTATATATGTGGAGATATCTTGATATACAACAAGATGTACCATGGTCAATTGAGTATATCTGGAGATCTTACTCTAGAAGGACAATGAAATCACAACCATTCCTATATTATGTATGAACCAATTATTTCCCTACAACTACTGTTATCATGTACAGAGTGGAAAAGAAGGTTCCCAGAGTCCAGGTTTATTCATACGTCAGCTACTGCACCGATTCTAGAGTCTTTGGCATAAAAATCAAACTCAAAACACTAAAAAATGTTTCCCCAAACCCACCTACCACTGATACCAATATTTCGTAACCCATCCTAGAGGGGGGACATGTCGTGACTACCCCATGTCTGACTCCAATAACCCATGGGTAGGTGACTAGTACCGAGTAGGCATATCCCAAAAATATGAGGCATTATCCAAAAGTACATGTATTTTCACACACATATGCATGCCGCAAATGCTGAAATTTAAAAAATACGCTTAGTAATCAGTGTATGAAAACCAATAAATACCAAAATGAGAGTACAAAAGTGAATGTACTGGAAAGTAAATAGTTCCAAAAAAATACCACTACAAATATTCTATAACCACCAGTTCAACAGGTAAGAAAATAGGTAACGAGAATACGATCTGAAACACAGTAAAAAACCTTGTATGTTCGGCCTCACTAAGAACCTCCTTATCATATTCCACTTAAGTCTTCATCAATGGGAAGACTGTTTATACATGAAACGACATGTGTGGGCAAAGCCCATGCATGGGTGATTATAACAATACTCAGTAGGACACCAGAACCAACATAATAAAATACCACAAAGTAAATACCACAATGTAAATAAAAATAATGAAATACCACTAAGGAAATGAAATGAATGAAATAAAACAAATAAAATAATAGTTAGATCTGTACTTGTATATGTCAAAAACACATACAACCAGAATATCCAGATATACTGATGAAAAAAACCATGCCAATGGTAAATCATAACAAACTACCGACCATTGAATTCTGCTCAAAGAATTCCCATTTTGGGATATCTCACTTCCAGAGACATCATATCATCAAGGACACTAAAAAATATGTATAGATATGTTGGGATTCTCCCAAAAATTGGACATTTTTCAATGAAGAATATGATACAATAAGGGGGGGTTCTTCCAATAGAATACCACTAATGCAATATGGATGAATCCTCAATATAGGGGATCCTAATTGGAGTGAACCACTCACTCTGTTGATGTAGCTTGTAATATAAAGGAACCTACCTAGATAATACCACTAAACCTACTGATGTGGTCTACTAGGTGGGGGACCAAATAACAACTCATGATGGTTATTTAAATTCCACAAAACGTCACTATGGGTGATAGACGATCCTCTACACTCCCATGGATTAATTCTACAACTCTAGTAGGGACTTGGCCTCTAGAGGGGACTAGAATCCAGTAATTTGGATGTTATTATATACTAAACCCTTAAGGAAAAAACCAAGGGAACTCTCCCACCCAATACTTGTATAAACAAAAATCTAACCATAATACATAAAAATAAAGTTATCATCATCATGGTCCAAACAAAACATATGGATCAAAAAATAGATAGTCAGTTTGAATGTTATGGGGGTTTGAAGTTCCAAAGCAAGTGGGTCACTAGGTCGTGGACCTACTATGGTGACCGAACACCCCCAGATTCCATGATCATGCTACAGCTAGAGAAACCATGTATGATGATATAAGTTCATGTTAAACCATGTCATGGTCCCACTCTAGTCTCCCAAAGTCTGAATCAACCCACTAGACCCTACTTGGCCCATTCACTCGGCCAGACCCTGCTCCACTCAACACGATTGCACACTGCGACCATCGCCTCCATAAACGACCAACATCCGTGTCCTATGGCCACTAAACATGGACAACCAACACATAATGATCCCTAAAACTTTTTTAGAACCCACTCGAATGCTTCCCCCATCTCTATTCATCTCCACTTCCAATCACTGTCACCTCACCTCGCAGGGCCACCACCACAACTCGTCAGATAGCTATGCTAGAACCATGCTGGTGGTCCCCTCTGTAGACAACTTATCCATATTTGACGCCCCAAATTGGAAATGGTCATATATATAATCTCTTATTATCCTAATATAAATATATTCAGCCTCTATTTTTGGTTTGCCTAAAAATTGAGGGTGTGATTGCATTCAGATCTATATGAAAAGTTGAACCGTGGACAGATGGGTCCAATTGTGTTGAATGTGAAGATTGAGTGAGATATACACATGAAGAACACCCTGAAAAAAGGTATTTTTTCATTTCAGACTCTGTCCATTCTCATTATAATGGATAACAAAGAAGAATCAAATTAATCTTTGGATAAACCAATAGATAAAAATCCATTCCCACAGCAATAATCAATCTACGAACCAATATGTTTGTTGATTGACCTATGATCATCTTAGAATTAATGAACATAGAAAATATAAAAGGATAAACCACCCAAAACCATTAAGGTCAATAACCAATGATGAAAAATGTTGCGTCATGATTGTTGGTGTGCTCCTTTGATTTCGTCGTGCGTCGATCTTCAATCCATGATCCAGTCATCTTTCACCAAGGGAAAATCCTCCAAACTCTCCATATAAATTCTATATCATTCCCAGGGTTTTGCATCCAACCCTATGATTTCTTCCTAAGGATAATTTTACAGAAATTCTCCATTGCATCCAAAAAATAATTTTTATATAAATTATTTAATTATGATCATGTCCATTTTTAGTTTATCCAGAGAATACCTATTTTGATGATTATTAAGTCACCCCATGGGAAAACCCACATTACGAACTCAATTTCAGTATCATAGTTTTAATCCAAGACACGGTTCATGATTTATTATGATTTAAAAATAATATAATTTTATTTAATTATATGATTTACACTTACTTTCTTGAGGAGTTGTTAAACAGATGACCCATTCCAACTAATGTTAGGTTGCACCTTGGGTAAATCCTTGATTATGTGCTCAACTATTCCATCATATTCGTGATCTGAAAACCCTTTTATGTGTTTTTTCTATTTTTATGGAATGCCTCATAGTAATGCTATTAAATGTTTAATATTTTTCAGAATATTGTTCAAGGTACGCCGATACATGGAATCATACACTCCCTCAACTCCTAGTCGCCAAATCAATCCATATAGTAACTAAAAATAATTTATAGATATTTTAAGACATTAAAATGGAATTATCACACATTTCTAGGGATAAAATAATTTATAAGACCCCAATTACACTAGGAGAAAACATTTAAATGAGTTTTTGTTCATCAATTTATCCTATTTAAAATTTCATTCACTGATTTTTTACCAAACCATTAAATTCCAAAATAGTTAAATATGTTAAACAAATGATATTCATCATTGATGTTAAGTAATAGATTTACCCTAATTATTTTACTGTCTAATAATATGAAAACAATTATTGATAATTAGGGGGTAGATTTTCTTTATATATAATTTTTCTATCTATTTTTGTAGGTACTTCATATTTTCTAAAATAACTTTTAATACAAGTTATAAGTTAAATCTTTAATAATTTCCATAACTAAACCATAGAGAATAAAGGTTTTCATTGATGTACATTTTTGTAGTGACCTTTCAGAGCATACATATTTCTTCATTTGTTTTCATTTATATGTATTGGCCACCTACTATGTGTTATTTTTTGTTTAAACTTATATATGATTACAAATGTACATGATTTTTATTTTAATATTACATATTATTTTCAGTTTACTCTTATGTATTATTTTCAACATACTCTAACATATGCACATTTTACTCTTTTAAAATTTAAAATTTACTCTTTTATAGAACCTGAAGCTACTCATACATTTTCCTTATATTATATAAGTTTATATTTATGTATTTTAAAATTTACTTTTAGTTTTTTTATTATTATTCTCATATACTCTCTAATTATTACACATTATCAACTCTTATTTTTTTATTTATATTTTTCATTTTCATGATTATTTTTGATAATCCCAAAGGGGGGACTATAGAAACATGGGGGGGATGTTAAATAAACATTGGGAAAGAGTTTACTGATTACAGATTAATATTTCATGTTATCCATATTTTATAATTTTAATCAGGTTTTGTGATTATCGAAAGGGGGAGAATATTGTGTCATTTTCTAAAATTAAAATATTCAATTTTTGTTGAATAATCAGAACACGATACTTTTTTTATTTATAGAATAATTTTATAGTCGTTTTTATGGATATATAAATTATTATTTACTTTTTTCTGGTGTGATGATTTTGATTCATATATGTATAAAAATAATTTAAAGCTTTTATAATATTCAAAATATTGAAGATAGAGTTCGGTTCAATTTTTTATTATTATACCCATAGATTTTATATATGTTTTCGTTGATGTCGATAAATAATGACTGAGGATTCCTGGAACTAAAAATGTTGAAGTGAAGGGTTAGCTAAAAAGTTGATAAAACATTATATCTAAACAACCTTAGTGATTTTGAGATCATTTATTTTTCATTCTTCTAATTGATTACTAGAGATTACATATGTGTGGATTTTTATAATAAAATATCTATGATTTTAACTCGTATTAATTTTCTTATGATCATGTAAGATCGATGAGATTCTAGATATTGGTGTCTGCATCATTTGAACTTGTTTTTTTATGATGTTTGGGGAAGGGATTTTTGTTGATCTCATTGATTTAAAGGGATATCATGGATAAATACACATAATTAAAATGTTTTGTAGAATAAATTCATGAGTGAGAAACTTCAATTATCATATCACGTTGATAAAAAAATCTTTCAGAATTAGGACTGGTATCACATGGATCTAGGTATCTATCCTACTTCCAAATTAAAAACAAGTAAAGAGTTTCTTTTCACGGAAATATTTGATATCCTTTATACCATTTTTAATGGATTTTAAGGAATATACCCTATAAATAGTGTATTTTTGTATTGTTGTCACTAATTTTTTTTTTTTCACTATTATGTTTTTTGAATTTTGGTTTTTTAATTAATAATATATTTAATATATATATTTTTTGTTTCACTTTAATATGTTATGAGTTTATAACTTTCAAATAGTAAATTTTTTACTGGGATAAAAATTATAAATTTTCATTCATATTTATTTCATCCCCTATTGAAGCTTTTACACTAAGATGAGACTAACCATGTGACAAACCTTTTAGCAAGAAATGAAATCCAATGTTATCTTACCTTGAAATGTGCCCATATTTTTCTAATTTTTCTTTTTTCAAAAGTCATAAAACATGATCACTTAGATATTATTCTATATTTCCAGTCTTATTAATAACTTCTTTATCAATATCCTTAAATTCCAATCCATTTAATGAATTTTATGAAGATTGTTTTTTCAGATTCACTCACACTTCTTTTGTAATCATCTTATTGTAATGATCATGAAGTGATAATTTCACATGAATTAATTATTCAATCACTAACAACATATAATTATATATTTTTGAGAATATATGTATAAACTTATTTATAGAATTATCATCTTTACTCTTATCCCCAATTCAAAAAATATATCCTACAACATCAAAAAAAATATTTGAAGAAAATATCAATAATTTCTTCAGATGAAGTATTTAAGCCATCAAATTTTCATCTTCACATAATTAACATTATTTCCACCTGAAAAAACATTTGTGAGATTGTGAATAATAAATTTAACAAATTTTAAAATCTCCACATTCATATAGATTTGAATTAAAAATTTCATATATAAGGAATTTTGGTCCTTAGATTCAAAATTAAAAAACATATTTTATACTTTAGTCATTTAAAATTATGTATAATCACAAAATTTAATTCTATGAAATGATACCGAGAAGACATGTAGTAAGAGAAACCATAGATGAGACATCATTTTTTATTCAAAAATTGAAATTTGAAACCCTAAAATAATGGTAATCCCTTTTGAATCTTAACATTCTTCATCATCATAAACATCACTTGATAGAATCACCATGAATATAGTAGTGTCTTTCATACAACTTGTTTTAACCCAAGATCTTGATATTAACCATAACATGGTGATGGATGCACTAGGATATTGAAACAATTCCTATCATCATAAAATAGAGTGTATCTAGTATTGAGGTAAATATAAACACTGGATACGTATCCCAAGAATTCCACAAACACACAAAAAAATGTCGAAATAAAAGATAAAAAATCACTGAGATTTTAGATGATTCACCCAAACCATTCTACATCCAAAGAGAACATATAAATGAAAAGATGAAACTCTATGGGGAGACTCCAAGTGAGGAAGAATGAAAAAACCCTTAACAATTCTCTACATTCTCTATTTACAGTTCATTCAGAACAATATCTTCATGCTTTCACTATGAAGAGATGTTTGTTATCCCCCAAAACCATTAAACACTCAAAAACATCATTATAATTCCACTACCTCTAATTTTAAAAATTGCTACCAAAATTCAAAGATCAAAATTAATATTGTATTATAGGTTTTAATAACCAAGTATTGAAGAGGAAGAATATCAATAATTTATTTAGAACTTCAACTAATGAAATACCATTAATTTTTCTTTAATTTCAAAAATTTCATGCTGAAATCACATTTTTTAAATATATTTTATGAAATAAAGAAAACAGTTAAAAGAAATAAATTAAGGTTAATTCTAAAATCTAATTTCATTGAATTGAAATATCAAATGGTTTCAAATGTTAATTTTGATTAGATGAAGGAATTGTTAAAATCTAAAAGGGAAATGATAAAATGTTCTTAAACCATTAAGATATGTTTTTATGAAACATTTAACAATGATATTAGAGAGTTAATGAAATATTAAACTAATTTGATAAATGAAAAAATAAACTATTATGATAGGTGTTCCTTTTTTCCATTATAAAAAAGATGAAATAAATATATATATGTTTGATACTCTTAATTCCAAAAATTATTTGACTATGATGAATATAAAATTTCTATATTATAGTGTGATGTAATTATTTTAACAAATTATATGAATTTATATAGGAATTAATTGTAAAGTACAATGAAATAAAAACTCAAGAACATAATTCTGAATGTTCAAGGGGTTTTAATGGATTTATTCAAGATTTTTTAACATTATAAAATTATGTTTATAAAAAACATGATAAAAATACAAAGTATTTATATATTGTGAGGTATTTCATTAGCGAATTTAGAATAATGTTTGAAAACGCCTCAATGTTTTTTTTGACACATTATTTATTTATTTTTTGAATAATTTCATGATGAAAGTCACATGATAAAATAATTGGAAAAACATAAAAATTTAAATATTAAATTTACAATAGGTGGAAATGATATGATTTTAAATATTATTTTTGACAAATATTTTTCTAAATTTGAAATATTATCATCATATAAAAACTAAAATGACGGAATATTTTTGGTAGCGGTGTAGGAAAATGTTAAAGGAAAGGATATAATAATATATAATTTACTAGATACTATTACACCAAATAAAATTAAAAATATTTATTATTTAAGAGATCCATCTATTGTTTTTCAAAAATATTGTAGAATACATTGAACAATCTAAAATGTAGATAGAAAAATAGATGTAAAATATAAAAAATTAAAATAAAATATCATGCCTTTTTCATTTATGGTTTTATTAAGATAAAAAAATTTTCTATGAGGAGTCTATGATAATTAAAAACAATATATGGTTAAAAATGGATTAATTTTATGCTGAATATAATGAAAAAGATTAATTTAAGTGAATAAAAAGGGCATATTGATTTTTTCCTTTGGAAATGTTATGAAGTGGTATTAGAATTCAAAAAATATTAAATTAGCTAAAGTTTTGTCATATTTGGAAATATATTTAATAATATCAAAGAAAAATACTAGGAACATTTCCACCCAATACCCTTTGTACCTTCAAAGAAAAATTAGGGTAATTTTTTTGTCTATACAATTCATTTCATGAATGTGCCTAATATGATTCATCCTGTAAATTGAGATGGTATGTTTTCATATCCCAAAACCCTCTAAAACTCTAATGGAATTCCAGTCATTAATTATCACATAGTCAATCCATCATCAAAACTTACTCTTAAATAATCAAAACCTACCACAAATTAGACTAGATAAGTTATGTATACTCCAGATATAATACATGAATATAATAATAAAAATGATGAATACCTAAACACATGAAAATTCATGTTAATAAAACATTGGGTGATGGATTCTATAAATCTATACCATGTTATTTATCTCAACGTATACACTATTCAAGGACCTAAATAACTATTAATGGAGAACAAATACCAAAACTAGTAGATCAAAAATCATTTTATACTTACAAACAAGATACAAATTCTAAATGATTTCTTCATTATAAAAAATCATTAATTTTGTAATTCATATGATTTTTATACCTTTATATTCACTAAATCCAAGTAAATTATGAATTCTTATGCTTTTAAATATACATTTCAATTGATATTTGTTTGAAAATCATGAAAAGTATTACATATACCCTTTGTATACCTAATTTTTATACACCTCAAATGGAATAGTAAAATTGTTATCAATAAATTTTATTATATTGTTATGAACAATTTTATCTAAAATAGAAAATTTAGTCTTTTAAATTTTATGGATTTTGTGATCATAAAAAATGGGATATTTTTATATTGTTTTAGTTTTTCCAAATACTATATAAGATATTATGTTTTGATTGTCACAAAATACGATATTTTTGTTACATTTGAGAAACTTTATCTATGACAATTGGAATTTTTAAACCTCTAAATGCGAATCTATATTATATTATCATCATGTTTTAACATGATGAGTGTTTTATAATTAACATATATTATGTATGAAGATAATAATCTTAAATTTTTAGTTAGAGTTGAAATATATTCTTATATATCAATATTTGATTAATTATTGGATAATATAAAATTAAAATTTATTCTTACATATGGGAACACTATTCTAACAAATGTATCTTGAAGTCAAAGACCGATCAGATATTTAAATGATTTTATAATGTTGTAGATATTATCTATTAGTATCTTATGTTAAAAATTGGGATTTGATCATTACATATTGAACGGAAGGATAGAAAATATTATATTCAAATAATAACTAATTCTTATGTATTGAATAAATATTTTCATATGTATACCAGAATATAGTAACATTATTGTTGTAATTTGTTTCTTATGAATTTAAATTTAACATATTTTGAGATATTTTTTTGTCAATATTTTAATTAGAGAATATTTAAAAGCATTGAAATTTTTTTTATAAAATAATTATTTTCAGAGAAATAATTTATTGATATTACTTATATATATTAAGAAATATCAAAAAATTCCAAGGGGTATAATTTTTATATTTTAAATGATAATGTTATGAAAGATAATGAATAATTTTAATTATAATTATTTTATAAATACTATCTAAATATAACATGATGTGAGATTAAATTTTTGATATAATATATATAAAAATGATCTATTAATACTTTCTATTGCCATGGTTTTCTAAATGTTCTTGTTTTATAAAAGTTCTATAATTATTAATTTAATAACAATGGATAGATTGATTAAAATAGAAAAAATGGATAAAATAATTATACTATTTTTTGTGTTATTTTGAAGATGAATATATGAATAGGATAATTCATAGATGCATATTGGTGACATACAGTTTTCTCTATATAAGATTAAAATTTTATTAGATATATTTTAAAACAATTATGTTCTACAACTATAATATTATTCATCATCTATTCTATATTCATATATATATGCAGTTCATTTTCATAGTGTGGGAGTAAGACCATGGAAAATAATTTTTTAGTGGAAAATTATAACCATTTTGAAATATCATATAACTTATAAATATTATCTTTCAACTACAGAAGGTCATATGTGATATACCTATAAAACATTATTTGAATAAAATCACCATAGATTATTTTGTTATTGGTGGAGTATAGTTGAGTAATTTTCTTGAAAACCATGAATTGGTATGGAAATATAATATATTGCATAATTTTTTTAATTTTTTATATTTTATAACCTTCTTTTAATAGGGGAAAGATTAAAAAAATTAATTAAATAAGGAAGAATTTTTTTAAAAAAGTGTTACTCAAGAAATTAAATCAAAACCAGTTGGGTAATTTTAATTTGTAATTGGGGTAAAACAATATTGCTTCCATTCTATTTTATTGTAATTATACTTCGATTATTACAACTAATTATAATATTTTATTTTTTTTAATTTGTTCCAATTAAGATTTAATAATAATAAATCAAAATATATGCCTATAAAAAATATGTGATATGCCTAGGTATTGAGAGGGATAAGGGGGTGGGGGAATATGAAAATCATACGATCAAGAGAGAAATGATGTTATATATTTGGGGCATAATAATTATTCATTGATAATGTTAAATCTGGTAATGGAATGATATCCTCTCTGAGGGAGATTTGAAAAAGTGTGTTCCATGTTATCATTTTATTTTAAATGATTATATGGACATTAAAATTTAATGATTCCAAACTCGATCATGGGAGGTTATTATTTTTTTGATACTCTTTATCAAGATGAATTATTTGGGAAAAGAAATCCTTATGGTTGGAGGAATATGATTAGTATATTTATTTTTGGATTTTCTTTGGAATTATAAGTACATTTTAAATATTTTTTTATTATTTTCATAAATATACCTAGAATTGTTTCTGAATAAACACTAATTTTAGCATTTTACACCCTTATTTGGGTGTGTTTACATGCATTTAGTATTTTTTAAAAGGAGAATGAGACATGGTTATCAAAATAAATAAATGCAATATAAAGATAATAAATTTTGGAAATGATATTCTAACTTATGAATAAAAAAATCAAGGAAATGGAATAAATTTTTTTATAAAATATTTTTAACCCTTAACTATTAATCATTATCAGAAAATTCCCTGTGAAGGGAATTTCGATGCAAACTCGAAGAAAAATTAGGAATGGATGATTCATGTCCCAGGAGAATATAAATTCTTGAGATCATATTTAATATGGTTAATCACTATATAAATATGAAAAGTGGAAAACATTGGTTTGGTTGGAGTACCACATTGTCTTCAATTTCAGATTATAAGGATGTTCCGTTAGGTTGAGGATAGGATTATTGTAGATTTTGAGCTACATACTGTAAAAACTAAATTTCGAAAATGGTATATAGATTTTTTTTTAAATATTTATGAAAAAAACTAAAGTGATACAAAATTTTATTTGGGTCACTAGAAATGTTTTTTTGGGGTACTCAAATATTTTACCTATGAGCAGTATTCTACAATAAGAATCTATAACTATATCTAGCGATATAATCCATAAATTCAATATTTTTTTGGAAATAAAAACTATACACTAAGATACTCATACCCCACTAGAACTAATTATTCTCTATATAATACAAAATTTTGATGATCAACACTAATGTAGGTTATTATAATGAAATTCCATTTTCATTGCGATAAGTTCAATTTTGACATTAATTTTTTTATGATCATCAAAAATGGTCTCCAAGAGGAAGTTGAATATATTATTTAGTAGGATTTATCACAATAAATATTTCCATGTATAATAAATTATATTGGGACGGGGCTAGACATTATTTACTATAGAAATATAATTAGCAATACATCAAGAAAAAAAAGGTGGACTGTCGTGCTTGAGATTAAGTTCATTATATGGGTACCTGGAAGATAAATTTGATTTTATAATCTAATATTAGATACAAAGGGGCTTCATGAAAAGGAGGATAACATCATCATACATTTGATCTTTCCCAGAATTGGGTAATATGTAATAGGGATTAAATGTGTATGAACATTATGAAGTGAGAGTTGAATCAAGGAAGTTACTAAATTACTTTTATTCTACACAAATTTAAAGTAGTTAATTAATTAAATGTAATATTTTAGATGCTTTTAAGTATTTTTCATATAGAGGACATCACATGAGAGGATATGACACTAGGATCTAAACGATGAATGAGGTAAAATCAATTGGGGCTAATGGGGTTTTTTTTAATTTATTATAAAGGAAAATACAATGAACCTTGACCCATATATATAGACCAAAACTGATACATCCATTTATTTGATTCATTATACCATTCTATAAATTATCTACTAATTCATCATTGAGAAGATGTATAATTGTGGAGAAGAGAGGAATCCAATAATCACAATGGGGTATATATTCTAACTATCTTATTATTCATTATTTTAAACATTCATGGAATGCTAATTTTAAGGGGGATGAATGGAATGTAATTTTTATTTGTGTTGTATATTTATTAAAATATGGTTTTGTCTTATTTATATAATTTTTCATAACGAATTAATTGAATGATGACCAGTATATTGATATTATGGGGAGGGTAATAGAAGAAGATTAGAAACCCATATCATGATCAAAATTTTAGTTCGTTGTATCCTAATTAATGATAATTCAACTGATATAATGGGAACCAAATCACAAACATTGATTGAAAACACTACTTGTAATTATCAGTGAATTTTCAGGGGGAGTCATGATTTTAAGAAATAATTCTTTTCCTACTATGATAGTGGAGATTATGTTATACCTATCATTAATAATTACATTTATATTGGAAATTTATTTGATATTCATTAATGGTTTCTTACTTCCATAAATACCCTAAAAATAACTCGTTGAATCAATACTCTAGGAGATTTTATTCCTACTTCCCACGATATATTCATTCGAAAACAAAAAATAAATATAAAATTACATAAACATTTAAATTATTGTCCAGAATCACACACAATAACCCTATTTATATGCGTTTTTAATTATTTATACATTAATTAATTATTGTATGGAACACCACCCTATCTTGATAGA
This sequence comes from Viscum album, assembly GCA_963277665.1. Classification (NCBI taxonomy): domain Eukaryota; kingdom Viridiplantae; phylum Streptophyta; class Magnoliopsida; order Santalales; family Viscaceae; genus Viscum; species Viscum album. The sequence continues at coordinate 154,178,756 of OY728145.1, forward strand.
GTTGATACGATTAATCACTACAATGTTTGTACACTAATTCTATTCAATTTTTTAGATTTTTTACTTTAAAATTAAAATGATCCACAAAAGAATAAATGTAATGAAACTATAAAAAAAGAGTCCACATGAAAGAATACATAAAAAGGGTTCAGATTAAATAATTGGAATAAGATTAAAAATAATTTGAATCATATCAAGGAATACGTTATAATAATAAATATATATAATGAAAATCTGTAGAAATTAACTTCAATAAAATAAATTATATTTTTAATAATTTTAATAAAAACATAGACATGTATCGATTATGAAATATTTATTTTCTTACACCCTTGAATTTATCATTTGTGGACACAATTAATAAATTGTTTAAAATGTATAAAAAACATTCCTGAAAGATGATTTATCCATGATCGAAAATTAGATAAAATATAATTGGGTGTAAAACCCCTCCTCTAATAAAAAAATGAAATATTTCCCAAAATTTCCTACTAAGGTTTGAGTGATTCCACATAATAATCATGAATGAATAATAAGTTAATAGCTAAAATATATAATGAAACCAAAAATATTTCTTAATTTAAAAAGATTATTTTCCTAGATCAATGAATCGAATTAATATCATTTAAATCAATTTAATTGGAAAAAATACTCTGTGATTTTAGTTATAGGAACAAAATTCATGAAATTTAGAATAATCAAAATAATATTTATCCATGATGATAATGAAATTATTGAAACTCAAAAATCCATTATATCCCACGTACTTCGGTATGTGAGAACTACCAATGATAGATATTATTGTAAATACTATAAATAAATAATTGTTTCATTAAAAATTATGATTGTGTATAGAAAAAATAAGTGAATAAAATATAAAAAATAGGTTGTGGGAATCCTAGGTATTCTAGTTGTCCTCCTCTTTCTTTATACTAGCCTCATCTTCTTTTTCCTCAGACTGTGTAGTAATAATTAGTTAAAAATCTCAAATATATTACTCCTAACATCGCCTAACCACATATCTTTATCCAAATAGGATTTCATGTACTTCAATAACAAACATATATTACTGATTTTTAGAAATTACTAGAATTCCATTGTCTAAAATCCTAAAAAAAATCTATCCTTGAATCACTCATAATGAGTAAAGTCCCATAACGAAGGTCTAAGTGAATCCATTTGTATAATAGTTATGTTTTTGGTAGTGATATAATGTGATAAGAGTCATACATAGCTATTCTATAATCCCATGTCCACGTTGATAGTTTTATATTGGATGGGAGTTCATTTTTTTGTGGTTATATTGACTACAGTGGCTACTAGAGTGGGTTTTGTATTATTAATAATACCCATAACATGATCAATAAATACCATGAAGGATGTTGGATCATATATTAAAGGCATTTACCAAATCCATAGAGATTTTTATCATCATTATGAAGGGTCAAAAATTTCTATATAAATTTATTATATGATCCCTTTACATTCCTTGGGAATAAGAAAAAATATTTTGAAATTTTTATAGAATATAAAGGGACTAAAATATATACCAAAATACTATATAGATTATTGGTGTGGTCCTAGTTATGCTCAGTTTAAATGGGCTTGAGGTAGGGTGATGTGGATAGTTGATGATGACATGTGACTGGGATGAAAGTGAGGGGTAGACATTAATTTTGGTGGTGTCCCTTTTAGTTAATAGTGTATAGAAGATGTTGGTGGTGTCGGGGTTAGTGAATGGGATGGTATGAGTGGTGGTTTCAATGAGATATACAAATTGAAATATATCTTCTACCAAAATCCCAAGATTTACTCCAATACATCCTAAACTTGCTGAGTAGTCAATACATGTGGAATAGAGGTATGAGGTTCTAGAGAAGGTGTATATCTAGCTCAGAGTTCCGGGAAATTCCATTTATGTGATATAACATTAGAATGTCCCTCTTATACCGTATCCCCCTTCTATATAAGTATATTATACACAACATACATATATGAATTTCATTATATAGGTATCACTTATTGGAAGAAAGGGAGTTTAGTCATTCAATTGGAGGTTATATAAAGAAGGGGGATACATTGATTTTTATAAGGATTCCCAATTCTTATCTCTATATTTACTATAATTGAATCAAATAATTTCCCTTATAGTCATCCTCTTATGGACATCAAAATTAATGAAAATTTCTCGAAAATATTAAATTTCTTGCCTAAAAATGCAAAGAATGATTACATAAAGCTGTCCTAAGAATCCTTGTGATTCACCCTTGGTATGCCAGGAGTGAATGATCACCCAATTGATGATCCAGTTGTGTGAAATCATTAATTAAGAACTTTTATTTCATCTCATATAATGATTCATCATCAGTTCAGTTGAAATAATATTCTATATCAGATTAGTGGAGTCAATGTTTGGATAAAAAATAATTTCTATAAAATCATGTTCATTAATTAAATAATGCATATAAATTATTAACGCCACTCAATAATATTTTATAGAGTGATTCCAAATTGGTTAACGTATGGAAAATTAATTTCATAGGGATCTTATTGAAACATAGTTGGAAACTCCAACTTCATATCTCGACATTCTTCTTCACAAACCTCAATAATATACTATCAACTCATAGAAATCAATTCCTATATAATTGGAAAATGAAATCCATTATTTTCAAAAGTACACATATCAATACTTTTTAACTTTTTAATTTTTTTCATGTTTATCATGCTCACCCTCTCTATGTAAAATTTGGTTTTAAGATAGAGGTATCGATGGAGGTTATTTTTGGTTTAATATTCGATAAAGGAAGAGGAAGGGGATATTTATTGGGAAATATTATGGGTTTTTATTGGTATTGGGATTGGGTGTGGCTAAAGTAATTGTTTGGTTGTCTAGGGTGGGGTTTACAATTATTATAGAATTTCCAAGGAACCATACTATGGTTTTTAGTATTGGGAATCATGTTTTTGGGTAGAGAAGTGACTTTTTATTATGAACCTTGGTTGATATATGTGGAGTAATGATTTATGAAATGTATTAATGGAAGTTTCAATAGTTTATAATGGATTTTAGTGATGTATTGGGATGGTTCTGGTTAATAATAATTGATTGGGGTGCTAACCGTTATTTGATAAAGAATTGAAAAATTATGGGAGAGGAACATAATTGAAAAATGGAGTAGAAAGTGTGTTAAATGGTTGATGTGACTGTATATGAGGGGATTCAGATTGGCTGTGTCTTTACTGGAGGAACAATCAAGAGTAGTAGGGATCTAAACTCATGGATCAACTAATGTTATTCACCAAGGGTTTTCTAAAGTTTCTTAGTCAATGTGTCCCATGATAATTTGTTAAAAAAAATTTTCTACAAGAGTATGAGAAACAATATTTTAAATATATATATATATATATATAATATTGATAAATTGAGTCATAAGGAATATAATTTACCTTTGTAAGATTCATATCAATTCCATTATTGGTGAGACCATCCACCACATAAGTTGTCTCCTGGTAATAATGTAGTCTATTGTAATTATGTCCACATGGAATACTCAAAAATTCTATCCATCAAGCAATTGGACACCATGAAAGATGCAACAAACCATTTCATATAGCCTAAAAATCGTAGTATAATAAATTTCATGCCATAAATTATTCCAACATTTGGATTTTGAAAAGGGGATTACATTGATAACTCCAAAAGTTTCATATTCAAGGTATTTCACCAATTCTCAATATCCATAAACTATGAAAATAATTTTCCCACTATGATCATGATAGATAGCACCACACCCCAAGGGATTGTGGTTCCCTTTCTAAGAACCATAAGAATTAATTTTTATCCCATTTTTAAAATAAGGCTATAAAAAGATTCATAGATACTATATTCTATCTTGAAATTCCAAAAAATTTCCAATATTATAAAAATATATAATATCACTGATATTATTGTAATAAAAATCACATTGGAGTGCACTGGATTCCCAAATAGTGACCAATATATTTGAAATGTCGGTTTGATGGCTAAAAGGGGTGTTACAGTGAATCTAAACATTACAAACAAACACAATAATATGTAAAATCTATTTCACGACCACTTGAAAGAGGTTGGGGACATACAAATATAAAGATACAGTGCCATTATGGAGTAGTGATATGAGAAATCCCATAATATTTAGTTGAAATTCAAATATGTTATAGACTTCTTTCCATAGTGACGAAGTAGTGAAAAAACTAAGAAGAGTACGATTAGTATTTTATGTATATTGATCACATAAAATACACATGGAATAGGGAGAAACACCAAAATATTATACCATGTAATCTGTCGGAATTTTATTATGTGATAATCTCCAGATCAAAGTGAAGCACGAGGAATTATTTTAGAACATGTTGTATCATTGAGTCAAACCAAAATCACGATTGGATCATATAATCGTAAACTAATAATACCATCGATAATTAATAATTCCATTCCTAAATGGTTCTCAGATAATAAATTATTCTAATTTTTTATGGTTTCACTAATTTCATTCTTTATATGTAGTGGTGGGAAGTCAAATTAATTTAATTAGATATTTGATAAATCAGTGTAAAATCTAGTGGATGAAATTCATCAATTAAAGAATTTCATATCAAATTATCTAGCTATAATTTGAGATATGTGTTCTTACTGAAAATCCATATAGAGCGTCCCATGATATTATAATAAGAGTTTTAATTGTGTTTAAAATTGATGAATCCAAGTTGGTAGTGTTTACATGAGTTAATATTACTTGAAATCAGTATCTGAGAAACCACAATGAAATTAAATATCAATTAATAACATTCCAAGAAAATCAGCCCTAAAATATTAATTAATGTGTTTTGTAATCATGAAAGCAATTCCACCATTTTAAATGATGTCACATGATTGTTTACACGAAAAAATTTCCATCTTCTAATCCCGAATGATGACATTACTAAAATATTTTTAATGAATGAATTTAGGTTTTTGATCAACCCCATGGGACATTACTATATCACAAAGAGGTGAACCAACATTTAGACAATGGTTGACATGATTAGTGAAATTTGCACATCCATTGAGAGTGCCTTCCCCTTCAAAGATTAGAGATGATTTTTATCTAATGACCATGATTAAGGATGTAGATCACTTTAGTTCTCCCCTAAAATAATGGAACAATAAGATAAGTGAAGGGTATGGAACCCAATTTAATTATCATTTCTATAATAAAATTATATTTATTTGTAGGGGTAAACCGTTTTCAGATGTAAAGGGATGATTTATCTCATTTTATGAAATTCCCTAAAAATAATTTATTTGTTATGGAAAATGTATTTGAGGATCTAAATGTTCCTCTTAAAAACATGTAATAATAGAATAATGTCATTATTAGGTAGAATATGAATTGGAATAGAAGGAATCCAAGAGATATGGAGAGGTTTATGTATTCCCTTACTAACCATTTGTGTGAGGAGTTGAATGAGATAACATTTTAAAAAATAGATAATAAGAGATATAAGAGAGGATCACTCTATCTAACACTATGAGATAACTTTAAATAACACTATAGAGATCTATTAAAATTCACCAATATGTGGGATGAACTGAAAAGATATTTAATCCATAAAAAATTTATATTAATTCCAAAAAAGTTCAACAGTTTTTAAGAAAATTATAGTCATTGGTGTTGAAGGATTTCATGATATAAATATGGGAAGAAATGTAACATTTTTAGACTTTCTAAGAAGACTCACTAAATATCAATAATAATCAAATCAATATTGTAAATTCCCTTAACAAAACCAAACTGATTATATGTATTTATATTATTGGAAATACCAAAAATCCCATTTGAAATAGTCATCCTTCTAAAATTATATATATTGTTAACAAGAGAAATGTTCCTGAAAACAAAATTTTAAAATAATTATCAATATTTTGTATAAGAGTGAAAAATTTGTCAATATGGACCCGATTAGTTGTATGTTTAGTAAAAAATAGGTGACTATATTGAAAAAATCAACATGTATAACATCTGGTTACTTCCAAAAGATGAAATTATAAAATCCATTATATCCTAGATTAATATATAAATAAAAGATACAAAATTGTATCTTTGAATTTATTTTCAAGAGGGATAATGGTGAGAATGATGTTTTCTTCAGTTTTGAAATGGGGGGGGGGGTAATCTCTTCAATCAAGTCCCCCTAAATTCCATTCCAATTGAACAGGTTGGAGTAGTACAAGACTAAATGGTCAGTGATACTTTCTTTATTCACAATGAAATTTACATTCACATTCAAGAATAGAATAATACTATCTAATTTCCAATCCCTCTGATGTGTGAAATAATTTTTTTTTGTATCATTTTTTTTGATCCAATTAGTTTTGAATGTTTCTTTTTGTAATATTTATTTCATTGATAAGAGGTCATTCATCTTGGATGAAATGAAAATATATTAAGAGTGATTAGGGTAGAAATCCGTATTTCTGTTTAAATTCTACACTTGTTGAAGGGATTATTCAAGAGAGGAAATTTATTCATCAATGATACTAAATTTAACTCTTATTCATATCTTAATATTTAACATTAAGAGTTTCAATTTTAGTATACAAGACAGAACATGATTTCCACAATACATGTAATTATAGGACACCCATATGAGCCTATCATAGTTAGTGTGGTATTCCCCTGTATTGTTGAATCTAAATGGCATAGAAAACATTATATCCTTAGTCACATGGGTATAAAAAATGGGGTGATGATTAGATTTAATCTTAAAAATAGTAATGCTAGAAATAAATCCATAATTATGAATATCCATTACATTAGCTAAATCATGGTCAATATTTCTGGGAATTTTTTTTATTAAGAGTCCTCCTCTAACAAGTATATTTAGAAAAAAAAATAGGTCAATTTTCAATAGCCAATATACCAATATATAGGCCCTTCAATCCTTGAGATAGATGTAAGTATAGAAAAAACCAATATTTTCACTGAGAGAGAGGATGCTGTAGAAGTATCTAAGGATAATCCATGGATCACTAATGCTAAAACTATATTTTTCAGTTTACCCTAATAATCCTCCTCTATCCAAGTCTCTTTTTGGGAAAAATTAAAGAGAAGAAGGTATTTGAATTAGAGTGTTTCACCTCACACTTGACTAGATAATAACTAATGTTTTAGGAAAAATCATTCCCTATTGACTAATATAAAAAGACACTGAGAGTTTCCATATGGACTGAACCACTATTAACACCAATCAATTGGAATCCAATTTTCTCTAGTTAATCAATTCTAACAAAAACATCTTATTTATTTAATCAATTCCATAGAGATTGGTTTTCTTGATATGGATATACCTATGAAGAGATTTGGTTGTTTATGAATTTTCCACTCCAGGGGAATGCCAAAAAATATGATTCATCTTAAAAAAATTATATTTTTGGTATCCCTTACTTTTACTTCCTATTTATTTCTAATTTTATATAATAATTACATAATTCTCATACATTCAGCATGTTATTTTTCTTAGAACATGGGACACTGAAGCAATAATGACCTTGTTAGAATGATGATAAGAAGTGATTATGATCATATGCGCAACATCTATATTTGTCATCACATGGGTTGGGACCCATATTAATGGTTGTTGGTAGATTGGGGAAGAAGATAAGAACTCCTCAAAATCATCCTCCTCTTAATTCATTTAACTATCCAATATCATCGATTTAGATGTGGAATCATTACTAGAAATAATAGAATTTGATGACAGTGAATTTTCAACACCATTCAACAGGTTATTATCCATATAAATATCATAAATTTAATAGACGGACTATGAAATAATAAATTCAATTATATATTTGTAAATAATATTCACAGAGCTCTTCATATGAGTTGGGGATTCATCTTAAGGTAAAAGTGAAAGATGAAAAATTACTTCCTTGAAAACTATATTTCTAGATTCATCCTTTAAAAATTTTGGAGTAGAAGGAACCCCCACTTATATAGAGAATCTAACTTCCAAATTTAGGAACAAATTAATTCTCATCACCTATAAGAAGGTGGCTAGACGGTAGGGATATAAGGACTACTCCATTAATAGTAAAATCTTTATTTATGTCAACTTTTATTTTCTAAAATTATCCTTATAATATTTGAATTCAATATGATTACCCCTTTGAAATTCAATCTCATATCTATATTCAAGCTCAATTGATATATGCTCACATATAATAGGAGGGTTGGAGAGTAGGGATAGAGGGACCCATCAATTATATGTATCTTTGTTTGTTACCATAAGAGTAACTAGAATTACTCAAGTCTATACCTTCTCAATCAAATCCCAAAAAATGGATACAACTAGAATCACATCAAATTCAATAGTATGGTTTGAAAGAACCATCACATTATTAGTGATGTCAATTTTAGATTTCCCGCCCTTATCAAGATCAATGGGTTTTCCTTTCATATCCCTTCCCTCCTCTCCCTAATATGAATAGTTTTATGTATATGGAATCCTAACATGCTTTTGGATGACCATGAAATTGGAAACTGAGTAACCAACAATTTTTCACACATCACCAAAAGTGGTGGGGGAGATATTATTATTCATATTTAACAGAAAATTTACAATCATTTTCAATAAGGTTTAAAACATTCGAAAGCATGGAGTTCATATTGGCATTAAATGATTTATGAGAATAGAGTTCTAAATCACTAGAGTGTGTGTTAATCCATCTTAAATGGAGTACCCATGCAAGAGTCTATATCAAAAGAACCTTAGGGTGCTAAAATCCCATCTAATATCATAGAGTCTTATTCATATTTTAGATATGGTTTATCTTTATGTAAATGGGTTGAAATTAATATAATGATTGAATAATATGAAAAAACATATATTGTGGAAAATTCTTTATCTATAAAAGAATTAAAAATTTCATCCTTACTATTAATGATTATATTGAAATAACATAGACCAATTGGTAAGAGCCTCCAATTATAAATTCCCCAAATTTAAAAGATAATGGATTTGAGTTCATTGTTATCTTAAGGCCTTTCATCATTGGATGGCATGATGAAACTGATAAAAGAATTTTTTCATAGATACAAACTATTATAGTGGGATTTTGGATAAGTTAAAACTGAGTAAAATACATAATTATATTTGTTAAAGGAAGAAACATTCAATCAATTAATCAATTCAGATTTTCCTTGATGTATGTCTGTAATATAAACCCCATTGGATTCTATAGAATGGTTCTACTCCAATCCCAATTATGGAATAAATTTTGGAAATGACAAGGGAATCAATGATAGCTCCCAATAAAGAGAAACAATGTTATGGAAAATAACTAAATCAAATGTAATTAAATATTGAGGGTTGTAGTGGATCCCTAGCCTCAAATGTATCATTGTAAAAAGGATTTAATAACTTTTCTAACATCAAATAATTATTTGAAGTGTTTTTTGAAATTTATAATTCTATTTCTTGTGAAATTTAAAAATAGGGATCCAAAATCTATTTTATTACTGGTTATCCAATCAGAATGAAAGCAACAATAATATTATTATTTTTTGATATGGATCTTGTGTTTGGTTGTGGGATAACACATTACCATCTGAAAATTTATTATATAATGTTTCTCCTTCACTCAAGATCTTGTCAATTTATTTTTAGGGTCTCTCCATTATTTGATTCTTGTATTCCATGGTTTCATGTGGTCTTATTCTCATTTTTTTCAAGGTCCATTTTAAGGGTTTAGGGACCATCTAGGTTTTATATTTCCTTCTAGTTCACTTCAACATACTATTATAGTGTTAATGTTACTTCAATTCAATGATGTATCCTTCATGAAATTATTATAGAAAGGGATTAAATTATGAAACATGGTGTTAAACCATGATTATATATGATTTTTAAAGTGTTTCCCATTTTCCCCAACCAATGAAATGTATCTTTTTATAGTATTGATCAAAAATATTTCCATTATCCAAAAAGTGGTTTGGATGGTATAAATAAATGGTTTATGGAATTAAAATATGATGTAATAAAATGATATATCTATAATCTAAATTCTTATATGAACTGAAATGATTATCTAAAAAGTGAAGAAAGTTATATGATGAAAGACAAAGGTTCTCTCTTTGAGAGTTATTTATTTAATGTTGAAAGATCAATATTTTAAAGTACCATTAATTAAAACATTCAATAAGGATTCAAAATACTTTAGAATGTTAAATGTAGTGTGTATATAGTTGTGTTTTCACCTTAAAAGGGAATACATCATTTATTTAGATTTTAAGAGTTTTTTAAAATGATTCTCAACCACCAAATTTCTTATCCATCATGATTTGTGTTTACATAGGGAAAATGAGAAACATTAATTAAAAAAAGTACGAATTTCTATAGTCTATCTCCTTTAATCATATTTTTTAATCATGAAACAAAATTTTTATCCATATTTACAGTTTATTTTATATAGGTTTCTATTTTTATATCTTCTAGCACAACTATATCCAAAATCCACCACTTTCCGGCTTTGTTTTTTTCTGGTTTTCCACATTGACTACAAAAAAAATAGTTCTGGGAGATATCCCTAAGAAATATATAATTGTTGTTTATATAAAAAATAGAAAAGATACATTTCAAATGGAATGTTTTTTTCTTGGTAGGAGGTCTAAAATGAAACATTGAGTTACCATGAACAATATTTTCAATATTCATTGAATGTATTCTCTATGAATTACTTTATAAAATAATTTAAGATCTCTATAGGTCTTAATTTTTAAAAGAGGTATGATGTAATGTTTTTTCATTGAAATAAATATTTCATCAGCAATACCCTCAATAAATTATTTTAAACCTTATTTCATTTATTTATATATAGAAGTGTCTATGACTATATAATATACCATTCTTTATAAATTTAGTGACCACCTTATCCATGTTATATATGATTTAATCCACTTTAACACATTTTAACAAATAATCTACAAACATTAGGATGTATCTATGATGAAAATATATAGTTATGGGATATTAAATGTTTCACACTTATATATAAAAATCATTAACCTCCATTTTTTGATGTAGTGGAATATAGTCACATTTTATAATGCTTTTTATTCGTTGTATGTGATCATTGTTTCCTTCATGACTCTAGTATCTCTAAGTTGTATTATAAGAATAAATATTCTTTGTTAGACATTATCCACTATAAATTTTGAATCATGGTACACTCTATTTTTTAAATATTGATAAATATCTTTCACACTCTTCAATTCATTATTACGCACACACCAATGAATCATCTCATCGTCGTATTTCTTGAATAGTAATGGATCATCCCAAAAATAGTTTTGAACTATATCTAAAAATGTTTTCTAGTATTTTTAGGTTAATTGAAGGTACATGATATCAATATCCCCATAATTTTTTATTTCATACATAAGATCAATTACAAATAGATATTTTTTCAACAAACTCAACCTTAAACTACACTAGATCAAGTAGGGCATATCACACTTGATAGATATTATATAATAACTTTTTATAATTCTTCCTTATCCTTCATATTGTTTTTATCTCCTTAATTAATAAAACTAACAAGATATTGAAGGAAATAATATCGTATTTTTTTATCATGTATTTGAAATTTTAAAAATTGTTGTAGAATACAACATTATTGGGAATCCTATAAGATAAACAAATTTAAATTAAAAAAATCATGCGGTATCTATTTCCAAAATATGGTGTAGTAAAATTGTTTCATTATAAGTATTCCTATTTCATAATAATTATTTTATATAATACTATCTATTCATTTTCCAAGAACTACCCACACTACATAATTCCTTTTATTTTAAATTAACTCAAATGGTTCTCCCCATTATAGAGAACCCATATTGTGGCAGTGACCAGACATTATTTCAGATCCTTGAATTCTTATTAAAATATTTTTTTTAAATTATAACTACACATCCTTTAAAATATAGTGGGGGATAAGATGAGTGATTGGGGAAACTTTTTCCAATTAACCTTTGATAAAAAATATAAAGCACCAAAAAGATACAAATCTCAATAAATATCAAGGGTTTTGGAAAATTTTCAATTCACCTTGATGTTTTCATGGACCAAATTTATCCCATCCGTAGAAATATAGTGTCCATGTATTATTCTTTCTTTATCCCTGAAATTAAATTTCAATTAATTTTTCACCAATATTTTTTCTTCACATATTTCCAACACCATGTTTATATTTAATATATATACTTTGAATTATCGGGCAGACTTAGTGAAATTTTATATTAAAAACTATATAAATTCCACTACCATTTCCAGAATGATGTGTGTTTTTCATTATTAAAAGTGTATTTTTAATTATAAATACTGAAGAACCCTTTTTGGAATAAAAAGTTCTATAAGTTAATTTAAATGATCTTTTATTAGTAAAATGATGATAAAATAAGATGGTTATAACTAATGTATCCAACTAGATACTACAATAATCACATCCCACATCCATTCCAACATTTAGATCATACATGGAAGGGGAAATTGAATATCCATCCTTTAATTTAAGAGATTACTATAATCGATAATAAATATACAACACATCATTGTAAATGTTGACATAAACTCATCATCACTGTTTAATACTATTATCAGTGATACACAAAATTATGGTATCCCTTAATTTTCAAACATTTGTAAGATGATCCCAAAATTATAGATATATATGATTTCTTATTTACAAATTCATTCATTGGTGGTGTTTTCCACCTCTTGGTTATCCTAGTCAAATAAATTATTTATTCTAGTTTAAACATGTGAATATTATGGGAGGAGATTATAAATTTTACTGTAACAATGATACATGAAATTTCCTTACACATTTCTTAATAAAAAATCAACCAATGGGTTCACTATAACCATTAAAAGTTTAATATTTAAAATCACTAGTTGGTTTTATCTTTCTTTCCTGACTGATTACCTCAAGATACTTGATATTCTCATATGGTCTATCTTAAATGCCTTAAAATTGAGTTAACCAATTATAAAAAGAATTTTTATAAAATGTTTTTTACTATAATGAATTATTAATTATGTTCATGTTATTTAAAAAATTTCTATACCTTTATGTTTAAATTATTTTTGATGATATATATCACTGATTTCTACACCCTATGTTACATCTCTAGAAATAAATACCCCCCTTCAGTTATGTTGATCAAATGAAAAAATTAGTGTTCTTATCTATGGTTTAATAAGTCTAATTATACATTCTATTATCTAAAAAAGGATTATCCATCATTTATTTAAATCAAAAACATCATTCCTCATGATCATGAAATGACAATGAAGGATGATCGGAACCTTTATTTCTTCATCTCTCTATATAATTATAAAATCATTGGAAAAAATAAAGTTCTCTACTTCTTGCAGTATTAATATATCAATTGGTTGATTAACATATCAATAATATACCTTAAGGGAAACACTCTAAGGAGTAATATTACTATGTCTAATATTATTGAACATACTAAAAAACATGATAATCTAGACATCCCCTAAATATTTATGTTATTTTTTGATGTTTATTGAGGTAATATTTATGGTATAGATAAGCTTCCTAAATCTCAATTGATTGAAAGGATATTTATATAAATTATAGAAAATAAATCTTTTATTAATGATATCACCCCAATTACTTCAATTACATCTTATCAGATATAACCTCATTAAGGAACATTTCATATATCGAAATATTTGTTATTTCCCCAATTATTTTAAGACTTATGTAAAACTAGTTAAATATATCTATATTTTTTAAATTTTTCATCAAAATTATTTCGATGTATCTGACTAGTAAAGTGAATTGGTGGATAATAGTGTTACAGTTTGCATGGCATTAATGTGTACTTAAAAATCTCAATTTTTTCTTTTTTAATTTCTATATTAACCTACTTTTGTTCTTCCATCTCCTTCCATTCATTTATGAAATGTTTTTACTTATGATAACTCCTTTAACCTTTAAAATTCCATTACCTCCAGCACTCCTTCACCCCTAAAAATAAAATATTTAACATCCCCTAGTGGAATTTCCATATTCCAAGGTTTATTATTGAGTGGAATTTATGACAATTGTTTTGAAAAGATATCTAAATTTCGCACAGTGCTTTAAAGAGAGGATTCATGAGTTTTCATGAATGTTTCACCCTTTTATTATTTTTTCTCAACATGATTGAGGTGTTTTTCATTTTTATTGAGATTCATTGTCACCAAATCTTCTAACATTGGATTTTTATTAATGAACATATATATGGAATTGTTATAGTCTAGGGTGAAACACCATTTTTATCTACAAGACATGAAATTGTTTCCCAACCAGTAAGGGTGATTAACTATGTTGGGGAATACACAAATGAACTAGGGTATGATTCATTTTATTACAACCTCCTAGTTATTCCAAACTATTTCTTTTGTTCCACCTTCATGTATTTATGATCGAATTTTTTTTGAAAATAAGGGTGCAACAAGTAGTTCCCCTCAATTCTGACTTATTCTATTTTTATTCTTATTTATGATATCAAACCATTGATGAAAATGTGGTCCTACACACATATAAAAGAAATTAATTTTTTTATCATGGGTACTGATTCATTATAATGAATATATACCATCATATCTAATTTCAGTAACATGGTTAACCCAAGAATTAAAAACACAGTGGTTTCCTCTACATGGTGAATACTGCCTATATAAGCTCCTATATATCCTCTCCACTGAATGATATTTCTTAAAAATTAATTGAAGATCTATTATTAAATAATTTTAATTTTTCTCATGACTACTTATGTAGATCCAAAATCATCTATAACATGAGAATTTAGATTCAAAAACATGTAAACAATTTATCCCTTTTTATAAATATCTATTCCTTAATGGAAGAAATTCAATATCATCTCTTTACAATATTCTAATGCCTTGATGGATGTATAATACCTATTTATAATAAATGGTTTGAATTTTTTATATTAGTTTCAGAATAATTATAGATGGTATATACTTTTCTATAAATTTATTTACATGATCATCCCTTTTAATATTTTATGTAGAGGTTAATAACATTAAATAATTAATAAATAAAATTTCCAGTGAGAAAGGAAAGAATCTCAATAAATTTTCATCATTAAAAACCACATGATTATTTAAGTATATAAAAAATTCTTGAATATTAGTGATGTTTCTATAATGGTATTTATTTCACATGTTTCTAAACATACTAGTATTTTTTTATCATTTGAATCACACATATATTATGATTATAGTGGTTAGAATGAATTCATGCCCTAACAATCATTTGATAAATTCCATCACCTTATAGAAATGCATAGACAATGAATGTAATTTCAAAATATTCTAGTTTATTATGTGTTCCCATGAATGTGAGATTTTAAAAGTGTGTAGACCATATATATAAATGAATATAGTAACTAGGGCATAAAAGTTGTACATTAGATGTGAATTTCTTAGGATGATAGAATTTTGGATCAAAACTTTTGGGTCTATTTTACTTTCTTAAGATATTTTTAATAGTTTAAAACCAATTGAACAATCCATAAAAGTAATAATCGCAGTTCTTCTGGTTACCTCCATGGAAGAGATCAATAGAAACCATAATTTTCATTAGTTATTTTGTATTTATAATATTTTTTAAATATATAGAACAAAGTTATTTATAATTTATCACCATCTAGGAAGGTTTTTGGTGTTTAGGAGTTCGGATCTGGCCCATAAAAGGGTATTGCAATATATCGCTATAACGATAATTTTAATCCTTATAGTTTAGTCCCACATAATTAGACACATTTTAACATTGAATTTCATGTGTAATATATCAATGTGGTGCATTTTAATCTCATGTTCTAAAAATATTTATGTTCCTTATAATATTATGTATATAAGACATGTGTGATATTATAATTGAACCATAGGGATGAATCCTACACATCCTAATTGATATGAATAAAAGATTATGTAGTTCTTATTGAATATTTTAAATTAATCTCACAAGGAAATATCATGTAGTTTAGAATCTTATGGTAATGGATTTTGTTTCATGAATAGGGAATCAACAAGGGATTCAGCCTGAGATTACATATTGGTCCTTCTAGAATTGGTTATCTCGATTTTTGGTACCAAAATAGGAATGAGTATAACTTCAGGGAATATGACCCATTGTAGAAGAGGATATCAAATGGTAATATGATTCATTGATCAATATTTCATTCAATCAGAATATCTTGTTATGGTAGAATTAGATTCAAAATAATATGGTTCACTGAGGTTGAGATAGATCATAGGTAATATGACCCATTGAGGTTGAGTTGGATTGTAGGTAATTTATCTCATTTAATTAGAATTGGATAACATAGTATGTGAATCTAGTAAAGGTAGGTATTGGGGTTTATAGTGGATCGTATGCCCACATGTTCTTTTCAACCTCTTGGTAGATAGTATCTAGGCAGGGTAGGATGATTAAAAACTTGTAGAGTATGTCCCAGTGAGGATGGATTAAGGAATATACAAATAAGGAGGCCCATAAAAGGTCCTCAACTCAATGACTATAATCAAATTGTAAACTAAATACTTCAACTAAAATTATTCTTCATATGGGTCAACCAAGATGGATAACAAGATCCATTGGATGTTTCATAGTTTTATAAATGATTGAGAAATGCATTATTAAGGGAATAAATTATAATTGTTTCCCTAATGGTCCCATTGAAATGGTAGGAGAACCCTAGAAAGGTATATAATCAAAGGAATACATGGTAAAGGGGAATAAATATTAAATTCAAGGCTTATCCATGTACTTCATGAGGACATGAAGGAGACCTAATATAACGCAAATATAAGTAGATGGTCTGGTTGATTTTGGAACCCGAGTAGTGATTCTTTGTAAGATTGGACCCGTGGTGTCAAACCATATTAAATTCATGATTAGCCAAGAAAATAAGGAAAATATATTTTCTAGTTATTTGATTCATATAATTGTATCCCAAATAAAAATACTGGGAAGGGGTACATTCATCCATGAGTATTAAGAAAAATGACATTCTAAAATTGGGCTAGGGTGAAATGGAATAATAGTAGTGGATAGGGAAATGTGTCAACCATGTATATATATTTTTGTGAATTGTATACCTAAATAGATGATCTATGTGAATGGGAAACCCTAATATAATATATTTTCAGTAATTAATGTATGAAATGTCTATGAATTGGACCCCAGGATTACTAGAGTGCTTGGTACCCTATTAAGAAATCTAAGTGTTAGGTTGGTTATATTGATCGCTTATACCATCCTTCTAAGATAGGTTTATTTTACCAAGTTTATTATAGATTCCATATATTACCCCTCATTATTTTATTTAATAGATCACAAGAAGTAGTAATAAAGATTATGGCCCATAGATAAACTTATCGGATTTTACAATATCTTTTTATTAAATTATTCCATTTTTGTTTTCTAATTTGGGTTCCACGAGGGTATTTATGTTCATGGAAATAGAATTTTTAGGTACCTAGAAAATTACCATATTTCATTCCCTGGTGAATTAAAGTTATTTGTATAAGCTTCTTTTAGTTCTGAGGTTGGTCATGTGAGTGCATTGTGATAAGAGTTTGACCAATATAGAAATATGTGTTGAAATTTATTGAGTGACATCATTATCTTATTTCATGTAAAATATCATCACTTAATTGGGGGTATTAATCCTTTTTCAATAGGGAGTGGAAATAAATTATCCCACTCATAATAAGATATGATCAATACAAATGTGAACAAATTTTGTGGTAAATCAGACTATATCATGATGAAATCTTAAAAGTAGAATCTTTCACTTAGGTTAGAAAAATGAGTGTTGGTGGAGGTCACACTAAGAATGCGTGAACATTAGTATCTTGGTATAGTATATTGGAATAGATTTTTGGGTGATGGAGGTAGATATATATTTATAAATAGTGGAATACCACTTCACTTACCCTTACTTATAGGACTTGATTGAATCATAAATCTCCATTCTCTATATGCACTCAAGTAATAATATGAACTCAATGTGATCACAAGATTTAATTAGTTACATAATCAATAATGTTCTAATACTAGGCTTGTTCAAACCATTGATCCTAGTTAGAATGATAAATTAACCTAAGTGAGGTGACATCTGGGAAGGGGGTGAATGTAACATCCCTTCCCTCACACAATGGCATGAGAACAGGTGGAGGCGTTACCAACCATAGGTGACATTTCCCAAACATGATATTCGAGAAACAAGTTCAAGTGTATAAACTGTCTCATCCATTCCCTTATTTTTATATATTTTTTCACTTCTATTATAGGGATATATTTTCCCCTAGGGTCCCCATGACCTCCCATGAATTTGGAGAAAAATGGAAATATTTTGGGAGTCCAGAATAGGCTGCACAGTTTGGACACACGGTTTACTAAACTATTTTTCAAAACCATGCACAAGTATCCATATCAGAAAAAATATTTTGTAATTACTGTTTTTCTGATCCGAGCTCAAACCAATCTCATCGCTTTCTTCCCCCATTCAACCATAACATCCATGGATGGATCCCAAGGTCTCTAAACCTCACATTGAACTCATTATTGAAGGGTATTTTGGTGGGGAAACTTCTATTATCACAACTAAGTGATTCCTCATTTGTTTTTCTTCTATTAATTTCTGGTTTCATTCCTCTCCAATGAAGAACTAACTGTACATAAACTAGGACGTCATACCATGTGTTTGATTTTGGGTTTTATGGTCCAAATTGTGGATTTAGGTTTTTTTCACTCCCATGTGGTGTAGTGGTGGTGTGATTGATGTTCCACACAATGATAGGGTTTTTAATATATAAGGTAGGTTATTTCATGTTTAGACATTCATGAATGTATTTATCTTTCCTTTTTAACCTATTTATAATGTTTTCTATCCTTTTTGTGGTGTGAAAGTCATTTTTTCATGCTTTGATTGATTGTTTAATTTTAATGTTACAATTTGACATATAAATGTGTGTTTTACATGGGTATTCAATGTTGTATCATTTGGGGTTATTAGGTGATCTATGAAATGGTTTTATTAAATGGTTTTTCTCCAACCACATCTCGTTTGGTATGGTATTAGTGTACAGCTGTATTTGAATGAGTGGTTTAAAATGTATTTGGTGTGGAAAACCTTGTTTTAGTACTTGAAGATATTTTATGAAGATTTTTAATGGTTTATTGAGTTACACAAAGGGTGAAAATGAATGTTTGGTTTTGTGTGGCATGATTATGTCTTATAAATGGTGTTTTTATGTGAAAATGGTGTTTTTAAACATGATGAACTTTTTTGAGAACAATGAGCGAAACCCAAGTATTTAGGAGCGTGGACTAAGACTATTATGTTATTGATCCGAAGTTGTATCATCCTTGTTTCACTTAGTATGATTGACGATGACAACACTAACTTGACTATGACGACTTTCAGGACAACTAGGCCTTTGGGGTTTCCCCTCTTAGTGTCTTGTTCTGAAGAAGGATTTTGAATTTGGATGATTTTCCACTGAGATACAATGTATCCAGGGCCCCACAACTAGATAGTTCCTAGGGGTGTTCCCATTACTATTAATCTTTTCAAATTTTTTACAAACTATCGGCATATTGTGTGTTTTATTGAAGAAACCAGTTTCATGTGTGATATATTTAATAGGGTTAATTCATTAATGTTTCTTTCTTAAAAACTTATTTCATTTAAAGACACATCTCTTTGAAATTATTACTAGAATTCTTGTTTATAAAACATTCATGATTTATTTTTCTTCAAATGTTTATCAATGGAATTGTTTTTTGTGGAATTCTATTGAGATTATCCTCACATCCTAATTACAAATTTGGGTGTAATTATTCCTGGTTAGGTTTGACCCATGTAAGGTAAATGTCATGGGGGACAACGGTTTGGGTTATTATCTTCCAGTATTGATGTTGTGTAGTGGAGAAGGATTGGGGATGATGGCCCCTTACTGTGTGATTTTTCTAGAGTTGTAGTTTCTACTACTTCTTTGTTATCTCCCTCTTGGACTTTGCCTAAAACCATATATTTCAGTTCTAAATTTTATTAAAGGATTTTTTGGACTAAATTTCCATATTCAATATATTTTTTTCTAATTTTTTATGATTCAAAAATTGGGTTAATAGTTCCCAACCACTTATTCATGATAATCATGATCTTTTTCCTTCCCATGAGGATAGGGAATGCCCTTAGGACCATGACATGGACCGGGTTGGGTACCATTTTAGATGGAGACCACATTGGGATCTTGAAGAAATGTTATCTGAGGAGGTTACGATGATTAAGTAATTCTATTATTTGGGATGATTTAGGTTAGTAGATAAGAGCTAGGAATGTCAAGGGTCAAAGTTCTGGATTTGAGTAGGGTATCCGGCCTGCACCTTTCATGAAGAACCTTGAGTCACTATGGGATGCATTGTTTTTTGTTTGTATTCTATTCAAGGTAGGAAATGCGAGTTGATGGATGCATGTTAACATTGGGTGGGACTGATGTACTTGTTTATTTAATTTTTATGATGAGATTGATTTATTTAATTTTTATATTTTATTGAAATTATCCAAAACTACTGTATTAATTTTTTCTCTTGTGACAGTTGCCTTTTGTTGCAAAAAGCCTCCCTAGAATGATCTGATACAACCATAGGAAGTAGTTGTATAGATTTATCCCTCTCCACTTGATCAAATTTTGGTAAAAGATTTTTTCTAGGATATCCATGCTCTAGGATAAAAAGCGGGTCCTGCTCCTACTCCAGCCAGAAAAGATGATCCTAGTGCTAGGAATGTCAAAGCCCTGATGTTTCTAAAGAACAATCATCCTACCTTCTGAGTTAGAACGAAACCCTAGTAGTAGAGGAGTGGATTTGGAAGATCATGATGATGTTGGAGTTCCTTCACACACCTGTGGTGGTCAGGGTTAAATGTTCCTCATTTTTTGATAGAGGGTCTCAATCGGAGGTCGTAGGAATCAGTCCTTCAAGCTGGGAAGCATGAGCTGATGAGCTAGAAGGACTTCAAGGATACCTTCAACAACAAGTACTATCATAAATTATTGGCTTATTCTAGTGTACAAGAGTTTATAGAACATGTCCAATGGGATCAGTCAGCAATGTATTACACCAACTAATTCTCCAATATAAATAGATATGTACCTGTAATGGTCTCCATTGACATAATGAAGGCCTAGAAGTTCCAGAGGGGTTTGTTTCTAGAGATATATTATCAGGTATTCCTTTTCAAGATGAACACCTCTATGGAGTTTGTTGATCAGACTTGCATGGGGGAGATTTATTAGAAGGGGTGGTATGCATTCTCTGGGATGGTATCAGAAATGGGAAGTGTAATATCATCTGAGATGAAAATGAATCGAGAGGTGTAAGGGAAGAATGGAGGTTGTAGTTCAGGACATCCTCGAAGGAAGTTATCATCTATGAATTTTGATTCGAGGTATTTTATGTGACACCAGATCAGGAGGTAAGGGCACACCTTCACAACATGTACATCTCCTCTAAAGCCTTGTTATCAGTGTGGTGATACGAGACACGCAAAATGATTTTTCAAGGTTGAACATCCACTCCATAGTGGGGTATAATCTATGGCTTCTATGGGAGTTCCAATTCATTCAGAGCAATCTAGGATGATGGGATCTCATTTTGGTGGCATTGTTGGCATGTTTGGATCATCTTCGGGCAGAATCTAATTAAGGGAAGAGCCACAGGTGACTGGTTATTCCAAGGAAGAGATGAGGCATCCTCATGATGTGGATTTGGCACCTAGGGGATCAGATACATGGCCTTCGACTCTCTCAGGTACCATTTTCTTTCATATTATTTTATTTACTATTCTATTTGATACTAGTATTTCTATTTCATTTATCTCTTCCTATATTTTGTTGTATTTTTCGATAGAGTTAGTGACGTCGTTAGGTACGAAGAAAGATCCAAGTCTTAGGTGACCATTTTGTGCGCTATTTGTGTCAGGGGTTGAGATGTAGTGCATCCTCTTGGTATTTGATATTCAACTCTTTGATGTAATCCTCTACATGGATTGTATAGTGAACTTTCATGTGCCTATTGATTACAATACATGGCGTATGAGTTTTATGGGACCTGATCAGAGTCATCCGGTTTTCTGGGATAATTTGATCATCAGTTGGGACCTACAAGACCTCCACTACGAGAATTGGGAAACCATATCTTTCTGTTATCATTTCTCTTGCTATGAGATGATGGTCGTTCCCCTAATGGTGGATTAAATCCTGTATTGGATGAGTTCCTAAAGTTTTTTCATATGATTTTTAGACATTCCCCCATAGTGGGATTTGGAGTTCTCTATTGATTTATCCTTGGGAACATAGCCTAAATCTCTTCCCTCATATCGTATGCCCCCCCCCCCCCGAGATGAGATAATTAATGATACAAATGGACGATCTAGAATCTAATGGATTCATTCACAAGAGCATCTCTCTTTGGGTCGCACCTATCCTTTTTGATAATAAGGCCTAAGGATCCCTCCTATTGTGTATTGACTACCAAAATATGAATTAGGTAACCATCATGATAAAATATCCCTTTCCATGAAAAGATGAACTGTTTGATAATTTGAAGGGGGAAAGAGGGGTTTCATCCTAGAATTTCATTCGGGTTACCAATAAGTCAAAGAAAGAGATGTGGATATCACAAAGAGAACTTTCCAAAGTAGGTAAAACCACATTTATTACTTGTTCACATGCTTTGGATGGACCAATTCTCCAGGGGTCTTCATAAAACTTCTGAATAGGATGATTCACTAGTATCACAACATCTTCATCGTTGTATTCGTGGATGACATCATGGTGTACTCTAGATCTGAGTTAGTGCATGAGAGTCATATGCGGATCGTGTTGGGAACTATGCAGGATCATTTCTTTTATGTAATGATTTCCATTTTCTCCCTCTGTTTTAGGGAAGTGAAGTTCCTGGTCATGTCATCCTAGAATAGGGGATTTTGTTGGACACTGAAAATATCAGTTCAATTATGTATTGGTTGCATCTGAAGAATTTATTCTTGATTAGGAGTTTCTTTGGAATGGATGGTAATTATTGGAGATTTTATTGGAATTTTTCTCAACATACATCACTCATGACCACACTCGCCCAGAAAGGGGTGATTTTTGAATGGGTCCCTGAATTTCAGACATCCTTTGTGTAGTTGAACTGATGGTTAACAACCACCCTAGTGGTGATCTTTCCGGAATCTAGAATGGGATATGTGGTGTTTTTCAATTCTTCATGTATGGGACTTAGGTGGGTGCTAATGCAGGGTGATCATGTGGGGGAATATGTCTCTCACCAACTCTAACCACATGAAAAGATTTACCCAACCGAGAAAATGGAATTAGAAGTGGTGATGCATGATTTTAAGACATAGAGTCACTACCTATTCAGGTATAAGTTCATGGTCTACTCTAATAATAAGATCCTAGCTTACATTTTCTCACAGAAGGATCTTAACAGGAGGTAGCTCCGTTGGATTGAGTACTTGTAGGGGTTCAATTTTAAAAATTTCTATACACCGTGCAAGGATAATGTGGTGGATAATTGCTTGATTAGAAAAGTAATGGTGTAGTTTTTGAGAAAGTCCAGTGCTGAGTGTACTCTGATGAGAGTATTTTCTAAAATGAATGAGGAGACCAAGGACCATAGTGTTGGTGTGTTCTTAGAAATTTTTATATTGACCCCTTCTCTTTTAGTGTTGATTTTGTGGGAGAAAACCAATGATGATCTATGTCATCATTTGATGCATTTTATTCATGGTGAGGATACGTCTTCTAATTAGTCCTCATCTCCCACGGGAATCTTGTGCTTCCAGGGTTGTTTATTGGTGTCGTAATCTTTTATTATGGGGGTGATGCATGATAGCCACCAATCATAGTGGTGAATTCATCCTGGAGCCTCCAAAATGTATTATGATGTTCATTGATAGTTCTGGTGGCAATGTATGAGGCGGGATATCACTGATTTTTTGTTGAGGTGTTATACATCTGAGAAGGTGAAAGAAAAGCATTAGTGTCTCTCTAGTTTTCTTCATCCATTTCCCATTACTACCAATAAGTGCGACAAGGAATCCATGGTATTTATTAATGGATTACCTTGTACAACTAATTGTAAGAATACTATTTGGTTGGTGATTGATCATCTTACCACATCATCCCACATCATTCTGATCAGAGATACAACTAATGAGGATGATTTGTCCTGATTCTATATTAAAAAACTGTTTGGATTTTGGGTATTCCATCAATACTTGTCTCAGATAGAGACCACCACTTCACCACTCAGTTTTGGGAAGTCCTTCCTAAGGCTTTGGGGTATCATATCAAGATGATCATAGAATACCAACCTCAAACTAATGGTTAGATAGAGAATGTAAAATCAGATTATGGAATACATGCTCTGTGCATGTGTCTTGGATTAGATGGTTTGTGGGAGATCCATTTGGGATTGGTAGAGTTTTCTTATAATAATAGTTACCAGTCCTTTATTCAAATGGGTCCTTTTGAGTCACTCTATAGTTGGCCTTTTCAGCCCCGCTTTGTTGGGATGAGGTAGGTGAGACCTCACTGTTGGGACACCGCCTTGTGCAAGAGATATCTGAGAAGGTCCAGTTCACCAGGTAGTTGTTATTGATAGATCAAATTCACCAAAATTACTATTAAAACTAGATTTTTGATTTAGAGTTTTATTTCATGATTGGTTATTCATGAATGTGGCCCCTCTTCTAGCTCGGAACCATTTGGGAAAGCCTGGAATGCTAACGCCAAGGTATGTCAAACCCTTTGAGATCACCAAGAACACTGGGAAGGTAGAATACAGATTTGTTTTTCCCATTCGGTTGAAATAAAGTCATGAAGTATTCCATGATTACCAATTTAATAAATAAAACCAAGATCTATCCCACTTATTGTGTTGGGAAGAGTGGGGAATAGAGCACGATTTATTAGTGGTTGAATGGACAGTGTGAATAGTGGACTCTCAAGAGGAGGTGCTTCAAGGGAAGTATATTACACTAATTCACATCCTTTTTCATCAGGCTAATTATCTGAATGAGACTTGGGAGTTCATTTCATGGGTTTAGAAAGAGTACCCATTCTTAATTTCCATTCAAGATTATGGTTGACTTTCTATGGTAGAATGATTTTCATGGTGGGAAAAATCATCACATTCATGCCTTTATTTTTAGGTATTGTTACTATTCTTTTATTGGAATATATTTTCCCGTATGGTTAACCTTGAATCGCCTTGAATTTGGAGGAAAATGGAAAATTTTTGGGTGTCCAGAACATGTTGAACAATTTGGTCGCACTCTTTACTAAACTGTGCAACCAAACCCTACACGGGTGTCCATCTCAATAAAAATATTTTGAAATTACAATTTTTCCCTTACAGGATTCAAACTATCACACCCCTTTCATTTAACATTAGACCCTATCAGCCATGTAAGGCTCCCAAGCTCCCCCAATGTCTCTTTTAATTCTTATTTGAAGGGTATTTTTTTTGGAAAACTTAAATATTTCTCAAGTAAGTGAGTCCCCCTTTGTGTATCATCCATTTTTGTAGGTTTTATTCCTCCGTCCATGGATTTCCAAACTTCCAAAATCTATGTCTTTGAATCTAGGGTTTTATTGGGGTTTTTTGGTCAATCTAGTGGAGTTAGGATCATTTTTACTCCCTTGTGGTGTAGTGGTGGTGCGGTTGAAGTTTCACATAAGGATTTGGTATTTTTGACATAAAAGGTAGGTTATTCCATGTCAAACCATTATTAGATGAATTTATCATGCTTTTAAACCTTTTTATCATGTTTTTTATCCTCTTTTTATGGTAAAAAAGTAATTTCATAGCGTTCATTCATTATTTAATTTTAAAGATTTAATTTGACCTTAAAATGGTGTTTTTTCATGCATATTCAATTTTCTATCACTTGGGGTTATTTGGTGGTCAATGAAAGTATTTTATTAAATGTTTTTTTTGGAATAAAATGTCTGTTTCGGTATTCTATTTGTGTACATTTGGACCTGAATTGTTTTTAATTGGATATGTTATGAGAAAACATTGTTTTACTACTTAAAGTTTTCTTATGAAAATTTGAAATACTTTATTGAGTTCCCTGAAAGTTGTAAATGAATGATGGTTACTATTTTGTGTATGTATATTTTAGAAATGGTGTTTTTATGTGATAATGGTATTCTTTAACCTGTGGAAGTTTCTTGAGCACAAATAGGGAATCCCAGGTATACGGGTGGGCATACTAGGACTAGTATGTCAGTGATCTGAAGTGACATTGTCCCTAATTCACTTAGAAAGTTAGATAATGACAACACTAACAATATTTTTATAATTTTGGGGACCACTAGGTCATTTTATTTTTCCATCCTAGTGTCTTGTACATTAAAAGGATATTGATTTTGGATTATTTTTTACTGATATATGATGTACCTAGGGCCCCACAACTAGCTAGTGCATAAGGGTGTTCCCATGACTAGTTATCTTTGGATATTTTGTACTAAATTTCAGAATAAGATATGTTTTATTGGAGAAAATTGTATCATGTGTGTTCAATTTAAAATGTTTCATTCTTTAAATTATCCATCTTGAATGCTTTTTTCATTTAAAGTAGTATCTCTTTGAAATTGTTACTTACATTCATGTTTATAAAACATGAAATATTTATTTTTCTTGAAATTGTTATGACATGAAATATTTTTCAGAGGAATCCTATTGGGCTTCAAATTACACCAACTTACACATTTGGGTGTAAATAGTCATGGGTGTGTTTGACAAAAGTAAGAGAAAGGTCATTGGAGATAACAGTTCGGGTTGTTAGCTTCTATTCTTGATGTGGTATTATAGAGAAGGATCAGGAATGATGGAAGCTTGACATGTGGTGGTTATAGAGTTATATTTGATGATACTTTTTAGTTGTGGCCCTCTAGGGCTCTGTTTAAAACCATGTATTTCAGTTTTAAATTTTACTAAAGGCTTGTTTGGACAAAATTTTCAGATTTAATTTTTTTGATGTTTAATGATTCTAAACTCAGGTAAATCATTCTCAAACTCTTATTCATGATACCTAAATTTTTTTATGGATGATGGGGATAAGGAATTCCTTTAGGGACTTTCCATGGACTGTTTTGGGTGCCAGTTTATGTAGTGACTAGATCTAGTTTGTGAAGTACAATATCATTGGAAAAACAAATTTCTTAGACAAGGAAAACCTATAAGGAAGAAAACATAAAAAACAACACTGTATGATGTATTTAATTAAATATAATTCATCAAACACAAAAACAAATCTCAGAGTAGCATATAGATTTAAATATTATAATACTAACACTATATAAGAAAATACAACTCAAAGAAACTAGTGTGGCATCAACACAAGAATCTCCAAAAAATATTCCTCAACCACCAACATCAATCCCCAAGCCCACAAAATCTTGACGAATCATTATAAAATTACGAAATGAAGCCTTTACCTATATCCCGTTCAATAGCATCTGCAAATTTCCCTATGTTCCCAACAAAGGGGTGTTTATAAAACCATGTAGTAAACCACTAAGAAATCCCAACACACTCCACTGTGAATAAGAAAAATATAACTTGAATTTATATTCATTAAAAAATTTAAGAAGACGTTGTTCTAAAAAAATTCCATAATAAAATAATTAAATTGTATCCAAAACCATAACTAGTTGGGATAATCATTCTATAACTCACACACAAATTCATACCAAATGATATCCCCAATAATCATGATTGCTAATCCATCCCTTCACCAAGTAACCCCCTAAATGAACCTTCCTTGTTCCATGTTGGCATCGACCCTAATTATGAACCAATAAGGTGCCACAATGAAATTTCATTAAGTCACACCAACATGACCTGCGATGTTGCCATTGAAAACCATCTCATTTGAACCACATTTTATTTTAATAAATTTATTAAAAAACTTATAAACATAAATTTAAAACCTAATATTTTCTACCAAAACCATGATATATCTAAAAAATGTAAGGTATAGTGATTTAAACATAAAAAAATTAGGGTTCCAGAACAATTATACTGGGAGAAGATCCACCAACCCCACAATTTTTAAAAATAATGAAAAAAACAAGAAACCTCTACATCCCTCTTGGAAACTCATTCCCATCATTAGATACTAGAAATATCTCATCAAAATACACATCATCAAACACAAATCAATTTAATAGAGATTAGATCTATGGATTAATGGGATAAGAGATGATTATATATTGTGATAAAAAGAAGGAATAAGGAATTAACATCATTTCTAACGATTAAATTAACGTTGATTCATTTAAAAAAAATTCGGATCTAAATGAATCTCAATGGAAGCTTGGGGATTGAGAGGTGTTTGAGAGATTGTGAGAGTATGAAAAAAATTGTTGTTTTAGGGTATAATTAAATTTAAACATAAATTTTTTAAAGCATGTAATACATGTAAAAATGTTAGACAACATAGTTTGTCAATTTATGCCCCAACTATGTGCATATACTATATCCAAATTATAGACATTCATGGTTGTGCGACATGGTTTGGAAAACCATACCCAAACTATGTGTTTGATAATATCCAAATATCCCCATCTCACATGGGTTATCCTAATAATATACATGTTTTTACCAAACCATACACTAACAACATGCTTTATGATTGAAACCCAACATATAATTTTACTCATTTTAGTAGATAGTGTATGATTTTAACTAACCATACATCCATAATAATCCTTCCCAAAAAATCCAAAACCCTATAGAAGTTCCAAAATCCCATCCTAAGTTGTTTCCCTCGGATTTCGGGGATGACCTCCTTTGTTGGGAGGTTCAAACATTATGATCGGTTTCTAACGGGTTTGTTCATAAAACCGGAAACATCCAATGATTCCGTATCCATTCGGACCTACATTCCATAGGTAGGTGCTCATTAGTTTATGGATTGATGAGTCTTAGGAATTTTCATTGGTCAAGAGGATGGGAGGACGGACTCATCACACCTTTTTGAGGGGAATTATTGTACACTTTGGGACTCTCTTTATATATTTAAGTAATGTTCGTGAATCCTTATTACATTACCAAATATAAAATGAGTTTTCCTTTTGATCTAACAATCAATGACTGATATATAGGAAATTTAGAGAATCCTTTATATGTATTCGAGGTTCTTCACTGATTAAGAATCATCTGTATTTGTTAGAGATTCTTGGTCAATGGTTCCCTTCGACACATTTATATAGAAGTATCTTGGTCATTATGATGACCATGCTGGTTTTAAAGTCACTCAGTGGGGCACTTGAAGTTTATTGTCATTCAGGAGGGCATGGATTATATCAGAGTTGGGATCGAACCCGCAGATGGGCTACCTACGTATCCTTTGTTTAGAAAAGGAATCAAAACCCACGTAGTTCGAGTAAGGGAGTATGATGTTTATGATTGATGGCTCAAAGACGAATGTCATAATCACTTTTACACTCTAAGCTCACGTGAGTCATGCTCGGTGTGAGAAACAATAGGTATTGGTAAAAATTAGACAATTTTGCCATAAAAGATTCAATCATAAGAAATAATGTGGGACTTATGTATGTATGACTGCCCAGATAAATGAAGATTAGGATTTACTTCAGGGAAGAAATCCCGGAACAGGGTCCATAAAGGTATATGTGCTTCATGGAGATTTGAATACTCTAACTTGGGTATTACTTCTGAAAAGGAGGCCCAAATTAGGATAGGACTTGTGATTGGGTTTTACTCCTGAGAAGGAATCCCAGATAAAAGTTAAATTCAGACTGGTTAAGAAGAATTAAGACTGGGTCTTACTCCTGAAAAGGAGGCCCATATTTGTGACTGGGGCTTACTCATGAGAAGGAGGCCCATATTTGTGACTGGGGATTACTCCTGAGAAGGAGGCCCAGGTTAGGGGATCTGGTGCTTGCTCCTAAATAGGATGCCCAAATTAGAGGACTTATGACTGGGGATTATTCCTGAAAAGGAGACCCAGGTTAAGGATTCTCTCATCTTAATGGTTGAGGTTGAATGAATGAAATCTCAATATTTAGTGACATAAATATGTGTAAATCACTAGGTTTTGAGAGATATTCCACAGAATTCCTTTCAGATAAGGATGTGAAATCAAGAAATCATTCCATAAATGGCTTTGAAGAGTGTCTTGAAGACTTAATCTTGAATAGGAAAGGTGGAATGGCTTAAGAGGGGTTAAATGGGAAAGAAGGGCACCCAAAAAGGTAGGGGCGCGCAAGTCCTGGCAGGCGCGCAGGTACTGCGTGGGCACGCAAGTCCTGGTCGCGCATGTATACCTGCACGACACATGGGTACTTGCGCGATGGTTAACCATCAGGGTAATACTTGAGTGACTCTTCATTAAAACCTTTTGAATCTTCTTGAGTTTCTTCCAGAAGAGGGGCGCACAAGTTCTATTGAAGGAGTATGGTGGCGCGCAAGTGTGGCATTTTCCCTTAAGGGCTGGCCACTCAGGTGTGCAAGTGTCGATGAGTTTCAACACTTAGGCCTTCCTCCCGCTCTTTAGATCTTTCGTTCTAGGTATACAATTACATTATAAGTGTTTTGGATGCTTTGAGAAGAGACTAGGGCGCCGGGATCTCAAATCTGAGTTTCTAGAAAAAATCCTCCTCTATGGGGGGGGGCACAGTGTCTATTTATAGGCAGGAGAAGACCCCGGGAGGTTATCACTTAGGTTGCACAAGTAACTTGCGCAACCATCATTCGTCGCGCAAGTGGACTTGCGCGACTATGAGGGAACTTGCGCGACCTATGGGAAATGTTCTCCTTGTTCATCCCTTTGTCTATTTTTGATATTTTCTTCAAAGGATGAATCAATTTGTGCTAAGTCATTTCCCTTTACATTCCTTTAGACAATGTGATGAAGAGGAGCATCAACAAAAGTCCCCCCCCCCCTCAGAGTTGGATCCGAAAGAAATGAGTATGTGACTCTGAGTAAAAAGAAGACATCCAAAGGAAAGGTGGCACACAAGTGTTCAGTGCGCAACACTTGGCGCACAGGTTCGAGTCGCACAGGGCTGGAGCGCACTGGGTCCAGGTGCACAGCTAGACCTCCTAGGCTATAAATACACGGTCATTGGCCGCGCATAGCATCTGATTCTGAATTTCTCGATCTCTCACCGCCCAAGTAATCTTCGCCACGCAAGTCTCTTCTTTCCACTGTTTCCTCGCCGTCACGATTCTGTCAAGGTAATAAGACTTGCGTGGTGAAGCATGCACAATAAAAACATGCGCGACACATTTAACACTTGCGCGACACATCCATACTTGCGCACCTTAATTCCTTATCCATTTTTTCAAATTTCTTCACAATGTTTATGAAAAATAAATCCATTTAAGAGTTAATTTATTCAACTCTTGTGTAGAATCAATAGCTCTTAGACCCGGAATAGTTGATGAACTGGCTAGCAAGCGGATAAATGATATGATGAACATCATTGTCCATGATTATTATATTGTCAAAGATAGCACTCTTCCGGATTTGGATAAGTATCTGAAGAAATATCATCGTGACTTCCCACAGAGCACCTATCTGCCTTTGTATGGCTATGGTCATCTGTGAGAAGTCACCATTCCAGAAGTAAAGAACTATCTTCCATTTTCGAGGTTTCAGAATTACACCAACTTTGCTTCAGCAAATATCTCAGGTGGATGAGTATTTCAAAATGATGGAACAGTGGAGAAGGCCCACATGATTCATCATAGCCCTTGAACACCAGATCTGAAAGATCATACACCCGATCTGCAACCACATTGTCATTGAAGGACCCCGGGACACCCTAAGAGGGGAGGGGTGAATCAGGGTGACAACTTTTTCTTCTAATGTGATAGATCTTGTTCCCATATTGGTAGGAACTTGTTGAACCTGTATGATGAAAAAGATCAGAAAGAAAACATGCACATGCACAGAGAAGACACAACCCTTTTTACTTGGTTCACCACTAAGGGCAACGTTCAAGGAGCATACGCCGACAAGTTGTTGGTCGTAGCAAAATCCATTATGCTTCATTAGATGGAGAATACAAATGTTCAGGCACAGTCACTCTATCCCAGGCTCACTGCCTTTACAAAGGTTTAGGGAAAGCTCACTGCTTCCCTCGGGTCACTCCCGTTGACTCCCCCTGGCTCACTACCGTTGGTGAAGTCACACTCAGTATATAGACGTGAAGGTCTCTTCAATAAATAGACATGAAGTTCATCGTCTCCTGTTCAGCATGAGACTTTGCCTGCATCAGAGTCCTGAGTTAATGCTCTGTTAAAGTCCAAATTCCAACCACTGATGAATAGCCCCTTTTCCCTTGTCCACTGGGAAAACAACCTTTGGAAAAAGGCCTTTGCAAAGTACCCTACATTGCAAGGCTCCCGATTTTGCAAAGCTCAAACAAGCCTTCGCAGAGCTCCTGTCATTTCGCGAAGCTCAATCACAGAGCACTCTCGCGATGCTCCATCCTTCGCAATGCTAGGCTATCGTGAAGCTCCTGCCTCTTCGCGAAGCTCACTGAGCCAACGTGGGGCGCACGTCTTTCGCAGAGCTAGAATAGCCGTCACAAAGCTCCTCTTTCGCGAAGCCCACTGCCTTCGCGAGAGACCTTTGCAAACCAAGAGCAAAGGACATTCTCTGAAATTATCTCTACTTCTCTTGAGGGGGTCGGCCTCTATTTATAGGCGATTCCACCGACCCTCGACCCTTCTGCGGGAAGTCAGCACCACGTCAGCTCAAATCACGAAGCTCCGAAGATCCCGCCAGAATTCTGTCCAAATCGTGAAGCACCCCAAAAAGTTTCCATTCACAGAGCTTGACGTAATCACGAATAGTCACCGTCAACATTCCTTCGCACCTTCGCCGCGAAGATCCCTCGCAAAGACCTTCATCGCCGCAAAGCTCTCCAGCCTCTGCCGTTCGCGAAGCTTGACGTAATCGCGAAGACTCACCGCCTCCATTCTTCTGGTCTTCGCGATTTCCAAACCATGCATCCTCTGTTCATGAAATTCATGTCTCTACCATATTTAATTATTATCTTCATGGAAATACACCTTTCGCGATGCTCAGCAACTTCCTTATTTTGGACCCCAAAAATTTAGCAAACACTGGAAAACGACGCCACCTTCAATACTATTGTCTGCTTGAATGGTATGATCTCTTTGCTGGTACATGATCCGAACATCCATTGATTATTGACAACAAACACAAACCATACTCCAAATAATTCATAGAAGACCATGGTTCCAACAATCTCCCCCTTTGGGTTTGTTGGAAATTAGAAGATAAATTCAATAGATCTCCATCTATGTGAAAACCAAAAACACAGGAATCAACTCAGCCAACACTCTAAGTCTACGTGAGCAATGCTCGGTGTAGAAAACAAGAGAGGGGGATTGAATTGGGTTCCACTTTTTCCTTCTCATTCTTATCATCCCAGAAGTTTCCTGAATTGATGCTATATGCTATTCTCCTTTCTCCCCAATTGACAATAAATACAAAGACTAGTAAATTTTTCATGTTCAGCTCAAACCATACTCCCCCTGGAAAGTATCTCCCCTATAAACCTGCATCACGACCATAAACAGATTAAAATAGTTATAACAAACGGGGAGAGGGGTATTCCGTATCCTCCTTATGCACTGGGAGGTGGTCAAACACCGAGGTTCAACCGATGCTTCTCAAACACAGCCGCTAACAGTGGCTTTGTCAGGATATCATCCACTTGCTCATCTATTCCCACATGATCCAATCTAATCACGCTTTTCTCAACTTTATCTTTGATAAAGTGATACCTGATTTCAATGTGTTTTGTACGAGAATGCTGAACATGATTCTTCGTAAGATCAATTTCGCTCTTATTGTCACAGTAAATCACCATTGGTTGCGTCACCTCATCGGCAATGTCAGTTAATTGCTGCTTCATCCGTAGTAGTTGATTGCATGTATTTGTGGCAGAGATATACTCGGCTTCAGCAGTACTAAGAGAAGTACTTTCTTGTTTCTTTCTCAACCAGCCAACACATTTCTGCCCAATATAGAAAGCTCCACCACTAGTTGACTTTCTGTCTACTACATCACCAGCCCAGTCAGCATCAGAAAACGCTGATAATTCACTGTCCCTGCCTGCAGCAAAAAATAACCCGAAGTTATGTGTACCTTTAATGTACCTCATGATTCTTTTTACTGCTTCCATATGTTCCTCCTTTGGATTACTCTGAAAGCGGGCCGCAAGGCATGTTGCAAAGACCATATCTAGCCTTGCCGCTATCAGGTACATTAGGCTTCCAATGATCCTCCTGTACATGGTGGGATCAACAGAGTTCCCATCCTCATGCTTTCCAAGTTTAGTTCCAACTGCAATCGAAGTTGATATTGGTTTGGAGTCTTGCATATTGAACTTCTTCAGCAACTCTCTTACATATTTTTCCTGAGAAATGAAAGTGTATTCCTACTTTTGAATCACTTGCAGCCCCATGAAATATGTGAGCTCCCCAATCATAGACATTTCAAATTCTGATTTCATGTGGTTGGAAAATTCATCCACTGATTTCTTCCTGCTGCCACCAAATATGATATCATCAACGTAGAAAAGAACCAAGAATTGATGTTTTGGAGAATTCTTCTCATAGAGATTGTGATTAACTCCTCCTCTTTTGAATTCCAACTTCTTGATATATGAGTCCAGCCATGAGTACCATGCCCGTGGTGCCTGCTTCAAACCATATATAGATTTCTTCGGTTTACAGACCTTTGTTTCATCAGTACCCAAAACAAATCCCACTAGTAGTTCAATGTAGACTTCTTCTTCGAGTACACCATTCAAGAATGTTGTCTTGACATCCATTTGATATACTTTATATCCTCTTTGGAGTGCCATGGCAAGGAAAAGCCTGATTGACTCCAGTCTAGCCACTGGAGAAAAGGTTTCTTCAACATCAATGCCTTCAATCTGGGAGTATCCTTTACATACCAGTCGTGCCATGTTTCTGATGACACTTCCATGCTCATCAAACTTAGTTTTTAAGATCCATTTGGTACCAATAACATTGTGACCTTCGGGTCTCTGGAAAAGATCCCATGTCAGATTCTTGTCAATCTGATCTAATTCATCATTCATGGCTTTCACCCAAGATTTATCTTTTGCAGCTTATTCGAATGAGGATGGCTCTACAACTGATATAAATGCAGATTGTGTGGTATTACTCATCCTTCTTGTTTGAGTGGGTGCACTCCTATCCCCAATTATATTGGATGGATCAATCTCAGCTCTTCGATTTCTTTTGCGAGGTTCAGTAGTATTCTCTTTAGCCATAGTTTCTTCTTCAGATTCATCTTCTGAGTCAACATCTTGATGTGACTGCTGAGTGTTTTGAATAGCTTCCTCAGCTTCCTCTTTTTCTGCATTTGTATTTTTTTCACGTTCACATTCTTCCTGACCTTCTTTAACATCATCATATGATGTCCTTGAAGCATTTGTGGTTTTCTCTTCAATTATCTTAACATCACTACTTTCCACAATCCTTCCCAAACGCTTGTTGAAACATTTGTAGGCTTTTCTGTTCATTGAGTAACCGTGGAAAATTACTTCATCTTCATTGTCGCCATATTTCCCTTGACTTCCTTCTTTGTTCCTGATGAAGAATTTACTGCCAAAGTCATGAAAGTATTTTAGAGAAGGCTTCCGTCCATTCCACAATTCATATGGTGTCTTCGTATCACCCATATAAAGTCCTGTTCGATTCTGAATGTACACTGCAGCTTGAACATCCACTTTCCAATAATGTCGTGGAATACGACTCTCAATCAGTATAGTTCATGCCATGTTTTTCACCTGTCGATTCCTACGTTCAACAACTCCATTTTTGTTTGGAATTCTCACAGCAACTACCTCATGCTGTATCCCATGCTTCTCTAGATAATTCTCAAATTCAATGGATGTGTATTCTCCTCCATTGTCAGATCACAACACTTTGATTGTTCATCCAGTATCATTCTCGGCGATTCGCGGATATGTTTTCATGCAGTCAAGGACTTGTCGTTTCCTGTGAATGACCATCACACATTCCATTCTACTATAATCATCTATGAAAAGGACAAAGTACCTTTCTCCATGAGTTCCGGCAACATTTATTGGCCCACAAACATCTGTATGAATCAGATCAAGAAGGTGATACGCTCTTTTCTTCTTTGGCCGATATGAACTGCAGACCAACTTCCCACGAGTACAAGCATCAAAAGATTTTTCACACTCACGCTTCAGGTTGGGAATGTCCATGACAATTCTCAATTTTGATATTTTCTCCATGCCTTGTTGATTGATGTGTCCCAGTCTCCGATGCCACAAATTGTTTTCTTCTTCAATAGTCATGTAACATAAATTTTCATCACTATCAACCTGATACAAGTTTCCTTCTGTTCTGCATCCCTTCATTAGTGAATTTCCAGTCTTTCCCTTGATAGTGCAACCTTTCTGATTAAACGTGACTATAAGTCCTGAGTCACAGAGTTGACTCACGCTGAGGAGATTATGACGTAGGGAATCTATGTAAAGTACTTCAGTCTTCTTTAGCTCTCCATTATCTAATTTGGTACTTCCACTCCCTTTGATTTTCAGAGCCCCATCATTAACAAATCTTATTATACCATCGACATTCCTTATGATATTCGTTAGTAGGTCGGCATTACCTGTCATATGGGATGAACAACCGCTATCCAGAATCCAGGTACTGTTGTTCTTTGTAGCTTTGAGGGCCACCTCTATAGGGTTGGATTTCTCAATCTTCTTCCTTTCCTTCCATGAGACATTAGATCGAGTATAGAGAACTGATGGTCTTTCAATTATCTCTTCCGCATACCCAGGTTCTTCATAGTCAAAGTCTTCTTTGAGAGGTGAAAACCTGTTTGAAAGAGCAAAACTGTCTTGCTAACGAGACTTGACTTGTCTTGAACTTCGGTATGAGGTGTCAATGTCCCTTCTCTGCCTGCAATTAGCGGCCTTATGACCAAAGTTAGAACAACAAAAACAATATCCATAGAAATTATTTCTTCTATAAAAATTAGGATATGAAATTGTTCTCCTTTGTTGAGCTTCTATATCTTCTCCATTCAGATAGCTTCTTGCCTCTTCACAATATGACATGGTATGGCCCAGATAGCCACAGAACTGACACTTCATGAGAGGAAATGTCTTATCACTTGAATTTCTCCTCATACCTTCTTCCTTGGGAGAATAGTAAGACTGTCTATCATTTCTTAATGTTTAAGGATAGTTTTTAGGTCCCCTTTTAGTTTGGATTGAGGGTTCCTTTTTCGGCACTCTAGGAAACATTTCAACATGTTCAACTTTCATCTTATCTTTATTTTGGG
Source organism: Viscum album (assembly GCA_963277665.1). Classification (NCBI taxonomy): domain Eukaryota; kingdom Viridiplantae; phylum Streptophyta; class Magnoliopsida; order Santalales; family Viscaceae; genus Viscum; species Viscum album. Next base: position 154,216,336 of record OY728145.1, read on the forward strand.
TCTTTTCACTTCTAGCAGTTGATGTCTCAGCCACACAGCCAATTCCACTCTTTCCCATGCAAGCGGGTCTTTGATTACTCAAGATTTTTCCAACCCCATCTGAACCACACTTGGATCTTGCTAGTAATTCTGCATCTGAGAATCTTCCAAACTGTATTTTCTTCTACGATTCTTTTGGAACTGATTCAGTCTCCAGTTTTCTCCTTAGAGTAACTACTTCCTCCTCAAGACCATCAGTAGTCTTGGATTTTTCATCCAGTCTGGAGGTGAGGCCATTGATGACCTTTTCCTGCTCTTCAATTTTCAGCTTCAGATCTACTACATCATTATTACTTTCAATTATTTAAGACTTTACCTTCACAAATTCTTCCAGTCATTCAATTTCAGCTTCAAGTTGATCAACGTATTCAGTTGATTCTTCTACAATTTATTTCCACTTATTGCAACTCTTACATTAAATCTTGAGCTTACTAACAACATCCTTAAGTTGTATCTCAGGATCTACACAAGTTCTTAGTTTTGTTTCTCCTTCAGTATCTTCTGGATTTTCAACAGTGGCCATCATAGAAGCATGGTTCTCCAGTTTTGAATTCTGGTTCTTCTTCATCACAGAATTCATTATCATCTTCTTCCTCTTCACAGACAAAACTCTTCCTTTACATTTTCTTACCAGATTTGAAGTCTCCCTTTTTGAAGAACCTTCTTTGAGGCTTCTTGAGGTTTTCATCCTCACTATCTTCATCATTGATCATTTTTAATCACTGAGAGGCAATGTGCCCAACTTTTCCACAATGAAAACACGCGAGAGGTATCTTTCCTTTGAATTTCCCTTTCCCCTTCTAAAACTTCTTTGCAATGAGAGAAAAAATTTGTTTTTCTTCGTCATCTTCACCGCTACTATCCTTTGAGATTTTCAATTTATCCATGGCCTTGAATGCCATTTCCTTGCTCACCCGAGTCATAGCATCTTCTGGTTTGACTCTCATTTCATATGCTACTAAGCTACTCAGTAGATCATCTAGAGAAAGTTTGGAAAGATATCTTTCCTCAAGGGATGACACCTTCGCATTATACAGAGGTGGAAGTCTTCTCAATATTTTCTTTAAAATATCATTGTCTTTGATTTCTTCGCCTAGACCCCGAATTTCTCCAACTACTTCAGTAATTCGATTGAAGAATGAGTCTGCATTCTCGTCAGGATGCATCTTCAAATCATCAAACCGATTATGCAGCACTTGTAGTTTCGCCTCCTTCACTTTTCTATCTCTTTAATAAATATTCTCAAGTTTATCCCACATGGATTTTGCTGAGGTACAATTCATCACCTTTAGGTAGATCTGATCAGAAAGGGCTGCAGTGAGTGCATTCTGTGCTTTAGCATCTGCATCAAGAAGTTTCCTGTCTGTTTCAGTCATAGCTAGGCCTGTTAGATCAGTGACTTGTATTCCTTGAACATTAGAAAAGGGAACTTCTATTCCAAGAGATCTTAGATGAGATCTCATTCTGTTCTTCCAGATCTGGAAATTGCTTCCATCGAAGGGAGGGACTCCCCTGACATTGACCGCGTTTTCCATGACGAAAAAGGTCAGATTCAACACCATCAACCTTTGCACTCTGATACCACTTGAAGGACCCCGGGACACCGTGAGAGGGGAGGGGTGAATCAGGGTGACAAATTTTTCTTCTAATGTGATAGATCTTGTTCCCACATTGGTAGGAACTTGTTAAAACTGTATGATGAAAAAGATCAGAAAGCAAACATGCACATGCACAAAGAAGACACAACCATTTTTTACTTGGTTCACCACTAAGGGCTACGTCTAAGGAGCATACACCGACAAGTTTTCAGTCGTACCAAAATCCACTATACTTCACTAGCTAGAGAATAAAAATGTTCGGGCACAGTCACTCTGTACCAGGCTCACTGCCTTTACAAAGGTTCAGGGAAAACTCACTGCTTCCCTCGGGTCACTCCTGTTGACTCCCCCTGGCTCACTATCGTTGGTGAAGTCGCACTCAGTTTATAGACGTGAAGGTATCTTCAATAGATAGACATGAAGTTCATCGTCTCCTGTTCAGCATGAGACTTTGCTTGCATCAGAGTCCTGAGTTAATGCTCTGTTAAAGTCCAAATTCCAACCACTGATGAATACCCCCTTTTCCCTTGTCCACTGGGAAAACAACCTTTGGGAAAAGGCCTTCACAATGTACCCTACATCGCAAGGCTCCCAATTTTGCAAAGCTCAAACAAGCCGTCGCAGAGCCCCTGTCATTTCGCGAAGCTCAATCACGAAGCACTCTCGCGATGCTCCAGCCTTCGCAATGCTAGGCTATCGCAAAGCTCCTGCCTCTTCGCAAAGATCACTGAGCCAACGCGGGGCGCATGTCTTTCACAGAGCTAGAATAGCGGCCGCGAAGCTCCTCTTTCGCAAAGCCCACTGCCTTCGCGAGTGACCATTGCAAACCGAGAGCAAAGGACTTTCTCTGAAATTCTCTCTACTTCTCTTGAGGGGGTCGGTCTCTATTTATAGGCGATTCCACCGACCCTTGACCCTTCCACGCAAAGTCAGCGCCACGTCTGCTCAAATCGCGAAGCTCCGAAGATCCCGCCGGAATTCTGTCCAAATCGCAAAGCACCATGGAAATTTTCCGTTCGCGGAGCTTGACGTAATCGCGAAGAATCACCGTCAACATTCCTTCTCACCTTCGCCGCGAAGCTCCCTCGCAAATCCCTTCATCGCCGCGAAGCACTCCTGCCTCTGCCGTTCGCGAAACGTGACGTAATTGCGAAGACTCACCGCATCCATTCTTCTGGTCTTCGCGATTTTCAAACCATGCATCCTCTCTTTGCGAAATTCATGACTTTGCCATATTTAATTATTATCTTCATGGAAATCCACCTTTCTCGATGCTCAGCAACTTCTAGATTTTGGACCCCAAAAATTTGGAAAACATTAGAAAACGGCGCCACCTTCAATACTGTTGTCTTCTTGAACGGTATGATCCATTTGATGGTACACGATCGGAACATACATTGATTATTGACAACAAACCAAAACCATACTCCAAATAATTCATAGAAGACCATGGTTCCATCAGTCATCCTTCAATCTTCTAAAATGATCAGATGGATCAATCCAAAGGCTGGAAGAAAAGTTGGGACTTCCGTCCTGGGGGAGGCGTGAAGCCAACTTGGATGTGGGCATACTGGGTGCGATAAACCTGTGCAGAGTTTTCCGAGGATCTGAAGGGAGCTACAATATATGAAGCTGTCTGGGTTACGCAAACATATGTTTACAAACATGATAACTTCATGCCGGAGATACTCAGCCACTGGAGGCCAGCAACTAATTCATTCTATATGACTCATGTAGAAGTAGGCATCTGTCTGTGGGATTTCCACAAGATCTCAGGGGCTCCAATTTTGGGCGATATGTATGATGAATTCATTCCTCTCAAGGTGACTTGGAATGATTCAGAGAAAACTCCTGCTTTAGCTCGAGAATTATTTAATATCTTCCACAGGCTCAAGAGTTCAGAGACCTCATTAACTCATTCTAGAAAGGATATTCATCCGGAGGAATGGATGAATATATTTCTTATTGAGAAGATAGAGAGGGATCCAAAGGAGAAGGATCCAAAAGAAAAAGGATCCAAGCAAAAGAAATCCAAGGATAAGAGGCCCAAACATCCTACCACCTGCCCCAAACCTGAGAAGAGGGGTGCTCCTGACACATTCTGGACAACTATAAAAGCAGAAGAGTTTGAGAAGTGGGGATACAAGGTGAATCAATCAATCCCAAAGAAGACTCGTCTGGTGGGATTCGTGGAAATGTGGCTCAGTGTTTATCGCTTTCCAGTCAGGGATTTGAAGGGAGGCGTCAGGCCAGGGTCCTTTGTCATTGCTGCAAAGATGGCTGAGGGAAAAATGGTTTGGTTGGATACCCCCATTTCAGAAAAGCTTCACAGGAGTTTACTTCATGTCTTCATGGTTAAATCTCTTTTAAGAATAGTGGGACCATTCCAAGTTTTATGGGGATGGATCACCACTCACTTTAGGACTTTCAATGTACAGAATGGATTACAAATTCCTGGAAGTTCTTTTAGTCCGTCAGTGCAAAAATTCTTTGGAGTTTCTCCATTAGATGTTAATTCCAATGACATGAAAGTGAGGCTGAGCATGTTTAAGGAATTCAACTTCTTTCCCTATGGAAGTCCACCAACCGGGCGGTTTGTTGATGATGGAACAACCCATTTGGATTTGAGGGCATACATGCTAGCTTGCAGGGATAGTGTGCTAGTTGCCGGGATTGACGGAGAAATCATATGTGAGGCCTATGCTCCATATAGATTTTCACGTCAATTCAAATGTCTGAAATAGATTGTTGTATCTCCTCTAGTACATGTCAGGTTAGAGCATCATCCGATGGTTTCTCAGCAACTATGGATTCTGACGTCAAGGGAGAAAACTGGGGCAGTATTTGATCTCCGAGTTGAAAAAGTGGCACATAATTTGACTACATATTACGCCAAACACTGGATAGCATCATACCCCAAAGGGATATTGAATCACCCAATTTATCAGGTGGGGAAAAGGAAGAGGACTGTAGAGAAAGAAACCCTTCTTCATGAAGGTGATGCTTCCCCACCTGAAGTTGATTCGACAGATTCCTCCTCTAGAACTGATTCACCAGATTCCCATGAGGGGGATAATGAGGCACAACCAGCGGCAAATCAGTTTCATGCCCAATATAATCCTCCAGCCAGAATTAAAAGACCCACTCCATCGACTCCTGGTGAGTTACTTCATTGTAGTAATTTAATCACTGCTAATTTATAAAGAAATAAGTCTTACTTTCTTATTCTCTATCTGTAGTTGCAGGAGATGGGATGAAATTGAAGTAAAAAATTGTAGGACCTTCCTCGTAGCCTTCATATCTAAGACCAAAGGATGTCCAACTATGGCAGTGTTTATACTGTGGTACTGAGATCACCTGGCTGGATTTGTGTGAGGGCCTACAACTTTATGGAATAGGTAATATTATGGCTTATACAAATCTTCAATACAAGTATGACCCCAATGAAGTGCGGGCTTACATCAGAGAGATGGAAATGCTTATATATTCCACTGATGAGTCTATTCCTGTCACTAGGTGGGTGGAGGAAATGATTGATCGTGACACCACTGAGGGGGATGGTGGTTCTGGAGATGAGGAGTGGCATGAGTATGTGGCTCCTGAAGATGTAAGTTTTCATTCCTTATTGTCTTTGCATCTTTATTTTAGTCGAAGCTTTGTTACTTAAGGAAGTTATTTTCTTCATATTTCATCTTGCAATGAATGGAACTGGGGCTCCTTTTCCATAGTATAGCCCTGGTGGTACTGCCATCGGGGCTGCTGCTGATTCTCCTTAAGAACCGGGCGAGATATCTCCAGGCCAGCAGGCCATAAACGAGGCGTTGGACATAGCCTTCCATTCACCAATCCAAGTGCCAATAATGGACACTACTGATACTCCCAAAAAACCAAATAAGAAAAGGTAACGAGGGAGGAATTCCACAGCTAAACGCTTCATTAGAAGAGGTAAGTCCTTCGGGTAATCATGAATTTATACCCATGACCACATGATTACTCATATTTATGGGGATTGCAGGGGCTTCTTCAATTTCCCCCCTGAGGGAATGGACTGATCCTACTTCAAAGACCACGGAGGGTGCTGTGGAACAATAACAGATCCAAGCTGACTTGGCTGCTCCTAGAGAAGAGCTAGCATCTATTCCCAGTATCCCTCCTATTTCCGTTGCAAGAAGATAAGAACCTACCTCTGGTAAGTCAACAATGATTCATAAAAATGTTGAACGAAACACCGACTAACTTCTATTCTGTGATACTTTAGGTTCAACTCTTGCATTAGAGCTTCTGGCAACTGTTGCAACTGATGCAACTGATGATGTGATTTTACCTGAAGATGTTGTCCAGGTTCAGGGGCTGCAGGACGTAAGTTTTCAAGAAGACACACCAAACGCTCCCACTGGTGAGACTAACCAGGATTCTAAAATATCATTGGATGAAATGATGAATCATGGCATGTATTTTGAAGAATTTTATGATCATTCTAAGTTGTCATGTGATTTAGAAGACCTTGGGCATGAGTTTTATCCTTCACCCAGTAAATTTTAGTATAATTTACACTTCTAATCATGATTGAAAATGATATGTAGTTCCATCCATAGAAACTGATAAACTACCAATGCCTGAAGAGGGTGTGGACATTGATGTCAACCCTACCATTGCATAAACATTGTCTCAAGTAGAGCTAAACCTAGTAAACCCTCCTAAGACCCATCTTGAAGATCCTGTTGAGACTGGGAATGATGGGGAGGAGTCTTCTCAGGTTTCTGACCCACCGTCGGGTAAGGGATAACAATATTTTTGATTGTACTTAATTTGCAAGACAATCGATTATTTTGTTATCCTTTGAAGCTAACCAACGCTTTCAATTAATCATGCAGAGGCTAGCTATGGATGTGAGGCCTCATCCCTTGTCCAAACAGCAGTAGAAGTTGAAGCATCCAGGGTCAGGGGGGAAGAAGCAGAACATGGCACTTCAATAAGTGCATTAATCCAAGATTACATGCCCCCATGTGATGATGATGTTGAATCAGACCCGGAGGTGCTTAAGGCGCTCAACGTTTCACGACGTAAGGCATGGAATAATATATGGAAAATCATATCTGAGGTTCCATTATAAGATATATCATCGAATATCCCTCGATTTTCGTCCCAATTCATTATTCTAGGTCTTTGCGGTTTGGATATCATGAATTCCATACCGCGGTGAAACAATTCATCTTCAGGAGAGAGCATGAGTAGTAGTGTCGCGAAGTTCTGACCATGGTGAAACTGTCAGTCAACATTGGCGAATTTGAGGCTGCTGTATCTCGAGTTGAGGCTGACTATGCTACCAGGATGAAGGAGCTGAAGCATAAGATCAATGAAAATGTCGTCCAGAAGATGCACCTTCAGCAACAGTTAGATGTTGTTACTGGGGAACTTGACCAACTCAATAATTCACTAGAGGGAGTTCAAACAAATGGTATGAAGACCAATGCAGATGCCAAGAAAGCACTCCATCAGGCTGAAAAGAGTGAATTTAGTTGAGTGCATGAGCTTCAAGTACCTATTGATGAAGCTCGGGATGTGGTTCATCAATTGAAGACTTATGTTGACAGTCTTTTGTAATTCCTTGGAAAAGAGAAGAGACTCCAATCTGTGGATGTCCTTCTAACTATTGTGCATCAATGAAGAACACTTTCACCTTCAATCATTTGTACCTTTATTATTTTGATATATGATTTATATTTTACCTAAGCCAATGGGCCTAGCAAAAATAGTATGATTTTTACTAGGATTAATATAAATAACCCTAAAACTTTGAATCTTTTAATTGCTCAGTATTACCTAAATCATACAAAATGTATGTCTAGTGAGTTGAAAATTGACTTTTATTCAGAGTTACATTGTCTTTTGTGGGCAGTTTAAATTCATGCACGTCAAACATAAAAATGCTAATGTTTAAGGTCGAAATAGCTTTGACCAAAATGGATTAGAATTGACTCAATTTCGTGAAAAATCATCTGAAAACATAGTACCATACTCATGTATGAGGGAAAATATGTAAACAATGACTTGAGAATATTTGAATCTGAGGAATGATATGAAAAAGAGATAAAAGGAATTAGAAGAAGTAGTTCCCAAGAATGAAGTTACCATTATTTAACAAACTCGTTAGGGGGTTGAATTATGAAGGGCCACCTAAGGGCATTGGCAGCATAGTTAAATTAAATATTATCTTCTGGCTAACAAGTCTGTTATGTAGACTGTTTATACAAGGCCGCCTATGGGCACGTGCTACATAGTCAGGAAAAAGAACTACTAGAAATTTACTTTCTTTGTGCTAAAAGCCATTGAAAGTTTATGGAGATTCAAATCTTTCAAAGTATAGAGTTTTCTGTATGGAAAGAGGTACTTGGATATGGAGAAGATATTTCCAAACAGGATTATCGATGAACAGGATGAATATCACTCCTACGAAGGTCTGACCCAAACGTAGGGAAGGAGAATATAAACCATAGACTTGAATACTTCCAGATCATGAAAAAGGATATGGGATAAATATGTTAAGGATGGATGTTTTTGCGGATCCTTACATACTGTCATTTAAGACAAATAAGGACAAAAGAGGCATTCATCCCAAGAATGAAGTTACCACTATCTGACAAACCCGTTAGGGGGTTGAATTATGCAGGGCCACCTAAGTGCATTGGCTGCATAGTCAGATAATAGTATATTTTGGCTAAAAAATCTGTTTTGTAGACTGTTTATGCAAGGCCACCTATGGGCACATGCTGCATAGTGAGGAAAAAGAAATCTCAGAAGTTTGAAATTTTTGTGACTAGATTTCATGAAAATGGTTATGAAGATCTGAATATTTTTAAAGTTAGGATTACGACACATAAAAATGGGTATTGTCCAACATATACAGAGATACACAAATCAATGCTAACCATAATCATGTTGTGCCTGGGTCCTGAATTGAAATGTTGGACTTCACTACTTATCCCATAAGGATGAGAATCAAGCCATACGTAGTTCTTAAACTACAGTTTAACGTCATGTGGGACAAAAGTATTAGATATCTTAGTTTAGGGTCATAGAGCTTGGACCATTATAAGAAATACACAGTGTGTGTTTTCATGGGGACTTTTCAGCCAAGGGACTGAAAATGGAATTTGGGGTTAGGCATAATGACTTGGGGCTGGATTTGAGGGACACTCGAACGTTCCTACGTATCCCATAAGGATGGGAATCAAGCCCACGTAGTTCTAGAAATACCCTTTCTACAAATTTGGTTCGTACATGTGAAGGGTGAAAGGGGATTTTAGTACAATGATGGTTTAACCCAAGATAAATGGTTTGGGCGTTGCCATGAATGCACGTAGTCTTTGAAATGAAACATGATTGAAAAATCAATATAAATAATGGTTCTCTCCCAGGTGAGGGTATCAAAGAATATTGTAGTTTATTATCATACTGGACAAAAGTGTTGTATAGTATAACGTCGTATAGCAAGGAAGAAAGTGAACCAATGTAAAGATATTGATTCTAGGGGTGGTTACACGAATCAACATCATATGAGATGGAGATGAACCGACATGAAGAGATTAGTTTTGGGATTGAACCTTGGGAGGTTGCCTACATACCCAGCCTAGAATGAAATGATCAAAGTCCGTGTAGTTCAATTAAATAATGAATTAATGATCAAGTTTTTCTTGGGGAAAATGACCTAAAAAAATGATGTTGTTGGGAATTACACATGGTTAGTGGCCCAACGAGTGTGTTATGGTTGAGGTTTTCTCTAAGCTCACGTGAGACATACTCGGTGTGAGAAACAAGAGGTAACAACAACCTTAACTATGCATAGTTTAATGTCATGTAGAACATATAAAGGGAAAATGCAGTTTAAAGTATTGCAGTTAGGACTATTGGTGCTGCACAGTTTAGTGTCATGTAGAAGGGAAAAAGTATAGTTTAGCATCATGTAGTTAGGACGATGGGGACAATAGAGTTTATCGTCACTTTGGACGATAGGGGGACCGTGCAGTTTAATGTCATGCATTGAGGACAACAGAGTACACCATTTAACGTCATGTTGGACACATTGGGGATTTTTCCACAGTTTAGCGTCATGTTGGACGAAACTGTGAATAGTTTAAGGTCATATGCATGGACCGTGGATGGTGCGGTTTAATGTCCTACTGGACAAAAGTGTAGTTTAAGGTCATACAAGACCTTTGATGATTATGTAGTTTAACGTCTTTCTGGATGTAAGGGAATTCTATACAGTTTAGCGTCATGTACTTAGGACATCACAGTTTAATGTCTTGTTGGACGTAAGGGACTCGCAAATAGTTTTGGGTCATATGCATGGACAGTTGATGATGCAGTTTAAAGTCATACTAGACCATTGATGTAGTTTAAGGTCATACAGGACCTAGTTGCAGTTTAAGGTCATACTAAACCATTTAGAGAACTTTTTCACAGTTTAATGTCGTGTGGGACGAAAGGAATGCAAATAGTTTAAGGTCATATGTATGGACCGTTTCTGTATAGTTTAACGTCATATAGAAAGGAAGAAAGAGGGAATTTGTAGTTTAATCTGATACATTGAGGAGAAAAATTAATACAAATAGTTTAAGGTCATATGTATGGACTGTTGCTGCATATTTTAACGTCATATAGCAAGGACGAAAGAGGTACTTTGCAGTTTATACAAAATAATTCTTCAAAAATCTAGCATTGGTTGGAGTAGTGATGAGTCCTCCATCCATCTAGATTAATGAATAAGCTCCATTGGAGTAGACCCTATGTATTGAATAAGTTCCTTCCCTTTTTGGCTCAAGATTGGGAGGTTTCTTTCCTGGTATCATTGGAGTTCTGATAACTATTACCAATTCTCCCTGAGTGAATGAATGTAGACAAACTTTTTTGTTAAAAGATCGTGCTATTCGATTATGATAGACTTCCAAGTAGTGCAAAGTGCACAATCTTTTCTCATCTAACCATTCCAATTCATTCAATCACTTTTGAGATTGTTCATATGTAGATGATTGATCAAAAATGGAAACTCTGAGAGAGGGTAGTTGAACTTCAATGGGAAAGACGACTTCTGTTCTATATACCAATGAATATGTAGTTGACTGAGTTGCAGTGCAGGTGGTAGTCCGATAAGCCCATAAAGCATGAAAGAGTTTATCAGGACATGACCTCTTATATTTATCTACCATCTTTTTCAGTATATTTGAAAGAGTCTTGTTAAAGGATTCTATTTGGCCGTTGGCCGCTGCATGATATCTAGATGAATGGTTGGATTTGATGTTGAATTTTTGATACAACTTCTTCACCTTATATGAACAAAAGTTGGTGCCATTGTCCGTCAATATGGTATGAGGGACACCAAATCTGGTAATGATTTTATACTTGATGAAGATAACAATGCATTTAGAACTGAATTCCTTGAGAGGTATTTCCTTTTACCATTTGAAAAAGAAGTCAGTAGCAGTAAGAATGTACTTAAACTGCTTGGTCGTAGCCGAAGGATATGGTCCCACCACATCCATTCCCCATGTGGAAAATGGGCATGAGTATTTAGCATTATGAAGAAACTATGGAGGTTGATGAATGAAGTTGGCATGTACTTGGCATGAATGAAACTTTATGAAATCGACACAATCTCGTATCATTGAAGGAAAAAAGTATCCAAGCCTTCAAATCTGATCAGAAAGTCTATGTCCAGACTGGTGGGCACCACAGACTCCTGCATGCACTTCTTTCATGACAACCATTTTATATTCCCCATCAATGAATCTAAAGTGAAATCCATCAAAACCATGTTTGTAGTGAATTTTCTCTAGGTGATCTGGGCTATCATAAAGAGTAAAATTGACCACACGTCGCCAAATTTGTTCTTTCTCACCTCTATCAGGTGGAAGTGTTCTATTTTGAAGGTATTCCGTAATAGGTGACATCCATCTTTTAGTATGACCATACGTTTCTGAAATGGGACAAATTTCATTAATTTCCTCTGTTCTGATTTGATCATATGGTGAAATTGCACGACGGTGGGCAATACTGATGGTTGTCTCATCCCGATTTGGATCTGCCGGAGTTGTGGCTATATTATCCAGTGCATCAGCTTGAGCATTTTGTGATCTTGGGACATAAGAAAATGTTGGTTCCAAAGGGAATTCCTCCATTAACTCTCTACCGTAATCATACAAAGGGATTAGTTCTTCTTTTTTGAGGTCATAATCCCCATTGACTTGTTTGATTACCAGGTCTGAATCACCTTTCACCTTTAAGTGATTCACTTGTGCTTGAAGTGCTAATTCCAAGCCTACGATGAGAGCTTGGTATTCTACTTCATTATTGGTACCACCTTCCCATAATAAGAATGAATAAGGTAACACTGCCTTTTCTGGAGAAATGAGCACAATTCCTACGCCAACTTTGTTGAATTTAGGATTTTCCATTTTACTCCCTGTTGGACTTCTGGAAGCACCGTCAAAATACTTTTCCCATGCCTGAGGTCTTTCTTGAATAGAGAAGACTTCCTCATCAAGGAGTTAAATATCTAAGGATGTGTCTTCCATTGAAGGGTGTTTAGCCAGGAAATCAGCCAGATCTTGGCCCTTTATCGCCTTTTGAGACACATACTGAATGTCGAATTACTGCAAAATAACTACCCACCTTTCCAGATGTCCTGTAAGCATTGGACGACTAAGGGTAAATTAGATCTGGTTATTGAGAGATACCAATTCGACCTCATGATGTTTCAGGTAGTGTCTCATCTTCTAAACTGCAAATATTAATGCCAGGCATCACTTCTCAATACTTGAATACCGGGTTTCTGCTTCAAGCATGGTTCGACTGAGATAGTAGAGGCTGTTTTCATTCCCAACATCATTCTTTTGAGCAATAAAGGCACCCAATGATCTCTCTAGAGCTGTCATGTAGAGGATAAGTGGTCTTCCTTCAACAGGTGGCATGAGTACTAGTGGACTCAAGAGGTATTTCTTGAGAATATCGATTGCTTCTTGACATTCTTCAGTCCACTGGTAAGTGACTCCCTTCTTCATCAATTTGGTGATGGGTAAACTTTTTCCTGCTAAATTGGCGATGAAACGCCGAATATAGGCTAAATGTCCTTGAATTCCTCTTAATTCTTTCAAATTTTGAGGAGGTGAAAATCCAAGTATTGACATGGTCTTCTCAGGATCGACTTCAATAACATGATGGCGTACAACAAAGTTGAGAAATTTTCCTGAGGTTTCCCCAAAAGCACATTTTAAGGGGTTCATCTTCAAATTATGTTGTTGAAGCTTGCAGAATATGACTTCCAAATCAGTGAAGTGATTAGAACGTTGTTTGGATTTAACTACCAAATCGTCTACATATCATTCAACAAACTTCCCTAAGAAGGGTTTGAAGATATGATGCATGGCATGCTGATAAGTTTCACCTACATTATTTAAGCCAAAGGGCATTACCCCGTAGCAAAACACACCATGACGGGCTCTGAAGGATATTGATTCCTCATCTTCTGGGGCCATTCGGATCTGATTATATCCAAAATATCCATCCATGAAGGAACGTGCTTCATATCCAGCTATTGCATAAAATAGAAGTTCTGTAATCGGGACTAGGAAATAATCCTTAGGAAAATGCCGATTAAGATCTCTGAAATCGATGAAAACTCTAATTTGTCTGTTCTTCTTCTTTACAGGGACAATATTAGCCAACCATTTGGGATATTTAACTTCTCTGATGAAGTTAGCTTTGATAAGCTTATCCACTTTGGCTTCAATTTTAGAAGCATAATTTGGGTGTGTTCTTCTCACGGATTGCATAAATCCTCAATGTTCTTCTCGTAAACCCAAATGATGAGTAGCAATATCAGGATCAACCCCAGGAATTTCTGTATAGTTCCAGGAAAATATATCTCTATTTTTCATTAGAAAAGAAATATACATCTCTTTCTCTTCAAGAGTCATGGCCGCACTGATTAAAGTGGGGCGTGGATCTTCTTTTGTACCTAGATTTATTTAACTAAGTTCATCCACAGTGGTAGACATACCCTCTTCAAATGCTAGAGGAGAATCTCTGAGATTTTCCTATTCTTCTTCATCATGTATTATTTCTTCCGTTTCTACTTGCATAGTAGTTGATAAAGTAGAATTTTCATTATCCGAAGAGATGTCAAAATTTGCATATCTTGAAGAAGAAGCTTCCATTTCCGACCCGATTGATGATGAAGGGTCTTCTTTGGGTAATAATGAGGAGATGATGGATTGAGAATCAACATAATTGTTCACCTCCGATGTTTCTATAACTTCTTCTGGCCAAATTGGTGAAGCATAGACTTGTTGGATTTCCACAGATGAAATGAAGACGTCACCATTTGTGCTTTCATCACTGCCTGGTAGATTACCAATTTCTCCCATGTTTTCTGGCTTGATTTCCGTAATTGAAATTAAGGATCCTTCCATAAGAGTTTTTTGATTTGGGTATATCTTTTCAATTTGAATGATAGGCAACACATAGTCTGTACTCACATGGGTAAATGGATTTTCTGGAATTTTTTCCAAACCATATGGAGCATTAACTTTGGTAATCTCCTTTGTTGTGGATTTCTACCTTCCCTTTATATGATAGAATTCTGCCTCAATGTATTGAGACTCACATATCTTGAATGGGGCCTTATCACCATGAAATGTCCCAACTTGACCATCGAAACAATATTTGAGACATTGATTGTATGATGAAGGGATAGCCGCAAGTTGATGTAGCCAGGGTCTTCCAAGTAAGATGTTGGAGGTTGAGTCTTGATCAACAACCATGAAATCTGAATTGGACGCAAGATCTCCAAACTGAGTTCTGAGTGTAAATTCACCCATTGGTTCTTATTAATTTTTATCATATCCTTGTAACATCATGGTAGAATGAGATAAATCAGATTCCGTGAGGCCTAATCGACAAAGTGTACGAATAGGCATGAGGTTGAATCCGGAACCGTTGTTAATGAAATCTCTTCGAACATCTACGCCATTGACCTTTCCAGACAAGTACAGTGGTCTAATATGTCCACGCATAACATCATATTCATTTTCATCAGTAAAATATATTATTTCATGGAATTCTGCAAGATTATTCTCTATGTTATAGACTTCAGCTGCAGCAATTTCAGTTTCAAACTCATGGGGACTTGACAAAGCCTCGATGTGTGCTTCCCGAAGATCTTTTGACAGATTCAAAGCATCCAGAATTGATAACATGGCTTGTAATTGGGCCATGTTTTTCAATATATCATACTTTTGATCCAGAGGTCTGCGTTTCCCAATAGGAATATGTGGTTTAGCAGGTACCATGGAAGTAGATGATTTGGAAGTTGATGCATCTTGTATTGGGATAGGAGTTGGAAATATTCCTGGATTTAGAAGATTAGACTGGTTAGATCCATTTTCTTGCTGAGAGGAAGAATATGGAACCTTCAACCGGTCTTCCAAAATAACTATGCTAGGACTAAATTTTCTATTGGTAGAAGTACTTGCTTGTTCTTGCTGAGCTCGCTGAAGGGCTCTACCACGTGTTTTTACTGTGTACACAGTTCTAGCAGGGGTAGAATTGGAATAGTGGCTTCTGAAAGATCCATGTCTTCCCCTGTATCCTGAGCCCCCAGAACTTCCTCTGATTCCCCTATTTGATATAGTGAATTCAGGCTCATTGAAATCAAAACTGTGACTGGCATATGGATCTATTAATTGAATCATAGTAACAGAACCAAGGATTAACTCTTCGTCTGATGATGAATCTGCCTGATTAGCCTATTTAGGTCATTCTGTTTGGTGGGGCGGTGCCCGTGGCTTTGAAGTAGATGGAATGAAGTCCGCCAAAGTCAATGAAAACTAAGGCTTTGATACATACTCATCTTCTTCTAATTCTTTTTCTTTCTTTTAATCATGCCATTTCTCTGAGGACTTTCCCTCTAACAAAAAGGGTTTTTCCGCAACATTCATGGAAGAAGACACAAATGGTTTCTTTAATTGTGTTCTCAAAATAGCATGAGTTATATTGATTGTCTTTCTGACCATCCAATCATCATACTTCTGTGCATTTTTGCTTTTGACTTCTTGCCATTCGCCTTTCTCCTCTGGAACTGTAGCAGAAACACATGCTACCTGAGCTGAAGAACCTTTCAATTTGACTTGTCCCAATTCAACCATCTTTTGCAGGAGGTCTTTGATGACAAAACACTCCTGGATGGGATGCCCCAACATTTGATGAAAATGGAAATAATTGGGACGGTCTTCATCTCCTTTCTTGTTTGGCGTCTTGGGCATTGGAAATTGAACCAAATTGTTTTCCAGAGCTGAAATGAAGTAACTAGGAACTTGTTCATTTTGAAAAGAGTTTGTTTTTCTCTTCAAATAATCAAATTATTTTCGCCTTTGATCTCTTTGATCTTCTGGATGAAACGGACTTTGTTGTTGGCACTCAGAAGGTGGAGCCCTTCGAGAAGATGAATGTTTCAAGGTAGAAACAGGTACATGTGCTTGTTTAAGCATAACTGTAGCAGTTTCTGATTTACCCATTCTCCTTCCTAGAGCTGATGGAATTACACGAGATTTAGCCTTAGCCTGTATAAGGGAATCTTCAATCTACTGAGCGATTGAAGTAAGTTCTCAAAAACCTCCGGTGTATTTCACAGGGATTAACGGCATGCGTAATTCATCACACAGATTTTCCCCAAAGATTGGAAACAATTCTTCTTGAAGGAGTTCTAAACTCAAGAAATATGTTAATCCCTTCTATAGAGCAATGAAATCAGAGACCCTTTCACTCTCCCATTGCTTACAGTTTGTAAGATCGAAAACTATTGTCTTTGGAAAAGTTGATCTGAACTAAAGGAGGAATTTTTTGTGAAGATCCTCCCATCCCGTAATTGACCGGGATTGCAAGCTTGTATTCCAAACAAAAGCTGGTCCTTGAAAGGTTCACACGAAGAATCTATGTTTCATTGCTTCTTGCTGCTCTGGAGTTCCCATCATAGGATTGCAACAAGACACGTAATGCGTTAAATGCTTTTCAGGATCGCCTAATCCATTGAAAATAGGGAATATAGGGTTTCCAAAACTGGATGAAGGTGAGATTGAATCTACCCATTCAGGGTAAACTTTCTTTTCTGGTTGAACTTGCGCACGTTTCCCTTCCATAGTTTCTAACCGAGCTGTTAATGACTCAATAGTAGTTATTAACTTTTGAGAAACATCTGGTTGAACTTGGACTTGGGTAGGTGCAATGACTGGAGCTTGGAAAGATGTGGCAATTGGTGCTTAAACTGATGGTAGAACTGCCAGCTGTTGTTGCACTTGACCTGTAGGATTAGACCTGTGAGGGTGTACTGATAGAGGAGGATATTCTTGATCCATCTCAGTAGCTGCAACAAATTCCTTTGGCTGACTGACTCTAGCATGCTTAAGAAGAAGACTACACTGAAGTAGTTCTGCATTCAACCTTCTTAATTCCTTCATTTCTTCCTCCTGTGGTACAAACCTTTTATCTAGTGAGAGCAATTGACCTTCTCCAGAGGAAGGATATGTAACCTGGTTTTTCCTTTCCCTTTGTTGGATCCTTTTCGGACAGGGGGAAGTGGGTTACTCGAAGGATTACCTAAGTTCTGAATAATCCTTTGACTTCTTGTATGCACACCTTCTTTATTTGAGTCGGTGCCTACATCTTCTTGAGCAGGAACTTCTTCATATGAGTCCCCTGAGTGAGCCTCATCTGGTGGATTAACTACAACAGCATTGATGACATTGATTGATGCATAACTCATCACATCCCTTCAATCAACATTTCTATGATATTGTCTTCTTACATGTCTTTGATGATACATTGCGTTTTGTTGATTCGATCCCTCAGGAACTTCTTGACGAACCGTAATTTGGAGGGAATCTCCTGATAATTTGGATCTTTGTTCCTCTTGTGGATTCTTTCCCAGTCAAGAAAAAACTGACTTTCTCTGAGGAGGGGATTGATGATTTGAAAAATTCCCCAGTCCAGTGGACTGAGGCTGTTCTTTCTCAACTCCACGAATCTTATTTGTTGATTCCGAGGGTTGGTTTAAAAGAGTCCCCAGTCTGGCGAGCTGTGGTGGCTCTTGACATGCTATGTGTGAGACTTTCTTAAAAGATCTCATAATCTTGCGAACCTTAGTCCGGAAATTATCTCGATGCATTAATTTGTATCCACTTTTATCACCTGGTTCAAAATACCGTTGGATAATTTCCGACACTTCTGTCACTTGATGACGTTCTTGCTCCAAACGAGAGTCCTGTTAAATATTCTCGTTTTCTTGATGCAAGAGTAATTCAACAACTTTTTCTCTGTATTCTTGATTTTTAGAGGAACTATTTGAAGCCTGTTCTTGGGCAAGCTTTTGATTACAAACAAATCCCATTGACTGTGGCCGACCATGGGCAATAACATTGCATGATACAATTTTCAGCGGGCTTTGCTGACTGGAGAGCACTATGAAATGCAGTGCTCTATGAACACCCCATCCTCTGACATGAATACCAGATGGGGCATTGGCAATTAACTGACGCAATCGTCTTAATGCGCCAAAGCAAGAATGTTGAAGGGCTCTCTGCTGCTTTTCAGACTTCGGATATCGAGAGACTGATAGAGATGCCAAATCAATCTGACGTTGTAACCCTTCTATTATCTTAAGATTATTTTCATATTCATCTTAAGATAATATTTTCTTTTTCAACTGACAAAGAGTTTTCCATATGTTGAGATGGATACCATGAATTTCATCTTCCGTCAACATTTCTGTAATGTCATACTGAGAGTCATCCAGAGGCCAAAACATGACTGGCACTTCACCTTTCGCTAGTTGTTTTCTCATGTTCAACATTTCCTCTTTATAATTTGACGAAGATGCTTCTACCTGATTTGACCGGAGTTGGTGTTTTCTTGTTGCTTCATTGGATTCAACAGGATTGGTAGAGAAATCATTGATCAAACTAGAAGATGCATGACCTAGGGGTGGTTCCAAGAATGACCTACACCCTGGGCTATCTTCTTATTGAGAAAGTATTTCACCTTCTAGAGACGAAGCATCAGACATGACTGGTTTGGAATTTGCAAGTAACTCAAGATAAGAGGGCTTTCTCAGCACTAAATTGTCCACTGGTGCATATTCTGGGAAATGTGCATCGCTACTGTGGAGAAGACTTTTGCAGCAAAATTCATCATCATGGGGAGGACCACCATAATGGGTTACATCAAAAGATGAGATCTCTTGATCTGTGGTCTTCTGACCACATAGAGGGTTACTGTGGCTCTCATCTGAAGATGAAAATTTGAGATCGACCGAATTTTCATGAATCAAGCCTTAATGAAGAAGTGTATGATGAATACCTTCGGAATTAATGGTCCCACTATTGGGAAATGAGGGAGTAGAATATTTAATTTGAATAGATAATTATCTAAGGGCTTCAAGAACTCCATCATCGAGCAAGGCCTTGTTACATATTGGATCTTGATCTCCTGAATGTGATGGGCGGGTCTTTTTATTAGACGCCTTGTTACTCACCTTGGAAACCACTTTTTGATGAAAGTGGCTGCTCTGAGTAGGTGTATATGCCTGATCAGGAAATATGGCCAGGTTAGGCTGGAGATCTCCACTCAAATCTGGTGTATGTGCCTGACTTGGTTATCCGTATGATATGGGGGAGTATGCCCCACAACCCTCTTGGACTGGAACAGATGTGTCTGTCTGTTCTGGAGTGAATTGTTGATGTGTCACTCCACTGGTAGGGATAGATTTATGTGTCTTTCCCTGAGATTCTGCTGAAGTTGTCATAATATCCTGGCAGACATCCAGAATATGAGCAGGGATTTGCTTATGCTCTTTCACAATTTATAGAATATGCTTGGTGACTTCAGCTGCCAGAACAGGAATATACATCCATTTCGGTCTTGGAGTAGGTGTATGTGCCTACTCCTGTCCTCCTTTTCCTATCATTGAATCCTGACAGTACTCAAGTGTGGGGGCAGAGAGTTGATTCTGCCTCCTATTTGTCATCGGGGCTTTCCGACTGACTTCTCCGAATGCTACCAAGCGAGACTATTGGTAGGCTTAATTAATACTAGTAGGTTTATGTGCCTGATGATTACACTTCTCCGAACGTAGTTGATGAGATCCATCATATGTAGTCAGACGAGCCTGCTAACTAGCTGATGATGTATAAACTGGTGTTTGTTCCTGCATATAGTACTCCACCGGAATTGCCTGGCGGGATTGGCGTGATGCTGCCAGACGAGTCTGCTGGACAGCAGAATTAAAACGGGCAGGTGTGTGTGCATGCTCGTTGCTTGCCTCCAAGTTAGGTTGGTGGACTTCTCTGGAGATGGAAGAGATGATAACTTGCTCATTGTTATCCGTACTTCACCTCTTGTGATTCGTCTTTCCTGCTCGGGTTCGAAGAACCTATGCCGAACGCCTGGAGTCAGTACCCTCAACATGTTGAGGGCGCACTGCCGCACGCGTCTGGCGACCATTGTTGGTGGGAGCCCTCAGGAATGACTCCTATTTGTTTGAATTAAGGCCCTGAGGGACCTTCTCATTCACCTCCCTAGAAAAAGGGAGTGAATGGTGATTGCGTTCTGGGGATAACAACCCGAAATAGTTGGTGACGGTAGTCAGCACTGCCTGCCTCTTGATCACTGGTCATCATTGTCCGGAGGGCCGATGTGAGTTGTTTACTTGGAGGGCTTGTCGGGAAGCCTCTAGAGTTGGGATGGTACCATGTTGACGGTACTTCTTAACCAGCGCGTTTGATACCCAGCGTTGAAGACATTGAGTAGGTGATATCGTCCTCAGAACGGATGACAATCCAGCAGGAGTAGCAGTAGTGGCATTTTCAGTAGCAGTATTCACAGGTGTGAATTTAAGAGCATCCATTATAGAAATGAATATGATCTTGGAAAAGGGTGATTGTTTGATATAACATACGTAATCAAGATAAATTCATCCACTACATCTTTTGGATGAGAACATATGTCAATGATTGTTTTTGTTGGCCCTCTTATTGTGTTTTAAATAGGGCCCTAACAAATAGGTAAAACATTATTTTAACATGGTTAAGGATTCACGTCGGGTTCACCATTTTTGTTTCCCTCAGATTTCGGGGATGACCTCTTTTGATGGGAGGTTCAAACATTCCGATCGGTTTCTAACGGGTTTGTTCGTAGAACCAGAAACATCCAATGATTCCACATCCATTCGGAACTACTTTCCAAAGGTAGGTGCTCATTAGTTTATGGACTGAAGAGGCTTAGGAATTTGCATTGGTCAAGAGGATCGGAGGTCGGACTCGTCACACCTTTTTGAGGGGAATTATTGTATACTCCGGGACTCTCTTTATAGATTTATATTGTGTTCCTGAATCCTTATTACACTACCAAATATAAAATGAGTTTTCCTTTTGATCCGAAAATCAATGATTGATATGTAGGAAATTTAGAGAATCTTTTATATGTATTCGAGGTTCTTCACTGATAAAGAATCATATGTATTTGTTAGAGATTCTTGGTCAATGGTTCCCTTTGGTACATTTATATAGAATTTTTTTGGTCATTATGATGACCATGCTGGTTTTAAAGCCACTTCGTGGGGCACTTGAAGTTTATTGTCATTCAGGAGGACATGGATTATTTCAGAGTTGGGATCGAACCCGCAGATGGGCTACCTACGTATCCTTTTTTTAGAAAAGGAATTAGAACCCACGTAGTTCGAGTAAGGGAGTATGATTTTTATGATTGATAGCTCAAAGAAGAATGTCATAATCACTATTACACTCTAAGCTCAAGTGAGTCATGCTCGGTGTGAGAAACAAGAGGTATTGGTAAAAATTAGACAATTGTTCCATAAAAGATGCAATCATAAGAAATAATGTGGGACTTATGTATGTATGACTGCCTAGATAAATGAAGATTAGGATTTAATTCAGGGACGAAATCCAGGAAAAAGGTCCATAAAGGTATATGGGATTCATGGAGATTTGAATACTCTAACTTGGGGATTACTCCTGAAAAGGAGGCCTAAATTAGGATAGGACTTGTTATTGGGTTTTACTCCTAAGAAGGAATCCCAGATCAATGGAAAATTAGGACTGGTTATGAAGAATTAAGACTGGGGCCTACTCCTGAGATGGAGGCCCATATTTGTGACTGGGGCTTACTCCTAAGAAGGAGGTCCATATTTGTACTGGGGATTACTCCTGAGAAGGAGGCCCAGGTTAGGGGATCTGGGGATTACTCCTAAGGAGGATTCCCAAATTAGGGGACTTATGACTGGGGATTATTCCTGAAAAGGAGACCCAGGTTAAGGATTCTTTCATCTTAAAGGATGAGGTTGAATGAATGAAATCTCAATCTTTAGTGACATAAAGATGTGTAAATCACTAGGTTTTGAGAGATATTCCATAGATTTCCTTTCATATCAGGAAGTCAAGTCAAGAAATCATGCCATAAATGGCTTTGAAGAGTGTCTTGAAGACTTAATCTTAAATAGGAAATGTGAAATGTCTTAAGAGGGGTGAAATGGGCAAGAAGGGCACCCAAAAAGGCAGGGGCGCGCAAGTCCTGGCAGGCGCGCAGGTACTGCGTGGGCACGCAAGTCCAAGTCGTGCTTGTATACCTACGCGACACATGGGTACTTGCGCGATGGTTAACCAGTAGGGTAATACTTGAGCGACTCTTGATTAAAACCTTTAGAATCCTCTTGAGGTTCTTCTAGAAGAGGGGCGTGCAAGTTCTATTTAAGGATTAAGGTGGCGCACAATTTTAGCCTTTTCCCTTAAGGGTTGGCCACTCAGGCGTGCAAGTGTTGATGAGTTTCAACTCTTAGGCCTTCCCCCCCCCTCTTTAGATCTTCCGTTCTAGGTAGGAAATTACCTTAGAAGTGTTTCGGATGCTTTGAGAAGAGACTAGGGTGCCGGGAGCTGAAATCTGAGTTTCTGGAAAAAATCCTCCTCTATGGGGGGGCCCACAGGGTCTATTTATAGGCAGGGGAATACCCCGGGCGGTTATCACTTAGGTTGTGCAAGTCACTTGCACGACCATCATTCGTCGCTTAAGTGGACTAGCGCGACTATGAGGGATCTTGCGCGACCTAAGGGCAATGTTCTCCTTGTTCATCCCTTTATCGATTTTTGATATTTTTTTCAAAGGATGAATCAATTTGTGATAAGTCATTTCCCTTTACATTCCTTTAGACAATGTGATGAAGAGGAGCATCAACATAAGTATTACATAACTTATAAATAAATAATGAAATGGTAAATTACTAAAAAACAATTGTGTAACGTTCTACACATTATTTTCCTTCCCTCAACATAAATTTGGATTTTTTGGGGTTTTTGAAAACCTTGGTCCATTGTTCTTACGTAACGTGTTATTATTTCCATACATCATCTTGAATCTGACTATATTTGCCTAAGGATTGTAGTAAACTATTTATTTTCTCATTATTGTTTTATGATATCTATCAACAATCTATAACTAGAAGTGAATAACATATCATCTTGATCAAGATAATCATAGTCCGATCAAATAATATAGTCATGATTAGGATTGATCTTCTTAAATTGATATACAGGAAATGAACTACAAAATTTTCTAAAATTTAGTGGTAAATACACTTGATATTCCAAATTTTAGATTCATTGTAGTATCTTGAATGGAAAAAAATATTGAGGATATTTTTTACCTTGTTTACCCTAATGATGATTCTCTATCCTTAGAGATAATATTAGGAAAACATGACGACACACATCAATTGATACTGATCAATGAGGATGATACACATACACTTCTTAATGGATCTGAGTCTTCTCTATTCTCTTTCATATAATATAAATATTCTATATTATCTCACATTCATGGCTTAGTCCTATATGTTAATTCTATCCCATTTCCATACAACAAAGTCGATAATGATACATATAAATATAAATAACTTCAACAGGATCCATATGTATCAATGTTTTATAAATTTTATTTTATAAGAACTCCAATAATGGTATATGATCCGCCATGGGCCTATAAAATCCATTAAATAAGATTTGATCTTGTATTTCAATGATTGAATTATGCATTCGGAAATGGAAATCCATTTAAATATGATAACAAGTGTACATTATCAACTAGATTATAAGAGATTTATACAAGAATTTCCAAAACTGAGATAGAAAACATGGGGTCCTGGATAGGAAATATTGAAAATGGTATTTTAATAAATTTTTTAAAATTCAAAATATAGAGTTTTGACATCTCTAACACCACATTGGATTCATAAAAGGGGATCATGTGAGCTATCATTTTGAGCCAATAAATAGTCCACCATATGACATCAATATTCTGATCCATTATTTGTTTTTCTGTGAAAACATAAATATATATCTATTCCAATTTAAACATCAGGATTTTTAATTATTGCAATATACCATATTTCCATTATTGATTCACCAAGACGTGCTGCCTCGTGAGTCTTCTCAAGAAAAACCCTATGAGTATTCTTTTTAAACCTACCTACCAAAACTATGTCTTCATAGACTTTATCATCATTCTAATTATAGTATGAATAACCCATATTCAGTGGTGGTAATAAGAAATTACATATTCTTGATAAGTTATAGGAACAAACCTGATTTAAAAAATGAAACAATGACATTTTATCAAACATCCTTCTTTAAATGGTCTCCCCACAATTGTACATAGAAATAATTATTATAAATTCATGATTAGATGAAAGGAAAAATATAAATTATTAAGAAAACATTAATATCATCATTCCCAACACAATCAAAATATATGTTTTCTTTTACCATCATTAGAATCCTATAATCCAAAGCTTCTATAAGAAATTTACAACATGAATTACTACTAAATGCATCAACCACTGATATTATTTTACTCAGTGTATATATATAGGGAAAATAAAATATAGGAATTTATTTCATTGACATTAATTTCCTTACATTTATATATATCTATGAGAAGAAGTTTTTTAATATTTTATATTATGTGAAAACTATGAAATTCCTACTAAATAGATAATGATCCATGTTTTCAATATATTGAATGAAGAAAAAAATTCCAAATAATGAGTTGATTAATTATTCCCATTAACACATAAATTTTGTGACCCATAATAAAAAAAATGTAACATGATAACACATCCCAAACCATATCCATATGCATAAAAAAATTTCATTTTATTGACTCAGACAATGTAAAGATTGATGCTGATGTAGGATAAAAGTTATTCTTTTGAAAATATTTCTCGCACACATATCCCTATTTTAAAGGAACACCATTACATTTCAAATATATAATTTTTTAGGATATTCATTAAACTTTATGAACAATATATCAGTAATACCAAGATATGATGAAGAAATTTTATTTCAAAAAGATAGTTCTTTAATTATTTTCATGAGATAACATTTTTATCCTTTTAAATATATACCAAGACTCCTATTTTAGAAATGTTGTGGAAAAGTAAATTTACCCCTTTTTTCAAAAAATGACACATATAAAGCATATCATAAATAAATTGTTCCTTCATGATACCTAATACCATTCACATGTGTGTCCTATGATTGTCCTTCATATAAGTATTAAACATAATATCATTGAGGAATACCGGAAAAAAGAGTCAAGATACATCTAAACTAAGTTGATTCATTAGTTATAATAACTCTATAGGTTCATTAATAATCCAAAGGAGAATTACCACATATTCATATAGGTTGAAATTTTTTCAGAAATCTATCATTGGAATATATTCTTTCCAATATCAAAGTGGGTCGAATCATGATCATAAATCTATCTTAGAGAATAATTGGATCATATCAATTAATCATAATAATCATAGATATTTTGAGGAAGGTATTGATTATTTTACACCACATGGCATGGATTAGGATAATCCACACCGTGATAAAGTGTTACATCCGGTTTCTTGACAAAAAGATCTATTTCTCCCCATAAAGGTGTACTGGGTTAAATTATTTCGTTTATAAATAAACTAGAAAAACATTTGATTACCTTAATTCCAATGGCTACATTCTATAAAATGGAATTGAAATAAGAATGATACATGGTAAGAGAATAATCACAAATTCCACTAATCTTTTTTGTGGAAACCTAGAAAAATATATAAGAAAGACATGAGGAAATTGACCCACAATGGATGAAAATTTTATATGAGTTACTGTTTCAATAGTTTCTAAAATAACATATTCTATATATGAATTTATTTTCTTGACCATCAATACTAAACTTCATTTTATAAAATTATTTTCATCCTAATATACTATAAAAATATTTTTAACACCATAAAAAAATATAAAACTATTCTTCCAAGTAGAACAGTAAATGTGGACTTGGAAGGATGTTAAAAAGTGATTCCCATAATTATGTTATAGATGTATATCTCAAGAATATATAAATCCAAAAAAAATAAACATTGTCAATAGCTATTGAACACACTGTACACATAAATGATCTACACCCCCATTGTTCATGGGGTGTTTTAATTTTGAAAACACGAGGCATGATTTCGACATGATTTAACACATGATCTATATGACGAGTAGAAATAAAATAGTGTGATAAGATAGTACAAGAAAATTATTGAATGATGGTATATTTTACAATCATAAAAGGACTATATTGATCCCCCATTACCATATGATCAATACTGTATAACTTCTTACTAGGTTTTGGGTATTATTTATTGTTATATTGAGGATTTAATGATAACCGAGGTTTTTTTGAGACATGAAATTCACCCTGGGTCATTCGGTTGTAGGTGTAATTACAACTGTGTCTCTATTTTTATAAATTATCTTAAGAATCCTAGGACATGTTTGAGCAATTTCGATCATTTATTTTAAGTCTAAAAAGGTAATTATATACCATGATAGGGTGAAGGGTGAATCGGAGTATGGTTATTCTTCTCCAATGTTTTCACGCCCAACTATATCTTGAAATATTTATTATAAGGGTCAAATTGTATGTTATTTAGTGTTAATGTTATTGTTTTCTTCTATATAATTATCTGATTATAATTCATTGAATGTAAAGTGAGAATGAAATCCTAAGAACACATTTATTTTTTACTTTATTCACCCTCAATGGGATATATCCAAGGTCTATAAAAAATATTTACTAACTTACCGAATAAACTCAATACTAATATATGTATTGATCTAGATAACATCAATATATAGGATCAATTTCTTACAAGATTTAGGGAAGGCTCACTGATTTCTAAGTGTTTCATACTTGATCATTCCTTTGATAGATCACTAACGGTGGAAAGGATTTCGTTTCTCCTCTTACTTTTCTCACTGATATTGAAAAGATTAATTCATAGTTTATGGTCATGTATGTAACTTCAACAGTAATACTGAATGTATCCTAAATTGTAGGTAGATTCCTTATTGATTTTATTTCCACTAAAAAACTTCATTTTTTTAATATAATTGGATTCATCACTTTCTTATTCCAAAAAACAAGATTATAATTTTCTTTATGGTAGAGATATAAATTACCTCCTCTTTGGGTATAACATGTTCATAAAGATATTAAAAGTATTCCATTCACTTCCTTGAATATTGAAGGTATTAAACTACTTATTTAAGTATAGTTTGATAGTGTATATCCTCTATCATCTCTTTATTCTTCTAAATTTAGATATAAACACGATACTATCCCATGGGTAATCCTAGAACATATGTCCTTTCATGATACCCCTATAATAATTTCACATATATGGGTTCCATGTTTCTTTATTTTCACCAAGTTGAGTAAATGAAATTTTCAACCAAAATATATCTATTGGATGATTCCTTTAGCAAACTTTTTTTATTCTTCTGGAAACATCCTTAATCTTTTGAGGACTTCCTAGATCTATATATCATGAATTAATTTAAAAAAAATCCATCATTCTGGGAAATCCTGTCACCATATAGAATGAGTGATTCTTGGAATACCATTCATTTTCAAGCTATATTTATCTACACAAAAATCTCATTTATATTTAAATCTTCTAAAAATTGTCCCTTTTAAGCCACATTATCCTTCACAGAATACCTTATTTTTGAACAAATTTTTGATTAAGCCTAATTCATCCATTAATAAACCACTCTAATAAAATTAACTACACATTATATTTTGTTCCTAATAATGAAGAGATACAAAATAAGGGGGATTATTCCTTTTATACAATCAAGATATTTTTATAATTTTGGACTTCTTTTTGGTTGATGAAAATATACAATATTCTATTAATAAATTAGTTTTAGTAGTGTATAAATACTATAGAAAAAATCCTCACTTTTTATAATGGTTCATGGAACAAAGAACACATATTCCACTCCCACAACTCTCTCTCAATAAGTTTTGTTATTTTCACTAAAAATGTCCTCTTATCACATGTTCATAACAATAGAGTAAAGGATGTTGAAACCTTTAAAATAAGTATTTAAATATAATTATATATATTTTATATGGAACAATATTCTCCACAACTTAGTCGAGGTAGTTGATACTCTACCATGATTGAGTTTGAGAAGGCGGAGAACTAATAAATGGAATGAGGTTGATTTGATTATTTAAAGAGGTTCTTAATCATAATAAAAAACAGATAGAATATGAATCATATTCATCAAATATAAAGTTATTAAAGAAACAATATATTTTAATAGATCCTAGTTGTGAATTATCTTCAATAAAAGTAACAACAGATATACAACACCATTAACAAAATATAATCTTGAAACATTTATGTCTCCAAAGTGAAGATTCTTTAAAATGAAAGTGTCATTCAATCATTTGTTAATGTAAAAATTTTTATATTCAACAATTTAAATTTCACATATGGTATTATATTATCCTTTAGAAAAAATAATCTTGACATATATATAGAACACTAGTATTTATTTTGGTATAGATGATCCAGGAATTTCTATAAAAAAATTTAAATAATTTTAATTTAAATCATCTAATAGAGTTGAAACTTCCTTTATAAATTGCAAGGATTTACTTCATTTTTTACAAGACATTCAATTGGGAATAAAGTTTTTTTTAAAATGATATTTACATCTATCAAGATTGTTGCAGTAATCATGTAAAATATCTTTAATTCCAAACTCCATCATTGAATAGTCAAATTTAAGTTAACATTATGTAACGAAAAATCCCAAATGATGTGTTGAAAATGTATGGTTATTTACGAAAATTACGTTAATTAAAATTAATTTTCATTACATAAGATTAGGTTTCCTTTATAACACAATATTATTGAACCTTACATTTCCAACAACTTATGGTACATGATCCATATGTGTTATACCAAAATTAAGGTTATTGAACCGTACATTGTTCTTACAAATGTTTCTTATCAAAAATATTTCCATAATACTTTAAATCAAATCCTTAATGCATTAATAAAATATTTAAACAAATTAATAATATTAAATTACTAAGAAATATATTCTTGAGAAATACATAGAGTAATTTCTTCATAAAAATTAACAGGGTTTTTTGTGAGCATCAAAGTCAATAATATATAAAAATTATTGTTGAGACAATACATGCCAAAAAATCTCAAAATTTATTATGAATAGAAACCAAAATAACATAAATTACATGACATATAATAATTCTAAATAAAAGTTAAATAATATATTTTAAAAAATATATATATTTTTTATTTTTAATAAATTTTCAAAATTAATCCATTCCTTTTAATTGAAAGAATTGGTAATTGAATAAATAATGTGTTTTTAATGATTTTTACCACTTTTAATGATATCAAAATGTATGTAGATGAAAATTGATTAGGAAAATTCAATGTATCATATAACTATAAATACGTGTTAAATTCATCTTAATACAAAAATAATGTGTTATCTGGGAGTAAAAGTGAAATGAAGTAATAATAAAATTAGATATAATAAACAAAATATTTTCATAACAATATTTCTTTTAATGACATGAATCATATTGAATGAGAAATTATTAAAAACAAGGACTAGATGAGGGTGGCATGTAAGGTTCATAAGAGGTTTTAGAAGTTAGTAAAGCTCAATTATCCTAGAGAACTATCTTTAACTCTTCTATCTATTTTCCTATACATCATTAATATTTTCAGATAACTGGCACACAAAAAAATTGGATTCCTAAACGATTCTTGAGCATTAACCTAAATTCACTTCTAGATATTCATGAACTACTTTTGACTAAAAAATATGAGTGTGTAGAAAATAATTGTTTAATAAGATTCCTTATGTTTGGTTAACATGAATTTTTATTCTAATTGAGATCTATCGAGTGGTTCTAAAAAACATGTAATGGTGCACTATCACACTAAAGTTTATAAAGTGGATCCTTAAAATTAGTCATTAAAGAAGTAATTCCTTCAAATCTTCTGACTAAATATAGAGAAGTTTGAGGTGATGATTTAGATTAATTGGAATGATTAAAACTACTTCTAATGGATTTAAATAGAATCGAAAAATAAATTTTCAAATATCTAAAAAAATATTTATGAAATATAATTCTTTTGGATTTTTGAATCTAATTATCCATTTCTCTATAAAAGGAAAGAAAATAAATTTTTTAAATTGTACTTTCTCTAATATTTTCTCACTGGGCATGAAAAGATTCATATTACACTATAGGAATATTTATACTTCTCATTTATTATAATGATTTTCTTATAAGCTCCAGTTCACTTTGTATACATGAATTTTCATCAGTTAGCTTATTAAATTTGATAAAAAACTCTTCAATTAAACAATTCAAAGAATGAAACATTTATTCTTAATAATATTGATATTGTTATCCTCTATCAAAAAATGTTAATAATTTTTCATTATCTTTCTTAGCATAGGTGTAGAATTTTATTTCAATAAACTCTCTATTCATAGAAGGTTCACAAATTTCTTTATCCAAAGAAGCATCAATAATAAAAACTGATTGATTCTCCACTAACCTTGTAGTATCATCTACTACTGGTTGTGTTTGATCATTTATTAGAAAAATCTCATGAACTTATTCGTTAACATGATCTCTTTAATTCTGATTTTCATCATGAGCCTCCTGATATTGATTTTTTCTTTCTTTTTAGAATAGCCATGTTTCTATTATTTTATATCTAGTTGATTTTTAAGATGCTATTCTTCATGAGTAACTGAAACACCAAAAATATTTTGTTTTAGAACCATCACAAGTTGTAGGACCTTCTTCCTTTTTTTCGTAATTCAGTAGTTTTTTTGTAGGTTAATCCCTTTTTCTAGGCCATAATACAACAACCTCATCATTGGATTCT
Organism: Viscum album; assembly: GCA_963277665.1. Taxonomy (NCBI): domain Eukaryota; kingdom Viridiplantae; phylum Streptophyta; class Magnoliopsida; order Santalales; family Viscaceae; genus Viscum; species Viscum album. The sequence goes on from OY728145.1 coordinate 154,247,371, forward strand.
TTCAAATTATATTCAAGAGATAGAATGTTATCACATGAAGCTTCTGGATCACATATATTGTATTTGATTCCACACCTCTTTGTTTGAAATCCATCATCTCTTTGAGATTCTATAACTTCTTCTTCCCGAAATTGGATTACATTAGAAGATTTCATCATTTCTCTCTCCCTCTAATAAATAAGACCATATTCGTGTTGGTATTCTATAAAAATAGTTAATCAACTTCCCCTATCTATAAACTAGATGAAACCAATATTTGAAACTGTTCTAGAATTAAATATATTACAATTATCACACTTTAGGTGAATCTATATATCTCTAATTGGGTTTATTTTATATATTAGTAATGAAATTATACTTACATAATGTTAAAAAGATATTATTTACTATTTTGGGAAACACTGATGCATGTACCTTAATCTTTTGTCCTCTTAAGTTAACATTAACATCACTCATCATCAAAAAAATCATAAACATGTTGGGATAAGTAATATTTTCTTGATCATAAATTCATTGAATTATTACTGACTGAATATATTTTACCAGCACCTTCAAGTCAGCTTCATTATTTTTTGACAATCATTTCTTTTATTAGTGTATATCTGTATAGAATTGACATAATATCAAATGATATAGATTCTTGATTTCCCATCAACATAAGATTGAAACTAAAAACCAATCAACATTGACACAAAAAACTATTTCTATTTTTTAAGATGTGATATAAAAATAACTATCGTTTGCACGAGATTGGATGATTTACTTTGTGTCACCAAAACAGAATTAAACATTTCTATAAAATATTTTACTTGTATATTTAAAATAAACTCAGTGTTTTCTTTTGTGAAAATAAATTCTTGATTTTTTAAAACTAAATATTTTCTCAAAATAAAACTTTTCAGATATAGGAATTAAAAATATACAACCTTTCCTAAAATATATTTTCTATTGGTGATAGATTTTCTCTTCATTCCTCTTTGTTCTCCTTGATTTATTATCATAATCATAAAAATTACTATGAATATGATGGTTGAAGGAAAAAATCTTGGTTGTTTGAATAAAAAAATTTCTTCAAAAGTTAAAATGGTTCAAATACTTAGGATGAGAGTGAAATAGGGGGGGAGGGAGAGAGGGATTTCAGATAGATTTGGTGATACAAGTTCTAGTTTCTCGATCTAATTACTTAGTATAATCATTATTTTATATTTTATTTTCAGAATATAGCCTTTTTCAAAAATAAAATAAATTATGGTTATATATATAACTAATAAATAAATAATAACTGAATAGAAACTGTAAAATGATCAATAAAAAAATTAACTAAACCAATTAAAAAAATTAAAATTAAATATTCCTAAGTCACTTTTAATAAAATCAAAATAATCAATGTGAACTGTTTTAGTAAAATAGGGGCAAGGTCATTTTTTGTATTTAAACATTTTAAATATATATCCATTTTAATAAAACTAGTTATTATAAAATGATGCTTTTTATCAATATAATTTGTTCATGAGTGACATTTATATTTTTTTGAAATAATATTTGCACTTGTATTATCACATTAAATATTAATATTATTAAAATTAAGTCCAAATCGAGTAAGCCTAGTTTCATCCACAACACTTGTTTATAATAACTACAAAATATATATCTGACCTCAACTGTTGAAAGATAATCTAAATGATGTTTCTCACTTGAACATGAAACTATATATTTTCTTAAAAACTAATATGTTCTTGAGGTAATTTTTATATTTTTTGTACATATTCCAAAATCAGCATCTGAATATGAAATAGAATTAAAATTAAATGTTTTTGGGGGTAAGGTAGATATTAATATATAGTTTAATTATTGTATCTAAAAATTATTTTAATAGAAGTAAGATGAGATTTACTTGGTATTGATTGAAATATAGCACATGGTCAATAAATCCATAATGAATTTTTGTTGATTTAATATATTTTTGTAATATTTTTGATAGATTTGAAACCCCAAAAAGAACTTTTAAACACCGATAATACTCATTTAAAATTATTTTTTCGTAATGGTTGAAAAATGATTAAAAATATTTTAATTTTTCGAACTAAAAATAACATTATCTATATAAATTATTAATAATAATATATTAGAATTTTTTTTTTTCTTAAAAATAGTAGGATATTTAAACCATTTAAAAATAAATTCTCTATAAAAGGATCCAAATAATTCATACAAAGATGTAGGTTATTGTTTAAGTACATAAAGAGTTTTAGTATGATTTAAAACAAAATTATTTATATGAGGTTTTCCTTAAAATTTTGTCTGGTCAATATAATCTTATACTATTGAATATCCATTAAAATAATATTTTACATATTTTTTTAATAATTTAAAATTTATTTGACTTACATATGCTAGAATAATTATAATAGATTCTAATCTAGAATGAAGTGTAAATTATTTATGAGAGTCTATCCCTTATTTCTGGTTGTATCCTTTTACTACTAATCATTATTTATATCTTTTATTTATCCCTTTATCATCTTTTTTATTTTGAAAAACCAATTTTGTTTCTATTAATTGATAATTTGTTGGTATGTCAACTAATTCCCAAAATTTACTTCTACTGAAATGATTATGTTCTTCTTTCATATCCCTTGACTAACATTAAAATTTTAAATATTATTACATAGTTATATGTTCTAATTGTGATATTTAGGTAGGAAATTAATATATTTTCCTTCATTCTTTATAATTATTACTCATGTATTACGATTTCCTATAACAGTTTCTAAAGGGTGATCCATTAAGGTTCTGGATTTTCTAGGTAAGATGCCATTAGATTCTTTTTATTAATTTTCTCTTAGACTAGACTGACCAATGTTTATTTTAGTTTTAAAATTAATTTTAGTTGATTCAAGCCTCATGTTTTCTAAAGTGTCAACAATTTCACCTATTCTATCACCCAATTTATCAAAATGATCACCTTCATCAAATATTAAATGAAATGATTCATAAAAATTCCACAACATTTTTCATAGAGTCTGTTGTCTTTGAATGTGGGAGAATATCCTAAACATACTCCTTCACCATCCTTAAGATCGAATTTACAAAGGTTTTCCTTAGTATTAAAGATATACACATTACATAAAAATAAAATAAATTACCTCACTATAGGTTTTCTATTATTTTAAAGTTCATAGTATATTTAAACTTTTTGTCTTATTAAAACTCTATTCATGACATAACAAGATATGTTTACAGATTCAACAAAAAATAGGGAGGAATACTATTTTCATCTAATATAGTCAATTACATATCTTGAATAGTTTATTTATTTTTTCAATAGTTACATTATATTTAGGTGTTCTTGGGGGAATAGAAGGTGTTATTAAAAAATTGATGAGAGAAATATTTAAATTATTGATTCTAAAATTAACAACCATGATAGGTTCGTAATGAAATTATTTTTATATTTTTTCATTTTGAAAAATTTTCCAAAAATATTATAAATACACTAAACACCTCACTTTTATGTTTTAGAAAATAAACCTATATAAATATTGATAAATAATCAACTAATAAATAAAAAAATATTTTTCCATTAAATCATTTGACCTTTTATGGTCCAAAAAAATCATTGTAGATAATTTATAATAGTATAGATATAAAAATATTATTAATATATTTGAAATATGATTTGTGTTGTTATCAAATTTGGAATGCATCAAAGAATATATAACTATAAAATTTAAGACTAGGTAAATGAGAAAATAAGTGTTTATTATATAATATATATAATGTAAATAAATTGAAGTTTCTATGACTTCTATTTAAGATCTAGGATTCATTTGTCTTAGTAGTTAAAGAAATAACTTTTTTTTACATTAGGAATCAAGATCCATGGTATAAGAATTTTCAGTTCTAGATGATCTACATTTAAGAAATTTATCTTGGAAAATTGATAATGAAAAGTAAGATAAATCAATAGAAAAACAATCATCATAGATTTTAGAAATCCTTATTAGGATTTGATTTATCACATGAACATATAACATTTTATTGATATAAATTGTCATTGGATATTCAATTGATCTAACTCAAACTTTTTTCTATTTATCATTGACTCCAAATGTGTCTATTCATCAATCTAGTTTTGATGGTTTATCAAAACATGATGTGTCTTCACACTTGTGTCTTGAGATGCCACTATCTATATATTATAATTTTTCTCTATGACTATTTTGTTAAAAAATTATTTAATCTAGAGTTTGTTTTGCTACAAATATTTTCTTTTGTCTAGCTACAACATCAAGAAAATATATGGGAATATTGATTTTAATTATTTTGAAATATTTACATTATTTCCTTAAGAAATATTATTAGAACAAAGTACATTTAATTATACTTATCATTGTATTTCTATAATATATTTTTTTATATAATTTCCACAAATTGCAAAGTAGAAATAGGGATTATATTTAGAACATCACAGGAAAGAATTATTATTTAACTTTGATTTCCCCATTTATTCATATTCCATATCTATTCTTTTTAATAATTGTTTTTTCAAGAATATCATTTAGATATTGTTTTCTTTAGTTAATATATTAGTAGTAGTTTTTAATGAATCCTCATCATGTTATAATTATTTTATTATTTTTTCATGAAAAATATAGTTTGATATAGATTAATTAGAGTTTTATTTTAGTTCATGATGTTATTTTAGAATTTTTTTCATTTTTCATTCAAAATATAATTATGAATCTTTTTAGTGACTTATAATTTTTTACTATAGATGCATATTTTTCATCAAGAATTGAGTAATAATAAGCTATTTTTCTACTTGTGGAGCTATTTAAATAATCAGTAGAATAATAACAATACTGAAACTCATATTATTTGTTATCTATAAATAACATGTTTTTTTAATATTTTTTTCCTCTTTTTAAGAGTCATATTTAGAAGAGCTGGTGGAGTATTCTAGCACCCTCCAAGTATCCTTCAAATCCCTCTTCCATTTTTTCTCAATGTCACATTTCTTATGATTTTTCACTTCCATATTTCTTATTTATTCTTTTATCTATGGGAAATCAAGTCTGATATGACCCATCTCTTTTAAATCATACCATAATACCAATTCATATCATTTTTCATCATTATTGAATGATTCATTAAAGCCTATATTTTTCATATTAAATTTTCTCAATTTTCTAGCTAGATGAGACAGTTTCAATTCAGAATATGATCTATCAGAATCCTCTTAGATTTTGAAATCTTATTTCAATTTAATTTCATAATTTTGTGATGTAAGTTTAAGTTTTGCAATTTAATTTTTTACTACCTTATGATTTTCATATTTATCTTTCATTTTTGGTTCATACATCATCAAGATTTTAATGAATTATTTCATTGTAAAATCTTGTAATGGTGTTGATTTTTTTATAGCAGCATATATTCCATTCCATTTTGAGGTTAGTGCATTGAGTAATTTGAATTCTTGATCTTATAAAGTAATTTTTGTTTTGAATTCCGAAAAATCATTGACTATTTCTATTAACCTCCCTTTAATTTTGGTGATTATTTTTTCATCTACATTATGAATGTGTCAAAAATCAGTTTTTCAATTGCCTACCCTAATTGTATGACATTTTTTGGTCCTTAATATGAGACCCCAATCATCTATAACATTTCATAAGAATTAGAACATTGAGATACACAATTGAATTCAATTGGTTGAAGTCAAAAAATTAGATCATTCATTTATTTTGAATTGATTTCATACTCATCTTTATTGGAAACAGCATATGTTTTTTTTTGTTTTTAGGGATTTAATATAGAGTGATAATATTCAAATATACTATAAATAAAATACTTTTCAGATATATGATCATATGATATTTCCATCATTGATAGTTATCTGCATTGATGATCAGAGCACATATCATTGACATGCCTTCTCTAGGATCATCCGATGAAATATTTTTTTTAGAACTTATACTATTGAGCTTGATATAGGTTATATATATTATTGAAAAATTATACTCCTTCGATAGAATATTTTTAGTAAAAAATAACTTTATGATATAGGGGGGGTAAATTCTATGTTTTTTATAATACGGAATGATTTTGACTTTTTTTCCTTTAGTTTGGTTTATGCAAATTTACATGATTCTATTCTTTAAGTAGTTTGATCATAAAATAAATATTATAGAAGAAAATGATAATTTAAATTAGTTTTGGACACAATGATCCCTTATTCCACTAATCCATTGATCTCTGAGTAATCTTGGTGAATATTAATAGAATGGTTGTCTTATCAAAGGACCTTAACAACTGAGTTCAGAAATTTGAATCATTTAAAATAAGTCCTTAAATGGACTTCTATTTCTTTTACAATAAACCATATGATCCATATCTTTGTCCGAGAAGCTGATACTATCCTACAACTAAGTACGATCAGCCTAAATTCCAATAAATTGAATGATTTTGATTTTATTGATTGAACATGTTCCTGATCACAGTTGAAGTATCAACTAATATAATACTAAACTTCTTATTCAATGATAAATTTTACCAAGAAATAATAGATTCAAAATGATCATGTTTGTAAATTTTCATAAAAAACATTCAATAAACCAAAAACATCAATTACTCAACATGAGGTTAAAACATATATATCTCTAAAGTGTATATTATTAAGAATATTAAATTTCTTCAATGTTTTGTTTTTCTACAAATTTTTTTTATCAAAACATATATATTTCATATATGATAGTATATGAAACCTTATTAAAAATCATAAATATTTTTTCCATATATATAGAACACTTGGTTTTCATTTGGTTGAGTAGATCTGGGAATGTCACTTAACAAATCAAAAACATTATAAATTAAATCATTCAAGGGAGCCGTAACTTCCCTTAGAAATATGAATGTTTCACTTCATAAAATAATTTTTTTTAATAAATCATTAAAAAAATGTCAAAAAAATATTTACTCTTGTAGTGACCATTACAGTAATCATGGATAAAATATTTAATTTTAAACTTTGTTGTTGGATTTTCAAACATAGTGTTCCATTGTATAATAAGGAAATCCAAATTTATTATTGAAAATCTGAGACTTTTTACAAATGTATGGTTGATGAATAATATTTTTCATTACTAAATCATATTGTTTCTTACAAACATAGGATTGATGATCCATACATTTCCAATAGTATATTGTAACTGATCCATATGTGTTATCTCAAATGTACGGTTGATGAACAATACATTATTCTTACAAACATAGGGAATGAAAAATGTTTCCATAAGACTTTAAAACACCTCCATAATAGTTTAATAATATATTTAAACACATAAATAAGATCTAATTCTCAAGAAATATATTCTTGAAAAATATATTATGCAATTTCATCTGTAAAATATAAAAGGCTACTTTTGAGCATCGAAATAAATAATTTTTATTGAGTAATAATAAGTAAATAAATGCCTAAAACTATTGACATGACTAGGGTAGTTAATAGTGGAATATAATTCCTGAAATCCACAATAGTCATAATTCTTGAAAAATCATTTTGGGAATATCCTTCACTACATATTGAACATATTATGTGGTCATCATTGCACATTTATTCATATAAAATTCCCCTTAATTAATTTTATTCTTTTGAAAACAAAGTTCTATTTATATTGGCTTTAAATTATACATATTTGATCGAAAATGAATACATTCCCATGAACTAACCTCTTTTATGGATTTTTAATTCATCGCTTCAATATTCATTTGACAGATTCCTTTTCAGTTCTTCAAACCTCCCTTGCGGTCCATATTGCACAACTACTATGTGGCCCATATAACCATGAAGTCCCTTAGATTTATTTTTGTTGACCCATTTTATTTGAATTAATCCTTACATTTTAGTAAGACATCTCTGGATTTAGTGGCCCAAATATTTGGGAAACACTTGGAAAGTGGACCACCTTCAAAAAATTCTTTGATAGTAACTATGCATGAAAATTTTCAAAAATCATTAAAAAAACTGAAAACCCCTAATGAAACCATTCTGGAATTTTTTTTCCAACAATATCACCCTTTGGGATTGTTTGAAACACATCAAATTGTATAAAACGTCTTACCGATCATTTCAAATTTTGATTCTAGATAGTGATCAAAGATTTACAGAACACACACTCTAAGAACCCAAGAGTCAATATCAATTTAAGAAACAAGATTATAATGAAATTATCCTCAATTAAACACTTAATTACCACACTATTTGAATTCTTTCATAACAAGCCTGATCTTCTGTGATTTATAATGATTGATCGATCATTCATAGCATCATCACATTCAACCCCCCAACATTAATGCCCCATTTTTCTCTATATCCCTTTATCTTAATCTTTATATTTTCTCCCCCTTTTCAACGAACCCAAAGTTCACTCTTTTTTGTCTAGAAAATTATAAAGAACACATATCATAACATAATGTAAAAACACACCCTAACTAGGGCATATGTGGTTCCACATCCACATTTTTTCATGGGTTGGAAGTTGAATGAACTCCAAGAGCTATTTAATGCTGCTAAAGTACCTCACTGGGTAAGTATTTTTTATAATATCCGAAAACCATAATTCTATATGGACATACTGAAAATTCTCAATCCCATTATCCAAATTCTTTTTGATGAATTGATATTTTATTTCGATTTTATTTAACCATGATAGATGTGTGGGTTTATTTCTATGATTTATAGGACTTTAATTATCACAATGAATACTGAACATGCAATTTATTTCAATATTTCCTTTTTCATATAAACCCTTATTGTATTCCTTAAATTATGAATTTACTCTCCATTAGTAAATGATCTATTTTATATAAATTTTCAAAAATTATAAAATTATGAGGTAAAACACATTATTATTTTATCAATTAAAATTGATATAATGATAAAGTACTCTCCCCCTTTGGTTTTTCCAATTTTGTTTGCCCATGAGATATAATAGGTTTAAATCCAAAAACAAACATGTTATTTCCACATTATATAATTTCACTATTGACACAATTTATCAACTTTTTTATTTAAATAATGATTCTTTTAGTAGTTTTCAAGATCAAATTCATATTTGTTTTTATAGACAAACCACAATGTATGATTTTTAGTATGTGAAACATCTACATAGAATTGAGTCACTAATAAATCCTCTAAGCCAACTGAGTTAGAAATTTGTTTACAAAACAAGTTTTTAAGACATTAATTGTCAATGAATTCCTTGTCACTTAATCATTTCCATGGATACTAGTAGCATGAATTTCACCAATTCCTGATAAGAATTTATTTTTTAGATAAGGCTATATATTTCAATGATCTTCTCATCTTATCTCACTAAAAACCTAAAGGATTTTTATATCCAAAATTATTTTAGATGATTGTAATTTGTAGGATTTGTTTTTATAATCATGAAATACATTATTTTTTTCTATCTCTCCCCCTAATATTTCTTCTATCAGTGAATTCATAAAACTTTAATTGAGGTATTATGAAAATGGATTAATATTCTATGTGACTTGTAACCACTGGATCATTCATGTATAGCTTTGCAACCACTTAGAATTCACATCAAGATCCTGATAATATAATATCCCATTTCCATAGTACATAACTGCCATATGATAATTTTAAAAATAATATTTTTTTATAAAACCAATTGTTGAATTTGTTACAATATGTTATGTTGTGTTGTGCATATTCTTCAAGTCGCATGTATCTCCATTAAACATATTCACATATGCCTTTTCCTCACACACAAACCCAATGAATTGTATATCCCCATTTATCCTATTAAAATACACACACATTTTTGAAATAGATAATGCATAGGAAGAGGTGTACCTCTTGAATCCTCAAATATGTGATTTTTGTCGATCCTAATAGGTTATCCCTTTGATATTTATTTACAAATCATTTTACTATTTCGGTTCTTATTCCGACATCCCATCCAACTTCAACTATTCTATCCCAAATACTATACATTCCTTACCCACATTCCCAATATGCTTTCATTATGTATGTTTTATAGACTTGGATGTTTTTACAATTTGGGGTTGAGACATACTAATAAGAATTTCTTTACTCACTACTCCTCTTATACAATATTTTTCATGATTTTTCTTTGAGTATGACTCTTTCCAATTTTCATCTTCTCAAACCTATTTTTATTTTAGAGAGTTATTTTTCATTCCTTCACATCTCTCCATGTGGAATGACATGTGATTTTTTCAATAAATTCTTTATTAATTTTTCTTTTAGAACATATATGTTTACCTCATTGTTTTTTGTTGGAATTGTGACTTTCACTATAGGTACAATATTCTTACTCACAAATAGAGTAGATTATCTCTTTTTATTATATATTTTTTTACATTAATTAAATAGAGTTATTATTCCTTTAACATAATAGGTGATTGATATTCATTTATTTGAACTCATTGTGTATCCTATAAGGCTATAAACCTATTTTTCAACTTATCTAGTAGTATTCCAATATAGGATTTTTTATACATCACCAGAGATAAGGATATCATTTCAGGTTTCTTTTTCATTCCCTTATTTCATCTAATTGAATTTAATTTTCTAATGACCACTATTAATAGATATAAAACATCTCCCATAAAAAATATGCCTTGTTTATTCATTTCTCATTTAAGATGTCGATACAACTAGAGTAATATTAATGATATTGAGATGTCGTGCTTCTTAACACATACTCAAGGTCAGCAATAGTCCTCCATAAAAATATTATATTATAGATAATTTATTTCAAGAGGTGATTCCTCTACATTTCTCAAGATTATTATTCTTATTCACTAATTTAGAAATATTTATGTCTCCACCAGATGAAATATATTCAAATTCATTAAAAAAATAAGAAAATATGACCATGTATCACATATATATAGAAACGTTTTCATCACTTTTTTTATAAGTCTATTTATGTATGTTTCATAATATATTGTATATTCCATATTTCTATAACTATTCACAACTCTCATTACTATACTAGAAATAATACTTTTCAGAACACTTGTATACCAACAGTTCAATTGAATTGTTGGTATAGGTGATCTTTACCAATGGTTGGCATAATCCATTGGTAAAGATGTGTAAAAAAGAGTTTTCCCAATAGTTTGATGAAAAGCTTGGGAAAGATGGAAAAAAGAGTTTTCCCAACTGTTTCATCAAACCGTTGGGAAATATGGGAAAAATAAGAGTTTTCCCAATAGTTTCATTAAACTGTTGGGAAATATGGACCGTTCCCCACAGTTTTTAAAAACCGTTGGGAAATGGAATCCCCAAATTAGCCTAAGCCATGCAGCCCCCTCCCCGATTCTAGAAGCAGTGCGCGGCTCTCCCAGAAGCGATTCTGACTGGAAGAAGCCCTTCAGAATCTCCAACACAGGTGCACCTCTACCATCTGATCACCTGCCAGGTTAGACTCCTTCCTCCTTTTTTCAAGGTTATACTTCCACCTCTTATCAAGTATATCCTTATATTCTCTCAAGGATATCGTTATTCCCAATTTTTAGGGTTTTTGGATAATTTTATGATTCACTACTCAACAAATTGTGTACTCAAATCACTACATCGGTGTACACATTGACCAATTAATGTTTTCATTACACATATAAATTTATAAGGGTACGATGTCTCTTTATTGTGTTCTAATTTTAATAATTCATAGTTTTTTAATCTCAATGATTCAAATATTATATCTTCATGTATATGAACTCATAAGAAATTGTTTGTAATATTTATTCATAGTATTTCATGAAAATCACTCCTTTCATTATGATCATGTCAAACATGAATATCTTGTTCATCTTAAATTTTGTACACTATGTGTATTATATAATAAGTGTGTATCATGTTTCTTTCAATATATATATATATATAAAATGACGCACTGTTCACTTATCCTTTGCACAATAGAACATATGGAGTATCTTCTTGAACTATTCAAAGTAGTATGTGGTCCCTAATTAGTACTTCTTCCATCTTTATGAAACTAATTCAAAGAATGTCAAATTCACAATATTAGTGGTTATTAGTTTTACTAATATAACCATTAATCATTCTACCTTAAGCATCATACATGACTTATTCAATCACCTTTTTAAAACACAATGACCATTTTCACTGGTTTGGGGTTCCTCAAAATGCTTGGGAAAATCATAAAAACACTTGTATTGAATCGTGTTTCTCATATGGTTTCATGGATACAAGTTCATCAAAAAAATCATGACTGCGTGGTAAAAATATCATGAGGACCATGGGATTATGAGAGTGGGGTGCTTTTCACTACCCATGCTGGCATGTGTAGACATCCATAAAAATGTTAGATAAGTCACAAGTTTAATTTAGTAATTTTGTTATCTTTGACATACATTATTATGAATCTCAGATTTAAAAATAAATGTTTTTGTTTGTACTTAATGAAATTAAATATTTTTATAATCCATGAACAACCTATTAGTGTAGATGCCTAAATTTTATTCAACCATATGGTGTGCTTGACTTGGGGAAGTAATTGGGTAATGAAAGGTACGACCATAAAGGTTACAATAATGAGTTACTGAACATGAGTGAATGATTTGGGATACCTATAACACATGATGGGACATAAGGCATGTGCCTCTTATAGACCTAATGAAAATGAATATAAATAAATTTTAATTTTATTTATGAGTACTTGTTCTTTACATTATTTTAATAGTTCACTACATCGACTAGAAACTTCTTCGTTTATCATTTACATAAATGTATTTTCTATTAAAGTTCAATCTTATTGAATTGTTTTTGAAAAAATGACTTATATAAATTATTTTTACAGAATGGAAAGAAGTTGGTTGTATGAAACCGATCCGATCTCAAGCGATTTTAAAAACAATTTGGAGAGCTTTATAGATTTTTCATTTCACAATGCTTCAGATAGTGGTCGCATACACTGCCAATGTTCCAATTGTGTTGGTAGACCTTGGTTGATCCATGAAGAATTCAGCTACGACATAACCAAAAATGTTTTTCAAGCAAACTACTTTGTGTGGTATCACAATGGGGAGAAAATGAAATCTCAAATTGGTGATGATTGAAATGAAAGGACTGGAATGGAGAATTTGTTAGATGATTGGTTTCTATTTATTAGTCATCATGAAAAAGAAAGGATTTCGACTCAAGAAAACATCGATATGAGGACAGCTGATGCATCTAGTGAAAATGATGATTTTTATAGGGTGAAAAAATTGAAAGATGATGCCACAACTCCAGTATATTGACAATGCGATAAAATGAAAAAACTTGAATTTTTAATCTGATTTTTTCATGGGAAAGTGATGTATGGGATTTCTAATATAGAAATTGATTACTTTCTTACCCTCTTGAAGGATTTACTTCCAGATGATGCATATATTTCCTCAAACCACTATATTGCATGGATGTTATTTGAGGAACATGGATTTTCAAGAAACAAAATTAATGCTTGCCTGAAAGATTGCAGTTTATTCTGGGAAGAAACCGTTGAACCAAATGATTGTATAAAATGTGGCACATCCCGCTGGAAGTCAAAATATGATGGAACACCATCCCGCGTTCCACAGAAAGTAATGTGGCACTTTCCATTGATCCACATACTCCAAAATCATTTTATATCTGATGACATATCAATAAAAATGAGATGGAATGATACCAAGAGGAAGAAGACTAATGATGAGTTGGTTCATCCGGTAGATGGATTTGCATGGTAGAGATTGGATTTCCGACATACTGATTTTGCGGCAGACGTGCATAATGTGAGGCTGGGTCTTTCATGCGATGGTTTTAAACTGTTTGGGCAGATGCTTACTTAGCACAGCACATGGCCCGTTTTTATAGACATTTATAATCTTCCCCCATGGTTGTGTATGAAAAAACCTTTCACTTTCATGAGTATACTCATATCTGGTCCTTCTGATCCCGACATTTATATTGATGTATACATGCAACCTTTAATAAAATAGTTGAAACTTTTTTGGGATGTGGGTGTGCGCACATACGATGCATGTTCGAAAGGCATATTTCAGATATGTGTTGCGCTTATGTGGATGATCAATGATTTTTGGGCTTATGCAATGATGTCTGGATGGAGCACGAAGGGAAAACTGTCATGCCCAGTTTGAATGAAGAATACACAATCCAGAAGACTGAAACATTGCTGTAGTTTCAGTTTCATGGGACATCGACGATTATTTCCAAATGTTCATCCATATAGAATTAATCGTCAAAGATTTGATAATACCATAGAGACCGATGATCTAACTCAGTGTATGTCTGGAACTGATGTGCTTAATGAATTGAGAGATTTCAGTTTTTCATTCGGGAAGGGTCAAATAAAATCTGGAAATAAAAAGAATGTTTCCACTAAAACCTGTTACAATTGGAGGAAGAGGAGTATCGTTTTTGATTTTCCATTTTGGTCAACCAATTTGTTACGTCATTGCTCATATGTAATTAATATTGAAAATAATATATGTGAAATGTTTGTTTCAGTTCTTCTAAATGTCAAGGGAAGACAAAAGATGATTTACGATCTCGGTGTGACTTAGTGGATTGGGTCATCAAACCAGAATTGCATCCTGTGCGTATGAGTGAAAATAAATGGAAACTTCCATGTGCTTCTTATGTGATGCCACCTACGAAAAAAAACAATTTCTGGAAGTATTAGAGACTATTAGGGTTCCTGATCTCTATTCCAGCAACATATCAAAATGGGTCAACAGAAGAGAGTTGATTCTAAAATATTTGAAGACTCATGATTATCACGTTCTATTGCATGAGTTGCTTCCAATAGCAATTCATTATCATTTGTCAAATAATGTAAGGGTGACTATTATTCGGTTGTGTCATTTTTTTAGAGATCATTGTGCTAGGAAGTTGTCCAAGTCTTTCTTGAAAAAAATGTTGACAGATTGCCCATTAATTTTATGTGAGTTGGAGAAAATACTTCCCCCATCATTTTTCACATGCATGAGGCATCTGACTGTCCATATTCCCACTGAAATACTTCTTGGAGGACCTATTTTTTTGTTGGTTGTATCTCACTGAAATAAATATGTACACATTAAAGTCTTTTGTCCAAAGCAGGAATCATCCCAAGGGTTCTATCGTCAACATTTACTTGGCTCAAGAATCTATGGATTTATGCTTAATGTATTTGTCTGATCTTACTACAAGAATGAACAGACCAATAAGAAATTAAAAAGAACAGTATGAGAAAATTAAACCCAATTTTCCATCACTTCCTCAAATAGGAGGAATTCCTGGATCATATACATTGAAGACATTAATCCATGAATAGCGGGAGATGGCACATCACACAGTTTTGTTCAACTATGATTTGTTCGATGACTATATCAGGTAACTAAATTGAATATATATGTCTTACATATATATCTATTAAACTATTCATATTTTTTATCTACAGGGAACATAAAACAATGATAAATAGGAAGAATCATTCTTTATCATTGAGAAGAAGATAAACTTTTCATAGAAAAGAGTTTTCTGCTTGGTTAAAATTGAAGGTATAAATATTACTGTTTAAAACAATTATATCAATATTTAATTAAGTTTTGTAGTCATTTATATTGTAGGTATTGAGTTTGTCTGATGACTCTGTCTCTGAGGAAATAAGAGCTTTGGATTTTGGTCCAAATACTGTGGTTCGGGACTGTAAATCAATTATTATCAATGGGTACAAATTTATTATCACTAAACGAGCAAAGAAAATGAGAACACAACATTATGGTGTTATGGTTACTACCACAATAGAGTTTAATGCTAGTGCATCATAGAGTATACCGCAATTTGAAAATTTGGGTTATTATGGAGCCATTGAGAAAATAATAATATTGGATTATTACTGTCATGGACGAGTCACAATGATGAAACTCCATTGGTTTGATTCGATGACAAGACATTGCACATTTATTGACGATTGTTGATTTCGACTCATTAATATGACTCGCACTCTTTCTACTGAAGAACCATAAGTGTTGGCATCAATGGATAAATAAGTTGTTTATGTCAAAGACCATCTTCAACCTGAATTTGGTGTCATAGTTGAAGTAATTCCATGAAATATTTTTGATGATGGAATTGACACTGTCCCTAGTGACATTGGAACCAATCCATTTATTTCTTTTGATGACTCTAATAGCTCAATTGTCATAGTTGATTGTGAACGGTAAGTTGTGGTTGAAAATATATAGAATCATTCATCCATGTTCTCAATTTTTTTGTTTACCTCGAGTTGGGTTGTTAAGGTTGGTAATATTCAAATTGATTTAGTGTTGATCACAAATTTGTTTTATCTGACTTGACCGTTATGTAAATTTTCAAGGTTTATGGGTTTCAGTTTTATTTGAATTGCATTTTCTAATTTGGAATTTAACGGTATTAAAACCTAGTAAAACAATATGTTTTACTTGGTGAACAATACAAATTGAATGATTTATTAAATCGATTCAAGATCTTCTAAAACAATTGATAGCAAAATTACCAATGTATCCCCCTATTCCCTCTTATATTTAGTTTTTTGGTTTACACATTAGTTTCCTTTTTCTAATTAATTATATATTTATTTTCAAAAGCAGGAAATGCTTCCAATTGAAGAGAGACGAAGGATAAAAATGATGGGGAAAATTGTCGAATGGCAGAGAAGGGCGTTCCACCATTAGTGCCTACAGAGAGTACATTATTTCAAATATATATATTTATAGAATATATAATGTCATGGGATTAAATGTTTTGTAAATATTTTTGTAGGATCCACCTATACGTCAACAGTTATTCGATGAGAAGCCTAGTACTGGTCCTAGTACTCAGGCCGGTGGTACGAGGAGGGTTCGTACCAGAGGTGGATGAGCAGCTCTGTGTACCCTACTAGACCCTACCCCTCCCAATGACATGTCACCCTTCCCACATTCTGATCCTAGTGTGTCGTTAGGGACACACAGTATATTTAGGCCTCCCATGTTTTCACCACCTTTTGCATCTTCTGGCCAATCATTTTCACATCCCAAGACGATTCCCACTCCCCAGTCAGAATCCGGTCATAAAACTGTCCCATATTCATTTCCTTCTACTTATGTCTCTCTGAGAATCTATATTCCATCGTCTTCGACTCCTGTTCCACCATAGGGTGTTCCATCAATTTCTATGGATCCAGCGGTGCTCAGCGATCAGACTGGCGGAGGTATATTTATAGAACCCTAACACATTTTTATACCAATATTTATTTTCATTATAACATGTTTTGATAAAATATTTGTTTTTCTTTCATGACAGATACATTTATTGATAGGAGGCGAGGGCAGGGGCATACACACATGCGTTCGGTGTGGAACCGTCGAACAGAGGTTATGGTGGATTACAATGAAGACAACCAAATGGTTGAGAAAACATGGCAATAATATCGGAGTTTTTTGGAGATGCTTTCCAAATACTCTGACATCATTCTCGTCATGCTGTTATCATGGAGAAATGTTCCACATTAGGTCAAGGATGTAGCTTGGGAAGAGATATGGGTAAAAAAATCAGTTGTATTTAATGCCATGAATTATTTTTTGTATTTATATGAACTAATATTTTGATGTTAGCTTCTATTTAATTTTCCCGAAGGTAAGGGTGCACGAATGGAACGTTTAAAGGATTTAGCCGAGATTTGTAGAGCATAAAAGCATGAGTTTTATATTTGATGGCGTGATATAGTTGGCACTGAGTTAGAGGTGGTACCAGTCGTGAATGATTGTCCTATAGAGCAGTATTGTCTGATAATTACTCATTAGACGAGTACCCAGTTTAAAATATGAATTAAATTTGAGGTATTTAAATAATAAATTTAATGTTTTTCATTAATATTTCCCTTTCCATTATCTAATTTTATTTAGGAATCATCTGAAAAAAAACATTGATGCAAAAAAATACCTCCACACACTAGGACGTACTACAATGCCAGATCATGAGAGGAAGCAGGTATGATAATTGTTTATAATTTTTTATTATGACTTAAATTTTCTTTTGGTTCCTCAATTATTTAATCATTTGAAAAAATTTCATATAAATATTGTTTTAAATGTCATTATAGAGGCAAATACGGTATACTGGAGGACGTGTGCCTCGAGAAAAACTATTTTTCTCGAGTAGATGGAAAAAGGATGGAAGTGTCGTCAATGAAGTGACTCACCAGCAGATTGTATGATTAAATCTGTTGATTTTATATTTTAATATCTATTTTTTAACTTAATAATATATTTGTATTTGTAAAATTCTTCTTTAGAGGCCCTCGAGGCCCAAGAACTAGAAAATTTTGGGCCAACTGATCACTTACATCGGGTGTTGGGAGAGGAGCATCCTGGCAGAGTATGCTGGCGACCTAGGATAGCCCCGATGAGGCATTGGCCCTCCTTAGGTACGAGTTTTAGTGCCACTGAGCTACAACATGTTAGGGAACAGGTAGAACAGGCTGAGAAAAGGGTCACAGTGATGGCAGAACAGTCTGCTAGGGAAAATAGTGCATTTATGAAATTTATTGATGTTCTACATCCAACACTTCTAGTAGAGGCCAGCCCAGCATTTGATGAATATATGTCGTCGATAAGTTCTATATATGGTTCACTAGGTGGTAGTTATAGTGGTTTCCAGGATGATGTCCATCTTGATGATGATTATAGAGAGGTGTCTGATGCAGAAGAGGAGTGAGAGGAGGGGGGCGAGGCGGATGGCGAGTGTGAGGAGGAGGGTGAGGGTGAGGAGGAGGTCACTGAGGAGGGAGAGGACGATAATGAGGATAAGGACGAGGGCGATGATGATGGTGATTATGGTGATGGTGATGTGGTACAAATTTATCTGTTAAATTTTTGACTAATATTAGTAAGATTTGATGTTTAATCTATTCTAGTGGTTGGTTTTATCTAGACCTGTAGTATAGTATTGGAGTTGAGTTATTTTTATATATTGTCTGTTTTTATTGATGTTGTTTTCTTTTAGTGGTTATGTGTTTGGGAACTCCCTGGATATGCCCCGTCCTTCTTGGACCCTAGACAACCCCCCACCATCCTCCTTGGACCCCGGACAGCCCCCCCATCATCCTCCTTGGTCCCCAGACAGCCCCCCAAACACCCCCAGGACAGCCCCTCGGACAGCCCCCCCACCCTCCTCCCAGGACCTCAGACCACCCCCTAGATAGCCCCCAAACAACCCCCCAGACAGCCCCCACCCTCCTCCTTGGACCCCAGACAACCCCCCGAACACCCCCCGCACAGCCCCCCGCACAGCCCCCCACCCTCCTCCTTGGTCCCCGGACAGCCCCCCGGACACCCACCGGACAACCCCCCCCCTCCTTGATTTCATTTACTACTAGAAAATCGATACTATATATTTTATTTATTTTCATCATGATACTCAATGTAAATCACATTTACACATCTAATCAATATCATAGATTCTTGGTATGTTATAAAAGCGATGTATTCATTGGGCATGGCATTATTATCTCTGAAATGTTTCATAGCATGATAAACTAAAATCTAATCCATAATAAAAATGATATAAAAATATTCTATATTAATTTACACATGATTTTATGTAAATAACATTCCACTAATAGAAACATGAGGATTCTCATAAATTATGTTTACCTTAATATTTCCACAGGGATTTTTAGTAAAAGTTTTATCTTCTATTAATTTTATGATATTATCATTTTAAATATAAATTTTTCATAAATTAATTAATTTAAAGACCCATAGTAAAATAGTGTATTTGAATAATGTGAATAAAAAACTAACATAACTCTCTAACTGTGTCTCTTTTGTTTAAATTGTACATGATTATAAGTGAAAAGAACAACTGGCATAAGGAAAACTGACCAAACGCATTCAGAATCTATTGATAATTTATCACAACGGTCCATGGGTCATATGTGACGTATACGAGCCATCCCTGGCTCAATACGAGTCGCGGTGTGGCCGGGATCACTCTAAGGGTCTCTCTTTTGTTTAAAATGGACAACATTTTAAGTACATACGGAAAACTGACCAAACACAGTCGGTTTCCATTGAAACTTTAGGAGAATGGTCCATGAGTCATATGTGACGTGTGGGAGTCAACCTCACCTCAATATAAGACATGGTGTGGCCAAAACCACTCAAAGTGTCTCTCTTTTGTTTAAAATGGACTTCATTTTAAGTGAAAACAAAAACTAGCATTCAGAAAACAAAACAAATAGATTCTGATTTGGGTCGATACTTTATAAAAACAATCCATGGGTCATACGTGACATGTATGAGTAAATCCCACCTCAATCTGAGGCGCGGTGTGCCCGACACCATTCATATTGTCTCTCTTTTGTTTAAAATGGACATCATTTTAAGCGAAAACAACAAGTGACATACCAAAAACTGACCAAACACATTCAAAATGTGTTAATGATTTAGGAAAAACGATACATGGGTCATATGTGACGTGTATGAGTCAACCATTCCACAATCCGAGCCACGGTGTGGCCGACACCACTCTAAGTGTCTCTCTTTTGTTTAAAATGGACAACATTTTAAGTGAAAACATCAACAGGAATACCGAAAACCAACCAAATGCATTCGAATTGTGTTGATTCTTTATAAAATGATCCATGGGAGATTTGAGACATGTATGAGTCAACCACGTCTAAATCTGAGGCGCGGTGTGGCCGGTACCACTCTAACTGTCTCTCTTTTGTTTAAAATGGCAGGATTATAAGTGAAAAGAACAACTGGCATATGGAAAACTGACCAAACACATTCAGGTTCTATTAATAATTTATCACAACAATACACGGGTAATATGTGACTTATATGAGCCATCCCGGGCTCAATCAAAGTCGCGGTGTGGCCGAGATCACTCTAAGTGCCTCTCTTTTGTTTAAAATGGACAACATTTTAAGTACATACAGAAAACCAACCAAACGCATTAGGTTTCAATTGAATCTTTAGGAGAACCATCCATGGGGTATATGTGAGGTGTAAGAGTCAACCTTGCCTCAATCCTAGGTGCGGTGTAGCCGACACCACTCAAAGTGTATCTCTTTTGTTTAAAATGGACTTCATTTTAAGTGAAAACAACAACTAGCATACGGAACGCCGACCAAATGGATTCTGATTGTGTTGATAATTTAGCACAAAGATCCATGGATCATATGTGACGTGTACGAGTCAACCCTACCTCAATTCAAGGTGCGGTGTGGCCAACACCATTCATAGTGTCTCTCTTTTGTTTAAAATGGACATCATTTTAAGAGAAAACAACAAGTGACATACGAAAAACTGACCAAACACATTCTAAATGTGTTTATTCTTTGGGAAAACGATCCATGGGTCATATGTGACATGTATGGGTAAACCATTCCTCAATCCAAGGTGTGGTGTGGATGACACCACTCTAGGTGCCTCTCTTTTGTTTCAAAAGGATATCATTTAAAGTGAAAACATCAACTGGCACACGGAAAACCAAACAAACGCATTCTAATTGTGTTGATACTTTATGAAAATGATCCATGGGTCATTTGAGACATGTACGAGTCAACCCCGTCTAAATATGAGGTGTGGTGTGGCCGGTACAACTCTAACTGTGTCTCTATTGTTTAAAATGGACAAGATTATAAGTGAAAAGAACAACTGGCATACTGAAAATTGACCAAACACATTCAGATTCTGTTGATAATTTATTACAAAGATCCATGGGTCATATGTGATGTGTACGAGCCAACCCAGTCTCAATCTGAGTTGTTGTGTGGCCGAGATCACTCTAAGTGTCTCTATTTTGTTTAGAATGGACAAGATTTTGAGTACATATGGAAAACCGACTAAATGCATTCAGTTTCCATTTAAACTTTAGGATAATGATCCATGAGTCATATGTGACGTGTACAAGTCAACCTATCCTCAATCCAAGGCTCAGTGTGGCTGATGCCACTCAAAGTTTCTCTCATTGGTTTAAAATGGACTTCATTTTATGTGAAAACAACAACAAGCATACGGAAAACCGACCAAATTGATTCTGATTGTGTCGATACTTTAGCAAAAACGATCCATGGGTCATATGTGATGTGTACGAGTCAACCCCTCCTCAATACGAGGCACGGTGTGGCCGACACCATTCATAGTGTCTCTCTTTTTTTAAAATGGACATCATTTTAAGCGAAAACAAAAAGTGACATACGAAAAACTGACCAAACGCATTAGCAATGTTTTGATGCTTTGCGAAAATGATCCATGGCTCATATGTGACATGTACGAGTCATCCCTGCCTCAATCCAAGGTATGTTGTGTCCGACAACACTCAAAGTGTCTCACTTTTGATTCAAAAGTAAATCATTTTAAGTGAAAACATCAACTGGCATATGGAAAACCGAACAAACTCATTCAGATTTTGTTGATACATTAGGAAAATTATCCATGGATCATTTGAGACGTGTACGAGTCAACCACATTTAAATCTGAGGCATCGTGTGGCCGGTACCACTCTAACTATGTCTCTTTTGTTTAAAATGGACAGGATTATAGTTGAAAAGAATAACTGTCATACGGAAAACAGACCAAACAGATTAGGATTCTGTTTATAATCTATCACAACGATCCATGGGTCCTATGTGACATGTACGATCCATCCCAGACTCAATCCAAGTTACAGTGTGGCTGGGATCAGTCTAAGTGTCTCTCTTTTGTTTAAAATGGACAACATTTTAAGCACATACGGAAAAATGACCAAATGCATTTGGTTTCTATTAAAACTTTAGGAAAATTATCCATGTGTCATATGTGATGTCTAAGAGTCAACCTTGACTCAATATGAGGTGTGGTGTGGCCGAAACCACTCAGAGTGTCTCTCTTTTGTTTCAAATAGACTTCATTTTAAATGAAAACAACAACTAGCATACGGAAAACTGACCAAACAGATTCTGATTGTGTAGATACTTTAGAACAACGATCCATGGGTCTTATGTGACGTGTATGAGTCAACCCCGCCTCAATCCGAGGCGCGGTGTAGCCGACACCATTCATAGTTTCTCTCTTTTTTTAAAATGGACATCATTTTAAGTGAAAAAAACAAGTAACATACAAAAAACTGACCAAACTCATTTGAAATGTGTTGATGCTTTAGGAATATGATAAATGGGTCATATGTAATGTGTACGAGTGAACCCCGCCTCAATCCTAGGCACAGTATGGCTGGAAACACTCTAAGTGCCTCTCTTTTCTTTCAAAAGGATATCATTTTAAGTTAAAACATCAACTGTCATATGGCAAACCGACCAAAAGCATTCAGATTTTTTTTTATAATTTAGGAAAATGATCCATGGGTCATTTGATACATGTACAAGTCAACCTCGTCTAAATACGAGGCGCAATGTGGACGGTACCACTCTAATTGTGTCTCTTTTGTTTAAAATGGACAGGATTATAAGTGAAATGAATAACTGGCATACAAAAAACTGACCAAATGCATTCGGATTCTGTTGATAATTTATCAAAATGATCCATGGGTCATTTGTGACGTGTATGAGCCAACCCGATCTCAATATGAGTCACGATGTGGCCTGGATCACTCTAAGTGTCTCTCTTTTGTTTAAAATGGACAACATTTCAAGTACATACAGAAAACTGACCAAACACATTCATTTTCCATTGAAACATTAGGATAATGATCCAGGTGTCATATGTGATGTGTAAGGGTCAACCTTGCCTCAATACAAGGTTCGGTGTGGACGACACCACTCAAAGTGTATCTCTTTTGATTAAAATGGACATCATTTTTAGTAAAAACAACAATAGTATACGAAAAATCGACCAAACGGATTCCGATTGTGTCGATAATTTAGAAAAATGATCCATGGGTCATACGTGATGTGTAAGAGTCAACCCTGCCTCAATCTGAGGCACGGTGTGGCCAACACCATTCATAGTGTCTCTCTTTTGTTTAAAATGGACATCATTTTAAGTGAAAACAACAACTGAAAAATGAATAACTGACCAAACGCATTCGAAATGTTTTTTTTATTTAGGAGAAAGATCCATGGGTCTTATGTGACATGTACGAGTCAACCCCGCCTCAATCTAAGGCGCAGTGTGGCCAGAACCACTCAAAGTGTCTCTCTTTTGTTTCAAAAGGACATCATTTTAAGTGAAAACATCAAATAGCATACGGAAAACCAACCAAACGCATTTAGATTGTGTTGATAAATTTGGAAAATGATCCATGGGTCATTTGAGACGTGTACAAGTCAGACCCGTCTAAATCTGAGATGCGTTTTGGCCGGTACCACTCTAACTGTGTCTCTTTTGTTTATAATGGACAAAATTATAAGTGAAAAGAACAACTGGCATACGAAAAACTGACCAAATGCATTCAAAATCTGTTAGTAATTTATGAAATTGATCCATGAGTCTTATGTGATGTATACGAGCCAACTCAGGCTCAATCCAAGTTATAGTGTGGTCGGGATCACTCTAAGTGTCTCTCTTTTGTTTGAAATGGACAAAAAATTAAGTACATATAGAAAACCAACCAAACTCATTCAGTTTTCATTGAAACTTTAGGATAACAATCCATGGGTCATATGTGATGTGTAAGAGTCAACCTCGCCTCAATATGAGGCGTGATATGGCTAACACCACTCAAAGTGTATCTCTTTTGTTTAAAATGGACTTCATTTTAAGTGAAAACAACTACTAGAACACGGAAAACTGACCAAACGGATTCTGATTGTGTCGATACATTATCACAACTATCCATGGGTCATATGTGACATGTATGAGTCAACCCCGCCTCAATCGAAGGCGCAGTGTGGCCGACACCATTCATAGTGTCTCTCTTTTGTTTAAAATGGACATCATTTTAAGTGAAAAAAACAACTGACATACGAAAAACTGACCAAACACATTCGAAATGTGTTTATGATTTAGGAGAATGATCCATGAGTCATATGTGATGTGTACGAGTCAACCCCGGCTCAATCCGAGGCACTGTGTGGCTGAGATCACTCTAAGTTCCACTCTTTTGTTTAAAATGGACAACATTTTATGTACATACAGAAAACTGACAAAACTGATTATTATTATGTTGATACTTTAGAAAAACAATCCAAGGGTCATATGTGACATGTAAAAATTAACCCCACCTCAATCTGAGATGCGGTGTGGCCGACACCACTCAAAGTGTCTGTCATTTGTTTCAAAAGGACATCATATCAAGTGAAAACATCAACTGGCATATAGAAAACTAACCAAATGCATTCAGTTTGTGTTGATACTTTAGGAAAATGATCTATGGGCCATTTGAGATGTGTACGAGTCAACCCCGTGTAAATCGGAGATGCGGTGTGGCCGGTACCACTCTAACTATGTCTCTTTTGTTTAAAATGGAAAGGATTATAAGTGAAAATAACAAATGGCATACGAAAAACTAACCAAACACATTTATAATCTGTTGATAATTTATCACAACGATCCATGGGTCATATGTAATTTGTACGAACCAACCCGGGCTCAATCCGTGTCGCGGTGTGGCCGAGATCACTCTAAGTGTCTCTATTTTGATTAAAATGGACAACATTTTAAGTACATACGGAAAATCGACCAAATGCATTAGGTTTCCATTGAAACATTAGGAGAACGATCCATGGGTCATATGTGAGGTTTACGAGTCAACCTCACCTCAATCCGAGGCGTGTTGTGGCCAACACCACTCAAAGTGTCTCTCTTTTGTTTAAAATGGACATCATTTTAAGTGAAAACAACAACTTGCATACAGAAAAATGACCAAAAAGATTCTGATTGTGTCGATACTTTAGTATAACGATCCATGGGTCATATGTGATGTGTAAGAGTCAACCCCGCCTTAATCTGAGGAATGGTGTGGCCGGATCACTCTAAGTGTCTCTCTTTTGTTTAAATTGGACAACATTTTAAGTACATACGGAAAACTGACCAAACAGATTCTGATTGTGTTGATACTTTAGAAAAATGATCCATGGGTCATATGTGACATGTACGAATCAACCCCGCCTAAATTTGAGATGCGATGTGGCCGGCACCTCTAAAAGTGTCTATCTTTTGTTTCAAAAGGACATCATTTTACGTGAAAACATCAACTGGCATACGGAGAACCGACCAAACGCATCCAGATTGTGTTGATACTTTTGGAAAATGATCCATGGGTCATTTGAGACGTGTACGAGAAAAACCCATCTAAATCCGAGATGTGGCGTGGCCGGTACCACTCTAACTGTGTCTCTTTTGTTTAAAATGGATATGACTATAAGTGTAAAGAACAACTGGCATACAAAAAACTGACCAAACGCATTCAGAATATAATTAAATTTTAAGACAATGATCCATGGGTCATGTAACGACCCAAAGTTTCATTAATGGAAAATCCCTCTTGATCCAGTTAAATGTTTCTTTATGAAAAATGTTTTTATAAGATATCAACTTTTTTTTAGTTTTACTTTAAGATTTGTGACCGTTACTTTTATAGCCGTTGAACAGTGATCATCTGGGTAGTTAAATATAAGTCTTTAACGAACCAATTTTCTACTCAGACAAAGGAAGCGATGGCCTCATCCAGTATAATTGCCCCTTACGAAGCCCATTTGTCAGAGCTCGGAAAGGAGGTGGCGTCTTTGGGCTTTGCCCTTGACCAAGCCCAAGCTGAGCTTCATCAAGTCAAGCTCGAACGTGATCGTCTACGGGAAAAATGGAAGTTGATAGGGATTACCACTCGAGCGATGTTATCCGAGCAACCCCAAGAGTCTGTCACCATCGCACACCTTACCCTTAGGTCTTATGCGGCTATTTTAAGGGGTTATGTAACAAATAAGTAGCACCATGTTCATGTACATTATTTTTGTATATAATAATGAATATAATTTCTAGTCATTTTTGATACATTGTAATTAGTTTTTAAAGTACAAACGGTGTTTTTAGTTATTATTTAATTAAGAATTATATTTTATTAAATTAAATGATTTTTGAATTAAATAATATTTTAATAAAATATTATTATTAATATTAAATTAATTTTTATTAAATATAAATGATCTTATAATTTTATGAATGCAATTAAAATTTTTATTAAGGTTTGAAAGCCATTTCTATCAAAACCCGTGAATTTTTTATAAATGTCGGTTTTTATTTTAAAAGTAAAAATTCACATATTTAGAAAATTATTTAGATAAAATAAATATTATTTTTGGAATCAGGACGTCGAAATTATCCAACGGTGAATTTTTCATAATTTTCTGAGACAGTCAAATTTTTTGGGTAAAAATTAAATACCATTTAAATATATAATGTGTTTTATGACATCATAATGACCCAATGGTGATATAATAAAATACCATAATCCTTATGTTCGGCCAATATGTGTTTTATCATTAAAATAATGAGGTTTTGGGTTTGTTTGACTCACTTTTCAAAGCATTAATGGAGCCCTCAAGACTTATTCAACACTTTGCCTTTTTAATTTAATTTCCATGGGAGTGTGACTCACCTCCACATAAGCAACCCTAATTTTTTAATAAGTTCGGACCTTGGCCTTGTAAAATATTGTTTTCCTCTTTCCTTTTCCAGAAACCATGGTCAAATACCATGGGATGGTTTGTGGTTTGGATTATTTTAATATAAGGGGTCCCAAACCTAAATAATAAAGAATTCTCTCACCTTTCCTATATAAACCCACCCAAGATCCCACTTCCTCCTCACCCAAAGCCCTTGAAGTTCGTCCAACCTCTGCCCTACTCTCTCTAGAATCCTCTCAAGTTTCCCCAAGCTCCCAAGAAGCCTCCCACAAGCCTCTCTCTAGCCTTTGGAAGCACACTTCCAAGTAAGGGGTTTTCTTCCTTTCTCATTTTTGTCAATTTTCTTTAAGTTGTATTGCCCTTTTTATTTCAATTATGAATGTTGGGGTATGGTTTCACACCTCCCCCATAATGCCTTCCTATTGTTTGAATGATGGGAGAACCCTTTCTCTCTCATTAAATGCCTCCCATGTACACCCGTTACTATGCCGAAATTCCGAAAGGAACTTCTCTCTCTTCTTTTACATTCAAGCAATACTTTTGTATCATGAATCTAAATTCCATTTCTATTTTTGGGACATGTATATATATGACCTCCTTACTGTCCATTACATGTAAATATGATGAGGAACCCCTTTCTCTCTCATCAACCTTTTTTTATGAATTCTTATGTCACGCCGTTACACTGCCGAATTCGCACCGATTTTCTAAGCCAATGTCTTTGTGTAGTGAATACCATGTCCATTTCTCCATCAAGGGTATTCACCTTTATGCACATTTACATATTGATTGTAAAGTTTCATGTATTAATTCCACATTCCTTTATCGTGGAAGAAATGATTATGTTTTATGAATCCATGTTTTATGATCCATGTGGCACACTTATGCATGAAATGAAATGTTTAAGAAGGGTGCGCCCTGATAGCGCTCCAATGCATTGGGTAAAGTATAGTATCATGATACGTCATGTGCAATGAGTGTTGACTCATGCTACTTCAAGTGCAACGAGGGTTTACTCGTGCTTCAAGTGCAATGAGGGTTTACTCATGCTCCATGTGCAATGAGCCTTGGCTCATGCTAATGCAATGTTAAGTGTTGTTTCCACATATCCATGTTATGATTATCATGCTTTATAATACCTTTATGTTCATGTTTCTATTATGCTCTATTGATATGCCTATTGCCTAACATGTATTTCACTCCTCATGTTATTCGTTGTTTACTCCCTTACTGGGCTTTATAGCTCACCCTTTTCTTATACATTTCCTCAGGTTATCACATGCAATGCTAAGTACGAAGGAATGTAGTGGTCATGTAAAGGAAGTTTTCAATAAGGATATTGTATTTCAAGTTTAAAGTTTTTATGTAATGATCCTAAGCCCCAAAGACACTAAACCTCTCTATCTTCTTTGTTGTATCAAGTGAAGTTTTATGTAATAAAGCATGTTTAAGTTGTAATAAAAAGCAGGGTTGTCATAGTTGGTATCAGAGGATAGGTTTAGTTATTTTTGGGATTAGGAAACCCTAGTAAAGCCTTAGATACAAGACTAATCATAATAAAAACATCCCTAAGTTTTGGTAAATACTAAGTAAGTGGTTTATCAAACAAATACATCCCTGTCTGGATACGAGCAGGTAGAGGCGGCTCTGGAACAGATGTATCCTAGGGGTAAAACCCGAAAACACCGCTTTGAGCTAGACTCGAACGGGAACTGGTGCACAACAACGGGCCTTGATGCACTCTTGGTTACGACACTCCCGGGGGATATGTTTTGATAAATTCACAATCTTAGTATGAACCCTTATTAAGGGAAAAATGCCCCTATGGATATATGCTAGAAGGAAGATCATGAAAATCCTGGATTGAATCCTATAGACTCATGAGTTAAAGAGATTAATGTTTATTTATAAGTCATCAACTTTTGTCTTTAGATTACCCTTTATGTGTTACCCCTAACTTTCCTTTTATTCCAGCCAATGGCCGGTAATAGGAGAGCTCGGGCTAACAACCGTTGTGAAGATCAGTGTGATGATTGTACTTATGAGATGCCCAATCCAATGGGAGCGGGAATCGCGAACTTTGTCACGCTTCTCTCTCAGCTAACTCAAGTTTTGAATAGAAACACTAGTCAAGAGGAACGTTCAACCCCCCCTAAGAAAGAACAAGTCGCTATTGAAAGCTTCATGAGACAAAGGCCTCCTACTTTTAGTGGATCATCTGATCCCACGATTGCTGAACAATGGATCAACTCCATTGAAAAGATATTCTCCATCCTCCAATGCTCTGAAAAAGAGAAGGTTCTCCTGGTGGCTTATCGTATGGAGGGTGAAGCTGATCAATGGTGGACGTTGATCAAAAATACGAAGCCTGATGAGGAGATCGAGGCTTTGGAATGGAAGGTATTCCGGAAGATGTTTTTCGATAAATATTTTCCACGCACCCTCCGTCTTAAGATGGAAAGGGACTTCCTTTCCCTCAAGCAGAAAGATGAGGAATCTGTGGGAGCGTACGAGGCGAACTTCACAATGCTTGCACGATACGCTTCTGGCTTTGTCTTTACCCCCGAATGCAAGGTTGACCGCTTCTTTGGTGGGCTGAATCCTAGCTTGTGGAAAGAATTAGCGATCCGTGACTTCGACAGCTATGAGGAAATTGTCCGATGTGCCCTCAAGGTTGAAATGGAGATCGGAGAATCACAGGGGTATCATGGGGACAAGAAGCGGAAGGTGGACTTCAATGCTGGTGGTCCGATGGATAAATCCAACGGCGCTAAGAAATTCCAGCACCCCACTTGCCAAAATTGTGGAAAGAAGCACCCTGGAAATTGCCTTAGGGGGACAAGAAAATGCTTCAAGTGTGGAAGAGAAGGGCACCTAGCTGTTAACTGTCAGCAAGAAGGACCCGTGGCTGCGACGGAGGGGAGGAACGCTCTGTTCGAACCTCAACGCATTGTTCAATGCTTCAAATGCAAAGAACCGGGTCATTTTGCGAATCATTGCCCTAATCCAAGGGTTATCGGAGGCAATCAACAACCTCCAAGACAGCAAGGAAGAGCTTTTTTCATCACTTCTGCCGAAGTGAACCCCGACAACGAAGTGGTGACATGTACGGTAGTTATTCATTCAAGAATAGAGAACGTACTTTTTGATTCAGGTTCTACGCATTCCTTTATATCTCAAAAGTTTAGTAGAAGAATCCCTGCACCACCACAAATCCTGGAAGTAAAGATGTCGGTGAGTACGGCAAATGGGGCAATCATTGCATCCCATGAGTATAAGTCCTCCCCTGTTATAATCTGTGGATTGAATTTCCTGGCGAACCTTGTCATACTCCCTTTGGTGGAATTTGATGAAATTCTTGGCATGGATTGGCTTTCCTTATATAGAGCCAACATAAATTGTCGGGAGAGGGAAATCACACTCCATATGGAGAATCGACCCCCGATTCATTGCAAGTGTGAGGAGGAAGATGAATCTCCTTTAGCTCCATCATCTCAAGCATGGATATTACTGCCTTATGAGCACGCATATCTGGCTCAGATGATTGAGTCCAAAGAAGAAACCACCCTTGGAGAAATGCCTATTGTGAGGGAATTCGCTGAAGTATTTCCCGAGGAACTTCCTGGTCTTCCTCCAAGAAGAGATGTTGAGTTCTCAATTGAACTTATACCTGGGGCGCTACCAATATCCAAGACTCCATATAGAATGGCTGTGGTTGAGCTTGAAGAACTGAAGAAACAACTACAGGAGAATCTGGATAAAGGGTTTATACGCCCAAGTGCATCACCATGGGGTGCACCAGTCCTCTTCGTCAAGAAGAAGGATGGGTCAATGCGGCTTTGCATCGACTATCGTGAACTTAACAAAATCACGATAAAGAACAAGTATCCTCTCCCAAGAATTGATGACTTGTTTGATCAGCTGCGTGGAGCACAATACTTCTCCAAGGTCGACTTGCGGTCGGGATATTATCAAGTAAGGGTGAAGAAGGAAGATATCCCCAAGACTGCTTTTCGTACAAGGTACGGGCACTATGAATTCATAGTAATGCCTTTTGGACTCACCAATGCTCCAGCAATATTCATGGACATGATGAATAGAGTCTTAAGAGATTACCTAGATAAATTTGTGTTAGTCTTTATAGATGATATTCTAATATACTCCAAAACCAAGGAGGACCATGAGGAGCATTTAAGAACTATACTGGAGACTTTGCGCAAGGAGAAGCTCTATGCCAAGTACAGCAAGTGTGAGTTCTGGTTGAAGGAGGTCTCATTCATGGGCCATATCATCACAAGCAATGGGATATCTGTGGACCCCTCCAAAACAGATGCAATTTAGGGATGGCTGAGGCCAACATCGGTAACTGATATTCGTAGCTTCTTGGGGTTAGCTGGATATTATCGACGATTTGTGAGAAACTTCTTACGATTGTCCAACCCTCTTACCAAGCTAACTCGAAAGGGAGTAAAGTTTGCTTGGAGTGATGAATGCGAAGAAATATTCAAGGAGTTGAAAAGGAGGCTTATCACTGCACCTGTGCTCACTTTACCCACAAGTGGGGAGCTTTTTGTGGTATTCAGTGATGCTTCGAAGAAGGGTTAGGATGTGTGATGATGCAGAATGATAAAGTGATATCCTATGCCTCAAGGCAGTTGAAAATCAATGAGCGAAACTATCCAACGCATGATCTGGAGTTGGCGGCGGTAATCTTTGCCTTGAAAATCTGGCGGCATTATCTCTATGGAGAGAAATGTGAGATATATACTGACCACAAGAGTCTTAAATATATATTCACACAAAAAGAGCTTAATATGCGCCAGAGAAGATGGATAGAGCTCATAATGGATTATGACTGTTCAATACATTACCACCCTGGGAAGGCGAACAAGGTGGCGGATGCCCTAAGTAGAAAGGATCCAGTAATTCTATCAATGATGAGAATTGAGAAGGATCCAATCTTCTTAGACTTGATGAAGATGGACGTGGGAATCATAAAGAAGGGAACATCATCAATCCTTTAACAAATGATTGCTCAACCATCTCTTTTGGAAAGGTTAAAGGATGCTCAAAAGGATGATGCAAGAATCCAAGAAAAAGTGGAAGCTATCAAAAAGGGAAAATCCTCAGAGTTTAATGTTAATGAAGAAGGAATTGTGCGGTTTGGGAAAAGACTATGTGCCCCATCAAGTTCGGAGCTGAAGAAGGAACTTTTGGATGATGCACATAGTTCAAATTTCTCTATTCACCCAGGGAGCACAAAGATGTATCGAGATCTACGAGAAAAATTTTGGTGGGATAAAATGAAAAAGGAGATCGCCAAATATACATCAACGTGCCTGGTGTGTCAGCAAGTGAAGGCAGAGGGGCAGAAGTCTAAGGGGATGATGCAACCATTGCCCATACCAGAATGGAAATGGGAGAACATCACCATGGACTTCGTCACTGGACTTCCAAGGACATCCAAAAGCAACAATGCAATCAGGGTTATTGTGGATCATCTTACAAAGACTGCACACTTCATTCCTATTCGAGAGGATTTCTATTTGGATCAACTGGCACCGATATATATCAGGGAAGTGGTACGGTTTCATGGAGTACCACTATCTATTGTGTCTGACCGAGATCCAAGATTTACCTCTAAGTTTTGGAAGAGTCTTCAACATGCTCTGAATACTGAACTGAACTTCAGTACGGCCTATCATCCTCAAACTGATGGCCAATCTGAGCGGACTATCCAAACACTTGGGGATATGTTGAGAGCGTGCTCAATGGACTTTAAAGGAGGATGGGATCAACATCTTACTCTAGTTGAGTTCTCTTATAATAATAGTTTCCACTCGAGCATCCAAATGGCACCATATGAAGCCCTGTATGGTAAAAGGTGTAGAACACCGGCATGTTGGGATGAGGTCGGTGAACGTAAGCTGCTTGGACCAGAAATGGTCGAAGAAATGGTGGAGAAGGTGAAAACCATTTAGTAGCATATCAAGGCAGCCCAAAGTCGACAGAAGAGTTATGCAGATAATCGTCGAAGAGACCTTGAGTTTAAAGTCGGAGACATGGTGTTTTTACGCATATCTCCGTGGAAGAAGGTCATGAGGTTTGGAAAGAATGGGAAGTTAAGTCCAAGGTACATCGGCCCATTCGAGATTCTTGATCGTGTTGGGGCTGTGGCCTATCGACTAGCACTTCCACCTACTATGGCCAAGGTGCATGATGTCTTCCATGTATCCCTCTTAAGGAAGTACATACCAGACCCTTCACATGTACTCTCTTCCGAGGTGGTACAATTAGAAGACGATCTTTCTTATGAGGAGAAACCAGTGAAGATCTTAGATCGTAGAGAAAAAGTTCTACGAAATAAGACAATGCCCCTCGTCAAGGTGTTGTGGAGAAACCACAAGTTTGAAGAAGAAACTTGGGAGTCGGAGGATATGATGAAGCTAAGTTACCCACATTTGTTTTAGTGTGGGAAAAGGAAAATTTCGAGGGCGAAATTTCTTAAGGGGGGAATGTTGTAACGACCCAAAGTTTCATTAATGGAAAATCCCTCTTGATCCAGTTAAATGTTTATTTATGAAAAATGTTTTTATAAGATATCAACTTTTTTTCAGTTTGACTTTAAGATGTGTGACCGTTACTTTTATAGCCGTTGAATAGTGATCATCTGGGTAGTTTAAATATAAGGCTTTAACGAACCAATTTTCTACTCAGACAAAGGAAGCGATGGCCTCATCGAGTAGAATTGCCCCTTACGAAGCCCATTTGTCGGAGCTCGGAAAGGAGGTGGCGTCTTTGGGCTTTGCCCTTGACCAAGCCCAAGCTGAGCTTCATCAAGTCAAGCTCGAACGTGATCGTCTACGGGAAAAATGGAAGTTGATAGAGATTACCACTCGAGCGATGTTATCCGAGCAACCCCAAGAGTCTGTCACCATCGCACACCTTACCCTTAGGTCTTATGCGGCTATTTTAAGGGGTTATGTAACAAATAAGTAGCACCATGTTCATGTACATTATTTTTGTATATAATAATGAATATAATTTCTAGTCATTTTTGATACATTGTAATTAGTTTTTAAAGTACAAACGGTGTTTTTAGTTATTATTTAATTAAGAATTATATTTTATTAAATTAAAGGATTTTTGAATTAAATAATATTTTAATAAAATATTATTATTAATATTGAATTAATTTTTATTAAATATAAATGATCTTATAATTTTATGAATGCAATTAAAATTTTTATTAAGGTTTGAAAGCCATTTCTATCAAAACCCGTGAATTTTTTTATAAATGTCGGTTTTTATTTTAAAAGTAAAAATTCACATATTTAGAAAATTATTTAGATAAAATAAATATTATTTTTGGAATCAGGACTTCGAAATTATCCAACGGTGAATTTTTCATAATTTTCTGAGACAGTCAAATTGTTTGGGTAAAAATTAAATACCATTTAAATATATAATGTGTTTTATGACATCATAATGACCCAATGGTGATGTAATAAAATACCATAATCCTTATGTTCGGCCAATATGTGTTTTATCATTAAAATAATGAGGTTTTGGGTTTGTTTGACTCACTTTTCAAAGCATTAATGGAGCCCTCAAGACTTATTCAACACTTTGCCTTTTTAAATTAATTTCCATGGGAGTGTGACTCACCTCCACATAAGCAACCCTAATTTTTTAATAAGTTCGGACCTTGGCCTTGTAAAATATTGTTTTCCTCTTTCCTTTTCCAGAAACCATGGGCAAATACCATGGGATGGTTTGTGGTTTGGATTATTTTAATATAAGGGGTCCCAAACCTAAATAATAAAGAATTCTCTCACCATTCTTATATAAACCCACCCAAGCTCCCACTTCCTCCTCACCCAAAGCCCTTGAAGTTCGTCCAACCTCTGAACTACTCTCTCTAGAATCCTCTCAAGGTGCCCCAAGCTCCCAAGAAGCCTCCCACAAGCCTCTCTCTAGCCTTTGGAAGCACACTTCCAAGTAAGGGGTTTTCTTCCTTTCTCATTTTTGTCAATTTTCATTAAGTTGTATTGCCCTTTTTATTTCAATTATGAATGTTGGGGTATGGTTTCGCACCTCCCCCATAATGCCTTCCTATTGTTTTAATGATGGGAGAACCCTTTCTCTCTCATTAAATGCCTCCCATGTACACCCGTTACTATGCCGAAATTCCGAAAGGAACTTCTCTCTCTTCTTTTACATTCAAGCAATACTTTTGTATCATGAATCTAAATCCCATTTCTATTGTTGGGACATGTATATATATGACCTCCTTACTGTCCATTACATGTAAATATGATGAGGAACCCCTTTATCTCTCATCAACCTTTTTTTATGAATTCTTATGTCACGCCGTTACACTGCCGAAATCGCACCGATTTTCTAAGCCAATGTCTTTGTGTAGTGAATACCATGTCCATTTCTCCATCAAGGGTATTCACCTTTATGCACATTTACATATTGATTGTAAAGTTTCATGTATTAATTCCACATTCCTTTATCGTGGAAGAAATGATTATGTTTTATGAATCCATGTTTTATGATCCATGTGGCACACTTATGCATGAAATGAAATGTTTAAGAAGGGTGCGCCCTGATAGCGCTCCAATACATTGGGTAAAGTATAGTATCATGATACGTCATGTGCAATGAGTGTTGACTCATGCTAATTCAAGTGCAATGAGGGTTTACTCGTGCTTCAAGTGCAATGAGGGTTTACTCATGCTCCATGTGCAATGAGCCTTGGCTCATGCTAATTCAATGTTAAGTGTTGTTGCCACATTTCCATGTTATGATTATCATGCTTTATCATGCCTTTATGTTCATGTTTCTATTATGCTCTATTGATATGCCTATTGCCTAACATGTATTTCACTCCTCATGTTATTCATTGTTTACTCCCTTACTGGGCTTTATACCTCACCCTTTTCTTATGCATGTCCTCAAGTTATCCCATGCAATGCTAAGTACGAATGAATGTAGTGGTCATGTAAAGAAAGTTTTCAATAAGGATATTGTATTTCAAGTTTAAAGTTTTTATTTAATGATCCTAAGCCCCAAAGACACTAAACCTCTCGATCTTCATTGTTGTATCAAGTGAAGTTTTATGTAATAAAGCATGTTTAAGTTGTAATAAAAAGCAGGGTTGTCATAGGTCATATGTTATGTGTACAAGTCAACTGCGCCTCAGTCCAAGTCACGGTGTGGTTGGGACCAACCAAAGTGTCTCTATTATGTTTAAAATGGACCACATTTTAAGTACATATGGAAAACTGAACAAACGGAATCTGAATATGTTGATATTTTAGCACAACGATCCATGGGTAATTTTTGACATGTACAAGTCAACCCCGCCTCAATCAGAGGTGCGGTGTGGCCTAAACCATTCAAAGTGTCACTATTTTATTTAAAAAGCACTTCATTTTATGTGAAAACATCAACTGACATACGTAAATCCAACCTAACGCTTTCAGAATATGTTGATACTTTAGGACAATGATCTATGGGTCATTTGTGACATGTATGAGTTAACCTTGCCTCAATTTGAGGCACAATGTGGCTGGTATCACTCTAGGTGTATGTATTTTGTTTAAAATGGAAATCATTTCTAGTAAAAATATATGGTATATGAAAAACCAATCAAATTATGAATTGAATTCTGGATTCCACATATAATTTTCGTGTAAATTTTAAATTGAATTCTAAATGAATTAGGTATGTTTATAATTACGTTATGAATTCTGATTTAATTATGGATGTGTATTGTTCCAGGATGCATTATATGTTAAATGTGTATGAATTTGTACTCTATATGTATGTGTTAGTTGGTTATTACAGGTACAATAATTGTATATGTATGTGTTAGTTTATTGCAGGTACAATAATTGGAAATGATTGAAAATGAGAGGGAATGCTACTGTGCAAATTGCACAAAAATGAGAGTTGTTGTGCAAATTGCAGGCTTCTGTGCAATTTGCACAGTATTGGCTATGCCAACGGTTTCAAACAGTTATCATAACCTCTCTGAGTATTTTTTTACCAACGGTTATATGAACCGTTAGTAAAACTCCTTTCCCAATAGTTATAAACTATTTGGAAAGAATCCCTCTCCTTGGTTTTCCCAAGGGTTCAAGCCAACCCGTTGGGAAATTCTATCCCAACGGTTTGGCACAACCATTGGGATACGTTTATTTTTTCTAACCTATCCCAACAGTTCAGTGTAAACCATTGGGAAGAGCTTCCACAATGGCTTACTTCCCTACAGTTTGCAGAAATATTGGTATAATATATTCTAATAGTTCTGCAGCCTTTCCCAACGGTTCATAACCATTGGGAAATCTTGCATTTCCAGTAGTGTTATCTAATGCTCGGGAGAGGGTTTATAATAGCCAATACCATATTTTCCCAAACTGCATGGCCTTTGGGATCAATCAATCATTTAATATTTTTCCAATGAAGTAGAATATTTTGTTTTCCTTTCATTATCACCTTCCAAAGAACAATAAAATAAAAAATTAAAATAATCCTTCAATTATAGATTACCTTTGTAACTAGATTGCTCCAAATGTTTTTAAGAGTGAATCTATCTCATTCCCCAATTGTTACATATTATTTTACATTGATTCATCTTAAGCATTATGTTCTCTCTTTATATTCATGTCATATTCAATTTCTTGGAAGAGATTATCCATTTTTCATCCTAATCCTTTATTTTATAATATTTCTGAGCAATAGAGTCATTGAAGCATGAATTGTCCTATTGCATCACCATATTCAATGAACCCAGTTTAAATTGTTGTGTATAAGGATCTTCATTTTCGGATTCCTAATTTTGAATTTATTATATGTTCAAATTCATTCCTTTTCCATCAACTTTGAGTTTTTCTATCTTTGTGGACATATTTTTTAGTTAATTATTTTAGGATTCATTATTTTCCCATTGATTATTAACCACTTCAAAAATAATGATATTTAAACCTTGTAGCACGTTCACATCAATTTTCTGCACTAGGATCCATATATATTTAAACTAATTTTCTTCATCGAATTTCTATTCCAATTCCTTGGAATAACATATTATTCACCCGTTCCTCCAGAATCACTGAATGACTAAATATTTTCAATATCTAATTATTCTGAACTTTTTTTTGTACATTGTTAATTTATTTTAAACATAATCACACTATTTATAGAGAAACTTCCACAAGGATAAATTATACCCTTCATCTAATTATTTTTAGATGTTATGCCCTTTTCCATGGAAAAATTCGGTAAGAGAAAATTGAATATTCTATTATAATAGTAGATTTATTCAATTCAGAGAAAACTCATCTGATAATATAAATCTACAATATATTCCTAATTGTTATTCCTATAATGGGATTACATATCATGAGGGGGGTGAATCAGGGTGAGGACAATGTTGTAAAAATTCACCCTATTTCAGTATGTCTTCAACTATTTATTATAAGGGTTACATGATTTGGTCTTTAGCATTAATTTTGGTATTATCTGACAAAAAGTTTTTAATGATGATGCTTATAAAGTATAGAAATAAATCATGTATGATTTCATATATATATTTACTTGTTTCACCCTGACTAGGATATGTCCATGGATAATAAAATGAAAATGTTGTAATGTACTGAATCCACTAAAAATAACTACCAACACATAGTTTAGGATAAATCAAATCTATAGCTAGGATCACTGCTTTACATGATTCAGGGAAGGTGCACTACATTCCAGGGGTCACTCCCATGATATTTCTATCAATGGATCACTATTAGTGGAATGGATAACCTTCTTCCTCTTCCTTTTCTAACAAATCATAAAAGGACTCATACATAGTTTATAAATATATAGGCCCCTTCATCAGTAATATTGAATAAATCCTAATTTGTATTTTGATGATCTATTGAATTTATTTCTTGGATACTAATTAATTTTTTTGAAAACTCATTTATTCAAGACTATCACATTATTGACAAAAAAAATATAATATTCTTTATTTTCTACATAGAAATTACCTCCTCCTTGGATCTTGAATGTTTTTCAAGATACTACAATTAATCCTTTCATTTCCTTGAATGTAGAAGAGAATAAAATCCTTCAAATGATGTTTTATGGTACACATATTCTATCTTCTCATTATTATTCATTATTCAGAGATAATAATGATACTATTAAATATGTAATCTGGGATGATATATCCTTACCTGAGATATTCATAATTGATTCACATATTATATTTCCATGAAGACCTATTTTTCACATGGAAGATAGAAAACACTTTTTCTTATACTGATTTATTTTTATAGAGACCATTCCTCACATGTTTGTATTTTTTCACTAACTGCCTTAATAAATTTTTATTTTTCATTGAACCATATAGTATGGATCCTTCAAAAATACCCTTCTTCCTTATTGGGATCCCTTCCATAATGTAGCACGAGTTTTTCATGGACTATCATTAATTTTAAGATGTTATTCCATAAAAAGCGTTCTTTATGAAGTATTTATTCATGGGATAATCCCTTGCAAACCACTTTATCCTTCATGAAATCCCTCCTTCATAAACCAATTTAAGACTCAGTCATATTCCAAAAATGGTAATCCTATATGATAAAATTCTCATCTCTTAATGATTGGAATAAGATAATTTATATAGGAA
Source organism: Viscum album (assembly GCA_963277665.1). NCBI lineage: Eukaryota > Viridiplantae > Streptophyta > Magnoliopsida > Santalales > Viscaceae > Viscum > Viscum album. The sequence continues at coordinate 154,287,703 of OY728145.1, forward strand.
AGTAATTTTCTCAAAACCCTCAATTAAAAATTACTGATAATCCATTTGTAGAAGATCCTTCACCACATATTTATCTAAAAATTCCATATGTATAGTGTATTCTTCATTCACAATTCACCTTAAATCACCATCTTCTACTAAAAATAAATATCCCTTTTTGGTTGCCCTACATTAACCTTTTTGATAGTAAATGATAATATTACCATGAACATACCTCATATATGGGATTCTTAATTCACTTATTATGTTAATAAATGATGGAATCCATTTCAGTTCCACATATCTCCTTTTTTTAAATATTGCACAGCTTCTATGTGGTCAATATGACCACAAAATCCCCTTGTTGTTTTTGGTTCACCGATTTTATTTTCTAAAATCCGTCCTTTTCCATTAAAACAACTCTTGATTTTGAGGCCAAATATTTTGGAAAACACATGGTTACCATGACACATTAAAAAAAAATTATTTAAAACAAACCATGATTGAATACTATAAAAAATATTTTTCAAAGAATACAAAAACACAGACACACCAAAATGAAAACTTGATGATTTTTTGTCAAGAAGTTATCCTCAATTTATCTTTACAACAAAATTTCAGATTCCCTAACTTGTCCCAATTATAGAACTCATGCAAAGGTTCCTTTCATTCCATCAAATATTCTCAAATTACCCACACTGATAAAATCATTGATGATTTATGTGGATAGGAGGAAATGGTACTAAGACAACCAATTAGTTCCCCAATTTCATATATTCATGAGAATTATTCCCCATCTTCTGCTTCATTCCTATATTTGTTCTCCCACATTTACTGGTATAGGTTAACTTCTTTACCAAAATATATGTTTCCGTGATATAATTTTACACTATGATCACCAAGTTTACAATATCTTTATAGTTATAATACAATAGGAAACCAACGAAGATAACATGGAAGGTCACAACCATGTATCAAAGATCATCTCCTTCATGATCTCTCTATAGGAAACAATAAATGATATAGAAAAAAACATCATAAATTAATCTAAATTCTCCTTCAATGATAGGTATTTTTTCTTATACTAAATAAATAAATTAGTTTTGTGATCATGATGGTTCTTGGATAATTTTTTTCAATAAATTTTTAATGTTGGTATATTTCAAGTAATTGTCCTATTTTGTCGAGATAATAATATCATGCCACATTCTAGAGATATCTTCCATCATATAAATTTCAACATTCACATTATTTTCCACTATGGTACCTCGGATGTAAATTTTTTTTATTTAACCTACCAAGCCTTTCCTCCACCTATTTTGGTCTTGATTCCCCTAAATGATCGTGGGATTCTATTTCAAAAATTCCATGGATAAATTTTCTTATAAGGGCTATGGATTATAAATTATTATAACCGTGACTTGAAAATACTTAACTATGATATGAATGAAATGATGATTTACATATGGATTTGGCCTAACTACATTTTTAGAAATTTACTTCTAAGGGCTTCTTGGTCACTGAACCAGTATGATTATATACATAACACAAAAAACATCTAAAAACCTAAATAACGTTCTTCAAATAAAAGGTTCGATATTTCGAAATCATGAAAAGTACTAATAATCATGAACAATTTATAAAATTCGTCAACCACAATACAAATAATATACTATAAGTGTAAGGTCACCTTATTAATTAATGATATGTTTAACCCATTAGCTAAACCCCTGAAAATGACATCACAACACTACTATAAGTATATCAGTGTAGTTATTATTCCTAGACGAGCATGGTAACATGAATTTCATTATACAATGGTAATATATGTATTTTAATCATAAAAAATTAATGTTCTCACTTTTCAATATGATTCTTGTTATCCCATGATGATGAAACAACAATTACCGATTCCATTTTTAACATCCAAACTATTACCAATTGGATTTTGAAGATATGAACGTGCAACATACCTTAGATGACATCCCCATGATACAGAAATATAGAAAACAATTCAAAGGAAATACATGAATTTTGGGGGGTTTTTTTAATGACACGAGAACAACCTATATAAAAAAATTAAAAATATAAACAACACTATATAATGTTTCCAATGTAATCTAATAAAACCAAACCATAATGAAACATGAGAGTAGAATATGGAATAAAAAGGTAAAATAATGACACTACAAAAGGAAAAACCCAATGTCACTACTTCGGAATCCACCCATGTATCACCCAAAATATGATATAATATACAAAACCAATTCCTAATCTAAAAGGATCATGATGTGTCCTTTGAAAAGATAGACACCTTTCTATTACCTGTAACTCAGTAGAAATCTACAAAAAATACACCAATGATCCCAAGTAGTGTGTGAGCATAAAAATTAGTAGTAAATCCTAAATACTTCTCAATAAACACCAATATGTATTATAATATGTTATCCCAAATTTATATTTATATGAAAATATATGTAGACTTTGTTTCCAAGACAATCCATAAAAAAATTAAATTGATTCCAAAACCATAACCACTTCACGTCATCATTCCAAAACACACACACATGCAAGCCCAATGATATTCTCAAAAATCATGATAAAAAAACCATCCCTGTGTAATCACAATATAGAATATACCTTGTTCCACATTCAAATCAATCATGAGTCACAACAAAATATTAATTGTAATGAAATTTCATGAACTCCGGACAACCATAGAAGACATGTTTTCAATGAAAACAATTTATTCTAAAAACCATTTTTTCCCCTGAAATTTATGAAACAACTCAAGAGAATTATTTGAAAACATAATATTTAGTTACTAAAACCAATAGATTATTCCAAAAATATATGTGAGTTTGATTTAAACAGCATGAATTTCGGTTCAAGAACACAATGATTGGGAGAGAATCCACCTAACTCATAATAGTTAAAGCTAATGGAGATTGACACAAGTAACTTCTAGGTGCATCCTTGAAACTAATTCAATCAACAGATATAAACATGATATCATAAAAAGAAACATAATCATCCATATACCTATGTATAAAATATTATATATATGGATCCATAAAAGAATATATGAGTACATAAAGGGAGAAAAAGTAATAATAAGGATGTTCCATCGATTTTAATGATCCAATAACCATTGATCCATAAAAATATTATTTCATAACAAAAGAAATATCTATGGACTCTAGGGAAGTCCTGGAGTTTGTGTTCATATAATAATAGGAAACAATGATTTTTTAGGGAGTAAATATAAGTCAAACTCTAATGTTTTGGAGAATTTAATGCACATAACACAATTAGGAAACACAGTTTTTTAAACCATGAACTTCCTACTATATAAAAACTAGATATCAAATATATTCTCCACATATTTTGGAAATCCATGTGCCAACTATGTAAATGATACTAAAAATTATTCAGGGACCTCCTTAGTTGTTCCTACTGGTTTGAAAAACTATGCTCCAACTGTGTCCATTCAATTGTGAAAATAATACCAGCTTACATGGTTTTTTATAGGCACACACATAGTTTGAAAAAACCATACACCAAACATATTCTTTATTAGTGACTCCAATAATCTGATTTCATGATTTTCTAGAAACAGTTCATGGTTTCTACTAACCATTCTCAAACCATTATCCCTTAAAACCCATTTCAAAATACCCCAAAATATTCTAGATGATTAGGAAAATAAAATCAAGTAATATATAACTTAAAAAACAAAATAAAATGATAATTTAAATGAAATATGGGGTGTTACACTGAGTAATGACACCTAGGTAAAGGTTTTATTAAAGACACCAAGATGATGGGGGATAATTGAAGATCATTGGGATAACCAGGATAAAAACAAAATACGTGAAATTTTATCCTTTATAAAATTTTACTTATATGGTCTACATACATGGATTTTATTTAATCTCAAATATCATTTAGTTTTCTAATTTTTATCCATACATATAAATTTATGGAATATTATTTTATATGATAAAATTTACCTCTCTTCAAACACCATCATAGATGTTTATGTTTCCAACCACATCGATCTACCCATAGAATATTTTGAACAAAATTACACCAGTTGGTATAAGCCATAATTTTCATCTATTAGTCATGTTACATAGGTTCATAATCAAAGATACTAGTTATCCTAATTTATTACACTATATATCCCCATTAACTTGATTAAAGTTGAGGTTTTGAGGCCAAATGGTAACCTTTATTACTCATTGTTCATAGGATGCAAATATTTTGGTAGTGTTAACATATTATAGAATAGAGAATATGTTAATGTGGGGACTTTAGCCATTCATAAATATTTCATCACTCTAAGGCTTACAAAATTACCATGCATATATATAGGAGTCCTATGTAAATTTCATTTCCTTATCCTTCTATCATTTAGCTATGAAGTATCTTTATGTTTGGAAATAGGATTAGGTTCTATGGTCCAAAATTAAGGTCAAGATAGAATAAAAATAGGAATATTGGGTTTTATACACATGTTTATAGATCAATGTTCAAATGAGGGATGTGTCGATCAATGAGGTTATCTAGATGAAAAAAAAACAATTTATAAGAGCTCAGATTTTATCACAAAATTACTAAGAAACTAGATTATATTTGATAACATATTACACCTATAATATAGTTGATTGGGAATTGTATTATATGATATATATATAGTCTAAAGGGGAGAAATATTTGGATCCATGTGTGATGACTTACTCCCACCAAAGGACAATTGGGGACTTCTCAATAGAACACCTTTACTATCCCCGAATAATGGTGAGGGATTATTTTAATTGTATGAATATGGAAAAAAATGAAAAAAATTGGATTAAAAAAAAATTCTTTAACATTTTTCTTATTCCATGTAAAGATAGGTTGACATTAAAGGATTCAACGAGGTTCTTTTCTATATAGATAACTTTAATTTTCTGCATGTATTAGTCAAATTTAGAGTGTTGATACTATGTAGATTTGGAATATGATATTAACCCAATGATTCTACATCAAACATACAAATATAGATTTCCCGCAATGTTCCAATGTAGTTTTGTACATATAATATGATTTTTTTTATAATAGAGTTGTGCCATATATTTTATTAATTGATGAAATACGTGTATAAATATTTCTTATGAGACAAGAAAAACAATTTTATCCATGATATATAACTTCTTGCTCCTTGTATATAATGAAATTACTAGCTTTGCATAACAAGACCATTTCTGGTGTAGTGGGGATATATAGTGAAACAATTATATGAGTATGTGGTCCATTGTAATATTTAATAACCAATAAGTATATATTTTCATTCATTATTTATTTATTTTATAATATACCCTAATCATTGAAGGGTGACTTGTATATGAATCTCCCTGTCCTATAATAATTATTCTAATATCTCATATACCAAGCTCCCCCAACTAGCTTAATTTTAAATAACAAAAAATTTGACTACAAGTTACTATTATAAACAATAGACATATGATACTACATCATAGAAACTGGAGTAGAGTGTCATTTTATCAATGAATCTTATACTTCATAATTATTAGTAATGATTCTAACTATTATAAATAAAAATTTCCTTTTAATTCAATAAAATTTATTACTATATAATATGGTTATAAAAAACTCATGCAGTAATTTTATTTAATTTTATTCAATTGAATTTAATATAACATTAATTATATTTACTGTCGATAATATAGTCGTTGATTAGTGATAATATGATTATTAAAAATTTAGGGTTTTATCAATTCCAATTGAAAAAGAAAAAGGAAGTGATGGCCTAAACTAGTTGGATTATACCATTTAAAGTGCATTTATCAGAGCTTTAGAGGGAGATAAAACTTCTAGGATTTATCATTGATGATGACCAAGTTGAGATCCAACAACTTAAGCATGAGATAAACCATTTATGTTATAAGGTCAAGCTTATCGATATAAAAACCCAAACCATGTTTATCACACAACACCAAAAAATTCCCACCATCAAGCACCTTACTCAATGAGAATTTATAGATGTATGAAAGGGATATGTATCAAGAACCTAAAAATATGAATATTTAAATTATTTTATATAGATTAAGAAAGTTATTTTCATCCTATTATTGTTTCTTTGTAAATGTTTTTTTATTTCGATTAAAAAAATCAGAAATATTATTTTTGGTTAATATGGGTATTAAATTAAGGAATTTATTTTGATGAATTAACGTATCTTTTAAATAAATTATATTTTAATAATTTATTATATTTTAAATATGTTTTATTAAATATAAATTCTCATATAACTTTTATGAAGTCAAATGTAATTTTTATAATGGTTTGAGAACTGTTAGTGTAAACAACCCCCTGCTATTTTCAATAAATCTTAGTTATTATTTTAAAAGAGAAAATTCACAAATTTAGAAAATTATCTGGATAAATTAATATTATTTTCTGAATCATGACATCTAAATCATTAAAATTTTAAATTTTTATAATTTTCTATGTTTGTAATAGTTTCGTATAAAATTAAATATCTTAATATATACTTTATTTATTATGACATCATAATGACCCAAAAGTGATATGAAAAATATTATAAATGGTATCCAAGACCAAATATTTGTTTTCCCTAAAATATAATGGGAGTTTTCATTTATTTAATTTTTTACAAATACATTATTAATCTTCCATAACCAATAATATATTTTACGTTTTTAAAATCATTTCATTAACAGTGTGACCCGCCTCCACAAAAGAAATAGATTTATTTTAAAAAGTTATGCATTTGTCCTTATAAAATAATAAAAAATATTCCCATTTGGTAGAACATATTGGAAAACTATGGGATTGTTTGTGGATTTGGTTATTTTATTATATTGACTCCAAATCCTAAATAATAAATAAATCCCCCTCATATATTCTATAATCCCACACAAGATCACATTTTTCTTCACTAAAACTCTTTTAATCTTGTTCATTCACCTACATCCACTCTATAGAGTCCTCTAAAGCTTCACCCACACTCTCAATAAGCCACTCCCAATAATTTGGAGTCACAAACACAAGTAATAGACCATCACCTTCATCTCCTCCTTTAAATTCATGAGCATTCTTTGAAATTTTTCTTCTTAATTTCAATTTTTAGAATGTTAATTATACATAAACATTACTTAATGACCAATTGATTCTATTTTAATGGAATATTATTTATCACTTCTCATTTTTACTTTTATCTAAGCCATTAATATGCCAAAATTTTCTAATTGATATTTTAATCTCTTTTTTATTACAGAACTTATTTTATATTATGCTTATTAATTTCCATTTTTTTAGGTTGGGATATGTTATTACATACCCCAAATAAATTAATTTTTATTTATACATTATTATAGACCCCTTTAAATATCAATAATCCACCCATGATCCTTTATGTACACCCATTTCAATATCTAGTTTTAATAATGGATTTCACTCTACATATTTTCAATAAAGATCTTCTTTTATGTTATATCACTTAAATTCCATTTCCCTATGGTTGAAAATGTTATTAATATTCCCCATGATTGACCAATTAATTTAAAAAATTTGATATCCCCTTTTCCTTTCATTACTACTTTTATGATCTTTTATGTACCCCCATTACCGAGATGAATTATAGTTCAGATTCATTTCTCAATTCATGTTTCTTCATCACCATATGCCTTCTATTTCAAATTGGGATATGATTTTCCATTTCCATATTAATTCACATTATCTTTCTATGTTATTAGAGAACTCTTTCTCTCTCCTTATTCCATTATTATGAATCATTATGTGACGCTGTTATGCTTCCAAAAGTTCACCATGATATTCCTTGACAAAACAATTGTTTTGTAAAAACCATACCCATTTCCTATCAAGGGTGCTAAAATATTTATAGAAATAAATTTTTTTATTACAGAATAAAAAATATGTATTCCACACTCCTTAATCATTTAATAAATTTTTTTTATAAATGAAACCATGTTTTAGGATCTCTATGGCACACATAAGAATGATAATGATATTAATATGATGAGTCTATCCAGGTACCTCTCTAATTAATTAGGTAATGCTCAGTATCATGATATGTTACATTGAGATAGGGAGTAAACTGGATTCATTTATGGATCTTTTTATACCATAATGTCTTGGAGGTTTCAACCTTCAACTATGTCTATGATTATGTGTTTTTTGTTGTCTCCAAATTTCCCAGGTTATGACTATAATTCAATATGATGTCTCAATGTCATTATTATGATCCCTACTCTTGTTATGACCCATTGGTATGCCAATTGTATAATGTGTATTTTCATATTCATGTAATTCCATTATTGTTCCCTTATTGAGATTTATAACTTTCACATTTCTTAGGGTTTTCCCTAGTTATCCTGTGTAGTTTTAAAATACATGGAATTTAAGAAGCATGTTCAAGATGTTTTTAATAATGTTGTTGTATACCATGTTCATGATGTTAATTTATGTACCAATTCCCAAAACACTAAAATTATCGATATTATGGGTTTTATTACGTTTTAAATTATGAAATAAATCATATATCATTATGAAATAAATAGAATGGTTTTCATAGTTGGTATCAAAAGAAATATTCAGTTATTGTTGGGATTATGATAAAAAGACTCCATCAATAGGCCTTACTGCACACCCTGTTTGACTCTCCCAAGGGTTATACATTTTTAAATTCATAATCTCATTATAAACATTTATTAATTGAAAAAAATTCTCATATGAATATATATTAGGAAGTAGATCATGGATAACATATATTGAAGCCTCGAAATTCATAATTTATAGAAATAAATGTAATTTAAATGTTATCCCGTTAATGGAATTTGATTCTCATTTATGTGATTAATAGTTAAAAACATTTTCCCTATATATTTATTGGATTAAGTAAATATATATAACCATAATAAAATAATAAAAGGTAGTGCTATCATTCATAGTTATAAATATTCATTCATATTAAAAACATTTAGTATAACTATTTAATCACTTCCACCGAGCATGGAAGTGGAGTTATTAGTGAAAATGCAAAATGGGGAAATTATTACATCCTAAGTGTATAACTCATCTATTATCACAATTTGATGGTTTAACTTCCCAAAAATCCATATAATACTACATTTTGTGTAATTTTATGTATTTCAAGTCGTTGAATGTATTTTCTTATATAAAATCAATATAAATTTCTATTATAAGGAAATCACTCCCTATCTTGTGAATTGACCCTATATTTGGTACAAGTACATAGATAATGATGAATATTACATAGCACAAACATATCAAGAATATATATTATTTCCCAATTGGAATGGGTATCTACCTCAAATGGTTTATTCTAAGGAATTAATCAAACTCAAAGACATGCCCATTGTAATGGAATACACTAATGTGTTTTCTATGGAAATGACTAATTTTTTTCCTAGCGGATAGGTTAAATTTTTAATCGATCTTATACCTGGGTCATTACCAATATCTAAGACTCCATATAGAATGTTTGATGCTGATGTTGAGGATCTGAAGAACGAACTATAGAAGAATCTAGATAACGGGTTCTTATGACCATGTGCTTCTACATGTGGTGTCCCAGTTGTCTTTATCAAGAAGAAGAATGGGATAATGAGCCTTTTCATTGATTATCATGAATTAAAAAGATTATGAAAAATAATAGGTATCATTTGCTTCATATTGATGACTTTTTCAGCTAGTTTCATAGAGAATGATACTTATCCATGGGGGATCTATGGTTAGGATATTACTATGTCATTTTGAAGAATGAATATATCCCAATACTTTTTTTGTACAAGTTATTGGAACAATAATGTCATTGAGATTAATTTTGGTATCACTAACTATCTCTATATATTAATGGTCTTGATGAATATATACATTATATATTTCCATTTAAACTTTGTGGTAGTCTTTATAGATGATATTCTAATATACTGAAAAACCAAGGAAAAACATGAGGAGAATCTAGGCACTGTGGCCATGACCTTGTGGATGGAGATGCTTTATGACAAGTGAAAAAATGTGAGTTATGGTTTAATTACTTCGAAAAATTTGGTAATATTATCAAATTTAATTATATATTTATAGATCCTTTAAAGATAAAAGAAATTTAATGATGTCCAAGGCCAACAGCCCTGACAGATATCCATAGTTTCCATGTATTAGCTGGGTACTATTGTTAATTTGTGGAAATTTCTCACAATTGAAAAACCAATAAAAAAGACGACTAGGAAGGGATTAATGTTTTATTGTAATTATTAAGTAGAATATAGATTAATATAATTGTAAAATAGTCTCATCATTGCACCTATGCTTACACTACCGACAAGTGGGGAGCCTTTCTTAGTATTAAGTGACGCTTTAAAGAAGGGCTTGGGATTTGTGTTAATGGATAATGAAAAAGTCATAGGCAATGCATCAAAGTAGTTGAATGTTACTAAATAGAACTACTCAATGCATGATCTAGATATGTAATTAGTGGTCTTCACCTTGAAAATATGGTAGTATTATCTCTTTATTTAGAAGTGTAAAATATATAATGATCACAAAATCCTTATTTAAATATTCTCATAGAACAAACTGAATATAAAATAATTAAAATTGTTAGAGACAGTCAAGGAATTCCAATTCTCAATACACTACCATCCTGGTAAAGAATATAATGTGGTGTATTCTCTAAGTAGAAAGGATCCAACAATTATATTTCAAATGATAATTTAGAGGGATCTGATATTCTTGGAAATATAAAGTATGGACATGGGAATCCTAAAAGAAAGAACATAAAAAATCCCTTCACAAATTATATCTCAACTATCCCCTATAGAGATATTGAATTTTTCTCAAATAGATGATTTGGAAATTCAAAATAAAGTGGAAATGATAAGAAAATGGGAATCATTGGAGTTCAATTTCAATTAAGAAGGAGTTGTCAAATTTTGGTCAAGACTATGTGTTATATCAAATCCAATATAAAAGAAGGATTAGTTGGATTATACACAACCTTCCCCATCAACTCAATAATCACATAGATATATCTAGATATTTGATAATTCTATTGGTGGGAAAATATGAAGAAAAAAAGCATGGGGTATAAATCAAGATTTATTGTATGCCAGTAGGTGAAAGTGAAAAGGAAAATATCAATGGGGATGATGCAAACATTATATATACCCACATGGGAATGGGAAAACATCACCAGGGAATTTTTCAACGTAGTTCCAAAAAAATTCATTGGAAATAATGATTCTTGTGTTTTTTTGGATTTTCATACAATGGGAGCTCACTTTATCACAATTCGATAGGATTTATAAATGGATAAAATTTCACAGATACATATCAAATAAGTGGTAAGGAATCATGGCATACCAATATCTATTATATTTGATTGATATACAAGATTCACCTCTATATTATTGAATAATCTACAACACACTCTGGATAGTGATTTGAACAACATTAAGGCTTACCACCCATAAACTGATGGCCAAATCTGAGCAGACTATCAAAAATCATGAGGAATAGTTGAGGGAATTCTAAATAAACATCAAAGGAGGATATAAACTAAAATTTACTCTAGTTTATTTCGCTTATGAAAACTGTTTCCACTAAATCATCCACTTATCTCTTTATTATTCCCTTTATGGGAAGAGGTTAAGAACACCAACATATTGAGATGAAGTTGGGAAAAAATTTCTAGGCCCTAAAATGTTTTTGGAAATAGTGGAAATTTTTAAGACTATTCTACATCACATTAATGATTCTTAGAGTTGAAAATTGAGTTGTGATAACAGTTATTGATGAGACCTTTATTTTGATGTTGGTGATAAGTAATTACTCTACATATCTCTATGCAATAATGTTATGAGATTTGGGAATACTGGAAAGCCTAGTGCAATGAACATCTCCCCTTTTCATATAATTTACTGAATCGGAGTGGTGGCCTATCGATTATCACTCACACGAAACCTATCTCAAGTAAATAATGTATTAAATGTATCCCTCTTGATTAAGTACATACTACACCCCTCAAATGTACTCAATCCAAATATGGGTCCATTTTAGAATGATATATACTATAAAGATGAACCATAGAAGATCATAGATCGTGGAGAAATAGTTATACAATATTAGAGAATGAATCTTGTAAAAGTATTATAGATAAACATCCTTTTTGAAAAAGAAAAATGGTTATCGAATGAGGTTGTTAAACAAATTTAGCGTTATCTCTTTTAGTGTGCGAAATGAAAATTTTGTGGAGGAAATTTATTAAGGGGGAATAGTATGATGACACAAACTTATTTAAATGAATATTTTCATTTCGATTTAATAAAATTACTAATTATATAATAAGTTTATATAAAACACATTCACTAGTTGTATTTCATTATATAAAAATGTATTTAAAATAAATTTATGTATATTTTCCATTCATAATATAGCCATTGAATATTGATCACATGATTAGTATAAATATTAATTTTTATCATATCTAATTGACATAAACAAAGATGTGATAGACACAAAACATATGATCATACCCTATGAAACCTATTTTACCAAGATTTTGAGAGTCAAGAAAATTTTTAGGATTTTACCCTGACAAATACCAATATGACATCCAGTAACAAAAGTGTGAGAGAAACAATTTACAACATAAGTTCAAGCTCATCAAGATCATGACCCAATCCTTGAAGGACAAACCAATCCTTAAAAGTCCTTCAATCACATACCACTACCATAGGTATTATTATAGTGTATTAATGGGATATGTATAAATATCTTATAAATAAAAAAAGATAAATTATTTTTTATATAATAATTAATATATTTTTAACCTATTATTGTTAATTTGTAAATTATTTTTACTTTGAATCAATAAAATAGAAATAGTGTCGTTGGTTAAATTTCAAATTCAATTTAGGAATTTATTTTTATGAATAATTTCATTTTTTGAATAGATAATCTTTTAATAAAATATTAATTTTAAAGAATGTTTAATAAATATAAATAATCATATAAATAATTTTAGTTAAATATAATTTTTATAATGGTTTAAGAAATTATATTTTCAATGAAACTTGTCATTTTAAATTAATGTTAATTATTATATTAAAATTTAAAAATAAAATATTTTGATTAAATTAATATTATTTTTTGAATCAAAACATTTAAATTATCCAATTTTTAATTTTTATTAATTTTCTGAGATTGTCATTTTTTAGGTAAAAAATAAATTCCATTAAAATATACTTTTTTTATTACTATGTCATAATGACCCCAAATTGAAATAATAAATACAATAAGGTGTATCCAAAACCCAATGTACGTTTGGAATTTTAAATAATGTTATTATATATATATTATTGTTTAAAAACAATTTCATTAATATTGCGACCCACCTTCACATAAGCTGGGGAATCATTTTAATATGTTATAGAACTTCCCTTATAAAATAATTAAAATAAATACCATTTGGATGAAACTATGCTGAAAATAATTTTTTGGTTTTTGGTTTTAAATATTTTTTTATGTAGAATCCAAAAAATCAATAATAAAAACATCCCCCGCATTTCATATATAATCGCACATAATATCCATTTTTTCTTCACTCAAACTCCTTAGATCACATCCATAATATTCCTTACACTCTATGTAGTCCTCCCAAGGTTCCAAAAACCTCTCAAGATGCCCTTATCAAGCATTTAGTGTCATAAACTAATGTTAGGGATCCTCAACTTCATCTCATCCTATCAATTCAGGCACCTTCTTTTATATTTTTATTCTTAATTGAATATTTTTATAATGTTAATTATTTATAAACATTCCATTAATATAAATTTGATGTTATTTGAATGATATTTTTTATCAATATTCATTCTTACCTTTATATAAGTTGTTATTTTTGTAAGCGGTCTTACATTCATTTTTATTCAATCACTCCTTTTACATTATTATTCATAATTTTCCATTGTTCATGTTCGAATATGTTATTCCATATCCTACATAAAATACTTTTTATTTATAAATTATTATATACCCCTTTAAATACCATTTTGCCTCCCATGATCCTTTATGTACACTTGTTACCATGCAGAAATTTCTTAAGAGGTTTCACTCTTTCTCATTTCTTGAAAAGAACTTATTTTATATTTTATATCTTAAATCCCATTGAATTATGTTGGACTATGTTCTTAAATATTCCCCTAAATTTCTATATAATTTATTAATTATGAGAAACCCCTTTCCTCTAAATAAGACTCCAATAATCCCTTATATAGACCCATTACCGTGAAAAAAATAGTTATGAATCTTTTCTCAAATCAAGTTTCTCTATTAACGTATGCCTTCTATTTACAAATTTATAATGATTGGATTTGCTTTTCATTGTCCCTATTTCATCCAATTTTCTATGTATGTTATGAGATACCCCTTTATTTCTCATTAACCCATTATTATGAATCATTAAGTTATGTCGTTATGAAACCAAAAGTTTACCGTGATATTCCATGCCAAAATAATTGTGTAGTTAATACCTTACCCATTTCCTATCAAGGGTGTTCAAATTTGTGGACATATACTTTATTATTGGTAAATTACACATATGTATTCTACCATCCTTAATCATAGTGTAAATTATAATTATTTATTAATTAATTTTTTTTAATTTATGTTGCATGCTTAAGCATGATAATGATATGAAGATGAAATGCATGCCTTGATATCGCTTCACTACATCGGGTAATTATTAGTATCATGATACGACACGTTGGGGTAGGGAATTAATGTAATTACATTATGGTACTTTTTCCACCATGAAGTTTGGCGGGTTTATCCTTGACTTATGTTTATGATTCAATGTTTTATGTTGTTCACACATATCCAATGTTATCGAAATCAGCATATATAATGTCTCATTATTATTTTTATGATCCCTACAATTTTTATGACCTATTGATATTCCTATTTTATAACATGTAGTATATTCTTCATTTTATTCCTTGTTTATTACCATAATATTATTTTTAGCTCACTAATTTCATATTTTCTCCCCAGGTTATCCCATGCTGTTTTAAAAAGCCATGGAAATTTAGAAACCTGTTAACTAATTTTTTAATAATATTGTTGTATACCATGTTCAATATGATATTATATGTACCAAATTTGTAAAGATACTATAATTATATACATTTCATGTTGTATTTTGTTTACTATTTTTTAATAAATCATGTATCAAGGTGAAATAAAGAACATAACTATTATATTATTTTCTATTCAATTAAAATAATTCTAACATCATGTAGTGTATCAATTAGTTTATTTCATTAGATTTAATCCCCCCATGGTAGCATCCCAACTCCAGGTGGATGATGTATTAGCAGACTTCAATGGATGTGATCTGGTTTCCCTACCATGATGAATTTATCAGGTTGATGTCATGGTATTCCAATGCATGGACTTCAACTTATCCACACTGAACAATTTTGTCTGGAATTCATAGTTTCATTACTACTCTATCCCTAGAGAAGAGGCACCAAGCTAATATGAAATCTTATTGGATGTTGACAACTAGTGAGGGGCCTAGACTTTCCAGTCAAACTCACCCACTTACCTCTTAAAAAATCAATATCAATGATCTGTAACATCATGATTCAAATCTATGGAGGACTAATAAATGATAGTGAGGTGATTTCTATTATGAGATTGGGGGGATGAGTATGAAACTATATTCAAAGGAACATATTTATTCATAAGGATATAGTACATGTTTAAAAAATATATCCTCATAAATGTAGCTCTTAGAATGTATTTAATTTTGGTTTGGGGGTCCATGAGACCTAATCGTTGCTGGTTTATAGACCACCCTCTATAGTGGCATCCATTTACACTAATTTTTCATCTTGAAGGACACCCAAAATATTCAATTTTAAACTATTCCCATAAAATCTAGTAATAATCATTGAGAGTTGGAGATACTAACATTTTAAACTAATAATAGGATCTCTCTTATAAAATTATTGAATGATATGAAGGATTATGTTACCACTGAAGGAGTAGCCTATCACTACCTTGATGAGAAGTGGGATAATATTTTCTATCCAAAAGAAATATGATGAAGATACTCTTAAAAGGTTTTGTTTAATTTTTATGTAGACCCTATCATTTTAAAAATATACTTTATTATATTTAACTAAAGGAGGAATGTAAACCACGCATTATTCTTTGTAAATCATGGATTTTACTCTATTATATGTGTGGTAGAATATACACCTTGGAAGAATAGGCACTCTCACCTAGGATCTGGGAGATACTAAACAATGAGTGGATGAATCCAAAATCCATTTTCTTTGGTTGAAGGAATATTCCTAAGATGTGTGGCTAGATATCATTGAACAATAATTTTTTTCCAATAATATCCATATGAGTAAAAGATATTATTTTTAGATTTCACCCTCATATTCTCATTCATATGCGAACACCATTTTCATTTTTTCTTAGAATCCAAATTTTATAAGTCATATTTTCACAACCCAATTATATTTGGTGAAGGGGATTATATAGGTTTCACACTACATATCATTAAATTAGATTAAAAAATGGAGAATAAGGCATCTACAACATCCAAACAGACTATTATTACTAAAAGATGATCGAATGGATTTGGTATAGCTAATGAGAGAAATCATCGAGTTTTTCATCACAAAAATTAATTTTTATTCTATTATAGGGATAATCATGATCATTGATGTTGTTTCTATAATGGAATAAATATTTTTAGTGATAGGAATACAATTATATTTTACAAAATTAAGATACATAAATATTGAGATGGATGGGAAAATTTCATTATCTCTTACATTTGAATACTGATGTGCACTGCAAAATCAGACAGTTTTTTTCAATCATAAATATATATAGGTTGATACATGAATGAGTTACCTGAAACATATCACAACATAAAGTATTGTATTTAATGGTCTAACAGTTCACAAGGTTGGACCTATTTGACATGCCTCAAATGGGTCACCAGTATACCCATAATGTATATCATTTCTAGGATACCCCTACCCCAAAATCTAATGGGGTGACTACCAGAGGAGGTGGTCAGGATACACAAACAGATAAATCTTATATGGGGAGAAATAATTACCATGTTGAACCAAATGATGATATGAAGTCAATGAATGATGTATTTTCCAAGACCGAAGCGGAAAGACATGATAGGTGAGTTCTCAGGTACAACTTCTTGGAGTGCCGGTGGTGGTTGTAAAAGATATTGTTGTGACCGAAATAGGTGAATTTTTAAAATGGATCTGATTTGATATAACATTCACTAGATAATGTGTATTATACTCATGAAACAAGAATCTTTGATAATTAAACATGAAGATAAATAAAAAGTTAATACCATCACCACACTCTAAAAATTACATCCCATAGATATTAAGTTTTCTATAGAACATTATAGCTGATACGGTAATTAAAAAATAGAAACCTTGAGTGCTTTGGTCACAAATAATATTTCTATCTGTAGAAGTGTCAATGAGTCAAATTCAGAGCATAATAATTTAAAATGAGCACAATGATATCATTATTGGATTTATAACTAGAATATGTTTGAATAAAATATCATGAAGAGAATATATATAAATTTTAAAGGATTTCTAATATTTTCAAGATATTATCATATATGGAATTTTACTATCAAACCATCCATACCGTTATGAATGATATCATACCTAAATTGGATAAATAATAGATATCCTAGTTCTACCATTCCCTGATATAATTAGAATCAACTACATTAGATATCAAGGTTCTATCAATGCATGAAAGGTCTCATTTTACAGATGTGGTGTTCCAGAGAAGCAATTCATGAATAATTAACGGAAATTCAAGTTAAATAACACCATCAAAAACTAAGTGTAGTAAAATAAAAATCATCAAAGCATAATATAATTCTTAATGATGTTAGGAATGTAAAATTGGATGTGGATGTTATACCCAAGGTATAATTCTCTATGTAGGATGATGCATTTATAGATCTAGCTAAAATTTGACGTATTATTGATAAATTCAGATGATCAGTTGATCAAATCAATACTTTGATAGATCATTGTTTATAGATTAGATCCTCTTGTATATTCATCACTATTTTATTGAATGTTAGAGGGAGGATCCATTTTTTAACATTATCACAATTTTTATTTGTATTATTGAAAATAATATTTTACCCTAAATTTTATCAATTTCTTTACTTCTATTACATCTCAATTATCAATATATGATAATATATGATCTGAGGAAGATTAATATCATAATAACAAAATTAACTTGAATATTAAATAGGAATACACCATGAAATTCCTAATCACAAAGTGATTTAATAAAAGTTGAAATAAAATTAAATCCAATATGTTTTAAACATAATCCCTTAGATAGATATATGAGGATCAAATATAAGGACACATATTCCATCACTGTAAGCTGAAGTATGTTTTGTGTGATTGGGGATTGTGATATCTTATTTCCTCATGTGAGTGTGAACCAAGATAGAAATATTTTATACATATATAATGATATATATAGAATCATCATAATAAAAGGTCTACTTATTAGGATATAAGATATGGATCCCTTTAGAATTTTCACTCATAGAATAATATTGGTGGGAAAAATATAGTGGACCATGAAGCATCATTATAAGATAATGTAATATCATTTTTAATGATATATAGATCCCCCTTGGACTTGTATTATTAGATGAATATACATAGGTTGAATATAGTGGAACATAAACTGTCACCATAAGCCAAGGTCACTCTATTCATGTTTGAGTGAGTTGAATGACTCATCATATTGGAAATTATAAAAGAGAATTTTGGAAAAAGTAATCTAATGATAAAAAGGGATGAAGCTCCATAAAATTACTCTTTCATGGATTTAACACAAATCACATAAATAGTCATGGTAGGAATAATTGGGTTATCTAAATTTGTACTGTATTAGTGATCCTTGAAATAATAAAAGGATATTTTATAAGGAAATAATTCGGGACCATATTCTTTGTTTATTTTAATTTTTCTTGTATTTTGACTGGGATATGGATGAAATAACGATTAGTGGTAATGACCTCATATTTTTTATAGTTATACCTTTATGGGTATTCAACTGGACTAGTTTTCATTGTTTTCCATTTAAAAGATCAAGATTTCTTCCTTAGTTACGCATTGTACATTCCAGGAGAACTAAACTCGGGTACTTCATGGGTTCCCATATATGATTATCTATTTTCAATTAATACATCTCTTCTATTTTTAGGTTTTGCTTTAATGATTGTAGGAGAAATGAAGGATAGTGTTAAGTAGAAAAACATTGATAAAAATATGGGGTGGCCTACAAACAAGTAAAATCAAGGTAAAACTGATATAAATGGAAGTCCAATTCCATTATTATAGATTTGATCATAGGGAAGGTGTACATTGTTTTTGGTCATAGTTATTGGATGAGGTGTTGTGTTGGTTGAAATATTTCACATTTTTGACTGAAAGGCATGTGAATATTATGGTCACACAACCATGAATATAAGATAAAATGGTTTATACATTACTAAAATAAAAAACATGATGTTAATAGAAGGATAAATAGTTATATAAATTATCCTATATATGGGTTTACAAATCTTATGATTATTATTTTCTATATAATGTTTAGAAGGTGTCTGAACCTATATGAGGCACATAAGTTAGGATCACCCCGCGAAATTTTGAATAAAGAGTGAAGATGAAGTAAATTTAAACATTAGTTATTCGTGTTAAGATGTAATGAGATGTAATAAGTATAACATTGATTACTAATGACCTATACGTTAATGATAGGTACCATAAAAATGTTTCAAAAGAATATTGGGTTAGGGGACCTTCCCCTTAGGTTCAAAATATGCCTCTTATTAGTAGTGATGAATATAAATACTCAAATAAAATTAAAAATTAGAGGTATCCATTCATAGTTGAATAAATATATTACCAATAGCTTCTAAAAACATTGTTTTTTATTCTATAAATTAAGGTGTGAATTGTGTCATACAGAAGAAAACATTCAATAGTTTACTAGAACACTACAATCCAAATATGAATATGACTAGGTTGTTATAGAATGTAATGGTGGAAGGTAAATGGATTATAATCTATCTATAGTAAAAAAATATTAGTCTTAGATATCACAATTTATCATATTATGTCACATTATACATAGATGTTATATGGGTGTTTTTTATTCTGGTATAGAATCTATACTTGAGGAGGCTCATTCACTATACTCAAGATAGTGTTTTTGGACTATAACTGGGGTTGGAAACCCAATAAAATATTTAAATCCCTAAAAACATTGAAAAAAATCTTAATAAACTGGTAAATTACCAAATTTTTGGTTTATGGATAGAAGACACATGCCATACATCCTTGCATTGACCTATCTCTTATGTAAGGAAAATCAAGTCATACACAATGAACAATTCTTATCATTTTTATGGTTATTAAGGTAGAACATCTATCTTGATCTTTAAATTCATAAGAATAAGGCATGAAAAATTTCTTAATTTATGATTATACTTTAAGGTCTATCATGTAGTGGGATTTCAAAATATCTGTATCTTGCACAAAAACATACATTCTTTATCTGAGTGCCAAAATCATGGAGAAAACCTGATGTGAACAATATCTCATGAGATTCTTTGATCATGAAAGGGTTTTATCGGTATGAAATTAAGGAATAGGGATGAAATTAAGTATATGAGTGACAAAGAATTTTCTAAAGTAATAGGAATTATTCCACAAAAAATTATTATATGGGTCTGTTATGACTATATAGTTTATTCATAGAGGAAAATGGGATGGTTACATTTTAGTATAGGTCCATTTTTAAGGAACTAAATTGAATGGGGAACAATATTCTTTTAAGATATAGAATGATATTTAAATTATTATTATTTATGGTTGAGCTTCAGAAAAGTGATATAGGATTCACTAAATTTATTTTTAAAATAGAAATCAATCCCTACATAGTTACCAAAAAAGAATATATCTATACAAATCCATCTACTCTATATGAAGGAAATAGATTGTTATATGGGTGGTTTGGCAAGATAAAATGAAGATAAACAAGATATAATAAAAGGAATCATTTATAGAGGGAAACCATATATGGAAGTGATGTTATGTATGTGCCTTTTATAATAGACCCATGAATCAATATGTAAACCATAGTAATGATAATGAAGACACAAAATGTTTTTTTATGGGTCACCTTATCAAAATCAGGATCTTGTACCACATGGAATGGAATAATTTTATTGCTATTATAAAGATATATAGTTATTAAATATGATAAAAATCATGAAAGACTCTTCACCTGAGCGTAACATGAAATGGAAATGGAATCTACAGTTGGGACTAGGAAAGGAGATCTTGTAGTAACTATGTATCCTACTGTAGAAGGAATAAATACACATGTAGTTCTTAAAAGGTAAATTTTTTCCACTAGTTTAGTGAGACATGAATCTATGGTTGGAATGTGTGTCCATAAATATTGAATTGAAAGTTAATGAAAAAACTCATGTAGATCAATCTCTAATATAAGGGATCATTTTATAATACGAGTTCACATGGAACAAACTCATCTATGTAGATTTAGGTAAAATTTGATAGACCACTACAAATAATTTAAATTCATGAATTATAGACTATATTTCATATGGTTTTATATCACTCGACAAGTAATTTTCTATATATAGTTTATATTCATTCTTCCAGGACTTAGATTCCATACATTTCAATGTTATATGACAATGACCTATTTTATGTAGTTTAATTTCATGTAAAATAAACAATGGTGATAATAACATGATGTATTAAAATGTACTTATTTATAAACCATTCATTAGTGTTTTATATGATTCACTCTCAAACATTGTTAGGGTTTTTTAGAATAGAACATATGAATAGTTCAATGTCCTTCCCATTTTGGTTATAGTTTTAGATGTTTCTTCCCAGTCTTCTTAGGGGTCCTCAGGGATAAAATATGTTATCCCAATTGGAATATCTGATTAAAAACCATAATATTTAATTATCATATGAAAAAATTCTAATGATATAATATGTTTTTAATTATCAACATCCTCTTTATATCGATCCACTATATCTAATCCTTCCATACAAGAGATTTTTGATCTTCAAATAGGTGACTATATAAGGAAATAAAGAGTGAGGGAATTTAATACTTGACGTAAATAACTACATATATCCCATTTACAATATAATATGGGGTCTCCTATCAGGTAGTATAGTTTATTTTTTGAAAATAAAAAAATGAATATATGATCTTATCATGATAAATGGTTTTATTTTTCCATCATCTTTTACAAGCTATTATATAGATTTTGTAACTACCTGTCCATTAATGATATTTTAATAGTTGTATTAATGATTAAATTGGATAATATTTTCATAGTACAACCTCATAAACTAATAATAAAACAAATTGATATCATTTTTAATCAAAATTTTGTGGGGATGACTAAATATTTTTATAATATAAAAATTAAAGAAATTTCTGAAATATTAATCTCAAACATCATTTAGGGATATAACCTTTCCCAATTAGGAAAAAAAATATTTTTATTATGGATGTACATTAATTATCTTATTGTGTCTTGGAAATATGGCCACATGACATCTATTCCCATCATGAATAAATATCATGAAATTTATGGTGGTATGTAATAAATTAGGGGGCTGTTAGATGATATTTTCATATATTTGAAAATAGTGACACTTCCTTTTATACTATGTAAATCCATCCATTATCAATGGAAATATGTTTCTTAGACTATTAATATGAAGGAAGATATTAGCGGTTGACTATTTGAGTATGAAAATACTAGAATGAAATTCCTATATACTATTGAGGGTCTATCCTATTTTAATGCATTAAATTATTATTCTCTTAAAAAAATCCTTATAGTGGACTCTTTTTGAATTAATATCGTCAAAGTTTATTTTTTCCCAATCATCAGAACCACTCTATATTGGATCTTTATGGTGAAAGAATTCCATTTTATAGGTAGTCAATTATAGGATAAAACCATCCTATTATAGCATCAATTGAAGAGGATATAGGCATACAATTATCAAAAGCGGAATTTGTTGATCTATTCAATAACATTGTCCATGAATGTAAAAAATAACAAAAAATAATTGATTTGAATGACCATTTTATGGTCCCAGATGACCTGGGATTTGGATATATTTTCTAGTGCATCTTCTTTGGAATTATTTTAATGTTTTATATGAAATAGTTTTGTTTATAAGGGGAATGAAAAATATAAATTTCATGAATTATCATGAATGGGGATCAAATATTTCTTTTTATAGTAAAATCGTTATATATTTTCTTCAATACCAACATTAAATTTATATTTTTTTTAGTTAGGATAATAGTATATATAGGGTTATCTCTTACTAAAAAACGAGGGAATGTTATCCTATATCACTATTATGGAATCCTTATGATATATTAATTGCATATGTATGAACTTTTTTTCTTATGGATAAAATTATAATCCCTTGGGAAACCCCCATAAGATTTCATTTTTTCTTCATTTTCCCCATTGGGATCCTAGGTAAAAAAAAAGTTAGATTTTCCATTATTGAAAGCTCTCGTGGATGGTGATAAATTTTTTTCTTGAATATATGTGTATAGTAATGAATCATCTCAGGTGTGGTAGAATGAAAGAAAATATGCTAATTCATTCCCTTTGTTTTCCATATGAGACAAGAATTAGATATAAAACAACTATAAAGTGACCACACACTATTCTATATGCCCTGGGAGTATCAAGTGACTAAGTATATACTCGATTTGATATATATGAGAAGCAATGTGAACCCCATGTCATTACAAATATTATCTTAGTTTTATATTTTCATGACCTGTGAAAGGAAGAACTTTTTGATGGTTTAATATACTGAATCAACATAAAACAAATGTCCTATAGGGGTATTAATGACTATTGTACATTACTACATCATTAATCATATAAAATTTGAATTATATTGACCATTTTAGGTTCTCAAAATAATGGATGACAGTATTATCTTCTATTGGTTACATAAAAACAAGGGGATGTTGGATATTAAAATTAATATTTCAGAAATTTTTCTAAAAATCACCAACTTCGTGATAGGAAACCCCATTATTTATTAGCTATTTTTTGAGTAATTATTTCTTAGTGAGGTATCTAATGGGGAGCCTAATATGGTAAAGGCAACTTATGTCCTCTCATCTCATTGAGGTTTTGATGTTTATGTATTTGGAGTATTATATTATGCTTTCATGGTCTAATTATATTACATAATACCATAAAAGGAAGCTGTAGAATATATATGATGTTTCCACAAATTACACTGTCATCCTGTAAATATTTAGGTTGTGTTACCAATGTCTGTATAAAATTATTTCAATAATGGAATGATGATCACAATATTATTGATATTTGACCACAAGATCATCAACGTAACAATATTTGGTTGTCCTTAGAAAAGGATGGAAAATATGGTTAATAGAGAATTAATATGTGACACCTGTATTGTAATACCCAAATATAATAACATGGCAGAAATATACCCCTTGGTGTTCCCCAAAGGTAGTGGCCCCATCATCAACATGGTAAATTTGAATATCTTTGTATCCAAAATACACATCAACGAATAAAATTATGACAACCAATATTTTAAGACACTTTAATTTCTGATTTATAACATAATGATACAAATAATAAAATCCAAAAAATATTTTAATTACTATTGTATTGGTATATTAGTACGTATAATAAAAAATGAAATAGTAAAATAATGAAAATATCTAAAACAACATTATCATGCTCCTAAAATGGTATTTTCTTATATAACATGGTATAACCAGGAGACATAAATAAGAAAGGGGTGATATATAAGTCCCAGTTAGGGAATAATGAATTCTTATCATAAGGTAAAGTAGACGATGTGATACAAGTGGAAAATAAATGTAACATAAGATGGGTGATAATAAAATTCCTAAAAAATGTGGAATTATATAACATGATAACAGGAAGTCAACATAAGAATATGGTGACGAAATTAAACCTGAAATTATAAAATTAGGTCATGGATATCCACCAAGACAACCAAGAATGGTTTAAAATATACCATAATTAATTATGATTTCACCCTAATCCCATCAATGAAATCTTCTGAGACTAAAATATTATCCAATTTATTATATGTCGATCAGGAATCACTCATCATTTTCCTATCATGCACATGCATGATTTTTCCACATAAATCATACAAAAAAATGATTTTCATAAATTATTATCCAAAGATCATGGAGTGTGGGTTATATACATTTAATTCCACAGTAAACTAAGGATATATATTTTAGGTGAATTCTATTGAGTTGAAATAAGGATAGGTATTCAGAACAAAAATGATTATCATGAGAATATCTTCAGATAATTTCAGCTGTATAATGATGTACGTAAAGGTTCATATAAGGGATTAATGAGAATTAAATGGGTTTATCATAACATGGATATCATATGGGAGGATATATATATATATATATATATATAAGAACTTATTCCAACATGGAGAATTCGAAATTAGAATCCATTAGATGAAGCATGTTCTTGGATAAAGTTGAGTAGTAGAGGATCCCTTACCTTGAGATGGTGCTTTTTAATGATTGTGAAGTGCTTCTTGAGAGATTGGAAGAATATTGGGATAGATATATATGGGGTATTGATAGAGTAATTACAGGATACAAGAATTTATAGTGAACAATAATGGGTGGTTTTGTGGGTTTATATAGAATAATAAAAGATAATTCTTTATTCATTTCCAAACATTGGTTTTTCAGTCTATAAGATAAAATAATAATAACAGATAATACATCCCATGGATTTTCCTATGGTTTCTACCAAAGTGGAATCATTTTCATTATTTTAAAATCTTATGAAATGATTCCATTAATATATATCTCTTGGTGATGTGGATATGAGTCATGTTTTTAAAATAATTGATTTTAAAACCATAAAATATAATATAGATTTGGGAGGATTTATTAAGGATTTATAAAATTGTAAAATATATTAATGATAAAATTATTTTTGAGGAAAAACATTTATTTTTTTCATGGTAAACAGTTTTGGAATATATAAAATTAAATTGGGATTTTATGATGTCATAGGGAATACTATATAATTATACCCTATTTAATTTTTACCCAAACAATTATACTATCACAAAAAATAACGAATAAGCCCAATGGATAATTTTAATTTACTGAATTTAAAAATAATATATACTTTATAGAAATATTTATCTATATCTAGAAAATTATACTTTAAAAAAATCTATATTCATTTAATAAAAATGGTTTTCTTAACAATAATATTTTTATAACCATTATAATAATTATTTTTGATTTAATAAAATTACATAATCATTTATTTTTAATAAATAATATTTTAATATAATAATTTATTGAAGAAAACATTTAACAAAAAAATTATTGATTTAATTAAAATGTAATTACTTTATTGAAACTATAGATTTCAAAAAGTAAATAAATTATTTCATCGTATAAAAAACTAGTTTTTATCAAGCTCAATATAAAATCATTAAAATGTAATAATAAAGAAGATAAATATCATAATTATTTAGTAAAAATACAATTCAAAAATTCGTTCTATTTGGGTCTAGATACACATTACCTTATTAAATTATTGAACACCCTAAGGGTAAGGTGTGCAATGTGGAGGTTTTGATAGGGTGATTTGACGTATATGGTTTAGTTCATGATCTTGATGATCATGAACTTATCCTATAAATGGGTTATCTTGTTATTTATTTTTTAAATATCAAATTCGGAATGATCAAGGTAAACTCCCAAATAATTACATTTCCCCCAAAAATTCTAATAAATTAGCTTTATTGGGTTCAACACTACTGGTCAAGGCTATCACTTTTTTGTGTATAATTACTAAATATTATCGTAACCCATAATATACTAATATTAATGGTCATTTTATATTGTCTATATTATCAATTTTTATGATGAATAATTTTGTTTGATATAGTATGGACCGTATAACTATTCAAAAATAACCAAATTAGTGAATATGTATCCTATAACTTCACTACTTCAAAATGCATTTACTCATTCAATATGAGTGATTTTTATTTATTGATTCCCATATTTTTACATTATTAAAACCTTTATAAAAACTTTTCTTCAAATTTTATTTTCATTTACTAAAAAATATTATAGAACATCCATTTCATCACCTATTCTAGTCCCCAAGTCGCTTCGTAAAACATGGGGTTACGTTATAACACATTGACCATGTGAGGTTTTTTATTTCGTAGAACCATGTATATCTAATATAAAATCTTTATCATCTTCTCCTCATATAAATAATTATTATTCAGTGGTACAACCTCTAAATTTAGTTCATGGGAAGGTTTTCGTATGTACTTTCTCTAGAGGGATAAAAGGAACACATCATGTACTTGAGATGGTTTTGGTGGGAGTTATAGTTGATAGGAAACATCTCTAATGTGATAAAGGGTATAAAAGGGTCCATTGTATCTAGGGATACATTTTTCAATTCTTCAAAACATCCTGAATTATTTACAATGACATATATGATGAATAAACTAATCTATAACCTAAAACACTAGGTCTCATCAATGATTTTCTGTATAGATTTCCTGTCGAATGTGTGAAGATTTCATGTGAAACCAAATGGATTGAGTCTTCCTTATTATTTCATGGATATGATTAGGTCCCATCAGCTTCATCTCTATAACATGATTCCATCATGATGGAGTCTAAACGAATTTCCCATATAGATCCTTATAATGTATCATTTGAATTCTATAATAAGAACTTCAATTATGTGAGAAATAGAATAGGGGAAGATATTGATCCAAAATTCCTTAGAAATATATTGAACATAATAGTAGAATATGTTCATGAGTATATATTTTTCTTTAAGACTAAGCATCGTTATTTGGGTGACAAGTAGTGCTGAATACTAGTTCGGAATTCAATTTTTATTAAAGGCTTATCCAAAACATTGATGTAAACATCCTATCTGATTACATATCAATTTATGTGGAAATACATGGAATCTTTCCACATCTTGTATGTATGTATTGTAAAGCTATATAAGAGATGAATATTCCTTGATATTAAGAAATGTGCTGACTTAGTATTCTGAACGACTACCACCCTAATGAAATTAGTAAATTAGGATTTCTTGATAGTCCTATGAAAAAAATCCATGGTTACGTTTTCATATCACCATGATGATATATGAAATGGTTACATTATACCCATAGAACATTTTCGGCCATCCTTGAATTCTTGGAATAACAATAATTTAGATACAAACTCTTTCATCTCCCTCTTATTATTATCCCACAATAAATTTTTATTTAGATCTCTATACAGCTTAGTTTTCCTAGATGAAAGGTTCAAAAACTAATAATTCTATCATTATAAAATTTTAACCCCATAATACTCACTACCCATATCCATAGAAACTCATCATCTTTTTGGGTATTCTTGATACATTCAACAATGGACAGTTGAGTAGTTATTTATTCACAGTAGGATGAATATACTGTTATTATTCAGATATACATCATATGCATTTCTATAAGGATTATATCCCTTTGAATTCTTATCAGGGATAGGGTTTTCAGATCCATTCTAATTTGAGAATATAAAGGTTTGTTACCCTTCCAAGAATGTTGTTGTATTGAATAATAATAATCCATAATCATCTCTAAACACCTTCATTGGATCGTATTAAGGTCATATTGTGTGAATATATATTTGAGGATTTTGTATTTTGTATATATATTACACCTCTCTTTGTAACAATAATGTCTTCAAATAATCAACCAAAATAATCCTTTATCCAATTCAAGTTAATAAGTTTGGTAGTAATTCGAAGATATTTTTAATAATATAGAAACATAGTCAATCAATTTTAAATCTTCAATGAGTAAAATCACATTCCCATTTTAGAGTTATAATTGATAATAAAAAATCCTTCCCCAATAAAGATTAATTTGATAATAGTTTTAATTATTAGACTTAATTAATTATATTAATTCTCTTTATACATTCATTTTTCCAGATATACTCAACTCTCCTCAATGTAATCTCAGTTAGTGGGCTAGAAAATTATGAGATGTTTCTCACTAATCAATGACTGCTCCCAATTAATACAAGGAATCATTTTATTTCTATCAGATTGGTCATCATGGTATATCATTAAATTTCCATAATTTCTAATGGATCCATAAATATACCTTTACTGGTGACAACATGTCCTAATAATGTTTAAATATCAAACCACAATTTCAATTTACAGTAAATCACAGACATATTTTTTCACTAGGTCTTCAATGCAGTTTTCAAAATCCCCTATTGTTCCGCCATTATTTTCTAGTTGACGTGAATATCATCAATAAGGAATACCAAAGATATATCAAGGAATTCTCTAACAACTCTATTTATCCAGTCCATGATGATTTCCGGAGAATTAGTGAGCCCAAATGGAATCACTATGAACTAATAGTTCTCATATTATGTAAAAATAATTTCATGGGGATATCCTCCTTCTACACCATTAAATGAAAATATATTGTCTGAAGATCCACCATTGAGAAATATTGGGCTCCTTTTAGCTCATCGAAAAAGCCATCAATCTGTGGAAGAGGATACTTTTCTTTATCTTGATCTTTGTGATTTCATGATAGTCAACGTATAGCCACGTTGTCACATATTGTTTCATGGTGGAGAGGAAAAGTGCACCCTATAGTGTTGCACATGGACATAGAGACCCATTTTCTAGATTCTCTTGTAATTATTTCTTAAATTCCATATGTTCAGTAGCAACCATTATTTATGGAGTCTAGCATGTTGAAAAAGCTCTAGGTATGAGAACAACTGAAAAATAAACATCATTACTAAGATTAGGACCTGTAAATTCATTGGGAAACACATCAGTGAATTCCCTCATAATGGGAATTTCATAAATGAAGAAATTTATATCCATCTCATTCAGTTGAGCTAGATATTCTTGCACACAATGAAAAATATCAATTATGGAGAAGCTGTTAGTAAATAAGATTAATAATCCTTCTTACAATAGTATATAATCGAAGGGATATACTTGATACAAAGGGTGATTTACTTCTCTCAAAAAGGTATGTTAGATCTATATAATGAAATCCAATCAATACTGAAAATGAATCGAATGCCACTAAAGGAAGTACCTGAATGATTTATAAAAATTTCATCACACAAATTTTTATAATGGGGGTGTAATATACTTAGAATGAAATAATATCCCCATTTTCTATTTTCTTAGAAAAACCTACTTCAATGATGCTCAATGGTGTTTGAATAGTTATACTAAGATTGCAAGATATGAAAGAATGCATAGGACCATAATAAAAAAGTTTCCCCCATCCTTGGATAAATAACCAGAATACAATTCACAACATTATTTTTTGGACCCACCTAAATATTTCTGATTGAATAATCTTTCATTTTTATACCTTGGAGGTTGCTGGAATTTATTGTCTTAAAAAACCATTGGCATGGGAAATTAGCTAGTATAATTCCCTGGTTTCTTGAAATTGAAACATTGTACTATTGTATGTGGGTTTACTAGACTATTCTTTTCTTCCAAAAAATTGGTGGGTTTTTTATATCAAAAATTTCTAGCTAGGTTCCCTTCATTTGGGCAGCTAAATAATTTCCTTTTCCCAATTAAATTGTAACACCCCAATATTTCATTGTACGTTATATTTTCAAAGTAATTCAATAACTTGCACTACAGGCAACAATAAGTTCAAGCACACCACGACTTACCAAACTAACCATTCAAAAGAGGTTATAAATAGTATTAACTAATTTTTGAAATTTATATAATCCATATTATTTTAGAATCCATATTATGAGTTTCTTAGACATAATGTAAGAATAAATACATTTTTTTAGATAAAAGAAGCATTTTTTTAAAAATGAAAATTTTCTGCCTTTTAATGGTGAACCCTTTTTAAATAAAATGTTTTAAACTTTTATATATTAAATTTAAAAAAACAAACTTCTATATTAGAATCGGGATATAATAATTTAGTTTCAATAAATTTGTGGTTTTTTTCTGATAACTTTCATATTTGGGTGAATAGTGAAAAATACTATATTTTAACTGAATTTTTTTTAATCAAAATAATTTATAGTGTTCAACAATAAGTATGAATGGTTTGGAAGTTAAATTAGATTATATTTTTACCATTTAATCCAATTTTGGTCATTATAAGTAATTTAACTTTGAAATTGGACATAAACAACTGTCAATCTTTTGATAGTTATTGTTTCTTAAAAACATGTTTTTTATTTTGACAACGGAAATTAATTTTAAATTAATAAATTCAACTTATATGTTTTGAATTTGGTAAAATAGACATAATTTTTTTATTTTTAATATCAAAATTGTCCTAGGGTGAAGTTTTGGTATTTTTTTGGAAACGTTTAATTTTTTGATGAATAGTGAAAAAAACACTAAGGTATTTGTTTAAAACCGGATTTTTATTTAAATAAGTATTTATTTTATTTAAATTTATTTTAGGTCACAATAGATACGTAATACCTATATAAATTCAATTTAATTTATTAGAGTCATTTTAAAATAGTTTTAGATATATAAAAACTTTATTGAACTTTTTCACCGTCTTTTACCCACCTCATAGGAGAATTTGTAAATTCATATAAAACATTATTTTATCACTTCTGTTAGTTGAATTTATAAAATTAGAGAGACACGGTAAATATTAAGGAGTAAAATTTGGTTCAATAAGATAAAAATAATTTCTGGTGAATAGTAACTTTTTACTTTTATTTACCACGGTTAAAAGTAAATAGGGTAATTAAGGTTAAAAATGATATTAATATTACCCTAACACATGTCCTAATAATATTTTACAAGTTTATCTCGACCAAAAACAACCTTAGAAATAAAATATTATCATTTAGGTCCACTTGTATTCTATTAGGATATTTATTATTATTTAATTTAAAGAAGAGTAAAAAGTGTTCAATTCAATGTTTATTAACTAAACCATTTTAAATATAGGGTTATACATAATATAAATTCGACTATAAATATTCATTAGAAATTTAAATAGATTTCATAAATCATGGTATTTTATTTATAATATTTAGACATTAAATAATTATATTTATTTATGACACAATAATGATGCAATAATTAAATTATTATTGAAAGAATCAAATAAATGGTTTTATAAATATTAAAATAAATATAATTTAAAAGTTTTTATGACATCCATGAATTTTCTAGGTGAATATGACATGTTATATGATGATGAAATGTATCTTGTTCGAAGTAATCAAGTTGTGATGACTTTCACAAAAACAAAATACCAAATAGTGTCAAAATTGACGTTAATTAATATTTAAAACAAATACTATATTATTGGTTGATATAATATTCCTAAATATATAAGGCTTGGCCAAAGGGATTAAATAATTTTATATATGTCATTAATGAGACACTTAAGGTTCTCTTGGAAGTTTAGAGTATGTTTATTATCCTTATATAGTAAGAATACAAGAAGACACGGTAAAAGTTAAACTATTTAACTAAGAGTTAAATTTAGATGAAAAGGTTTAAATGGTAACCTAAACTTGTAAAAAACCAATTGTTTGAGAGGATTTAGACCCATAACAACCTATGGCTCGAAATAAATTCATTTTTAACCATTATAAACTGAATATGATTGGATAATAAATTAAAACTTTAATCTATTCCTAAAGTTCCCCTCACCCCTCTTATAAAAGGGCACTCCCCCTTCTCACTAATTCACACCTCCAAAGCCATTTGGCTCGGCCAACCCCTACCCAGATATCCTACCATATACCCTCACTTCAACATAGAGGCCTTATTTTGATCAGATAGATGTCCTATGAAGCCCTTTTTATCTTATCAAAACGAAGAACCCGAAGTAGAGGTAATGATTTCACCACCCTCTTTCTAGTTCTTTTCTTCTTCCACTTCTTCTTTCTTTTTTATTTCCATTCTAAACTATTAACTCTAGAATCTTCTATATACTTTGATATGTTAAAAACATATTCATTATTCTATCCATCCTTTTAATGACATGTCAACATACGTACGTACGTACGGCTTACCGTCTCTACGTCGTGGTGTAATTGTTATTCAATACATTATTATTTGGATGGGTATAATAATGATGTGTAATTGATGTAAATAATAAAAATAACATGATAATGATTCTGTATATATGATATACCATCAAATTATATATTATTTTAATACAAAAAGAATGATATTTTTGATCGTGCGTACGTACGGATTACAGTCTCCACGACGCGATGAGATTCATTTCCAAGTCCACCATTCATCGACGATTATAAAAATATATTACTAATAAGTATGTCATATATGACATAATAATGACACTAGAGAAATATATATATATATATATATATATATGTATATATATATGTATTTAGTTACAAACATATATCTTATTCACTTAGTTCCATTCTATACGATATGAAAACGGAAACATCGTTTATGAGTACGTACGGACTACTGTCTCCATAAATGGTGTTTTCTATTTCATATATATGTATATTATACATATTTATATTCTAAATATAAATGATATATAAATCATGTTTTATATTTTGGAAGTATTTAAATCATTATCTAAGTGATACAATCAAGAGTAACAAGTTAAAACACATACGATAAAGAAAGTGATTATTACCCGAAATGTTAATTTAACATGGAAATTATTATTAATGGGTAGTGAAAAGTCATAAATGAATAATTTATGATATCATAAATATTAATATGGTTCTCTTATAATTTAATAACATACTACGATATTCATACAGGACGTTAAACGTACCCTCGACTAAAATAAAGTGCAAGGTAAGGGGTTTTCATCTCACTCCTTATTCCTGTGAGATTCGTACCATATTACCACTATTACCTTTTGTGTGGTGTATGTACAGTCCATAATTGTATTACTTGTGTCATAAACATTAATTTATGTGTATGTACATATTAATTGTATGATACCTCTTTCATGGGGTGTATGTCTCATAAGTTACCAAATTGGTAAGGGTTAATTTTACAATCTCTTTATTATCTGAGGTTTTTTTAAGTAATTATCTAATGGGACATATTTATTATCCATGTCCATGTTTCATGAAAGTGTTTTCAAAGGGATTATTTTAAGGCACTTTTTACAATTGTAGGAAAAAAAATTCAAATGTACAATACTTCATGTGCAAGGTGTTGGGACACTATGTGAATCAATGTCTTAGTCATCCGAGTATACCTTAAATGATGCTATTGGATAATAATCATGTTATGATACAACCCTATGTGAAGTGTAATGACTAGTGTTATTATATTGTTAATATAAAATTATTTCATTTGAGTGTTGTATCAACAATATACAGGTTATATGAATTACGGAGATAAATAAAGAATGTACTGCAGTACTATTTTATTAAGGATTTGAGATTATATAGTTCTAAGAAAAGTGACTTAATAGTAAGCTACACATTTTGGAAAACACAAGGTTTAAGGAAAGGTAATCCTTAATATGGTCTTGATAATGAGGTAGTGATTTTGGAATAAGAGGTGGTTGAATTGGATTAATTTTATTGGATATTCTTGACTTCCTTGAAACTGAATAATGATTTGTATACTCCATCATTTTTGGATTTTACAACATTTTTTGATATAAGGAGTATATCAAATATTCTATATGGAATAAGGGAGCTTGAATGAAATCAATAAGGTTTTATGGTAATTCAGGATGTTGTGGTGTTTTAAAAGAATACATGATGAAGGCGTTCACATGTTATTACATAGAAAAAAGGATCTTCATTGTGTTTAACTTCCTTATAAATTTTGGACTGAGAGTTTGGATATAAGTATTTTGGATAAGTCTAAAGGTTGGAATGGATTAAGTTTGAAATTGGATACTATTGTTAATGTTATTTTTGGATTGTTATAAAAGGGAATCCCTGAGGTCGGGCGACAACTAGTCGCGTCCAACATGGTCGTGAGACTCGAACCCGCAACCGAAGAGAGACAAAGGTGCATCATCTACGACTAGACTACGTGATGTATTGGTTTGTATAATTATGTTTTTTAAATAGTCTGACAAATGAATTATAAAGTCACTATTTTTGGAACCTTATATGATTTGGATAATTTAATTTTTTTGAAATCAATTGGAGTGAAATATGAGTTTGTGGTAGGAATTAGTTGAAAGATGAAACATTACTTATCATGTTTACATATATATATAATTTTTTCCCTCTTATTAAGACTGATTTTTAGTAACCCAATTTCTGTTGTGGGTTTTCCCATAAAGTTATTTTCTATTTTCAACCTTTTATTGTCTTAGAAAAATTTCAAATTGCGAGGACGCAATTTGTTGAAGGATGGAAGAATGTAACACCCCCAAGATTTCATAGTACGTTATATTTTCAAATTAATTCAATAACTTTCACTACAGGCAACACTGAGTTCGACCACACCACGACTTACCAAACTACCCGTTCAAAAGCGGTTATGAATAGTATTAATAGAAATTTAAACTTTATATAGTATTTATAATTTTAGAATCCATATTATGAGTTTCCCAGAAATAATGTAAGAACAAATAAATTTTTTTCAAATAAAAGAAGCATTTTTCAAGAAATGAAATTTTACGGCCTTATAATGGAGAAACCTTTTTAAATCCAATATTTTAATCTTTTATGTATTCAATTTGAAAAAATAATCTTATTTATTAGAATCGGGATATAATAATTTAGCTTAAATAATATTTTTTGCTTTTTTTCTGATAACAGTCATATTTGGGTGAATAGTGAAAAATACAATATTTTAACTGAAAACATATTTTTTAATCAAAATAATTTATAGTGTTCAACTATACATATGAATGGTTTGGAAGTATAATTAGATTATATTTTTAAAATTTAATCCAATGTTGGTCATTGGAAGTAATTTCACTTTGAAATTTGACATAAACAAGTGTCAATCTTTTGATAGTTATTGTTTCTTAAAAACATGTTTTGACAATGGGAATTAATTTTAAATTAATAGATTCAAATTATATGTCTTTAATTTTGTAAAATATACATCATTTTTTTATTTGGTATATCAAAATTATCCGAATGTGATTTTTTGGTATTTTTATGAAAACGTTCAATTTTTGATGAATAGTGAAAAAACACTGAGGTATTGTTCAAAACCGGATTTTTATTTAAATAAGTATTTATTTTATTTAAATTTATTTTAGTTCAAAATAGATACATAATAACTATATAAATTCAATGTAATTCATTAGAGTCAGTTTATAATAATTTTAGATATATAAAAATTTTATTGTTCTTTTTCACCGTCTTTTACCCACCTCCTACGAGAATTTTTAAATTCATATAAAACTTAATTTTACCACTTTTGTGAGTTGAATTTCTAAAATATTAGAGTCACAGTTAATATCAAGGAGTAGAATGTGGTTTAATGAGATAAAAATAATTTTTGGTGAATAGTAACTTTAAACTTTTATTTACCACGCTTAAAAGTAATAGGGTAATTAAGTGTAAATATGATATTAATATTTCCATAACACATGTCATAATTCTATAGGACAAGAATATATTGACCATAAACAACCTTAGGAATCAAATATTATCATTTAGGTCCACGTGGATTAGATAAGGACATTTATTATTATTTAATTTAAAGAAGAGTTAAAAGTGTTAAATTCAATGTTTATTAACTAAACCATTTTTAATATAGGGTTACACCTAAGATAAATTCAACTATAAATATTCATTATAAAGATACATAGATTCAATACATCATGGTATTTTATTTATAATTTTTAGACATTAAATAATTAAATTTCCTTAAGACACAATGATAATGCAATAATTACCTTATTATTGAAAGAATCAAATAAATGGTATTATAAATATTAAAATAAGTATAATTACAATGTTTTTATGACATACACGAATTATCGAGGTGAAAATGACATGTTAGGGATGATTCAATGTATGTTATTTGATGTAATAAAGTTGTGATGACTTTCACAACAACAAAATACCAAATAGTGTCAAAATTGACATAAATTAATATTTAAAAAAATACTATATTATTGGTTGATATAATATTCATAAAAATGTATGGTTCGGACAAAGGGATTAAATAATAATATATATGTCATTAATTATCCACTTTAGGTTCTCTTGGAAGTTTAGAGTATGTTTATTAACCATGTATATTAAGAATACAAGAAGACACAGTAAAAGTTAAACTATTTAACTAAGAGTTAAATCTAAATGATAAGGTTAAAATGGTAACATAAACTTGTCTAAAACCTATTGGTTGAGAGGATTTAGAACTATAATCTCCTAAGGCTCTAAATAAATTCCTTTTGAACCATTATAAACCTAATATGATTGTATAATAGATTAATACTTTAATCTTTTCCTAAAGTGCCCCTCTCCCCTCTTATAAAAGGGCACTCCCCCTTATCACTAATTCGCACCTCCAAAGACATTTGTCTCAGCCAACCCTGCCAAAAAATCCTCCTAAATTCCTTCACTTAATCTTAGAGGCATTAGTTTGATCAGAAAGTCATCCTAAGGAGCACTTTTGATCATATCAAAAGGACGAACCTGAAGAAGAGGTAATGATTTCCCCACCCTCTTTCAAGTTCCTTTCTTCTTCCACTTCTTCATTCTTTGTTATTTCCATTATAAACTAATAAATCTATTATATTATATATATTGTGATTTTTTACAACCATTTTCATTATTCTATCCATCCTTTGAATGACATGTCACCATACGTGCGTACGTACGACTTTCCGTCTCCACATCGTGGTGTAATTGATTGTCAATACATTATTATTTGGATGGGTATAGTAATGATGTATAATTGATGTAAATTTTAAATATAACATGATAATTATTCTGTATATATGAATAACATTTAATTATATATTATTTTAAGATCAAAAGTATGATATTTTCGCTCGTGCATACGTATGGATTACCATCTCCACGACGTTATGATATTCATTTCCATGTCCACCATTCATCGACGATTATAAATATATATTACTAATAAGTATGTAATATATGACATAATAATTATACTTGAGATATATATATATATATATATGTATTTATATACATAAATATATCTTATTCACTTAGTTCAACTCAATACGATATAAAAACAGAAACATCGTTTATGCGTACGTACAGACTATCATCTCCATAAACGGTGTTTTCCATTTCATATATATGTCTATTATAAATATTTATATTCTAAATATAAATGATATATAAATCATTTTTTATATTTTTTAATTATTTATATCATTATCTATGTGATACAATCAAGAGTAACATGTTAAAACACGTACGATAAAGAAAGCGATTATTACCCGAAATGTTAATTTAATATGGAAATTATTATTAATGGGTAATGTAAAGTCATAAATGAATAATGTATGATATCATAAAAATTAATATGGTTCTGGTATAATTTAATAACATACTAAGGTCTTCATAGAGGAGGTTAAACATACCCTCGACTAAAATAAAGTGCAAAATAATGGGTTTTCATATCACTCCTTATTCCCGTGAGATTCATGCCATATTGCCACTATTACCTTTTGTGTGTTGTATGTAATGACCATAATTTTATTTATGTGTAATACACATTAATTTATGTGTTTTTACATATTCATTGTATTATAGCTCTTTCATCGGGTGTATGTCTCATAAGTTACCAAATTGGTAAGGGTTAATTTCACAATCTCTTTTTTATCTGAGGTTGTTTTTAAGTAAGTATCTAATGGTAAATATTTATTATCCATGTGCATGTTTCATGAAAGTGTTTTTAAAGGGATTATTGTAAGTCACTTTTTACAAAAACATTATTTCAAATGTTTTAAATATTGATTCTTCTAAATATTTCTCATTAATTTCCATGTCTTCAAAATGGGTTTTTAAGGATTTATTTATATAGAAATGAATGTTATTAAAATGTTAATTCCATTAAAAAGTTTCAAAGTGGTATGGGACACTTTTCTTAAAAAATGTCTTTAAATGTCTTCCTTTCTAAATTTTGTGACTTTTAAATGTTTTCATTGAAAGGGATATTTCAATCAAATAGTTTTACAAATAATTTCCATCTATTTCAAATCCTTTAATGGATTTAAACATGTTTTGATGTTGATTTATTATGATACAAAAATTCAATATTGTATTGAAGGTTTTTGTGATCTGTTTGACAATGGATGTGTTATTTTTATATCATTCATGGTTTATGGTTAAAGTATTGTAATTTTTTATCCTAGTTATTATACGAATGTTTATGTTATGTTTCAACCTTTTCATATGAGGAATGTATTGGACATAGTATGTGATGGGTGGAGCCCGCTATAGCTCATTGATACATTGGTAGGTCTCATGAGAAAACTAGACGTGGAATTGGATGAGTCATTTTCTCAATTTGATTTATGGTTTTGGCCGAGGCCTTAATCATTTTTATACGCCTTGGCCGAGGCCTTGGAAAAATGTTTTAGAATGTCTGGAATTATAAATTCCCTCATTATGAAAATAATATTGATGGTTCATGTGGTCATTAAACTAGTAGAGTACCCATGATTATGTTTTATTATGGAATTATTTACTCATATCATATTCCTTCGATAAAAGTGTTCATGTTTATTATTGGTATAGGAATTGGTTTAAATTATTCACCATACATATTATTTAAGTTATCTTCCACTATATTTATTACCCTTAATGAGCGTTTGAGCTCACCCCTTTATATGTTTTATTTTTTCCGTGATTCCAAGAAGTGCATTTAGATTGATATGAATGGTTAAGCTAAGGGAGTAATGGAGTTCATAAAGGATTACATATATTGTGTTGTATGTTATAAAGTGTAATGTAACATTAATGTATGTAATCTATTTTCCAAGACTGTTAAACCGATCAGTCCTTCAGGACTTGATTCTTTGTAATCATGCAAATGTTATGTAATAATGAACCGGCTCTGGGTTACTGGGGTCGGGGCGTTACATAAATAATTTTCAATATTCTTCTACTCATTATTTTGACAAGTGTAATGTTTTTATTTCATTACATCCTTATATTTTCCCATCAGTCCACTAGAAAAAAACACAATTTTATTCTTTTTTATCCTCAAGAAATCATTAAGATTAGATAATCTCACTTTAAACCATTAGGGATATTATAAAGTTTACTCATTACTATGAATGACCCAAATGTGTTAGGATTTCTGTATACTTGGAATAATCCCCTAATGAATCATTAGACATTACTTTTAATGGTAATAAAATTTTTGAAGGTGTATCCTGAATGTCCTGTTACATTTTCTTTGTTTTCCTATATTGATTCATAATAATTTTTCATGATTTTAAGGAATTACCAATCCATTTTAATATGAAGAGTGAAAGGATTATATTTATCAAAAAAATCATTTATCAAGAATTCCTTCCACCCTTTAACTTTTATCTATTTCTCAAACATTGTAATTGTTTCCAATATCCACCATTGATTGGATTCACACTTCATATGATAATTAGACAACATGAACTTATCATACTATGATCATTTAAGTATAGAGAATATATTTTTAATGGAGTTGATCTATTGGTTAGAGATTAAGGGATAAGAAGATCATTTTAAATTTGACGGCCATTGTCACAAAAAGGCCTCAATTGAAACATTATCTTTATTTTTGGGGGTTCATATATTTGTCTTTATTAATGTTTTAGTTAAAAACACTATTCAATTGAGAAATTAAATTCAATATGTTCTTTATTCCTTCTCCATATGGGTTGGGCATCTTGTTTGGGTAGTCATCACATTTTCCCTCCCATTGTTTGTTGACTTGGTTCCTACAATTTACAACCTTTGACTATAATAAAAGAAAAATTAGGAATAACTATTTTTAAATTAGTTAACAAATAAATGGGAAAACATCAACATTAATGGGATAACTCATAAACTAAATATATTCACTAACCTATTAATTTCTATATTTTATTTTATTTTATACAAAAATAGTTTCCTAACATAAAATATTATGGGAATTTTTTCCATTAATAATTTTTCTTAAAGATATTGTGAATTTACCATTTCATGTCCCCTAAGAGTATCAAAACATGTGTTTAACATGGGCCCTTGTTTTGAACTAGGTAACAATCGAGCCTTCTCAATTCTCCTTTTTGGGGTTATTACCCCCGTGTACAATAATGATAGTTTTAAATCCAGTTTTAGTATCTAGAAAAAGATGTATTATCTGGGAATCCAATTACTCTATACCTTACCAAAATATTTTGGATGTTTTCCCTTGTTTAATGTTATCCATATGTCATTACTATATTTTTTTCCAATCAGAATCCCTAAAAAACTATAGTTTTCTTTGATACCACAAATGATTACCCATATATTAAAACACATTAATTAATGATTTATTAAATAAATGTACAGGTTGTAAAATACCACAATATCATGAAGCATAGTTTAATTATAAAATAAGGTATATACCATAAAAAAATTCAATAGGAATGCAATAAAACTATTGAAAACACCTTTAAAAGAAACCTAATATCACATCATTATTTTAAATCTACATGGAATACCTTAGGGATGTACATATAGAAGGGATGAGATATAAATCCCAGTAAGAAAATAAAAGAAGAATTACATAAGGTATATCACAACATGTGACCCAATAGAAATATATATATAACATAAGATGGGTAATAATTGTAATATGGAATAATAAGGTGTGATATTACATGATAACACAAAGGAAACATGGTAATGTGGTAGAAAAATTAAATATGAGATTATAAAAATAGGTCAAATCATACCACAAAGAAATTATAACATGATTTAAAATTTATATTTTTGATTAGGTATACTCCCTAATCCCATACATTTCATCTCATGAGTGTAAGTAATTACCCAAATTAATTAGAGCACCACCTTAATGCACCAATCATCTTCATACTGTGTACATGCATAAGTGCGATATATGAATCATATAAAAAAATTACTTTCAAATACATTGATACCATGACCATGGAGTGTTTCTTATTTTCATGTAAGACCATAATAAGGGAAGTATTGGTACATATTGGTGAATAATTTGTACTGGAAATTAGTTTTGGTACTCACAATAAAATTGTATCGCATGGGAAAACCACATGATAATTTCAGTAGCAAAAAACAGTTGTGTAAAGGTTCATGTAAGGATTTAATTATAGAGGAAGAGGACTCCAATCACATTTAAATAATAATTATATTACATGGGATGTGAAACTACATAAACCAACATGAATAATTGGATTTTAAAAGAAATAATACAAATAAGGCTCTTAGATAAAATAGGGAAGGGGAGGATCCCTTACCATGAGAGAGTGCTTTTAAATAATTCAAAGAAGCTCCTTGAGAAAATGGGAGACCTTGTGAGGGGTGTATAGAGGAAGGGTAAGGTTAGTTTACATATCTAATAGTTTTTAGTGAATAATAACAGGATAATGGGCGGTTCTATATAGGAAAATGG
The DNA here is from genome assembly GCA_963277665.1 of Viscum album. Classification (NCBI taxonomy): domain Eukaryota; kingdom Viridiplantae; phylum Streptophyta; class Magnoliopsida; order Santalales; family Viscaceae; genus Viscum; species Viscum album. The sequence goes on from OY728145.1 coordinate 154,330,580, forward strand.
TGGAAAATTCTTTATTAATTTCCAAACCTTGTTTTTGGACTCCATATGATTACGTAATTTAAATCACAATCCTTACCACGGGTTTTCCCAATGGTTCTAAAAACGTCGAGTGTTTTTTAGTATTTAAATGATTAGGAATCAAGATCATTAAAATAATTCCCTTGGTGTTGTTAAAGTTAGTCAAACCTATAATGAATTGAATTTAAAACCATAAAATATAATATTATTTTTTTAGGATTGATTAAGGGTTTACAAAATTTATCAAATAACAAAAAAATTATTTATTTTAGAGGTAATATATATATATATATATGTGGTCATATATACCTTTTATGGAATATATTACATCACCATTGGTCTTTTATGATGTCATAATATATACCGTATAATTATAATGTTTTTAAGTTTTAGATAAAAATTTCATGAGTCTCAGAAAATAATGAAAATATAGCTCCTGGATATATTTTACATGTAGATTTTGAAAATTATGTTACTGTCATAAATATTATTATATATGTATAGGAATTTAAACATTTAAATCTAAAATCTACATTTATTAAAAATTCTTGTTTTTGAAAATAATAGTTTTCATACCATTGTAATATTAGTTACATCCTAAAATTATATCATAATTACATTTTAATAAAAATTATTTAATAATTATATTTCATTAAAATACCATTTTGTTTAAAAATCCATGATTTCATTAAAATGTGGTGTCTTGATTGAAACAATAAATTTCCCAAAAATAGATTTTTTCTTTCATCCCATCAAAAGAGAATTTTTTTAAACTCATTATCTAATAATTTAAAATATAATATAATAAAAGTTAAATATAATAAATTTTTAATTAAACAAATATATAAAACTTTATACTATTATATTATACATACATAATACTATATCACTTTATTCAACACTGATACAATAAGGCGTGTGATCGTGAGATTCTCATGGAGTGGTTCAATATTCATGATTTTGGATGTGATATCATTGATCTTGAATTTATCACATAAACAATTTATTTCATTATTTAGTTTTTGAATCTTAGCTTTTTCATGATCAAGGGAAAATCATGGTGTTTAAATATCCCATATAAGCATTAATAAGTTGGATTCATAGTGTATGACCCTACTAGTCAAGGCCATCACTTCTTTCATAACTATACATTGGATTTTATCATAACACTTAATATAATAATCATAATGGTCAATATTCATTGGATATATTTTTGACCATAGTGATTCATAATGGTATTTTAAATTTTACTGACCATATCACTTTAAAAATATACCTGAATTAGTGAATGTGCTTCTTATTGCTTCATTACTTGTTAAAGTATTTATTCACTAAAAAATATTGAATTTCTTTTATAAATGTTCGGGTTATTGTATAAATATCTTTAAAGGTGAAATTTTCATATATAAGATGTTATGTGATTGGGATTGGGAAATCATTAATTAGATTACATATTTTTTATCCATAATGTCATTGTATACTGGTATTATCCCATTCATTTTCCTTGGAAGTAAAATGTTTCTGAGGAACATAGGGTTTTGAATTTTCATAATAAATTTGGACTTAATTATCATATAATGTTAAGCTACCACCACATTATCATAGATCATATAAATTATTATTAACTCAATTTTATAGTAGTAGTGGTCATTCAGTTTTTCCAAATATTGGATATACACTTGAGGATCAAATTTATGAATTTATATATAGATTCATCTAAATAAATATTCATGTTTCTTGGGGATGTTGATGTAATTTTTCTACTCCATGGGGGATATTGTGTTTTTGTTCAATTTAGGACACTGATTCTCTTATAATTCAAGATTAACTTTTCCAATATCATTTTTGGTTGTTTATACACCTTCCTTGAATGATAGTGGTACATCCCTAAGATCATCTTCTTCCCCCTCTACACAATTGTCAATAGTAGAATATGGAACTTCATCCAATGATTTGAGATATGATATTAGAGAATTATTTTGGTCATTATGGTCACATTAATTTTTTGAGTTGACTAAATTCATTTGAAGAAACATATATCATAAATATGTGGACAACTAATCCAAATCCTCAGCATCATCTATTTATATTAGTAATTAGAAAAACCAAATCACAGATCCTTCACAAGGTTGACTAAATATCCATTAGTAAAACTCTCTAATATACATTTTATTGAGAAATGATTATCTATGTGGACTATATAGTGGCCTTTTTGATTGTTAGTGGTAATTTCTCAATGATGGAATCTTCTAAACCATCATACTAGTAGAAAGTGACAGGTTATATTTAACCCATTACTGAATATGAAGTAATTGACCATACATATTCAAAAATAAATAATTTTTACCGTAATTCAATTGTTGGGAACACATACTCTTTATTGGGTTCACCCATTGATTGATATGAGAACATTCTATGACATTATGGCCATTAATAGAAATTAAATTCTTCCCAATTGCCTGATTCTTCTTTATTTTTTAGTACATAGGAATGGTGTAACACCCTGAGATTTGATGAGAATTTGTTTATGTCTTATGTTATACGCAACACCAAAGGAATCTTTCACAGCACACAATACGGACTTGGCTTGCATTACATGCAATCATGACCTTCCTCGATAGCGTGTGTAGTACGCAATACCGGGTTTCACTGAACAACGATATATTATTATGAACTAGCCGTTATAAATAGTATTAACTATATTTTTAATTTTATTATTCATCTTACACATTTTCTAGAACATGGTAAGAGAACAAAATAAATGTTTCGGGTAAAATAATTATTTTTCAAAAAATGCATTTTTTGCCGCCATTTGATGGTGCACCCACATTAAATCTAGTTTTTGACACATTTATACATTCAATTTGACAAGAGAAAATTATTCTTTTAAATCAGGATATAAAAATTTACTTTGGATTAATTTTTGATGTTTTTCTGATAACTTTCATATTTTGATTAATAGTAAAAATATGCTAATTTTTAATTAAAAACAACTTTTTCCATTGAGATAATTTATATGGTTAAATTATAATATTGAATGGTTTTAAAGTATAAATAGAATATATTTTTACCATTTAATATAATGTATGTCATTAGCATTAATTTCACATTGAATTCATAGGTAAAAACATTTCAATCTTTGGCATTGTTTTAACTTTTAAAACCTATTTTCTTAACAACGTGATTTATTTTAAATTAATTACTAAAACATAAATGTTTTGAAGATTAAAAAATGAATTCTAGATTTGGAATCAGTGGTTCAAAATTATGTTAATAGGCTACTTTTTATTTTTGGGCATTATGAATAGTAACTACGAAAAATTTTATTTAACATAGTTAAAGGTAAATCAGGTAATTAACGGTAAATATAAGATTATAAAATTACCCTAACACCTGCCAAAATACTATTGGATGACTAAAAGTCGACCCATATCACCTAAGGGTCGGAGTAGATTCATTTAATGGAATTCTCCATGAAAATAATTTAATTATTATTAAAACCAAAGAATGTGACAACATGTCACTTTCTTAAATCTTATAAGTATAATAATTTTAATTTGGTAATAAATGTAATGAAACATCGAACATGAATCGTGTTCAGAAAAATAATACACTTATCTACATCATAGGAATTTATTTAGAATTTTTGGGGATTAAATAATTATCATTAATTATGACACAATAGTGATGTTGAAATTATATTATTAATTAAAATATCAAATAAATGGTTTTAAAAATATTAAAATAAATATTATATGAACTATTTAATGTGCTAAATTAATTTTCTAGATACATATGACATATTATGAATCTATTAATGCTTTTATTTCGAACATATCTTCTGTATATATTTTATTTAAATTCAAATAAATGAATAGTGTCAAAATTGACACTATTGTTATTTTATAAAAATAACATATTATAAAATTGTTTAAAAATCACAAAAATATTTAAAAATTATAAATTAAAATTTATATGGTCTAAAATGTCCTAAAGTGTCAAATTATGGAAAATTCACAACACATATGTAATTAATTATAATAATTTAAAATTTAGAATATTATTACCACAAATAAAATTAAATTGATAAATAAGGATAAATCAAGTTGATAATGTTTAAAATGATTCCTAACATGTCTAAATTTTATTGGTTGATGATATTACAACCCTATCTCATCTAATATTCGGATATGAGTCATTTTGGAAGTTTTTATGTTGGTTTAGGATTTAATATAAACTAATATTTCTTATATTTCCAAAGGTGCCCCTCCCCTCCCTTATAAAAGGGCACCTCCTCCCACTCTTCCTCACACCAATTTGAGTCTTCAAGATCGGCCAAACCCTACCCATTTCACTACCCCACTTCCTTAGAAACCTACTAGAGGTACTGGTCTTATCAAAAGACCAACTCTAGTGCCTTAAGAGAAAGGTTAAAGGAGGCACTTCGAGAAAGAGGTAATACCTTCTACAGTTTTCTTCAAGTTCCATTCTTCTTCTACTCCCTCTTCTTTAGTTGTTTCATTATAAGGTAATAACATCAGTATCACTCATATACTGATATGTTATTATAAATATTAAACAACCCTGTGGTCTCTTATAAATTTCCATGGACACTAGATATAGGGATATAGAGAGATATGGAAAATGATATCGAATTACAGAGAGAGAATTTATAGGGTTTAAAATCAATGTGTTCTATCTAAGATCCTGATCAAATTATAAGAGTCTTGGAAATGAGCCTTTACTAATAAGAAATGATTCTCTATGTTTGGTAATTCCAAACAATAAAATATATAACCTAGGTACAGAGTTTTCTTTTGATTATTAGGTTTATATTGAGGTTTTTTTCAAAAACAATCGTGATTATCTAATCTTTCGATAATTGTGAAATTAAAATATGTTAATTTCATATAGTCATACATATTTAAGGATAGTTTGTATGAATTAAATAGGGGATTGTTCAATGATATAAAATTATTAGAAAATAGAAATTATGCCTTTTAAAATATTTAATCCACATTAGTAATTTTATGAACATAAGTGGAAAAACATCATTTAAAATCAATCCCATAAACGCGATGAGAAATCAGTTTACCAAAGAGAAAATATTCAGTTTTTTTGAAAGAAAATTGTATAAAACCCCATATAATGATCAAAATAATAACCTAATTTATTGATATATTTTCATACTATGAATTTATGGCTATTGACAATGACACGTATTTTAACCCCTTGGTGGGAAGTTTATGACTCCATTTATAACATGAAAACATGATGTAATTTTTAGATAGAGATATATCTAGAAGACAGAAATGGGGTTCAACGAGAATGATTGGTGCAAATCCTTGTGTACCATAATTTAAAGGAATTCTTCGAAACATTTAAAATATTCAGATCATCTTAGATTATAGTTTTTGAGTATTTTCTTCCATAAGTAGCTTTAATATCCTTACATGTTTTGTGAATGTGGTTGGTATAGAACCATCCTTAGAACGACATCAGAATGAGGTCATTGTAGTGTAATTTTCAGCGAAGGCATTTCAATAAAATATAGATCGACATAGACAACTGATTTCAATTTGGAGATGACCATTAATTAAAACTATGAATCATTCCATGAGCATCATTTTAATGGTACATTCATGTATAAATAAGAAATATCCATGGAATGTTTCATGTATCAGGGTTTAACATTAAATGCTACAACCTGTGGTGGGGAACACCATAGGATGGGTAATTAATGAGATGATTATGTGACTATGTTTTTTGTTTTATGGGATCAGGTAAACATCTTCTATAGGTCTTCTCATAAAACAAGTGTTGGATCATATTCATTTGGATTATGTATCATGTGTTCAAAGTGATGTTTGGAGGTGATTTGGGTGTTTGTAAACACAATGAGACCATTGGTACAAAACATTAAGGCCCATATATGTCAGTTTTAGTTATCATTATTTCCAAAAGAATTACCAGTGAATAGAAGTCCTATAGAGGGTAGATTTCAACATCCTATTTTTTTGGCTAGTAAAAATTTACAATTCATTTGGAATTTTACGATTCGGTGGATATACCATTTTTTAATCTGAGAGTTGGAAAAAAATTAGAGTTTTTTGAACAAATAAATATGTTTTTAAATCATGTTTGAATGCCTGAGTGGTTTCACAGGTGTCCCATTCAGTTGAGGGTGTACGAGGTCACAAAAACTCACATTTAGAAGGTCTGACCTAGGTGCATGCCTTTTTCCTGAAATTATATAGACAAATAGAGGAAACTATGTTGCCTAATAAGAATGAATGAGGGTTTTAAACATATTTGTTTTCTAGTGTACATCATGATACATGGTTGTGTGGCTAGATAAGGATCTCAAACAGTGGGGAAATACATGATTATAACATTGTTTTCCAAAAATGTGCCAATGTACCATGTGACATGCCTCCAAAAGTAGTAGCTCAATCACAGTTGGCCATAGTGTTGAAAATCGTGCTACCCAACTAGTGTGGCTCATTAAAGGGGGATAGTTGCACATTTTACCTTCAACCATTATTTTTTTCTCTTCTTCTTACCCTTACCCATGTGCATGTCCTCCCTGGGATCTCTCATTCTCCTCCTCCATGTATGAGGGGATCTCCCTCATATGAGGTCTATTATATGTGTCATAAAGTGCATTGGATATCCCTTAATGAGTCTTAGACTCATAATCTCTCTAATATAATCTTCTTTCTATATCTAAAATTATATAGTGGTGTGAGAAAATTCACCCAGTTTCTAGGGTGTTTTTTGGTTTCTTCCATTTCTATCAAACTGGACATAATAAAACATTGATAAAGGACATGTCCGTTGACCTATGATTGAGGTAGGAAGTTTATAGATTTTACCCCTAAAATAATTAACATTTATAACTTACACCATTGTGTTTCATGATGATATTTTTTCATCTCCCCCCTGAATTATCTTGTTTTATTTGTAGAACTAACTTCTGTAAATAGAGCTGTCTATCATATTAATTTGGTATTGTTATATATCATGAAGCTTGAAGTTTGAACCCCCTTAGGGTGAGTCCCTTGAATTCCATAATTAGTTTTTTCTAATAGAACACTTCATTGAGGTGAACTATCATAGAAAATGCAATAATTTAATAATTGAAAATGTGATACCCCTCTCTGACACCACTTAGGGAGAAAAACAACCTCCTTTGTGTTTAGTATCCAATTATTTTGAATAAAAATCATAATTAAATATGAAATTATTGTTACCATGGCCTACATATTACTAGTAAATATATGATTTTATCTATCACTGGATGACCAACCAACATTAATAACTTTAAATTCAATTCATGTAATTCCTTTATAACAAAATGTACCACTTAATGAATTAATTTATTTGGTTGTGGTAAAATCCCTCTTTGTGTTATTGTAATTGGTTATGTTTTGGTTCTATACATGTCCTACAAAGTATTAATAAACATATGTGAATGAATGTATTTCATACACCTTCAGTGTTACACTGGTTCCATTTTTATGAATTTTAAATACAAGATCATAGGTTTTATATATTTTACACACCGGGAGTGATACATGTTATATCATGGATGGGATCCCCGTGTGGGTTAAATACCTCAGTATGAGAAATATTGTTTCCAATGGGAGACATTGTGGACGATCTTGGTGAAAATATGGTAACTTCTTACCAAGAGTGACACTCAGACCCTTTTGTGAGATACTAGGGATGGGCATAGAGGGGCATGGTTTATTAATTGTCAATAGTGATACATGAGATTCCATTTTTTGATCACCATTGACTAAATCCTTTGTACTTTTATAATTGTAACACTCATGGTGTGATACATTAGTTCATTTAAAAGTTTAACCTTCTACAGGCCCAAGACATCATTTTATTAAATACAAGTGTTGACTCTTTGAATAAAATGCACAATGATAAGTAAATTTATTAAAATATGATCCCACCAAGAAATATCACATATATCAACTTGGTCCTTCCATGATACTTAGTTAGGGGGGCCCATCGGTATATTGAATACTTTATATATAGATTCAACATAGGTAGAGAAATTTCATCTTATTCTAAATATGATAAGGTCATCCACGTATCCTTATAGAACCTAAGGCTAAATTGTTTGTTTATTTATTTTATACCTTTATTTATGTATTTATTAAAATTTAATACATATTAAATATTTTAATTTATACTTATAGATTAAATTATTCATTAGAAACCATTTGTGGTGGCCTACTGAGTATATATCACAACATGATTAGGCCTCCATTACACTAGAGTAAAAAGAAGATATCATGTTCATAGGTCCATAGTTTACTATGCAAGATATGAATTATACATGAGATTTAGGAGCACATAACTGAGATAGTACTCATGATGATCGTTGTGTTTGCCTTGGGATTTTATTATTATGTTGTATTGTGCTATATTTTATTGCATAGATGGATATGTTACATCCAATTTTGGATATTTTTAGCATCACCAGGATATGAATGCAGAGATGGTATTTGGAATTTGATACTTATTTTCATTATCAGTTGTAAGGTTTATCTTTACTTCCTTCTCTTTAATTATCATTTCTTCTTATGTTGTATGATTTATTTATCACCCCCTATAAAATAATTATACTTTGTTCATAATGGTATAGTATTTCCATCATACAACCATTAGAACCTTGATACTATTTATCAACCTCTTCCATACGGGGGGACTCACTTTAGGCCGTGTGGTGTCTAATCAGAATAACGGTTTAGTAATAATTTAGGATAGGATTTTACACATTTTATAGAAATTTATATCTGAAATAAATTGTTATTAGATAACTTTTAAGGAATACATTATAATAAGACACCAAAAAATGATATGATTAGTATAATGTCCATCTATGGTTCATACAACTATAAAAAATTTGAAATATTATGCTCTATTTAAATCATTCAGAATAGTCCCCTTATTTTATTTTATAATCACATTAACTTATTTAATATTCTAGTGAAATTCCTTAATGAAATGGTGATCTAAAATCACAATAATGGGAGTGATATTATGGAACCCGAGCCATCAATAATTATAAATACATGGGAATGAGTTGTAATCGTAGGCATGACAACATATTAATATGAAAATCATAATAATATAGAAATTGTTTGAGGGATCCATGGAATGTGTGGTATGAATAATATTGAATCATCATAGTAATAAGACATAGGAAATTATCAAGACATCATAACAATATGGATATTGAAATGTGCATCACATCCATGGATAAAATCATTGAAAATTATAAACTCATCATGTCTATGAATAATGATCTCATGAGATATAATGCTTCATTAAATTATGTAATGAAAAATTTAATTCTTGAACACCTATCATACAATAAATAAGCTCATAATCATCCATGTAAAATAGATATGAAATATATATAAAAAATAATAATCAAATTAACCCAATGTAAAATAATTTCATTCATTAATATATATAACATTTTATATATGTTGGACTCCTCATATGTTAATCATGTTTTAAAAATCATAAATCCTTCATTCTGTGAATTTTGTTAATCATATCTAATATATCCAAAATCATGTTTGATTATTGAAAAATATATTTTAATTTTTCTTATAATGGATTTCATTGATGAATGATTAATTCTAATCCATTCTGTAAATCTGATTGCTTATGTCTATATAAAGATATTTGGCTAAGTCTGAGAAATTGTGAGTCTACCACCGGTTTTGGTTTTCTGGTAAAGGAAAGACACCATGACCTGGACACCATGACCAGACACTGTAACCAGACACCATGACCCAGACACTGTGACCCAACACCGTGACCCAGAAACCGTGACCCAGACACTGTGACTAGACACCGCTACCAGTTTTAGATCTATTGAAGTCTGCGACACTGGTTCCTTGTTAAGACACAGTTCGAAGTTTGGAAAAGGGCCAGACACTGTGATACTAACACCACATCTGTGTAACTATTTCATGGTCTCTATATATAAATATTACATCATAACTATATCATTTCTTAAAGGAAAAGACGAAGACACAGTTTCATGGAGACAATTCTTTATATAGACACTGTTTCCAAGTGACATAATTTACAAATAGACTATGAAACCATTCTTTAATCTGTATTTTCATTTTCAATTTACTCTCTAATGTTCATATTTTTATATTTTAAATGAACTGAAATAATTAATATTTGTTTGTAGACAAGTCACCTGATAGTACAAGGTACAAGGTGAAAAGTACATGCATCCTGTCAGCTCCAACACATGCACTCCAAGAATAAAATAAAAGAGTGTCCCAGAATGTAAAAGTAGAAAGATAGGGAATAATCACGAAAATTCATGAAAAAAGAACCGACACATTAAACAAGATACATATGAGGACCACACAAAGAATTAGTAAATCATAAAGTTGGAATACCACTGATCAGTGTCAAGAAATTCTTCACAATATCAACTCCATGATGAACATGAGCCAGATATAACTGGAAACCAGAGCACCAAACTTGTGATACTCTGTTTCTTGCAAGAGGACTCAATTCTTATATATTCTTAATCCTAGAAGTCCAAAGATTCATTGAATAACACTCATAGCACTTATAACCTTAACTCATCATCTTTTCTCTCTTGTGTACTATTTTTCACTTTTGAGTAGTGTGTGTTTGTCTGTATTAAAACACACATTGTCTCATATACTAAACTGAAGAATACAAGATATCCTTCCTCTAATATATTTTTTCACTTGTTTACTCCCATGGATAAGTGTGGAAGAGGTACATGTATGACCTGGTAGTCTATACCCACAATGAACTGTGGAAGAGGTCGTGTGACCCGGATTGTCTTGTACAATATTGCTTACCCCGATCCGGGGTGTGGATCAAGTTTATTAATATAAACTTACTGGTGGTAGGTGATCACCAAGTGAAGTGGATTAAGTCTCGTCTTGAGATTGAACCACTTGTATTATATCTACTGTGTTGTTTAATTTAGTTTTATCGGTTTTATTGGATAATTTAGAAATCACTAGATTTACATTGATAGTTAATATTGGAAAGAAGTAATAATTGTTTTACCTTATTATAATAGCTTCAAAAGTAATATTAATAACTAATATTAAGATTACTGAGAAGTAATAAATCTACTGATAAGTTATTTTAAAGGTCAAACTTTCATAACTGTATTACTTTGATTAATTGGGATTTATTTATTTTTGTTGGGGAAACTTTTATGAAAACTTTTAGAACATAAATTTTTATAGATACTCAATTAACCCCCCCCCCCTCTTGATTACACTACTCTGAACAACATTTGGTATTAGAGGAGTTTTTTATTCCTCTTATGACTCAATTTTTTAAACTATTCAACTATGATTTTAGTTGTACATTAAAGATCAATAAATTTCTTTTAATTCTAAATTTCAATCTCTTTCAAAGTATTTATTTATTAGGGATAAGAAATAGGAAGGTTATTCAAAAAACATAACATCATTCATTAATGGAATTAATTATGACTAATGGACAATCAATATTAAAACGCATTTAGAAAGTATGGGTTTTGACATTTGGTCTTCAATTATAGATGAGTATAATATTCCTGAAACTGATAGAATCAATTGGGATGACCCAACCAAGACTACCTACAATAAAAATTTCAAAACCATGAATGTTTTATATTTCTCCTTAGGAGATGATGAATTTAATAGAATTTTTACATGTAAAACTACCCATGAAATTTCGGATACTTTGTCTATTTCACGTGAAGGAACTTATCATGTGAATGAAATGAGATGTAGTACTTATAATATTAAATATAATAACTTTAGAATGAAACACGATGATCCTATTTTTGTCATGTATCTCAGGTTCAACTAAATTGTCAACACAATGATTTCTCTTGGAAGAGAAGTCACTGCTAAAGAACAAATCACGAGGATTCTATGATGCCTACTTGATACATTGAGATGAACCTCTGTATCTATTGGAGAATGATGTGATATCATAAAGTTACATGTAAAATAACTCATTGGGAAAATACTGATGTATGAATAAGAGTTGAAAGTCAACACATAAGATGAGGATGAACCCAAAAGAAAATCTGTTACATTTAAGACCACCACATCTAAACACATAGAAAGAGGGAAATTGGAAGTCTCTGTAGAATGTTCCAGCTGTGAACAATCATTACCTAACAGTGATGAGGCGATAGACCAATTATCCAGAAGGTTTATGAAATTTTAAAAGAAGAATAAATTTTTAAGAAACCCTAACTTCAAAGAAAGATATGATCAAAAGGGAAGATAGAAGAAAGATTGGAAAATAAGTGACAAGACTGATGAGATTTTATGCTATGAATGTAAGTGAAAGGGACATGTGATTGTTATCTATCACAAGATCATGTACAGAAAGAAATATGAGGACAAAGTTAGAAGTTATAAAAAGGAAATGAATGATATGTAGAGTGCCTCTGAGGGTAGTTCAAGTGACTCAGAATCTTTATATGATGAATATGCCAACAAAGCCAATGTGTTTTTTATGACAAACACATTTGACGTAACACTGGAATATCCTATATACAATTACTATTATTCTGGAGATAAAAGTGATTCTGAAAATATGTCTAATGAAGAAATTTTTTAGTACTATAATATGATTGAAGATATATGTAATGAACTATAAGATAAATACCAGTATTTAAATAAACAACATGTTCTTACCTCACCTGCTAAATATGAAATTACTTTATAAAGGTAGAAAAATGTTCAATTACTCAAAGAAAAAACCTCACTAAATCTATCTAATGAGAAATTGAAAAAGGAACTTGAAATTTTTACTAATGGTAAATATACATTGGTATAAATTTTAGGTAAATATATTAATCCTAAATATACTAATGGTATTACTTATCAACCTGTTAAAAGAAATTTTGTAAGAACTAATTTTGTTTCTAAATCTAGGACATACAACTTAACTTCTAGTTCTAGAAAACATTCAGCTAGTTCAAATTATGATACACTCACAAATGTTTCAAGTTTTTTTGGACCAAATAGAGGTTATTTTTCAAGCACTTTACATAATTCATATATGAAACCAATGAGTAAGATGTGTGTTCCTAAATCACATGTCACTAATATTACTGGACCAAAAGAAATGTGGGTACTAAAGTCAGCTTTTATTTGATTATTTTGTAGAAAAGTTTCCTAAAGGGATCCTGTAAAAGCTTATGGTACTTGGAATGTCAGTGTTCAAGACAGATGATTGGGGACTATTCATGATTTAGGGACTTAATAAAAATTAATCGGGGATATTTCACCTTTGGTGACAATGCCAAAGGAAAAATCATTAGCCTTGGCCAAATCGATAATTCTAACTCAGTTTTAAATTATAGATCACTTTTTATTGATGGATTAAAATATAATCTACTTAAAATTTCACAATTATGTGATGATGTATTTCATGTTAAATTTAAAAATGATGCTTGTAATGTTATTAATTCTAAAAATGAATTAGCATTTTTGGTAATATGAAATGAAAATGTATACCCTCTTAACCTAGAGTCTTGTTTTTCCAAATGATTAATTTTTAAGTGTATCTCACAAAGAGTCTTGGATTTGTTATATGATAGTAGGACAGTATAACATTCAATCTCTTATAAAATTAACTATAAAAATCTTAGTCAAATATCTTCCCAATCTTGAGTTTCCAAATGTTAAAGTCTGCAATCCTTGTCAAAAGAGAAAGAATGTAAAAATTTCATTCAAACCAAAGAAAGAAGTGTCTAATTCTCAACCTCTTGAACTAGTTCACATAGATTTTTTTGGACCATATAGATTTTATAGTTTAAATGGGAATCACTGAGTTTATGTTGTTGTAGCTAGCTTTTCTAGATATACTTGGACTTTATTTTTGGATCTCAAAAGTGAAGCCTACTCTCACATCACCAAATATTCTAAAACTATAGAAAATCTCTAACGACATAGAATTAAATCCATAAGAAGCGATCATGGTTGTGAGTTTGAAAATAAATATCTGGAATCCTTTTGTTCAAAAAAATGGCTATAGTAATAATTTATTTGCCCCTAGAACAACTCAACAGAATAGAGTTGTAGAAATAAGAAATAGAACCTTGCAAGAGATTCCCAGAAACATGTTTAGTGAATACAACTTAGCTTTTTATTTTTGGGTTGAAGCTGTAAATAAAAAATGCTATATTATAAATAGAGTGTTGATTAGACCTATTCTTAAAAGAACTCCATATGAGTTATTGAATAATGGAATACCCAAAGTAATCTAATTCAATGTTTTTGGTTGTTGTAACATCCCAGATCCAGAAGCCACCTAGAGGGGCCCCGTACCCAGTTGGTCACATGGCCTCAAGTGCATTTCTCAAAACTCCAGAGGATACCGACTAGCAGTGAGGGCCATGGGTGTGATATTGGGGAAACTATGCCCTCATTGGCAGAGTACACGGTGCAATTAAACAAACATGTAATTGTGGAAGAAGGAAATATCCAACAATAGTAAACAGTAGAATACTAAGATAAAACACAACTGGAGTAATTCAAAATAAATGATGCATGATACATATATCTAGTAAAGTATCCAAACAAGTCACAATACTGAATACAAACAGTACTGAACAAAGTAAAAAATAACGAGATAACAACTCCTCAACATCTCAAGCCTAGGCTTGGTCCCATGCTCTCCAGCTCCATAGAAAGTCAAGTAGCTAAAGTTGAAGGGCGCTTGCCCTTATCGATACCTACAACAATATAATCTGTTTGGGACTAAAAGAATGACCAAAACAGGGTGTGAGAATAAATCCCAGCTGTAAACCACCCCAAGATCTGTGCCTAACATTCCGTGAATATATGGCAGGTAAAAGTACAGAAAGCAGTAAATAGGAAAGTACTCAGTAGTAAACAATTCATGTGTCACGTAGGCAGCTAAACAAACAAGGTAATGTTCTTGGAAGTACACACATCCATCCCCTCTAGTGCAAACTAACAAGTTAAGAAACCCTCTGGGAAGTACACTCAGCCTAGCCCCTTTGGTTCAGTCATACGAATTCCTAAAGACTCTCAGAGGAAGCACTCACAATAAATTCCCCTTATTGTCTAAGGTAGTCAAGGACTCTCTGAGGAAGCACACATGGTCAATTACCCTTATAGTCCCAAGTAAAGGACTCTCCGAGGAAGCTCACCCAGTCAATTCCATTTATATCCCATGTCGTTCGATGACTTTCTAAGGAATCTCACTCGGTCAATTACTTCCATAGTCTAGGATGGTTCAAGGTAATTCAAAGTAAACAAAGACTCTCTGAGGAAGATCACTCGATCTATCCCCTCATAGTCTATAATTCTCAAAGACTCTATAAGGAATCTCACTTATTCTATCCCCTTATATTCTATAATCCCCAAATACTCTCGAAGTAAGCTCACTAGGTCTATCCCCTTATAGTCTATATAACCAGGTTCTCACGGCCCTATGAAAGTCAACGAGCATAACAATGCAGTATGGCCTAGGTAAAGCTTAAGAACTACTTGTCTAAAAAGTATATAGCTCAACAGCATGTCAGAAAATGAAATCTTCATCCTACAATCACTAGGCATGGGAAAGGTAAAACAGGACCAAACAGTCAGAAACATGACATGCATGGGAAAAGCATCCAAAGCCTATAAATTCAACCCTATTCATATCAAATCAACCTCTATGCAAGCCTACAAGCATGGAAGGAAAAACAAAGGGGTAAAATAGTAAACACACAATACCCCGTTCAAGGGTATTGGCACAATTGCACATAATACTCGAAGAATTTCAATGGAAAAGAACAAACCACCTACCTTTAGGGTTCCGGTGAAAACGATCCACAATCAACCGCACCCACAAATTAGGGAAACCGCTTCATGAAAGACCTCTCTAAATCTTCTTAACTATCATCCAAAAGCCTTAAAATCAACACCCAAAGCAAACACAACACTATATCTACATGAAACAAATGTAGATATAGAAAACCTAGAGAGAGGGAAGTGAAGATCTAGGGAAAACCAAGGAGAAACCAAGAGGAGGGACTTACTCGAGATGAACTGCCTTCGATCCACCAAGAAACCCCTCAGATTTGCCTCTGAAATGAGTGGGGAAGAATTGTAAAGTTTTGAGAACCCAAAATACCGAGTGAGGATTGAGTGGGAGTGAGTTTGGAGAAGAAATGAGAAATCCCGAGTGGCATGGGACTTAAAAACCTAAATTTAAGTGGTCGCACGGTTACCCCGCATGGTTAGGAAAACTGTGTGCCAACCATGCAGTTTCCATTGTCATAACTAAGGATTTCGCACGGCTTTCTCGTATGGTTTGAAAAATTGTGCCCTGTCTGTGTGGATCCCACTATCAAGGGTTGCACGGTTTTCTGGGCTGACCGCATGGTTTGTTCAGACCATGTGATAACTGTGTGCCAACCGTGCACCCCTGCATGACCTCTAGAATCTCATCTTTTTATCAGAAATGACCAGAAAAAGAAAACATACTTGAAAATAAGGTATGAGTTCTTAAAAACATCCCCACTTAAAGAAATTCATCCCCGAATTTCCCTATCAAGGCGGCACAGAAAAAGAAACCCCAAATAATTCCAGCCACTATGCTCATACATCAGCCACCCTCTTCCATGTCTAATATAGTACTCACCCGTGATGCCATAACACTCGTATCAGAGGAACAGACCGACCACGGAGAACCTCTATATTGTGATCGACAATCCGGATAGGATGCTCCTTGAATGAGGCATCAACCTCTATCTCAACCTCCCCAGGTTGAAAGACACAAGACGAGTCTGGAAGTTAACGTTGAAGTTGTGAAATGTGAAAGATGTCGTGCATATCCTGGTACCTCTGAGGTAACTGCAACCAATAGGAAACCGGCGAAACCCTCTCCAACACCTCAAACGGCCTGATGTACCTCGGTGAAAGCTTACCCTTTCTCCTGATCCTTCAGTGCCCCAACCTCGGTGTGACACGTTGAAAAACCTGATCTCTGATCTCGAACTCTAGAGGGCATCTACGCTGATTAGCAAAAGACTTCTGACAAGACTGCACAGTAGCCATCCTCTTCCGAATCAACTCTATATGTTCCATGGTCTCCTGGAAAAGACGAGGTCCCAGAATAGCTATCTCTCCTGCCTCCATCCAATACAAGGGTGATCAGTATGGCCTACCATACAAATATTTATAAGGTACCGTCTGAATAGTTTCTTGAAAACTATTATTGTAGGAAAACTCCACTAGAGGTATATGTCTCTCCCAAGAACCTCCAAAATTCAGAATACATGCTCGAAGCATTTCCTTAAGAACCTGAATCGTACGCTCGGACTGGCCATCTATTTGGGGATGGTATACTGTACTCAAAAGTACATATGTACCCAAAGACTTATGAATCCTCTACCAGACCCGATAAGTAAAACATGTATCCCTGTCTGAAACAATGAAGTGGGGAACCCCATGTAGACGTATAATCTCTCGGATGTACAACTGTCCCAATTGGTCAACACTGAAGGTCTCCTTGATCGGAAAGAAGTGAGATACCTTCGTGATTCTGTCAAGGACAACCCATACCACATCATTCCCTTGAGGTGACCTTGGAAAAATGGTCATGAAGTCCATCACGATGTCATTACACTTCCACTCAGGAATGGGTAACTGCTGTAGAATTCCTGCTGGTCACTGATGCTCTTCCTTCACCTACTGACAGGTGGAACACCTCATTAAAATCCCAAGAATATCCCTCTTCATACCTGGCCACCAATACTGACGATGTAGATCACAATACATCTTGGTGACACCAGGATGAACTGCCCAAACTGAGGAATGAATGTCCCGCATCAGCTCCTCGCGTATGTCTGTTGGCACCAATACGCACCCCTGGAAACCCAATATTTCATCCTCGCCTATGTTCCATCCACGAATAGGTTCCTCTACTGAAACACATTCCCATAGGACTAGGCCTTCAGAATCTGATAACTGCCTCATTCACACTTGATCAAGCAGAGTAGAGGTAACGACTACTGAAGAGAGAAAAGTATACCCTTGTTTGTCTTGAACCTCCAAATGCTTCTCAAAGAATAGATCCATAAGCTGCCACTCACTACTGGCCTCCTGAACTGCCTGTATCTGATTCCTCCTACTTAGTGCATCAGCCACTACATTGCCTTTCCTGGGAATATAAGTAAGCTCAATGTCAAAGGATTGTAGGTACCCAACCCACCTCTACTGTCTCAAATTAAAATCACATTGAGTGAAAATGTACTTGAGAATTTTGTGGACGGTGAAAACTAAAAAATTCTCTCCAAGAAGGTAATGTCTCCAATAGTGTAAGGCATGAAAAACAAATTCCAACTCCAGATCGTGCGTCGGATAGTTCCTCTCATGTGGCCTCAACTACTGAGACCCATACGCAATGACTCCATCTCCCTGAATGAGCACAGCTCCAAGACCGATACCTGAAGCATCACAATGAACAATATAGCTCTTTTCTGGCTCTGGAAAGACTAGTATCGGTGCTAGAGTCAACCTCCCTTTAAGCTCCTGAAAGGCTGACTCATATGAATCTGCCCACTATAAATTTTCACCCTTCTTAGTCAGGCCCGTTAGCGGTGCTCCTAAGCGTGAAAAGTCCTTAATGAAGTGTCTGTAGTATCTATCCAACCCCAGAAAACTCCGCACCTCAAAGACGTTCTTCAGCTAATCCCTGAAAACAACTACTCTCACTTTCTCTAGGTCTAGTGATACTCTTGTCTCTGAGATAACATGACCTAAGAAGTGAATCTGATCCATCCAAAAGTGGCATTTTGAGATCTTAGAATATAACTAATGCTCTCTCAGTGTAATAAGAATGATCTCAAGATGTGTGGAATGGTTGTGTCTAGTGTGAGAGTACACCAAGATATCATCCACAAAAACAACCATGAAAGCATCCAAGTATAGATGGAATACTCGGTTGATCAGTTCCATGAAAACTGCAGGCACGTTCGTGAGACCGAATGGCCTAACCATATACTTGTATAGACCATACCTACTCCAAAAAGATATAAGAGGTATAACATATGGTCTAACATGAAATTGATGATAAATGGACCTCAAATCTATCTTCGAGAACACACAGGATCTTCAAATATGATCAAAGTGGTCATCAATCATCAGCAAGGGATATCCGTTCTTGATCGTCAACTGGTTCAAATTCAAATAATCCACACACGGCCTAAGAGTACAATCTGCCTTCTTCACAAAAGGACAAGCGAACCCCAAGGATATTTACTGGGTTGAATAAAACCCTTTGCCTGCAACTCCTCCAACTGCTTCTTGAGTTCCTGCTACTCAGTTATAACAATCCTATAATGAATAATAGACACCAGTTCCTCTCCTGGAACATGCTCAATCGAAAAGTCTACCTCTTACACCAGAGTAAAACCTGAAAATTCCTCTCGAAAGACATCTCTGAAATGATCCACTACTGGAAGAAAGTCTAACTGTTAAGTACCCTGGTTATCCAGATATAGACTAGAAATCTGAGCTATAACTCCTCCTAACCCTAGATGCTCTGGTCCCAGTATGCTCTCCTGAACATCCAACTCACCCTTATGAAGAAAATATCTACCCTTTCGGTGATATAAAACTCACCCTACAGTGATAGAAGTTGACTACTTCTTGGAAGGTAACAAACTAGTACATTCTGAGGATGACATCATAGTCTGTCATCTCTAGGACATAGAGGTCCCAAAGAAAGTGACACCCACCAAACTCAAGAGGGAACTCCTTGAACTGACTCACACTAGATGTACTCATCCCCAACGGAGTGTCTAACGTCAATATATCGGTAAGGGAAAAGATACATAGTCCAAGGATCTCCGTGAAAGTAACATATAAAAATCTATGGGAAGCCCCTGTGTAGAAAAGAGAAGAAGGGAAAAATAGGGAAACTAGAATGGTACCTCGAACTATAGAGGGTCTGAGATCCTGCTCCTACTTGGTTTGCTCCACAGCAAAAGTCTGGCCTGATCCACATCCCTGTTACCCTACCTGACTACTTTGAGCTGATCCACCATGCTGTCACTGATAGCTTGGAGACTGGATACCATGACTACGACTTCCACCTCATCCTGAATTGCCAGAAAAACTCCAATTCCTAGAATGGTGAGAAGCTGGGGGGATGCTCGTGTACGAGGAGTCATAGACGAACCCCTGTCACCAGCTGCTGGTGAGAATATCTGACAGAAATGATGTAGATGACCCATATTGCTGCAAGATCGACACTCCATCGGGTCTCTCTGGCATTGTGGCCTAGTATGCCCGCTTCTCCTGCACTGGTAGCACACCACCTGGATAATAGAATATGCATCTCTCCTACTTTGATCTCCTCGCATAGAATCCCTATGGCGCTTCCTTCTATCATTAGGAGGAATAATAACTCTGGATGTCAAACCATCCTAGCTCACAGCTCCAGAATCCCTCAGATTGTGCTATGTGATTAGTGCCTGGTTGACGATGGAGGTTATCAAAGTCAACCTGAATATGTTCACCTGTGATCGAATGTTATGCCTCTGAACATCCTCAAACCTATATGCAAAGAACAGCTCATCACCTCCTGGAATAGGTGTGAAATGTTGCAGCTTAGTAAAGCGAGATGAGTACTCCATAACAGAAAGAGTACCCTATTCTAAACTCATGATTTCCCCGACCTGATCATACCTCAAGGTCTCTAGATAGAAGTAATCATATAATATGTGTTGATACTCATCCCACACCATACTCTGATGGCCCCTCGCCCGTGAGATCACATCCCACCACCTCTTGGCGGAGTCTCGGAGCATGTAGGTAGAGAGCTTCACCCTCTTCTCTAGAGGTATCTCCAGATACTCAAAAATCATCAGTGTGGATTCCAGTCATGACCCTGCATCCTAGGGTCCTCCATCCTCTAAGAAAATAGGATGATTCTACTGGTGAAAGACCCAAGTCAATTCTGCCATTGATAGGGCAGGACGCGGTGCTCCCTAAAAAGTATGAATCATCCTCAAAATGTCCTCTCTGAACTGAGCATTAGCTCATGTGTTAGGAATAACTGCTAGTGCCAATACTTCCATAACTGGAGGATCTGTAGGAAGTCCCTGATCAGCCATATCCAGTGTCTGGTCACCGTCTAGAAAATGGCGTACAACCTGAGGATGTCTCAGTGGAATAGCTCTACAAGGTCAACTACACACCTTATATTAATGATTATCAAGGATTGAAAATAGTGAGGACAAGAAAGGAATAGAAGAAAGAATGTAATCAAGTTTTTCAAAACATGACTACAAGGTGTGTACTTGAATTCTCTTCCCCTTCATGAGTCCTTCTACACAACTAACCCACATGGTACCCTTAAAACAAATCCACATGGTGTGTTCTTTCCAGACACATCATGCACTAAACAAGATTCAGTAACCCATGATGTTCGTCACATGAACAGATACAAGGTCCCAACACATGGCATGCACATCCAGCACACGGTGTGTTCTACAATGATTTTCACAACCCCATGTATGTCCCCACATAGTTAGTCACATGGAGTGTATTATGGATTTTTCCAGACAATAAGCCTCAGAAACTATTCCAGAACCCAGAAAACCCTGAAAACGAACATTTAAGTGCCAAATTACATTTCGTGAGGGCCCATACTTCCTAATAATCAAATCTTGGCATCTTATACATGTTATAACAGAGTGAAGAAGTCAATGATCCACCAAATCCCAGTCCATGAGGGCCCATAACACCTCAAGAACCAAATTTTGGTGTTCATTCAAACAAAACCACACACAAAAAATACCCTATCAATCAATAGTACTTTTTTCAAAGAATCTATCACAACAACATGAATTGTCTACACAAAATCTATCACAACAACATGAAATTGCTAATGCACCCTAATTCGCATGGAAAAATGGATGAAATGGGATTTCTAGCAAGTGCCTATTTGATGCGTGAGATGGAATACCCTCATCTCATAGGGTTTTAATAGAAATAGAAGCTCAATAATATCAATAGTAACAACATAAGGCATGTGAATCACCCAACGGTGAAATCGAATCAACAGTAAAATTAAAAAACCAGAAAACTTGCAATAATTGAGGTAAATTAACTTTTCCATGTACACGAGTTAGCTACTACCAGTCATAACTTATTAGTAATTACCTACTCCATCGTATCCCTGTCTATAGGCTCCAAACAGTATGTCATGAGAAAATAATCGTCTGAAACCACTTTTTAACGTCACGGATCTGGAATCCACCCAGATGTTCCCCATACCAGGTTGGTCACATGGCCTCAAGCACATTTCCTCGAATGCCAGAGGCTACTGTCTAGCAGCGAGGGCCATGGGTGTGATAGTGGGGAAGCTATTCCATCATTGGCAGAGTACAGAGTGGAAGTAAACAAACATGCAATAGTGGAAGCTGTAAATATCCAACAAGAGTAAACACCGAAAGACTAAGATAATAAAAAATGGGAGAAATGAATAATAAATGATGCATGATACATATGTCTAGGAAAATAGCCAAAAAAATCACAATGCTGAAGAAAAAAATTACCGAACCAATTCCAAAAGAAAAAGATAACATCTCCTCAGCATCACAAGCCTAGGCTTGGTCCCATGCTCTCTAGCTGCATAGCAAGTCAAGTGCATGAAGTAGAAGGGTTCTTGTCCTTATTTATGCCTGCAACAATAGAATCACTTTGGGCCCAAAATATTGACCCAAATAGGGTGCAAGAATAAATCTCAGTAGGAAACCACCCTATGATCTGTAACTTACAGTTAGTAAATATATGGCAGGTAAAAGTACAGAAAGCAGTAAACAGGAATGTACATAGCAGTAAACAATTCCACGTGTCAAGTAGGCAGCTAAAAAAACAAGGTAAACCTCTGGTAAGTACACATAGCCATCCCCTATGGTCCTACCTAACAAGTAAAAGAAACCCTCTGGGTAGTACACTCAGCCTATCCCCTCTAGTTCAGTTATATAAATTCATAAAGACTCTCTGAGGAAGCATTCACTGTCAATTCCCCTTATATTATAAGGTAGTCAAGGACTCTATGAGGAAGCACATGTGGTCAATTACCGTTATAGCTCCAAGGTCAAGGACTCTCTGAGAAATCTCACCCATTAAATTCCCATTATATCCCAAGTCGTTCAAAGGCTCTCTGAGGAAGCTCACTTGGTTAGTTCCTCTTATAGTCTAGGATGGTTCAAGGTAATTAAAAGTAAAAAAACACTCTCTGATGAAGATCACTCGGTCTGTCCCCTCATAGTCTATAATGCTCAAAGACTCTTTGAGGAAGACCACTTGGTCTATACCCTTATAGTTTATAATACCCAAATAATCTCTAAGGAAGCTCACTCAGTTTATCCCCTTATAGTCTATAACACCGGGTTCTCACAGCCCTGTTCAAATCAACGAGCATAACAATGAAATATGGCCAAGGTAAACCTTAAGAACTACTTGGCTAAATAGGCAATAGCTCAATAGCATTTCAGAAAAACAGCTCTCCGCCCTACAATCCCTAGGCATGGGAAACAAGAAAAACAGAACCAAATGGTCAAAAACATGACATGCGTGTGCAAAGCATCCAAATCATAGCAATTCAACCCTATTCATATCCAATCAACATCTACGTAAGCCTACAAGCATGGAAGGCAAAACACAGGGGTAAAATGGTAAAACAACAATATCCTATTCAAGGGTATTGGAAATATTTCACATAATACTCAAATAATTTCAATGGAAAGGCACCAACCACCTACCTTTAGGGTTCCAGTGAAAATGATCCACAATCAACCGCACCCACAAATCCAGGAAACCACTTCACAAAATACCGCTCTAAATATCATTCCCTATCATCCAAAAGCCATAAAATCAACACCCAAGTGAAACCCAACACTAGATCTACATGCAACATATGCAGATCTAGAAAACCTAGAGAGAGTGAAGAGGATATCTAGGGAAAACCAAAGATAAACCAAGAGAAGGGACTTACCAGACAAGAACCACATTCAATCCACCAAGAAACCCCTTTGATTTGCCTCCAAAATGAGTGGATGAGCACCTTCAACCTTTGAGAACCCAAAATCCAAAGAAAGGCTCGAGTGGGAGAGATTTTGGAGATGAAATGAGAAATCCTGAGTGGCTCGGGACTTAAAAACCCAATCTTTAAGTGGCCGCATGGTTACCCCGCACGGCTTGGCAGACCGTGTGCCAACCGTGCGGTTGCCACTATCTTAACCAGGGATTTCGCATGCCTTGCCCGCACGGTTTGAAAAACCGTGCACTGCCCATGTGGAGACCACTGTCAAGGGTTTCACGGTTTCTTGGGATTTCTTCATGGTTTGTTTAGACCGTGCACCAACCGTGGGCCCCTACACGACCTCTGGTATTTCCTATTTTTCTCAGAAATGACCAGAAAAGGAAAACGTACCTGAAATAACGTTCCGGGTTCTTATAGTTGAAATGTCTATATCCTTAAAACTAAGGAAAATCTTAAAAAAAATTCATCCAAGCATGATGAATGAATATTTATAGGATATTCAATCTTCAGTAAATCCTATAGAGTGTTTAATAAAAGATATAATTGTGCGGAAGAATCTATCCATGTAAAATTTGATGAAATAGATCCACATGAGCCTAAAACCACTCTAGAGAACCTATAAGATGGTGTGTAAAATTTGTTCATCAATTCAAAATTATCTAACCATCCTGTAAATGAATGTATGAAAAGTTATAGTTCTGGAAATTCATCAGATTCAAGTCATAATGAACCCGAACCTACTGATGAACTATAAATCACTAGTCCTTCCTTTTCCAGAGCTATTAGAACTCTTAAGAATCATCTATTAGATGTTGTTGTATGTTATTTTGATAAAGGAACTCAAACTAGAGCTTCTATTAGACATCAATTTGAACACTATGTCTTCTTGTCACAACTTTGTAGATGCCGAAAAACCCTCAAGTGGTGGAGAAGGTTTCCAAACAACAAAGAGAATTCATATTTGGATACGAGGACCTAGTCCAGGGGGCCTGAAGGAGGTGTGTGAAAAAAATTCATAAGTACATGAAAAAATTGTGCCCTACACGGAATGTTCTAGGATTCACGAGAGTTCTGTGGTGTCGGTGCGAAATATTTCATGCCCCACCCCATGCGGTTGACATTTCACGCCGCTGACCTTAGCACACAATTATTTCTTGCTGAAATTTTTTTCGAGCCCTAGAACTTCTATAAATAGAAGGAAACCCCTTTCGATTTCCAGGATAAATAATCTGAACCAGCTCCCATGTGCGAAGTTCACCTTCTGCGTGCGCAAAGATGGCTTTCAGGTATGGTTCTTTTCATGCCAAGTCGCCTCGGGGTCCGCCTTCGCACAAGATCCCCTTGGTTTAGGAATGAATTCCAATACCTTTGGGGTCCTCCCCTTGCGCGCAATCCATTCCACTTGCGCGCAGGCTGGAAAATTGCGCACAATCCCCTTCAATTTCACACACCTCAGGTATTGCGCACAATCCCCTTCAATTGCACGCACCCCAGGCATTGTGTGCAATCCCCTTAAATTGCGCTCACCCCAGTCATTATGCGCAAACTTTCCCAATTGTGCGTAATTAGTATTCAGTGTGCACAATCCTTTTAGTTGCGTGCAAACCCTTGACTCCATTTGTGTGCTAATCCTCATTGATTTCATGCCTGCCTTGCGTGAAATCCTTTCAGTTGCGCACAAACCCTCAGCTTCATTTGCACGCTAATAATCATTGATTTTGTGCCAGCCCGGTTTTTTTTGCGTCATGCTACTTATTTCGGGTGCAATCATCAATTTTTTCACACAATTTCATGGGATTCTTTACCTCAGTACTCTGTGCGCATACCTCTATGTGTGTGTCCGATGCTCTTCTCATGGATGTCATTCACAGGCATCTCTCACCCCTAGGCATCCACATCATGCATCATTTTCCCGTATGACCTTCTAGGCTCGTACGAAGTAACTTAAAAGTCCCTTGGACAATTATTCCCATTGCGTTGCTTCACCTAATGCTTTTTCGCATAGGCATGCTAACGACTATTACTTCTTCGCATAGCCATGCTAATGCGGACCCCTCGATGGTTCATTCCATGAAACCCCTTCTTCATGTCATTTCTGATGCCTTCCCTTCCACAAGGAGCAGGGGGTACCGGTTATGTAATCCCTAGGGGTGCAGAGCACACCCACTTCATCTGTCCTATAGGACATTAAACTGCCAAGCACCATCATCCTGAGCACATGACGTTAAACTGTGACTTGGCCTCGTGCCACGCACGCAGGGTCCCATGCCTTGGACATTCTCCAAGCCCACTCGCTCCACGGGGATGGGATCAACCCTCAGAGCGGATGATGTCATCCTTATTGGAGTGGTGTTTGTGTGCGGGGAAAGGGAAACCACCTTGGTGTAAGACCCTAGCTTTCCTTGAAGGAGGCAGCATCTCTACCCCTCCTTTCATCTTTAGACCCCAGGGCCAGTGAAGGGAATGGTGGGAAACAATGTTTCTCTTTTATTCATTACTGAGTCCCTCTCCCACTGCGCTTTTTCGCCCTCGTTCCTCCATCCTAGATTAAGCCCCGACTTCTTGGGCTGCAAACCACGCATAAGCCCAAGTTTCCTCTTTGGGACACTCCATGCATAATCCCCACTCCATCTCCCACAGACACACCTTTCACGACGTGATTGTCAGGTCTCTGCTTTCTCTTGTTTCTCACACTGAGCATGACTCACATGAGTTTAGAGAAAGCACTGACCATGACCCAACACTTGGGCCACCTCAGAGTGTAAGCCCCAACCCATCCCGAACTATGGGGACATTGATCCATGTCAAGGAATGGTAAATAGGAAGCCTCTATGAGGATCCATCCCAACAACCATTGGCCCCGACCATCTCTGTTTTGGTGTGCCAAGCCTTTTTCCACCCGAACTATGGGGACTTGGATCCATGTCAAGGCATGGTACGTAGGAAGCCTCCATGAGGTTCAAGACCCAAAAACCCATGGGCCTCCTTAGAGTGTAATCCCCAGCCCATCCTAAACTTTGGGGACTTTGATCCATGTCAAGGCATGGTAAGTAGGAAGCCTCCACGAGGTTCAATCCCCATAACCCAACACTTGGGCCGCCGTAGAGTGTAAGCCCCACAACCCATCCCTAACTATGGGAACTTTGATCCATATCAGGGCATGGTACATAGTAATCCTCTACGAAGTTCAAGCCCACCATTCATCAGGACCCTAGGACCACCTTCACGTTGGTTTATCGACCCCATGGGCCACCTCAGAGCATAAGCCCAAAATTCTACCTGAACTACGTGGACGTTGATTACCAGCCACTGGGATATGTAGTAAGCCTCCATGAGGTTCGATCCCATCACTCCCATCCCATCCTGATATCTCCCTCGAGCCGATGCGTCTTGGGAAGCTCATGCCCCAAACCATGGATCCATTTATTATAGGTCCCATCCACGCGTCCATTCTCACTGGTCGCCTCCCCAAGCATCCCATCGTCTCATCGCACTATGCAGACTTTGATTCCCTACCACAGGGATACATAAAATGTCTCTTTGAGGCTCAAGCCCAAAACTATCATCACCCCATGATGGTTCCATCCACCATCCAATTCACATAACCTTCCATCACCCATCTTGATCCCCACCGGGCCACCACATCCTCGTTGAATCATTCCACCCCATTCTCTGTTCCGTTTAACAGCACTCGGAATGCCACCCACGTGTTGGCCCCAATATCGGCGTTCCCTCCAGGGGTGTCTTCCATATAATCCACTCCAATAAATGTTTCGATCAGTCCGATCCATCTCTGATGGATGTTAAACTTGTGGCATACCCTATGTTAAACATGAGAAGATGAATAAAAACTCAGATACATGCCAATGACATATGATTCCATGCGTTCGATGTCGGATGCCTCAAGATTCCACGCCCTCGAGAAGCCCTATAATAAGGGACAAAAGATAGACATGCCAATCCCCAGTGTCCGGACACGCCAGTGATGCCCAACGTGACTACTCCCCTAACCAGAGGTTACTGCCTTTACTAGTCCCCTTGGAATGTCCTGACAAAAGTAGCGTAATTAACTGGTGTCCATGAAGTTATAGCACCGAGAAGATTTTCACAAAAAACATCTTAAATATATGAGGGAGACCCAGAGTAGTTGATGAGCTCTGAGGAGGAATCCACAGAAGGAAGAACCGACATCCCATCATCCCGTTTCAATCAAGGAGAAGATGTCCCTAAATAAGGAGTGGATGTCGCCCGCCATTGGAAAGCGAGAGTGTGGGGTAATAGATGTGAGTCCTCCACGTGACGGATGCAAGAACCCCCAGAAAAAGCATCAGAAAAAGAAATGGTGAACCCGAAATGAAGGTATTCTCCTAAATATGGAGACTAGTATCATTCAAGGCATCAGCAGATTAGAAAGTCACCAAAACCCGGCATCCAACACTAGGTCCCACCAAGAAAACAACAAGCCTAACGTGAAAATCACCAAAAGTTTGGGCAGTCAGGATGTTGAGCATCCCGTTCCGCGACGTTGTCAGTGTGGATCCCTCTCACCGGCCATGAAAGATGTAATTGAGATGGGGAACTTGTTGTCGATTTCTTTTCCTATCATTATTAATGAGTTCATCTCCCTACTTTTAGGAATTAGGTTGTTACATCAGGTACCCGATCACCACCTGCCCACTAGTGCAGGGGCATGGGAAATATCGACGCGGCCACCCCACATGGTTCTGACACTTCCATTATGCTTCAACCACCATGATTTTTGGGATCCCATGCCCCCTATCCCCATCAGAAATTATCTAGAAAAGGGTAATTAATGACCTTGTACGTAGGTACGAGGAGGAGGGGATCATCCCCACCAGGGATATGGCCTGCCTAGATCTCAAGGAGGATATGCCTCGCCATCAACTCCACCCCAGAGGGACACGTAGGGAGCCACTACTACCCACCACAACATTCAATCGTTTCGGGAGCTTGTCCCCAGAACCCCTTGACAACTCCCTACCCTACGCCGATGACGTAGGGGATGTCCATGTTAGCCTGATCGGAGTCCCACTCCAAGGGATCCCAGCGAGGGCTCCTACCAGGATGCATCAACGTCACTGGCCCATTCCCCGAGCCAAGGAGGAGGGAGGCCACCCGCCTACACTACTGGCTCTGGATCACCTGACCCGGTTCCAGGGTCGGGCGCAAATGGAAGAGGGTGCTTGTCGTGGGGCGTCAACACATGCGACTACTGTGTCCCGAGCCACCGCCGTCTCATATACCAAACTCCCCACATACGTTGAGTAGGGGATGTTATACGCCTGACTTGGATCGAGGCCCCAAATGCCCCATGGGCAGGCTGGGTGGACTCTCTCGGTCACCGGCACAGGCGATGGCCACTACAGACCAATCCGCGGAAATTCCACCCAGTTTAGAGGCCCACTCCGTACCGCCACTACGGAAGGTGATGTCCCTCCCTACATCCAAACATGGCTAGGAGGTCTGCCCCGTGCCACCTTCAACCCAAGTGAGGGTCTCCCTCGTGACAACAACACTCCGTATGAGGGTCTCTCCCGTGCTCACTAAACTGGGTACGAGGTCACTTTCCCTACCGCAGACCATAGGTATTGAGACATTGAATGTCAGGTCACTACCTATCAAGGAGGTCCTCCCCAAATCATTTTAGACATTTTCCCCGTTTCCCCGCGCATCGTGGACCACCATGGTGGGAGCTCTCGCCACCCCAGCACTAGTATGGATGAAGGACCTCCTCGTGCAGAAAGTGGGCCTTTCCCCAAAGAGCCACCCAGGGGTAGAAGAGCAGGTAATCATCGCCGCAAGGGGAATTCTGGGGAGGGCTGGACAGGAATTAAACCAGTCTCCTCCTCGGACTCCGAGGCGGAGTACGACTCTGTGCTGGAACCCTACCCTCAGTCCTTCGAGTCAAGATATGGGACAGGAATGATGCGCATTAGCCATGTACTCCCGAAACGCGAGGTCCATAGGATCCCTGTCTCCCTCCGAAGGTATATCCAGGAGGACGATAACCTAGCATGTCCCCAGGGACCGACCACATAGTCATCACTATCATCTCCAGAAGCGCCCTCTACCCCGACTAGAGACTACAGAGAGCTATTTTGGGGGTCAACGGGGGAAGAGTCGTGACATATCTCACCCTCGGAAGGAACTGATGTTGTGCCATGATATTTGGTCACTGGTCCATCATATCATGACATAGAGGCTAGGTCACTACAATCTTGAGAGGACAGCCTGAGGTTCGGCGGCCAGTCAGCCCACTCACCGTATTCTCCGCTGGCTATCCCGCCATCCCAGCGGTCTGCCTCAGTGCCGCTGCCAGTTCTCCAACCACCCCCAGTTGATGAGTGGGTCAATCAAGGGTCATACCCTAAATCAAATCAGAGGAGCTTCTAGAATATCCTTGCAGTGGGACACTTCCCTGATAATTTTTTCCCGGTCGTAGGACCAAATATTTGTGTGCCGAAATCTCTCACCTAAGAGGAGTTTGAATGCTTCCGCCAGACCCTCTGGGCGACTCACTTCCGTCTGCGCCACCAAGGAGTGTCTTATCCTAGGAGCCAAGTGAACCTTGATTACATCGTCGGACAATGCCATTTGGTTGATTTCGCTGCTCCTCCTGTGGTCCAGCACCCCTAGTCACCTGGTCACCACAGGGCCCTCCAACAACAATGCGTTCAGAGTTTCCAATTACTCAGAAAATTAATTAAAGAGGATACCCCCAACGTGCAAGTCTATGGTTGGGGGATGTACGCTGCCCTCCGCTTCAGTGATATTCTCCAGAAGCCCGACTCACTAGGTGACATTGAAGACATGCCCCGGAGAAGATTTGCCATCAACATGACCAATCTTTCGGGAGGGGAAAACGAGCTGCAACTTCATGATGGGAACGTCCTCCCTGAGGACGTTCCACCACTACTAGACCCATCAGGGAGGATTACTCATCATCAAAGGAACCTCCTAGGTCTACCTCCTCCCACTAAGGCATTGGTACTCAGCCGAAATTCCTGTAAGGGCAAAGACCACGTCGGATCTGTCAAGCACTCCGACCCATCGACTTCAGTGCAAAAGATGGAGGAGGATCCTGAGAGGGACAAATTGCACCAGCAGCTTGCTGAGAAGTATAAGTTGGTCGATGAACTTATTGCTAAATGCATTGCAGTGCAATGACCCGATTACGGTGATCCTAGGTTAGGGCAGCAGGGGCAGGAACAATTACTCTTTGGAGAGCTTCCCCCAGGAAACCATGATCATTCCACACTCAATGACAGGAAAGAATCCATATCTCATGAAAAGAGGGCGTGGTATGTCTCTCCAAACCCTCCTGAGCGGCACGAAAATACAAGAAACCCAGCTCAGGATCCTTTATCCACCCCAAGGATCACTCCACCAGCCGCTCCACAAGCCACCGACCTTACTTACCGCATTGAAGAACCCAGAAACACGCTCATGGTTAGGGATCCTTGTCAAGATAGGAACCCATGTCCAACTGATCCAATGGAAACACTCATCTCCAGCCTAGAGGATTTGGAAATGTGACAGGTGGCAATCCCACCTAATGGAAAGCCATACCCAGCATGGGTGGATGACATACAGGCTCCTACAGGATTCAGAAACCCCACTTTCTCCCCATTTAATTGGATGAGGGACCTGACATAGCACCTGGACCATTTCAACTCAAGGTGTAGGCCTATACTAGGGACTTCATCATAGTAGGAGGCTTCCAAGATCCGCTTTTTTGTTCAGAAACTAGAGGGGCCGACATTCGTCTGGTACAGCCAGCTCCCCGTCGGATCTGTGACCAGCTTGGAAGTCCTTTGCAAGAAATTCCTCTACCATTTTAGCTCTACCATTAGGAAGACGATTATTGAAGGACTATTAAAGTGAAAAAAGGCCTGATGAGCGAGTCGCAGACTTTATCACCCGGTGGAAGGGGCTCATATACTCCCTTGACATGCCACTGACTCAGGAGAAATTACTGACGATGTGCGTAGAGATTGTCCAGATGGAGATAGTACCCTTCCTGATCACTCAGAACTATCCCATAGGGTTTGGAAACTTCTCAGATAAGGCCCACCACCTTGAAGAAGCCCTGCAATAGGCTAGTCAGGCACGTCTATTACACCCTGCAATCCCGGCAAGGAGGGTCGTCAAAGCCGAGCCTACCACGATGGCCAAGATAGAGGCCCCCAAACAGCTGGAGTTTCTACCAGTAGAGCTAGCACTGCAGCCCTGTAGAGGTCCGCCAGCATGGGTACAACTTCCAGCCCAGCAGCGACTGCCTCAAAATTGGCAGGTGCCTCCACGTAACGCACCACCACCACCTAGGTGAGATAATCAAGTTCCGACTCCTCAGTAGGCTTCTCTGGCCCCTCATCAGGGTCAGGCCCATAGAGCCCCATTTTCGGATAGAAGAAATCATACCTACTCATTCAAAGAGGCTCAAGTACCTAGTTACTTCTGCAGCACCTTGGAGAAGGGAATTGTACGACTGCATGAGTCCATAAAGCCAGAAGAGGCAAATCTCACCGATCACCCCAACTACTGCCTTTGTCACCGGATCCTGGGGAACACCCTCAGAAAATACTACGTGTTCAAGAACTGGATCCAAGACCAGATTGACAACAACATGGTCAGGCTGGGCCCGGCCCCAACATAAGTGGTGAGTGTCTTTGTAAGGCCAGATAGCAGTAGCAATAGCGAAGGCGAGTGGCAGCAGTTTTTTGACCATGGGTCTTAGAAATATGACAACTGGATGGCCTGTAAAGTGTTCACCCCCTCCCATGGAATTATCCATGCATTCCTAGATCAACTAGATCCTTCAGAAGGTGCAACCATCACTTCTGCATCATCATCTTAGCTGGCCTCTTCCCATAAGGGCAAGCATCGGCGTCGCAAAAAAAAGCAATGCGACCCGCCAATGCCATCGTCATCCCGCACTCTCAATGACTTTATGCCCCCAGAGATGGGGATACCTCATAGAATCTACCCAGTGATGGATGATTCATCAAATGACAGTCAAGGGTATGATTTGGTTAACACCGTTGAGTTGGTAAACCCCTATATGACTCCCGACAAGGGGGAGCATCAGGCGAACCTCCACAACGTCCCCAGCCGACGCCAACGTCATCGGAGAAACAACCATATGGTTCATTGAGGCGCATCAGTTGGTACCTTTAGACAAGACATGCATTCCATTGAGACCATACAGCAAGCCACGCACAGAACTTAGAATGTACAGCCTCTTTATCCGGTGTTGAAAGGCCCGCCTCCACCACCGTTTGTGCTGCTAGATCAGGCAAAATCACTTCGGCCATGCCACGACCAGCTTCACCCCACAATAGGACAATCCCAGTCATTTGGTCCTCATACTATATCTACTCTTCTAGATTTGACTAGTGAGCAGCGGGATGTATCTAGTACCATTCATCCACCGGTCCAGCATGCAGGGCCCTCCATGTCCCAATCGTAGAGCGACCTCCTGTAAGCAGAATTTCACACCAGGCGTGAAATTATTATGTTACCAAGAACCTCACCAGCATACTGTCACATCTTTCTATCCTTTAATACCTTCTTCTATCTCCAGATATGTGAGAAGCACTCGCCGGGTCTTTAAGAAGCCCCCTCCAGTTTGAGATGGATGTAGCAGCTATAGAAGCCTTTCATGCTGAAACAGTTGAGAATTCCGAATCACAGACCATCATTTCATTCTCTGGAGGAGATTAAGGCTCCCCCATATAAGGACACATCCACCTGATGTATGTCACCATCTAATTTAATGGCATGGAGGTTCGCCGCTATCTTGTTGACACCGGATTCGGGATCAACCTCATCCTGAAACGGACACCACGAAAGCTAGGGTTATCCAAAGACGACCTGACTCCCTCCGATTTAAGAATCTTGGGATATGACAGGAAAAATTAGACCTCAGTCGGAATGATCTTTTTGAAGACCATGTTTGGCAACATAGTTTCCAGCACTGAGTTTATGGTTCTCTTACAGGACACCGCGTATACTGCATTAATGGGCAGACCATGTCTCCACCTGCATGCGACGGTCCCCTCATCGTATCACCAATGCCTCAAGTACTCGCTAAATGGTTGAGTAGGCGTACTCAAAGGTGATGCATCTCCTTTTGCCTCTTGTGAAGCCCGTTATCTAGACGCCGACTATTACAAGAGCAAAGATAAATAGATTCTGGCCTGTGAGGTTGAGCCCTCCATGATCACAACTGACCCGTGGGAGGGTCTGGATGACGCCTACAACTTCCCAATCCATCGATTGGAAGCCACGACCCCCGACATGGGGCAATACTTTGTTATATCTAGTACCAGAGGAAGGAATATTCCCAAGTCCAAGTGATGATGAAAAATTAACTTGTACTCTTACACGAACCAGGATCAGGTGATCCCAGACCCTCTTACCCCTGTACGATATCGGGATGCCCGCCCCATGGAGATAGTAGTACATCATACATGTCTATTTCGCAAGGATGGGATTAACCAGCTCAATTCAATGCACCAGTATTGCTTTTATATCATCAAGAGTGGGCCCTTGGGATGAATACCAGATGGGATTGGATTGACCGCCTTCATCGATATGGTCTTAGTGGGGGTGTGAATCCCCTGATATGTTTTCCACTGCTATCCAGGATAGTACCAACCTCCAGTTAGGTTCTTCCAACCAAGAGGAGGCTTCAAACACTGGGAATCCATCCTCCGTAAGAGAAGAAGAAGATCTAGAGGACGCTACCCACCTTTGGAGAGGGAGTCTCTGCCACGGTCGACAAGTTGGTATAAGTGAACCTCGGAAGTGAGGAAGACCTGAGACCCACATTGATCAGTGCCAACATGCCCCCCGAGGAGAAACAACATTACGTAGGCTTCCTTAAACAGCACCATGATGTGTTTTCCTGGAGTTATGATGAGATTCTAGGACTGGATCCTCAGGTAGCTGTCCAACGCCTCGGTCTTCTGAAAAATCATCATAGGTTCAAACAATCTCCCAGAATGATGCACCCTTCCCACGGTGCCATGGTCGAGGAAAAAGTTGACAAGATCATCAGGTCCAACTTCATTAAGGAGGACCAGTACCCCAAATGGTTGGCCAGCATTGTACTAGTCATGAAGAAGAATGGACAGATTAGAGTATTTATTGACTTCCGTGATATCAACCGCCATTGTCCAAAGGATGATTTTCCCCTTGCAATGGCAGAATTTTTGATCGACGCTACGGCTAGGTTCCAAGCCCTCTCTTTCATGGATGGTTACTCTGGGTATAATCATATCTGGATGTCCCCCGAGGAAAACAATTCCACAGTATTCATGACACCCCAAGGTACTTTCTGTTACCAGGTTATGCCTTCCGGCCTATAGAATGCAGGTGCCACCTATCAGTAGGCCATGCGTCACATATTCAATCCAATCCTTGGGACATTGGTGGAGTTCTATGTGAATGATCTGGTGGTCAAATATCACCGATTCTAGGACCACCTCAAGGACCTTGAGAAACTGTTCTACTTCCTCGGTTCCCGCCACTTGAAGATGAACCCGTTGAAGTGCGCCTTCAGGGTCACCTCCGGGATGTTTCATGGCTTTGTTGTCAGGTACCAGGACATCGAGATCGACCCAGATAAGATCAAGGCAATCATCCAAATACCTCCCCCGAGTAATATTCAATAGCTTCGATGTTTCCAATGCCACTTAGCCAACATACACCGATTCATTGCGAATTTTTCTAGAAAGTGTAAGCCCTTTTCCCGGATCATGATGAAAGGATCTGCCTACGAATGGGACAAAGAGTGCCAGACCACATTTGAGGAAATCAAGAAGTCTCTTCTACAGCCTCCGGTCTTGATGCCACTAGTCTCCAAGAAGCCTCTGATCCTCTATGTCACCGCCCTGGAACGGTTCCTCAATGCCCTTCTCACCCAGAAGAACAATGAGGGGATGGAAAACAGTCTCTACTACCTTAGCCGCACACTCCTCAATACAGAGACCAGATACTCCCCCATCGATAAGAGATGCCTCGCACTAGTATTCACAGTACAAAAATTGCGACATTACCTACAACACCATAAGGTACAGCTGGTCTCTCGGGTAGACCCGCTGAAGTATATTCTAGAATTGCCCCCTGTTGACTGGCCATCTAGCATGGTGGGAGGTAATCCTCATGAGGTTCAATATCAGGTGTTTACCTCAGAATGCTATAAAGGGACATACATTGGTAGAATTTCTAGCTACCCATCCAACTCCCGCAGACCGGTCCTTGGACTGGGATTTCCCTAATGAGGCAATCTTCTCGGTAGATCCTACCATCCCATGTTGGAAAATGCACTTTGATGGTGCCTCCCAGAGCCCCATCGGTAGGTGGCTCAATGATACTCGACTCAACAGAGTAAGCCTGGGTATCGTTTTTATTACCCCAGCACAAGTCATTCTTTCGTAATCATTCCTGTTGTTAGAAGGCTGCACCAACAATGAGGTGGAGTATCAAGCCCTCATTACTGGACTCGAGTTGGCCCTCGAGATCGACGTTCCCCATTTTCATGTGAAAGGGGACTCCAATATAGTCATTAAGAAGGTCAACAGTGACTATGTTGTCAAGAATACAAAGCTCATACCATTGTTAGAACTCAATCTCCAGCTAATGGACTTGTTCCCTTCTAGACTAGAGGTTACCCATGTCCCTCAATCACAGAACGGTCGAGCAGATCCTTTGGTCAGCTTAGCTTAATCACTTGCAGAGCTAGAAGAGAATGATCTGATTATCCACATAGCATATCAAAGAGTCATTACCCTAGATGACGATGACGACCCGAAGGTAATCCTTATTACCATTGGCGCCCCTACGTCAGGACCCCCGGGTCGTCCGGATGCAGTGATCGAAATGATTTTATATTGGAGGACACCCTTGGTTGAATACATCTAATGCGATAATCTCCCACCATACCAGGCTAAGAGTGAGTGAATCTGATGCCGCGCGGTGCAGTATACTCTCCAGAGTGGTCCCAGTATTGACTAGATTATCTACAAGCGTGGGTTTGATGGTGTTATCCTCCGCTGCAATTAAGGGGTTGAGATGCCACAGGTCATGCAAGGGGTTCAGGCCGGTTCTTGCGGTGCCCATCATGCTGGGCCGAAAATGTCTCACCAGATCTAGAGATTAGGGTAATTTTGGACCTCTATGATCCATGACTGCATCAAGTTCACCAAGAGGTGACATGCATTCCAAGTTCATGATAACTTTGTGCATAAGACACTGGAGCCTCTCCACACTACCAAGTACTCTTGGCCCTTTGCAGTCTAGGGATTAGATGTCGTAGGGCCATATCGGCAATGGATCACCAATGCTGGTTCATCCTGAACGCTATATATTTCTTTTCCAAGTTGGAAGAGGCAGTTATGATCAAGGAAGTCATGGCAGGTTCTATCATTAACATCGTGAGCTCTAACATCATATACAAATTTGGAGTCCCTCACACCATCCTCACCGATAACGACACTAACTTCCGAGCAGCTGGACTGAATAAATTGTTCTCCAAGTACAACATCCGTTCAAACCATACCTCTCGCTATCACGCACATGAAAATGGGAAGATCATGGCATTCAATAAAACCCACTCTATCATTTTGCAGAAAATTGTTGGTCAGAACTAGAAGAGTTGGTTAGATAAGCTCCCCAACGCCCTATGGGATTATCAGATGACAACTCGTAATTCCACCCAGGTGACCCCATATTCCCTGGTGTATGGCACTGAGGCCATCATGCCCATCGAGATTAAGTTTCCCTCATTGCGCAAAATGGTCTATGACCAGAAATCACTAGATAGGGTAGCTGAAATCCATCTATACAAACTGGAATCACTTTACGAGAGTAGTCTTCATGCCGTACACAATCTAGAAAGGCACCAGATTAGGATTTCTCGAGCCTTCAACAAGATGGTTCGCCTCCACTATTTCTTAAAAGGAATCTTGGTGATGGATCTGAGAACACCAATGATACCTCGTAGGAAACCACCCATATTGGAGCCCAAATGGGAAGGACCTTTCATTGTTCATTTGATTTATCCCAATGGAGCATACTCCCTGGTGACCATGGATTGTGAGAGTATAACCCCTCCCACCAATGCCACGTTCCTCAAGAAATACTTTTCCTGAGCCTGATAGTCCAGCATGGACTTAAACTGGATGGTCCTACACAACCTTAAACTGGATGGTCTTGCACGACCTTAAACTAGATGATCTTGCATGACCCTAAACTGCATGCCAGTCCAGCATGATGTTAAACTGCACTGCCCTACATGATATTAAATGGCACCTTCAATAACTATGTGTTGCTTGATTCCCATCATTATGGGATACGTTGGACTGCCCAAACATTTAGGTTTCGGGTCCAACCCCATCTCTTAGAGATCTACCGGTCACATAGGCCCCTTGGAATTTTCCATTCCATGAGAGGGATATGTAGGTGTGTTATAGGGTTACACCCTCGTTCACATTGGGTTTTTGGAAACTACGCCATACACCCATTTTTCTCCTGAGAGTTCGCCCTATCTTTGTTCCAAACTCATCTACGAATTTGCCGCTCTCAAGTTGAGCCCCATCGACCCTTCGTAGATGTTTGCCGATGTGTCCGAGAGTACTCTGGTCAAGGACCTGGAGTGTTAGATTGAACTTGGGCAAGTTCCATTCACTTGTCAGGGTTCGTGTACCCCTTAATTTGGGCCCCATTTATTTCACACCCAAAGGTACCCTTAAAATGGCATGGATTCTAGGCCTAAGGGCTCTCCTACCGTTACGGGACAACGCCCCCGATGGTTTCTAACAAAAAAAAACAATACAATTCCCAAATTGTGAACATGGTCAGTGGTCGATGCTCATTTGTTTGTCCCTGTTTCAGGCTAACACGATAGGATGTTGTGTTGCGAACATGGTCAGTAGTAATCCTCCGTCTCCATGCCAGTCCCTTCTAGCCCTGAATGTTGGTTACATGATTCACATTATGTTCCAAGCCATCATGTATAGGTAGAATTTCGACACTCCGGGAACTATCCCTTAGTGCACCTCCACACGTCAAGGGGGAAAAGCTACAATACAGCATCCTTCGAGACTCCCACGGTCTGAGCTCTAAGACTATAAACTAAGATCCTCACAAAGAACTATGTGAGGCTCGATTCTCATCCTCATGGGATACATAGGATCACTAAGACATCACGTTTCTGGGTCCATCTTAGCTGGGAGGTAGCTTCTCCCGCCCCTTATCCTCTGACACTTACATGCCTCTTGGCATGTGGTTCGTTTCCTGGAGTTGCACATAGTGATGATGTGGACCTTGTCCTCATTCACGCCGGGTATGTTTTATCGCGTCGTGCACATTTCTTCACATGTACCAACCATATGAATTTAAACTGTGCTATCTGGTCCTATCACATGACCCTAGACTGTGACAATATCGTCCTGGCCGCACGACGAAAAATGGCACTGCATTGTGATGAACTCATAATAGTGGACATCACATTGGGTATCAGTCATCCACTATACCATTTGTCAACGCCTTTATACGGCATGATTTTCATGAAGATGCAGGGAATTTCTACCCCAGGTATGTGGCTTCCCAAAAAAAACCATTCACCTTAAAGTACAAACAAGATACATCAAATACCGCTTCTTTTGGTGCGAGGGACAGACCCGCATGACCCTTGCATCCTTTGCACTGGTACCTTACCGTGACACTCTATAGAACTACATGTGGGTTGATTCCCATCCTTATGGGATATGTATGAATGCCCGAGCACTGCCCCATGGGCCCAAACTGGCTTCCGTGTTCGGTCCCTTGACAAAAACACTTCCCCATGGAACATATGGTAATATGGACTTATATACTCATTCACGTCAGGTTTCATAATCACCTTACCCTATGTCCCTTCATTCTTTACCAATCCCTAGTCCGAGTTCTAATACCTTAAACTAATACCCTATATAGAACTAGGTATGGCTTGATTCCCATTCTTATGGGATATGTAGGAACTCCCAGACATATCTTCTTAGGTCTAGCCCTGGGAATCATAGATCCCATCCTTTCTCACCATCATCCCCTTGGCCTGACCCCTTGGGGAGTTGTGTAACTGCAGAATTTTCCATGAAAAAGTTTGGGATGCCCCATAATGGTATTAGGAAGCGACGATTCCCTCACCAAAGAGGTCCTATCTCAAAGTAGGAATTATCCATGATCTGATTAATGCACCCGTCTAATGTGGTTCCACCACGGTGGCAAAATTTTAGGAGTGTTGGATTATGTTCGAACAAACCACCACTTCACCTTCCATGCTTTGTGTGCCCTTTATTCGGACCCTTGTCCTCTTTTATGTCTGAAGGGACCCCCTAACAGCCTGGTCTCATGCTGACTCGGCTCACCTACCTTCCTGGGCCAACGTCCCGAAAGACTTTGGACGACAGTCTGAGTTAGATCCTGTGTTTCGAACATTGGCAATGGTTGACACTCATTTTTTTTCACCATTTCAGGATAACAGAATAGGGACGCTGTGTTTTGAACATGGTCAAAAGTATTCCTTTATCGCCACACCCCTCACATAGTGTTCTGAATTTGGGGTAACTTGATTCACATTATTTATTCTTCTATGTTCGGATTGATTACAATTCCCCTAGAATTACCCCACTTGTGCACTAGAGCATTTGAGAATACTATACATCAATCAGTCTAAGGTCCTCTTCCTTTGATTAGGAATCCCTATTCTCCTCAAAAATCGGGATTTGAATCTCGTATTTCAGAAGCCTGGTTGATGCTCCCACGATCAAACGAAGTAATAGTACGAGAATCCCTTATTTCTGACATCGGGTATGTCCCACGTGAGCTTAGGAATGGATATCTATTTATTTAGGGATTATGGTTGAGCATGTTAAACCAAGGGGATAAGTAAATAATGTTTTCCATACATACAACTTACAATAATAATCAATAAGGTGAAATACGTTTGTGGGTTCAGCCAAAATAGGTCCATTAAGGGTCGGCTTCTTGGATGGATTGTTCCAACGCCGCTACCTTTTTGATGGTGGCCTCTAAGACTGCTTCTAGACCCCTGAGGACCCTCTCTTTATCATCGGCCATGAAGCACAGTTCATTAACCCTAGCCCATGCCCATGCCTGTTCGGTTTGAAGTTCAGTCATCTGGTGAATCACTTCCACTATTTTCTCTTGGGTGTCTACCAACTGGGCCCTCAACCGATCCACGGGCACAGAACAATTTGCAATGAATATCTCTTTTTCTTTCGCCTATTCTTCGAGGAATCAAACCTCTTGTTCCACCTTCAGAAATTCTTGGGTACTCCCCGAATCCTCCCGACACTGGGTGATGTCAGAGCGTCGGGTACTCTCGCACATATTCTTGGCCATGTAGTCACGAACCATCAAGTGAAGGCATTGAGCATCTTCCCCTCTAGCACACAGGAAATGCAGCCAGGTGTGGAGTGATCCAATCCGCTTCATCCATTCCTTCTGAGTCTGACTGAGAAAATGCCTGATTCCCTTCCACCCTTTGTGTCGCATTATCCAGTTCTCCTCTGCCGCTTCGGAGTCTAAATCCTTAATTTTCATCAAGATTAGCAGACCGATAGATAAGAAAAACTTCCAAAAGGCTAGCAGCGAGGTGTTCTTCAGATATTCCTCCAAGGGGGTTGGGCTCTTCAGCATTTTAGAAACCTTCCTCTCTCACCTCAACCCTGGTGCACCTTCGTCTACTTTCAGCCCTGCCTCGACGGTAGTGCCACTGGTGTCCATCGCTCTTTGCTCGCCAGTTTCCGGGGCCGACTCTGTTTGGGAAGCATGTCCTGGATAGGGCAGTACGTTTTCTACTCACTCGCTCACGGATGGTCTAGGCTCAGCAGCCTGATGGGCCTCCAATGCTGTGATCACTATACAGAAAAGGAGCATCCTAATCAATTGAGTCCTCAAATGGTAAGTACCAGTATCAAAGCAAGGAACATACATGAACCCAAGGTGCTAGCCTCCAGTGTTCTAGCCGCTACAGGAGTTGTCATAGTGGGTGATCCCTCAACGCTCGTTAGTTCAATAATAGGCGTTGGTACCCCACCATGTTACATTGGCACTTACCTTCTCCTTCAGCTAAAGACTCTTCATCAGCACCAATATTCTCCTGAGTAAGATAAGGAGGGCGGATTAACGATTAAAAAGGAGAGAAGATATAGGATAAGGATAGATAAAGGGTTGAAGCATACCTCGAGTAGTTCAGTCACATCCATATTGGAGCCGATGATCTCGCCACTCTCCCGAAGACTCCCTTGGTGGGAATCCCCCCTAAGACCCTTCACCTTTGGGTTTTCTTCTCTTTCACCTTCTCCTTCCTCCTCCTCCTCTTCTGTCTTTCAACCCTCAGACTCATCATTGCTGTCATAATCCCCCGACGACATCATTTACAGATCATTCTTCTAGTCGAGTATCACTTTCACCAAGAAAGGTGGCTCCGCACGCTGACCCCATTGGCATGCTTACATGTACATGGTTGTCTGATACACATTATGTCGATGGAAGTTCACCCTTTCTACAATTTGAATGAGCCCGACTTCTGGCAGATGGATCCCGTATCGCACTATCTTCTGCCATATGGCTTCAGTACTCACCGACTTTCGTTGGGTTAGCCAAGATGACCATAACGCCGGGAAGATTGCGTCATGAGAAGGATGAAGAAGATATCTTATTTTCTCCCCAAGAAGTTCTCTCGCCACTCTGTGGGACCCTCCTCTAGGCAACGTGGGCATGGTCCCTCCATGTGACGTCCCCACTACTAAGGTCATAGCCTGTGCGGTCCCTATTGTCCGATGTGCTTCTAGCCTTCCCCCTATAACGGTACTCTGCCTGCTCTCTCGCCGCCCAGGTTCCACATTGGCGACCTTGAGTTTCCAAACTCTCTTCTGCAAAATACCCT
The DNA here is from genome assembly GCA_963277665.1 of Viscum album. Taxonomy (NCBI): domain Eukaryota; kingdom Viridiplantae; phylum Streptophyta; class Magnoliopsida; order Santalales; family Viscaceae; genus Viscum; species Viscum album. Next base: position 154,373,706 of record OY728145.1, read on the forward strand.
CAGGGTATGATATGGTCCAATGTTTAGCATACTCGGTCGAGAGTCCAACATCAACTTTGATGGGAGGAAAGGTGATGATGTCACCGAAGCCATAGGTCGTGATCATAAACCACAGTTGATGAAGAACACATGGATTCATTTCTTCTGGGATATATGTGTATACTTTTTTTGGCATCCGATGAGACACCCAAACAGCCTGGTGTACCTGGACAGAACATAAGGCTCACAGAAGATCTTCCCATCAATCCAGGCCACAAGTACCCCACCTATCATGCTCTAGAAGTAATCCTTCTGCTCCAGTGATCATTGTCCATTGTCTATCATATGGAAAATCGGGGTGGGGAATGGGATGAAGGGGAATTTTGCATGGTTATCAATTCAAATCCTTACTCCCTCCTCATTGAGCATCAGCAGAATGACCCAAACAATGTTCAACAGGGAAGGTTGCAAGCAATTACCTAGATGGCGGATGGAATTTGGGAAGGTATATCCACCGCAATGAGTTTCAACCCAGCCATAAAAGATCTGGAAGGGGCCTAAGATTATCCTAGGTGACCCCCCCCCTCTTGAGATGCATCCCCAAATGGAATATAGATGATCGAGCCAGCATAGGGACCCCCATATTGAATCTTTTGTCCGCAGCCATGATTCCATCCCTCACCAGGGTCGCTGGACGGACTCCCATCCTTGCATCCCTCACCGGAAAGATCCAACCGCTCAGGAATGTGGTGAGAAATCCGGCGCACTGAACATTCGGGTCCCGGATCTCATTTATGTTGTAGCCCCATGACTGGTATTGCCCCACCTCCAAGATCCTATAGTGTGATCCTCTCTTGCTCCTCTATGCCACGGTTGGACATAATCTCCCTCGCCTGAGCATCTTGACTTCCGGATCCCTTTCGAGGAACATGCTAAAACAGTCATTGTAAGAGATGTATTTTAGGAAATCCTTGACCCCCAACATCTCCTTATCCAGCTCCAGCAGATGCCACGTCAGTATGGGTGTTTCTGATCTGTCACCCTAGGTGCTCATTGGCCGAAGGAATTCATCATATTGGTCGTCCTCCAAAGGAATACCCCTGATGCACTGAATGTCCTAGAGACTGATACCGACCTCCCCATGATGGAGATGGAAGGTGTTGGTATCAGGGGACCACTGATGGAATAGCTCTGGCCCGATCTCGTGCTGGTAGTAGAAGTGAAATTACGATGTCCACACCACCTCCAATAATCCAATATGCCATAGCTATGCCCCAAATTGGTCAAATTTATGGCGAACCCAGTACATCCAGGCCCATTCACTGGTAAAGATGCCTCTAGACCGCAGGTCCCAGTCCTACAACCTTCCTTTGGCATCGTCAGTGATGCTCTGACAGAAGGTGCTTGGGTAGAGGGTTGAGGAGCTATCCGCAATAGGGTTAATACCTAAGATGGTCTTGGTCCTGGGATTCAGGAAATAAACATCTATATTTATGGTTTCACTGGCAGGATGACCATTTTTGGTGATGTTGTAGCGAGGGAGATCATCCTCACGGGTCACCCATGACCGTGGTGTATCCACCTCAAAACCCGGCAAAGGGACCTCCTCCAGGATACCAAAGTTCCATAAAGGTAGATTATTGGAAAAGGGGTACTAATTTTGGGTAGGATTTAGAATATTGAAAAGGGTATGGTTATTGGAGACAATCCTTTTTTGCGCCATAAAACTCTAGGGTGGCATGTGCTCGAGTAGTTGACGTAGAATATGAGAGCGAGGAGTAAAATTTCTGTGGCTGTCACGAAATATCAGAAAAATGTCACGAAAAACCCTGGGTTGGGGCCAAAAACGGCTCTTGATCTTGGTGAAATTATGCACATCCAAAGCGTTTTTTCACGCAGGGCCGGAGAAATTTTCACGTACGAGAGGTTGGAGCTTGTCGCACAAGAAAATTCATATGGACCATGGGACCCATGTCGACTTTTATAGGAAAATCCTTCTGTGTCTGCAAACGCAAAAAGAGGATTCCTTGTCTTCATGAGTTTTGCATTCCACCCATATCTTTTGCGCGTCACCCTAGTGTTTTGCACACATGGACCCCATGGAGTTCTGTATTTCGTCATTTCCATCAGAATCCAACTGTTATGACCCCTTACCAATCCAATTCTGAGGTGGGAGATTTGTAGACACCAAAAAATGCTCAAGTGATGAAGAAGGTTTCCAAACGACGAAGCAAAGTCATATTAGGATCCGGGGACCCAGTCCTGGAGGCCTTGAGGAGGCACGTGAAAAAAATTCATAAGTGTGTGAAAAAATTGCGCCCCGCGTTGAATTTTTTGGGATTCACGATAGTTCTGTGGTGTGGGCATGAAATATTTCGTGTCGTGCCCCGCGTAGTTTAGATTTCGCGCCGCCACCCTCAGCGTGCAATTATTTCCCGCCGACCACTTTTTCGTGCCCCAAACGTCTATAAATAGAAGGTGACCCCCTTCGATTTTAGGGCCGAAGAATCTGAAACGGCTCTCATGCGTGAAATTCGCCTCCATGTGTGTAAATATGGATTTCATGTATGGTCTATTTCATGCCAAGTCACCTCGGGGTCTGCCTTCGAGCGAGATCCCCTTGGTTTAAGACTGAATTTCAATCCATTCTAGGTCCTCCCCTTATGGGCAATCCATTCCATTTGCGTGTAGGACGGCCAATTGTGTTCAATCTCCTTCAATTGCGTGCACAGATTGAATTGTGCGCAATCCCATTCAATTTCGCACACCCTAGTAATTACACGCAGGCTCTCCCAATTTCAAATAATTAGTATTTCTTGCACGCAATCCTTTCAGTTTCCCGCAAACCCTCAGATCCATTTGTGTGCTAATCCTCATTGATTTCACACCAGCCTTGCGTGAAAAACCTCAGATCCATTTACACTCTAATCCTCATTGATTTCGTGCCAACCTGGTGTTTTTCGCGTGGGGCTACTTATTTCGCGCACAAGAATCAAAGGATGCGCACACTTTCCTGGGATTCCTCACCTCGGTACTCCATGGGAATACCTCTGTGTGTGTGTCCGATTCTCTTCTCAAGGATTCAATTCGCGGGCATCTCTTACCCCTAGGAATCCACATCATGCATCACTTTCCCGTACGACAATCTAGGCTCATACGAAGTAACTTCCAAGTCCCTTGGATGGTTATTCCCATTGTGTTGCTTCACATTATGATTCATCTCATAGGCATGATAACGACTATTGCTTCTTCACATATCCACGCTAATGTGGACACCTCAATGGTTCGTTCCATGACACCCCCCCGCTATGGCGTTACCGATGCATTCACTTCCATAAGGAGTAGGGGGTACCAGTTACGTAATCCATAGGGGTGACGAGCGCACCCACTAATTTTGAGATATAGAACATTAAACTACCAAGCACTATCGTCCTCAGCACAAGACGTTAAACTATGACCTGTCCCCGTGCCACGCACACAGGGTCCCCCGCCTTGGACATTCTTCATGATCACTCATCTCCACGGAGATGGGATCACCCCTCATAGGGGATGATATCCTCTTTATTGGAGTGGTGTTTGGCTGTAGGGAAAGGGCAACCACATTGGTGTAAGAGCCTAAATTTCCTTGTAGGAAGCACCATCTCTAATCCTCCTTTCATCTTCGGTCCCCAGGGCTAGCGAAGGGTGTTGTGGGAAATAGTGCTTCTCCTTTCTTCGGTACCGAGTCCCTCTCCTGCTGCACTTTGTTGCCATTGGACCTCCATCCTAGAGTAAGCCCAAACTTCTCAGGCATCTAACGACACATAAGCCCATGTTTCCTCTTTGGGCCGCTCTATGTGTAAGCCCCACTCAATCTTCCATGGACACACCTTTCATGACGTGATCGTCAGGTCTCTGCTATCTCATGTTTCTCACACCGAGCGTGACTCACGTGAGCTTAGAGCAAGAACCGACCATGACCCAAAACTTGGGCTACCTCAGAGTGTAAGCCCCAACCCGTCCTGAACTGCGAAGAATTTGATCCATATCAAGGCATGGTACATAGGAAGCCTTCATGAGGTTCAGTCCCAACAACCATTAGCCCCGGCCATCTATGTGTCGGCGTGCCAAGCCCCTTTCCACCCGAACTATGGAGACTCTGATCCATGACATGGCATGGTACGTTGGAAGCCTCCACGAGGTTCAATCCCCACAACCCCATGGGCCGCCTTAGAGTGTAAGCCCCAACCCATCCCGAACTACGGGGTCATTGATCCATGTCAAGGCATGGTACGTAGGAATCCTCCACGAGGTTCAAGCCCCACAACCAAACACTTGGACCGCCTCAGAGTGTAAGGCCCACAACCCATCCCAAACTATGGGGACTTTGATCCATGTAAAGGCATGGTACATAGGAACCATCTATGAGGTTCAATAACACCATCCATCAGGACCCCAGGTCCACCTTCACATCGATTTACCGACCCCATGGACCACCTTAGAGCGTAAGCCCCAAATGCCACCTGAACTACGTGGAATTTGTTTCCCTTCCACGGGGATACGTAGGAAGCCTCCATGATGTTCGATCCCATCACTCTCATCTCATACTGATCTCTCCCTCAAGCCCATGCATCATGGGAAGCTCATGACCCAACCCAGAGGTTCCATTTCTTTTGGGTCCCATCCACGTGTCCATTCTAATGGGTCACCTACCCAAGCATCCCATCATCTCATCGAACTATGCAGACTTTGATTCCCTACTACGGGGATACGTAGGAAGTCTATTCGAGTATCAAGCCCAAAACTATCACCACCCCATGATGATTCCATCCACCATACAATTCACAGAACCTTCCATCACCCATCCTAATCGTCACTCGGGCCGCCACATCCTAGTATAATTATTTAACCCCATTCTCTCTTCTGTTTAATAGAACTCAGAATTCCACCCACATGTTGGCCCTAATATCGGCGTTCGCTCCAAGAGGATC